>CM038712.1:12558423-13268423 GCA_021613375.1 Megaleporinus macrocephalus | reverse complement strand
AGTGCATGTATGATTCTAAACACTCTTTATCCTTTTCTTAGGGTTTAATTATCATAAACTACCAATAACACCTTGCCAAAGGCTCTTCCACTTGTCAAAGTTTGAATGTTTTTTTGTCTACAGCACTATTTGCCGGAAACCATTACCTCATCCACTTAGAGAACATTTCATAACACAAAAGCATTCGTTTGATCCATTAGATCATCACCTTTACAGAAAAAAACCTGAACTGAAAACCAAAACAGCAAAAGTAGAACAGATCATGCACCGACTCAGAACAGTGGAGTCTTCCAGGCATATTCTAGGAAAAATACAACCTTCAGAAAAGGTGGGTTACGCACAGTACTTCAAAATTCCCAGGATGTTAAACATTGCTGATCACCATTAAACAACACCCTTACACAGCCTAATTAAGGCCCAGCATGCCTTCGCACAATCTAGCACACAGTCATGGTACTGATATCAAACTGAATATCCTGCTGTTAAACAGCTCAGGGCCTGGATTCCGAGGTACAGTGATTTATTTCGAGCTACATAGGGGGGAGCTTCAACTTTCACTCCCTCTATTTCAGCTGGAGTGTGTTTTCTCGAACACCTCTATAGTCAGGTATCAGGCTGCTTTAGTGAACTACGGTTTTTGTGTTATATTTGCTCTTGTTCTGCTCTCACACACTTGACCCTTGTAACTAAAGGGCGTCTGACCGGACGTTCAATGGAGTGAAATGTCACCTGGCTGGGGCACATAGACTGAAGTAGAACTTTTCTGGTCTAGTGCACAATGTTGTTGAGAAACTCTTTCTTCCAGTTTGGATTGTTTCTGTAACTGTAAGGGCTGGATCCAGGGCTAGGCCACCTCCAGCCACCAGGGGGAGGCAGCAGGTGACCTCTGGAGCCAATCAGGCCTGATGCTCAACACCTAAAGGGTTAAGAGTTTCCTTGTCTTTTAAGTCCTTCCAGTGATCTTAAAAAAAACTAAGAAAACCAAGAAAAAAATATATATTTATTTTCCTTTGTTTCCCTCTTTTCTTCTTTTCCCTTTTGGTTTATTTTTGGAAAGCTGTTTGACTTTAGTTTTTCCCATTTTCCCCTTCCACTTGTGAGGGCCAGTGTCCTGCCGCTGTACTCTTTTTATCCAGCACTCACTTATAATAGTGGACAACGGTGGACAGCTGATGAATTTCGTGAATATACATTAGATATATATATAATTGTAGCACACAAATTCACAGCATGAGTCAAAAATTTCAGAACACCCTTTTATTTTAAAAACCAAAGAGAAAGTGACATATCTGAATACCCCATGTTCAGCGATAGCATACTGAACAACATGTTCAGTTGCTGTTGCAACTTTCTGTGTTGATAATTTTTTAACCACAAGAGATATTGCAAATATGATTGCATCAATAGATTTCTGAGGCAATTGTGATCTTCTTTGATCTGCTACATGACCACCTTCCTATTGGAAAAACGTGCCCTTGATCCAATATGGCAGCTTTTAAACATTTCATTTTCCTTTTCATTTCTGAAATAAAAGATTGTCCTGAGACTTTTGTAATCCTTTAACCTCTAATGTGGCTGGTGTAATAATATTTTATCCAACATTCAAACATTGGAGCAACACTGTTAAAAAGTAGTTCTGGGTACTTTTAAGGTTCTCTGATATCTCTACTCAGTCAGGCAGTAATTATTAGTACAACTGTCATCGTGGATTATATAAAAAAAAAAAGGAAAAGTGAAAAAACACAGCTTTTTAAAATTGAGGTTGAAATAATTCCTTGAACTCAATTTACAGAGAAAATCGGACTCCAACCAACCATGCAGGTAGACCACCAAAACTGGGAACATTAGACATTGAAACAGACATATTTTATATTGATATTATATTTAGTTGTTAAGGTTTCAATTTGCTGTAATACTGACATATGACTTGTTCTAATACTAATCAAGCTGCACCTGATTTTATAGTGGTTCTAAAATTCACAGTGGCAATTGTGAATTCACTGGCAAAGGTGTTCGCAGCATCTGGCTGGACAGAAAGGCCAGAGCTGTTGTAGGTGGGTGGGTTTGGTGGGGGTGATAATGGATGGAAGTGGCCATGCTTGGCTGAAGGAGAATAATTATGAATCATTTACACAGATTCAAAGCTTTTAAAGTGGCATAGGACATCTCTCTCTCTCTCTCTCTCACTCACCCACACATACACACACCTTGTGTACATAAACCCACCAGGCACTTTATTAGGAACACTATACCAATACCAATACTCGGTTGGCCTTCCTTTGCTGTTTGAACAGCCTTAATTCTCCGTGGCTTGGATTCCACAAGATCTTAAATACATTTCATTAAGATTCTGGTCCATCAGCCTCATGCACGTCCTCCAGATTTTTCAGAAGCACGTTCACGCTGCAAATCTCCCGTTCTATTACATCTCAAAGGAGATCTGTTGGATATAGATCCAGTGACTGGATGGAACCACTGAAGAACACTGAATTCATGTTCATGAAACCAGATTGAGATGACTCTTGCTTTGTGATGTGGTGGGCAATCATGCTAGAAGTAGCCTTCATTGTGGCTATGAAGGAGTGAACATGGTCAGCAACAATACTCAAACAGGCTGCAGTCTTCAAGCAATGACCGATCGAATTGAGTGTGCCAAGAAAACATTCCCTACACTATTACACCATCTCCACCAGCCTGGACTGCTAGTACAAGGCAGGTTGGGTCCTAGTTATTGCAATTTTTTTGTTAGATCTTGAAATCTATGTGGCTGATGATTAGACATTGAAGTGGAGCACAATGTTGTCTTCTGCTGTTGTAGCCCATCCACCTCAAGCTTCAGATTGTTGAGCATTCTGCTTCTTTTCTGCTCCCAATAATCTTATAGAGTGGGTATCCGAATTACTGTGGCCTTTTAAGTGTCTGTCCATTCTCTGCTAATCTCTCTCATCAAAAGATCTGCAGCACGTCTGCTGCATGGTTTTCCTTTATTGCACCTTTCTTAGTGACTCTAGAGACTGTTGTGTGTAAAAACCCCAGGAGATCAGCAGTCATAGAAATAGTCAAGCCAGCTCATCTGGCGCCGACAATTATCCCACAATCAAAACCAGTGAGATCACATTTTGTCTCCGTTCTGAGGGTTGATGTGAACATTACCTGAAGCTGCTGGCCTGTATCTGCATGATTATATGCACTGCACTGCTGAGACATGATTGACTGATTATGTAATTGCATGAATGAGTAGGTTTACAGGTGTTCATAATAAAGTGCTCACTGAGTGTATTTCACGTCCTGTCAGTGACTCTTTCTGGTTCCGTTCTTGTTCCTGATTTTTATTTTTCTACATCATTTGAACAAGACTGCTGCTATTTATACTGGGCAAAACTTTCATCATATGAATGGACCAATAGAAATGCTTTAAAATAGCTTGAAAGACATTCTGGTTCCACTGACTTACATTAAAAGTAACTGATTTTGGTCTCTCCTGTAAAGTGGCCGTTTTAGAGATACTTGTTTTACATTGGTCAGCAACAAATGTATTTATCTACGTTGTAGGCTTGAACCACAAATGTGTTTCTAGCTCATCCTACATTATTTCAAAATCCTAATTAAAATCTATAGGACCAATATTCTTACACTGTCATCAAGTAAATGACATGGTTTTCAAGGCATCACCCAATAAATGTCAAACCATCGACCGAACAAGTGATAAATACAGAGAAGCTGGCTTGCATTAGATGAACTAGCATGGTAACAGCTGTGCTCACCACAGGACAAGCTTGATTCTGGCTATTTGAAGCACTGACACCAGTTTAGGAGATAATGGTTTCAACCTGTGGGAGTGACATCAAGCAATGAGGTAGGGCTGAACAATTAATTGCATTTGCGATAATCTCGCGATATTTAAAAACGCAATTCTCTAACCGCACAGGCTGCGATTTAAACTGGTCACGTGACTTGGGAGCGAGGCGAGCCGAGCCGAGCCGAGGACGAACGGAGCAAACCCGAGCAGGAGGCAGGGAGGTGGAGAAGTGAAGTCAACACAGCGCACTTTAACATGTTGCACAATGGCTTCAGGCTCGACAGAAGCTGACACAACTGAAAGTCTAATACCAAAGAGGGGCAGCACATCAGTTGTGTGGAATTACTTTGGCTTTAAAAAAGAAGATGCTGCTCAACGTCAGGTACTGTGCAAAACGTGCCTTGCTAATGTTGCTACGACGTGAGGTAACACTACAAATCTTTTTCAGCATTTAAAAAAACACCACAAAACCTCGTATGATATTTGCAAGGCTAAAATGCCAACGACCAGTGCTGCATCTTCAAATACGCCAAGTACCAGCCGACAGGGATCACTGACCGAACTGTTTGAAAGTGTAACTCCTTATGGACATAATTCGAAGCGGCACGCTGAAATAACTCGGGCAGTAACGGAGTTCATAGCGAAAGACATGATGCCCGTTAATATAGTGAACAAGCCCGGCTTCATGGCTTTGTTAAACACACTGGATATGCGCTACCAAATGCCCTCACGCACATATTTTAGCCAAGTTGCTATACCTGAGCTGTATAAAAAATGCCGAAACAGAGTTTCAGCTGAGCTGAAAACAGTGGAGTTTTACTGAGTGACTATTATGTTTACATTACTATTCAAAGGGGTTTTTTTGACATCTAAAAGATTTAATAAGAACAGATTTATTTTGTGTTCACTGAGTTTGAATTCCCAGAAAATAACGAGCTGGTTAAAGCAGATTCTCTTTATGTTTTTTGCACTTTATTTTTTTTATGATGTTACTAGCTGGAGAGCAGTAAGTTAATTTTTTTTTATATCTATTGTTTTTTCTATTAAAAAAAAAAACAAATGGTGAAAAGGGAAAGCATAGATTTGTTTGCTTTATTGTTATCTGTGCCTTAAATAAATCTGACATTGTTTATTATTAAACAGATTGATTTATTGCTTCTGTTTGTTGAAAAATACTTGAGAAGACATTTTTAAAAATCGCATTTTAAATCGCAATCGCAATTTATAGATAAAAAATTGCAATTCGATTATTTTCCAAAATCGTTCAGCCCTACAATGAGGGCTAGAAAAGGGAAAGTAAACCAGTACAGATTTGAATCTCTTGAATCTAACTGCTGCAGATGTACATGACAAAGACAAACGTCTGAGAGAGCAAAAGTCTTCTTCTGTGGTGTTTGGATCTGTAGCATTTTGGCTCAGCGGTTGAGAGATTAGTTAGCGGGCCAAACATGCCACATACCACAGCCCAGCCTTGGTTCCAGCTAGTGCTGCTGCTAAAAAGACTCCCACTTAGAGAATTTCTGTAGTGAAGCTACACAGTTTGAACCATAAAAACTGGGATAGGATAACTTAACTTTCCAATTATCCAATTATATTTTAGTTATTACTAACATAGACAAATAGTATAAAAGATAAGATATTAGTCCCGCAGTGGGGCATTCATCGTGTTACAGCAGCAAAGGGATATTACGGTATATATAATATAAATAATAAAAAGTCAAGAACTCAAGAAAGAGATTGTATTTACAAATAATAATTGTATTTACAAATGTTAAATAAATTTTTGCCTCACAATTCTACACACAATACCCCAGTAGTGAGAAAGTGAAAAGTTTTCTTTGAATTTAAAACTCACATGTACATAAGTATTCATAGCCTTTGCCATAACACTCAAAATTGAGCTCAGGTGCTTCTGTTCCACTGATCATCCTTCGGTTGTCAACTTGATGGGAGTCCACCTGTGGTAAATTCAGTTGATAATTTGGAAAGTCACACCTGTCTACATAAGGTCCCATAGTTGGCAGAGCACAAACCAAGCCATGTAGACCAAGCAATTGTCTGTAGACCTCTAAGACATGATGGTATTGGGGCACAGATCTGGGGAAGGGTACAGAAACATTTCTGCAGCGTTGAAGGTCCCAATGAGCACAGTGGCCTCCATCATCCATAAATATGTAGCGCCCCTTAACTCTAGGCTAAGCTATGAGTTAGGTGGGTTCGTGCTATACTATTTTTATTTAGGAACTGTTAGTCAAGGCTTAAACAACACTACGAACTACTTCAGTTAGAACTATTCTCTATGATGCAACATTCAACCCGTCCCATGCGTGACTCTGCAATAGATTAATGAAAAGTACACCCAGCTTATAACAGCAAAATAAATTGAACACCAGGAATTACGTTAACCTTGGCTGGTATATTTATTAAAACTAGCGAAACCAAGAATTTCTGGAGTTTTCCTAATACTGTCACTCAAACAATATATGTACAATACACCTTTTACTTCACCAATGTTACCCAAAATTATTACACACTGAATTTCTGTGGAAACACACTCACTTGAACAATACTCTTATTCAAATTAGCTTAATTCAAGTATTTATAAAAAATGAAATACACCAAATCAATGTGGGGTACCCCTTTTTTGTTAGTGTGTGTGTGTGTGTGTGAGAGTGTCAGTGCACGTTGCAGGCCTGAATCGCTGCTTGGGAACGGTGTGGCCGCAAACTAAATGGCCGCTTCGCGCTCCTTTGCGCAGAAAAAAAACAATTGATTCACTCAGCGTCCAGGGCGAGGAATGGAGTGGAGAGATGCCACCTTGCTCCGGTGAGGGGGTATCCAACGTGGCCAGAGGAAGTCTGAGCCTCGCGGCAGCTCAGACTGCTATCTGGTGTTGGTGAAAGTGAAGACAGCGCACTCGAACCTAATACCCAGTCTCAATGGTGCAGTTCACTGGGGAAGCGAACTTTTGCTAACTGGGGCTGTGAGCCGATTGGGCTAACGTTAGCCGAGCAGCCTGCTAACCGCAGCAGTACTTCGGGCAGAACTTAACTGTACGAGGAGAGTTTCTCTCGTTTCCCAGTCTGGGGCTTATCAGTCCACTATCGGGGCTCTCCGGTTGACAACCCAGCGCTTGACTTGCCAGTGAAATAAAAAGTATATATATAACGTGTTTTACATTACATTCGTTTCTTGAAAATGCTGCGTTAACGTCTCTCTCCGTCTCTCTCTCTCCGTCTCTCGCCAAAAAACGCTCCTCCCCCCACACACAGACAAACCAATCAATAGAGAAGGCAAACCCTAACAATGAGTGACATTGCTCCTAGCCAATGAAAACACTTTTAAATTCAAGTCTCATATTCATTATTTTAAACAATGAACCATATACTCAGCTATTTTAACCTTTTAACCATATAAAACAGATTTTAAACATTTTAACACAGAGGAACTTCATGAAACAATACACAAATAAAATCTACCAGGGGCTACAAATAGAAGAAATTTGAAACCACCTGGCCATTCTGAGCAATCTGTGTAGGAGGGCATTAGTCAGGGAGGTGACCAAGAATGCAAGGGTCACTCTGACAGAGCTTCAGTGTTGCTCTGTTGAGAGAGGTGAACCTTGCAGAAGCACAACCATTTCTGCAACACTCCACCAATCAGGCCTGTATAGTAGAGTGGTCAAACGGAAGCCACTCCTTAGTAAATCTGGCTTGGAGTTTGACAAAAACAACTGAAGCAATCTCAAAATTCTCTGGCTTGATGAAACAAAGATTGAACTCTTTGGCCTGAATGCCAAGTATCATATCTGAAGGAAACCAGGCACTGCTCATCACCTGGCCAATACCATCCCTACAGTGAATCAGCATCATGCTGTGGAGTTGTTTTTCAGCAAAAATTTTTTTTTAGCAATTTTGTAATAAGGCTGTAATATCACAATGTAAAAAAATAAAACACTGTGAATACTTTACTGATGCCCTGTAGTCTGCCTACAAGCTTTTAAAGCCCTATTGCATTTTATTGTATGGACAGTGTCACAATATGGATTTGCTTCGAAACAACAACTGAATGCTGTGATGCATTTTCTGAATACCATTTTTCCAAAATTCTGCAAAGCTTGTCCAACAGTTTGTACGAAAGATCGCATCTACAGTACTAGCGAGGGAAGGTCAATTGAATGCCATCTTCCTAGGAGGCATGAGTGAGGGGAAGTATGATGGAGGAAAGTGATGCCAGACCCAAACAAAGCTATGATCCTCCTCACAGACTTGTGACAACAAACCCCGGACAGTCCCCAGTGCTTTAATGGCAAGCTGTGGCAGACAGATGGTGCGTGGGCCGTTCAGAGGTGCACGCTGTTGGATTTAGGAGCTATCTGACGTTATTGATGTGACGGGACAAGGATGAAGTTTGGTGAGAACTTCATAACACCAGCTCATAAAGCACCAAAGCACTCCTCTAGATAGCAATCAACACTTGACAGATTGATTCTTCCAGAGGAGAGCTGTGAAAAACACCCTAAGATCACTTCCTAGGAGTCCTGTATTCTCAACGCTATATAAATGCATCTATGAGGAGTTATATAGCATGCGTAATAGCTTATAATGTCTGGCATAAGGCTGTATAATTGATTATATAGTAAATATGGTATAGTAATTGAATGCATAACACTTCATGAAGTTTATGACTTATAATAAGATCAATATGGTGATGCATTACAACAGGTATGTTTCCTGTAACACCCAGACCCATTCAAATCTTTTGCATGCACTGTGAACTTGACAAAGTAATTTATTTTAAATTAATTGGTAACTGATATTATAATGCATTATGGAGCATGTTGTATACTTTTTCTTTATGAAGTGTTGTGCATATAATTATTGCTACCTAAAAGCAATTATATGCACTTCTGGCTGGTATTATAAAGTGATGTAGATTTAATATAATATCTTATGAATTCATTTACAAGGCATTAGAAATAGTGGCTACATAGGAAGTGTTTTGTAAGCTCCTGCTAATATTTTGGATGCATAGAGGTGATGCATATATAAAATAAAAAACAACATTTTTCTGATTTTATTTGAATACAAAATACTGTATTTTCACTTCTACACCAGCTATGCCAATCATTTTGGAAGTTGTTTGCAAAAAAATCAGCAATATGATGGATTTACACTGTTGACCAAGGTTAAAATTTGTTGGCACATTTCAATAAGTCTCAATTAAGAGTGCCACCATTGCTTAATTCAACTTAATTACCCGATTAAAAAGTAATTGATTCAAATTTGCCTTTTCAGTGAATATGCATTGATTTGTATGATAATAATGCATATTTTAAAGTTTACTTACTGATAATTCCTACAGCAAGAAATACAGCCTGATTGGCTCATTTATGCACCATGTGGCCAAATGTATGTGGACACCTGTCCTGTATTCTTATATGAGCTTGTTGGACATCCAGTTCCAAAACTATGGGCATTAATATGGAGTTTGCAGCTCTTCTGGAAAAACTGTGCTCAAGATGTTGCAGTGTGGCTTTGGGAATTTTTGACCATTCACTCAATACAGCTTTTGAGAGGTCAGACAGTGAAGTTAGACTGAAGCCTGACTCGTAATCAATGTTTGCCCATTAGATGCCCATTAGAGTTGAGGTCAGGGCTCTGAGGAGGCCACTGGAGTTCCATCACAGAATATTCATTAAATGATGTCTTTATGGTTCTCGCTTCGTGCACAGGGCTACAGTTATAGTTACAGCTGAAACAGGAAAGGGTCTTTCCTCAAACTGCGGTTAATGTTTGGAAGCTCAAATGATTATATATATATATATATATATATATATATATATATATATATATATATTAAACGTTTGTCTGGTAGTACACTTCCAGACAAACGATTTAGTACACTACCAGTCAAACGTTTTAGTACACTTCCAGACAAACGTTTTAGTACACTACCAGCCTAACGTTTTAGATCACTTCCAGCCAAACGTTTTAGTACACTACCAGCCAAACGTTTTAGTACACTACCAGTCAAACGTTTTAGTACACTACCAGCCAAACGTTTTAGTACACTACAAGTCAAACGTTTTAGTACACTACCAGTCAAACGTTTTAGTACACTAACAGCCAAACGTTTTAGTACACTACCAGTCAAACGTTTTAGTACACTTCCAGACAAACGTTTTAGCACACTACCAGACAAACGTTTAAGTACACTTCCAGACAAACGTTTTAGTACACTACCAGACAAACGTTTTAGTACACTTCCAGACAAACGTTTTAGATACACTACCAGCCAAACGTTTTAGTAACACTACCGGCCAAACGTTTCAGTACACTACCGGCCAAACGTTTCAGTACACTACCGGACAAACGTTTTAGTACACTACCGGCCAAACGTTTTAGTACACTACCAACCAAACGTTTTAGTACACTACCAGTCAAACGTTTTAGATCACTACCAGCCTAACGTTTTAGTACACTACCAGCCAAACGTTTTAGTACACTACCAGCCAAACGTTTTAGATACACTACCAGCCAAACGTTTTAGTAACACTACCGGCCAAACGTTTTAGTACACTTCCAGACAAACGTTTTAGTACACTACCAGCCTAACGTTTTAGATCACTTCCAGCCAAACGTTTTAGAACACTACCAGCCAAACGTTTTAGATCACTACCAACCAAACGTTTTAGTACACTACCAGCCAAACGTTTTAGTACACTACCAGTCAAACGTTTTAGTACACTACCAGCCAAACGTTTTAGTACACTACAAGTCAAACGTTTTAGTACACTACCAGTCAAACGTTTTAGTACACTAACAGCCAAACGTTTTAGTACACTACCAGTCAAACGTTTTAGTACACTTCCAGACAAACGTTTTAGCACACTACCAGACAAACGTTTAAGTACACTTCCAGACAAACGTTTTAGTACACTACCAGACAAACGTTTTAGTACACTTCCAGACAAACGTTTTAGATACACTACCAGCCAAACGTTTTAGTAACACTACCGGCCAAACGTTTCAGTACACTACCGGCCAAACGTTTCAGTACACTACCGGACAAACGTTTTAGTACACTACCGGCCAAACGTTTTAGTACACTACCAACCAAACGTTTTAGTACACTACCAGTCAAACGTTTTAGATCACTACCAGCCTAACGTTTTAGTACACTACCAGCCAAACGTTTTAGTACACTACCAGCCAAACGTTTTAGATACACTACCAGCCAAACGTTTTAGTAACACTACCGGCCAAACGTTTTAGTACACTACCGGCCAAACGTTTTAGTACACTACCAGCCAAACATTTTAGATCACTACCTGCCAAACATTTTAGTACACTACCAGCTAAATGTTTTAGTACACTACCAGCAAACGTCTTAGAACTGTTCTAAAACTTTTGACCGATAGTGTATAGAGTATTTGATGCCTATAAAAAGAAAAACATATGTCCATTTTTCTTGAAGTTCTATATTTTTATAACATAACAGCTGTCCTTTGTATCCTGTGAAAGCTTTATAATGAATAGACCAACAGAAATGAACATTTTTGGCTACTATTTTGGAGATACTTGTCTTTGGGCAACGACGGTATAAAAGCCTCTTAAGGCTACATATAAACTGGTTACGAACACACTGCCTGATGCCTGAGACATTATTTTATGATAATTCTCAGCTTTTGGCTTAAAACATCTTTTATTACCGCCATTAATGGATAAGAGGTACATGCAGGGCTTTCTAAGATTTTCCACTATTTTTCCATTATTGACATTACATATGAAAGCTCAGGGACACACGAAGACTCATTGGGGGTTTTGGGTAGTAAACAAAAAGCTATATTTGTGTTGCAGACACTGCAAACCCCTGGTTCCCATAGCTATTGGGTTTATTACTACAAAGAAATCTGAATAGGCACGTTTATCAGAGAAGAAGCCTTAGACACCAAACCGCTCGTCCTGTACATCTCACCCATTTCATTATGCAGAGCTTTAGGAACATCAGTCATATCTGCAGAGGAGTAAACACATGCAGAATTCAAGTAAATAAGATTTTGAGGTGCCAATAAGAGCAATAGATGTAGAGCCATGAATGCCAGATGGGTTTGACTTGGAAGCATTGCAGCTGTCAAACAACAGTTTATGTTACTACCTCACACTATACCTCACACTGCAACGCACACACATACATACACACATAATATAATATAATATAATATAATATAATATAATATAATATAATATAATATAATATAATATAATCTTGTCATCCATCTTTTTTTGACTAATTTCTCAAAATTTAGGTAATACCAGAACTAATCAGTTTTGATCAGCCATCAATAACATCTTGACGAGTGTGTTTATTCTCCGAATTATTATTATTTATTATTTATTTATTATTTATTTATTTTTAAATAATCATGTTCATCCAGTAAAAGTCCATAAAATGAAGATACAGTGGTTAGTGCTGTCCAAACAGCACTGTCCAAATCCAATTGGTTGGAAAGCTTGTGTATGAAATAGTATCTCTTTTATTCCCACCATAGCTATATCATCTTGAAGATCTCCCACTGTTAAATAACCACAGGTGATGCTTCCGAGGTGATTAGATATAATATAATCCACTTGATTAGGTAAGCACAGAGTCAAAAGGCAAAGAAAGAGAGAGAAAAAAGCATGGAATTCAAAAAGCTGGAGTAACCCAAAACCCATGTAACGTCTGGCAGAGCACCAACACTGTCACCATCAGATAAACAGCACTTAAAGCTTTTTATGAGAGATAGGAAATTAAGGCTTCACTCTTATTTCAGATTGAAAGGAGAACAAGTTTCTGTCCATCCTTCCACTGTGAGAAGACAACTCAGCTTTATGGGTCTAAAGGCTGCGTATCTGTCCAGAAGGCCCTACTGAACTTAAGAAACTGTAGATGCTGTCAGAATAATGGACTGACCATCGTCAGTCAGAGGGGACAAACATGTCTGTGGTGTGTTAAATAGTATTTAATTTTATTTGCTTTTATTAGCTTTCATAACTTCTCCTGAATTTTCTTTTGTTCCCTTGCCTGTTCTGTTAATCTCGTTTGCATTGGGCATGTCTCTCTTGGTATGTCCCTTTGTCTTGTAACTACCTCCAATAGGTAGCCTATCTAACAATCTAGCAATGTAGGGATACTTCCTGGCTCCTAGATGGGGGAGACTTTAAATTCCTGGCTGGGCCTCAACACCTATATTAATTACAAATGTAGAGGTAACCGCCCACCATGTAGGGGGTTTCTAGGTCGTTCAGAAAAAGGGATAACACGAAAATTTGGTTTCCGATGGTTGACTACTTAAGCCCATCGGTTTGTAACCTTATATAGACTGACTTGGAAGGAAGACATACGCATTAAACTTCTCCACTCCTGTTCTTCAAGAAACCAACAATTTTGCCAAGTCAACAAGAGTCAGGAAGGCAAGAACATCTCATGTGGTCAATGGAACATCTTGAAGGATGATGCCTATCACAGTTGCCTAAAACACCTGAAACTAAAAGTTGTAGAATAGAAGTTAGGACAGAACTAGTTAGCATGTATGTGTAATACTGTTTATGAACTTAGGTAATGTTGTTCTGTAATAGCTGCTGTCCTAAATTCAGTCTTAACTGAAGCCGGCGACTAACCAGATTCTATGCTTCTGTAGCACAACCTCAGGCCCAGAGTGTTCTATGTTCCAAATACAATACCAACTCCTTACTGACTATAATGACATACACAGAATCAAAAGACTGTTTCCTATTTAAGTTGTGTAACTTCAAGAGTTGATAAAAACAGCTACGCCATTCATCACATTAGAAAAAAATATATATCAGTCAAAGAAAACCGGCTGCCTTGGAAAGAACCTGAAGAGAAAAATGGCGAGACCAACAGAAAGACTCTCTAATTGGAGCGGCAGAGTGATTATTAGATTTACCTCTAAATCCATAGCAGCTGAAAAAAAAACCTTGTACAGACTGTCATGGTTACAGGGGGCAGACACTGATGCATTTATTTATTTTCTCACCCCCATCTCCCTCCTCTACCCATGTTCAACCTGGACCAGAGGTTTGGAGTGCTCGAGGCAGGCGTATGATATCCCCATTAGCGGGCTTATTAAAAACCCGGCAAGCAGTGACATTTAGCAGAGTGCTAATGAGTCTTTTTGAACACAGATCTAAGCTTGATCCAGTTAGCATCTGCTGACACTTATCCAGCTACGCAGGGCCATGCCAAACCAACGCAACATGTGCACTCGCTCAGACGTTGTTGTGAAGCGATTCATAAAAAACAGAGCAAGACCAAAGGAAGTAATAGCGCAGGGAGGGCTTGAACATCAAATCCCTTAACACATGCACACAAAGCTCCTAGTTAAGTGTGAGTGGCTGTTAAATTACTTTAAAAAAATAAATCACAGCATTTGTCTAATTAATATATATATATATTGTCACTGTTCAATGAAAAATAAGTATCTCCAAAATCGCAACTTTACCAAAAACTTACTTTACTTATCATGTAAATCAATGGAACCAGAATTCTTTCTAAGCTTTTTTGAGGTGTTTCTATTGGTCCATTCATTATAAAATTTTAACACAATGTAAGTGGCAGCTGTCGTGTTCAAATGATGCAGAAAACTAAAAAACGACAAAAATGGACATAATTTTTTTTCATTGGACAGCGATGATATTCAACATACTTAATCTTTAATGTAAGTCAATGGAACCAATTTTTTTTTCAATCTGTTTTGGAGCATTTCTATTGGGCCATTCATAATTAAATGTTCACATGATATAAAGGGCAATTATATATATATATATATATATATATATATATATATATATATATATATATATATATATATATATATATATATATATATATATATATATATATATACAGTATATGTTGGTATTTAAAAAGGAGTACATTTATAGAAAAAAACAAGCTTCATCTAAAAAATGTCATTCATTTAAATTCAATTAACTTAAAATGAGCCATAACTCTAGAACCTGCCACATTAATTTATTTTAATCTATATAAACATGCTCTCTGTAGAAGTTTTTATATAGAAGTACTATATCAAAGCCCCTAAACTAAATATGATCGGGGGCTATTACTGAGCCCCACAGCCGCCTAATCTTGTTTGATGTGAAATGCTGCTTTCTAAAGAAACGTATCCAGTCAGCACTGCTCACAGTGAGGGTGATGGGATCCAGACATTTAATGCCTCGGAAATGTGCCTAAAACATAAAAAGCATACTGTCGCTGTCCGAAGAACAACCTCTAGTATCTGGTAAACATGTATATGGTTCCTCACTTACGTTCTCATACATACAGCTTGTGGATTCATGCAGGTCATCTAGGGCAACCGGATCTGTTCTTTCACTGTTGCTTTTGTTTTTGTTAGCTCTGAGGTCTCCCTGATCACTGTACTTTAAAAAAAATGGACTGACATCCAGTTACTATATTATCTTATGCAGTTACTGTGGACTTGTTGTTTGCAGATTCTCTATAATTGGTGTAAATCTGTTTTTTTAGATACATGAACAAAAAACTAAACTTGGAAATGTATATCACAATAACAATATCATATCATTATATCATCCAGCCCTACTGAAGACAAACGTATTACTCATTGCTTTGGAAGAAGTTGTGGGGCCAGTTTATAAAAAGATATCTTACTGGATTTTCGTTGATATATTGGAAAGTTAGTTAGACAAAGTGCGGCCAAGGAAACAACCTCAAGCAGACAGCAGCATAAATTTAGGCTTTTAGAGAGAGAGAGAGAGAAAACAGAGAGCTCACCAGAATGGCATACATGACTGGTAAGAGTACAGGTGGACAGAGCACTCACGGAATCTCTTAGTTTTCTTCATCCCCCGCTCCACACATAGTTTATATATTCCTGACAAATACTGAGTCGTCTCTGAGGATGCTACTGCTCTTACTTCCAGACGGATAATTATTTAGCTATGTAAAGATGGTATTGAGTTAAAACTCAAATTTAAAGGCTTGAGCTGAGCTGTACTAGTCATTTGCGTGGAAAGGTGCCATTCAAACGTTAGGAGTTAATGAAGTAGAGTAGTTAGAATTAGAATTTAGAACGATTGGCCACGGATGGGTTGAATAGAATATGACCTCCACACACACTAAGGGGCAGTGAGCACACTTGCCCAAAGCAGAAGGCAGCCGCATCCACAGCACCCGGGAAGCAGTTAGGAGTTGGCCTTGTTCAAAGGCACTTCATTTGTGTCCTGTTGATCTAGATAATCGAATCGGTGACCTTCCGGTCAAAAGGCCCAGTCCCTGACCTTCAGCCCACAACTGCCAACCCATAAGTGAAACTGGACTGACTCGCCAACCTCCTAGACCAGAGGTCACTAATAGGCCAAACTGGTAAACTATTGAGAGCTATTACATTTTGACAGTGTTTATTTTAAGTGGTGGAACTTTTCTTGTCTTTATGGTATATAGACTTTGCGGCGCAGTAAACTTACAGACCAATTACGGACATTGTAAGATCACCAAAAGCACTCCTTAGCCAATCAGATCTGTGCAGAGTCGGGAGTGCGGTGCACACACAGGCGAGGTATGAAGTGAGAAGCTGCAGTCAGAGTACAAAGTGAGTCGCAGAAAGAATAGCTCCAAACCAACAGGTCCAGATGTGAAGCTGAGTTAACAAGAAGACACACGTTTCATTTACTGTTTCTATGAATACACACTTTAAGATGCATTATTTTGTTTTTTAATGTAGCCCTTGTTTTTATTAAAGTGAGGAAATAAGCATTTATTAGAAGTTTTATAAATAATTCATTCAGTTTAGCATTTAAACAGTAAATATAGTTGAACTATATTAAACAGTATTTGTAATAAGTTGGTCTTTCAGTTGCTGATGGCCACACTAGCCTCAGCACCACTGAAACCAATTCATTTTACAGCAATGTCTCTAGTTTGTAATGCTTTTAAGATGGAAACTCAACATGAAGACAAAACATCATCACAATTCTAATAAAAAAATAATGTAAAAGTGCATCTAAACCTAACATTTGCTATGAGGATATGTTATGGTTAGAAAAACAAATGAACACTTATAAAAATAACGAATGTAACGTACCCCCTGGAAGTATGTGTCCAATGATTTCTTCTTTGGAACCAAAGTTTGAGACAAACATAAAATTTAAACGTAAATTACTTATGACTGACCGTGCCTGGAATGCAGAGGAACGCTGATTGACCACTGATTAACCATCTTGTAGTTGGTGGTAGAAATAAGCTAAACTAAAAACATGTTGCCATCATTGTCTATATTATATAACTTCTTTGTTTAGTCGCATTTGTACACTTTTACATGTTAGTAAGTTGCCTCTGTTACCTATAGCATTGCTTCTGAGCTGTAATCAACACCCTTTCAAACTGGAAACATCACCACAACTATAATAACAAAGTCATGTGAAAATGCATCCAAACCCAACATTTGGTTTGAGAATTATTTAAGGGTGCAAATAACTCTAATACACTAATAAGACAATGAATGGCACACCCACTTAACAGAAACCAATAGAACTGCTAAGAAATCTAAGACACTAACATATAGGTAGATTATTGATTCCAGAGGGAAATTCAAAATCTCTGCATTTAACCCATTCGTGCAGTGAAACTCTCACATATACACATACACACACACACACTAGGGGGCAATAAGCAAACTTGCCCGGAGTGGTGGGCAGCCCTATTGAGCTGTTGAAACAAAAACCATGTATTTTTAATTTTTTAATTTTTCTGTTCTTGACATCATTTGAAAATGTTTGTTAGAATTTTTCACGTCTGTTTTTCCTTTCTGTAAAGACGTATCATATTTTTGGTCCCGACAGCAATAATTTGCATTACACATAGTACTGATGTCCCATAAGCCTCACACACTTCTGTCTCCTTTCTCAAATACAGAGAGCAGTAAAATGAGCCCATTCCAATATCCCAGACTGTGATGTAACAGTCTGACTCCACCCTAAATGTAGATATACCAGCTCAGGAAACAAAGACACTGGAGCGACAGCAATGGCAGATTATATGTGCAGAAATCTACTTTTCCAGGTGGTGCAGGCAGCCTTGGACAGCCTCAAGGCTTTGCGCAGAGAAGATGGGTAGGAGAGCTGCAATTCCACCTTAAATAGCGTCACGACCCCAATAAAAACCTGCCAGTAGCTGCCAAGCTGGGTGATTTTGTCCACTTTTTGAGAGCGTAAGCTCCAGATC
Source organism: Megaleporinus macrocephalus (assembly GCA_021613375.1). Taxonomy (NCBI): domain Eukaryota; kingdom Metazoa; phylum Chordata; class Actinopteri; order Characiformes; family Anostomidae; genus Megaleporinus; species Megaleporinus macrocephalus. The sequence continues at coordinate 13,250,353 of CM038712.1, read as the reverse complement.
ATGTATGTTCCAGATCATGTATGTTCAAAGCAACATGTCCCATCGGAGCAACCAGCCAATCGGAGCAGACCTAATCAAAATGTCCATAAGCACTCCATAAAAGGCAAAAAGGCTTTCAAGGGCCAAATCTTAAGATCCTAATTGGCATGTAAAACTGCATATGGCCACTTTCTATAGCACTTTTAACCTTAAGACATGGGAACCAACCATAGTATTCATAATATACGTCAGCAGTGTTTATAATTTGCCCATATAAATATATATAGATCTATATTATGGCTTTTTAGGATTTCTACCTCCTGCAAACAATCGTCCACTGCTCTGACAAAAATGGTCAGCTCTAAAGCATATCTGTCCCCTCTGTTGCCCCTCATCCTCTTGTCTTTCCTGCCCATGCCTTTTCCTCGGCATGTCTCGACAGCTGGCAAATAGAGCTTCCGTGCAGAGTCCATCATGGCAGCATGATGTGCGAGCCTGTCCATAGGCTTTGACTTTCAGCTCACAGAGAGACAGCCGCTTGTTCACTGCGTATCTACCTCTTTACCCTGTCTTTCTATCATCTTCGCGTCTTGCCTGGTTCACATACACAGTTTTATTTTTTTTCCCAGCATCTCTATCTCTTAACCCTGTCTGTCCTATCTTTTCTTGTAGCTTGTCTAATTCTCTTCATTGTCCCTTAGATCCTTTAATCTCCTAGTGTGTGTGTGTGTGAGGGGGGTATAGCTTGTCTGCCTGGCAGTCTGTGATACTAGGGCTACAACAAGGCGTCAGTGCATCACCGTGGATTGATCTGAAGGTGACGATTCAAGTGCATCAGTTCTGGAATGTCATGATCAATTACAATCGTTTAGAATAAAAGAAATCTGTTCACATGGTCTGCTTTATTCAAAATCCGTGGCATGAAGTCAAGCATAATTGGCCGTTCTGTCTGGAATGGTCTTGTTTCCTCCCCTCCATCTATTGTTCAACATCATGTTATGGTGTGAACGCCAGCTCGAGAAGAAGGGAGGCAGTACGGAACCAGGAGAGGGAATCATTAGCTTTACCGTCTGTTCATTTCAATGGCGCATGTAGTGCATGTACCCGCAGACGTATGTTTTCAATGATTTCTTCTTTGGAATTAAAATTTGAGACAATGAAATAATTCCTAAATTACACATGGCTGATCGTGCTTGGAATGCAGCATCTTGTAGTCAGTGGTAGAAATGAGCTAAAATATAAACATGTTGCCATTATTGTCTATATTATAACAATAGTTTGTCTAGTCATGTTAGATAGACCCAGTCGACAATGCAAAGCAGCAGTACTATCTACAGTGCCTTGCAAAAGTATTCGGTCTCCTTGAACTTTTCAACCTTTTGCCACGTTTGAGGCTTCAAACATGAAGATAAGAAATTTTAATATTTTGTGAAGAATCAACAACAAGTGGGACATTTGTTTAAATCCGGCTTTAAACTTCTCCACAACAGTATCTCGGACCTGCCTTGTGTGTTCCTTGGTCTTCATGATGCTCTCTGTGCTTTAAACAGAACTCTGAGACTATCACAGAACAGGTACATTTATACGGAGACTTGATTACACACAGGTGGATTCTATTTATCATCATCAGTCATTTAGGTCAACACTGGATCATTCAGAGATCCTCACTGAACTTCTGGAGTGAGTTTGCTGCACTAAAAGTAAAGGGGCCGAATAAGGGGCCAAATAATTTTGCACATTTTTTTATTTCTAAAAAAGTTTAAAATATTCAATAAATTTGGTTCCACTTCACGATTGTGTCCCACTTGTTGTTGATTCTTCACGAAAAGTTACAATTTCATATCTTTATGTTTTGTAGCCTGAATTGTGGCAAAAGTTTGGCACTGTACATGTATAGACTGTATGCATGATGTATAATACAATAGGCCTATAGGCTTAGTATAATAAAAATGTGTATATATATATATGTATAATCTTTGATGTTTGAATGGTGACAAGAGGATCTTGAATGTATCTTGGCATATATCATGCAAAATTCATTGTTAATTCATTAATTTGAACACATTTATGACTAAACTAACATTTAATTAATACGAAAACATAATGAAGTCATGGGTCGGAAAACTGCCTTTGCAGACCAACATGCTGGATCTGTTTAACTGATGCTCTGTTTAATAATACCACATGGTTAACTAGTACATATGACTGTATTGCCTACATTTGGAATATAGTCAAAGTATACATACCAATATTGTCCTTGTCATGAAAAAAAAATTATTAGCAGTTTGATATATGCCATTATATTTAAAAACCTTGTACACTAGATGCAAATACAAAGTGCAGCTGTATCACATAAGAAGCATCAAAACCATTTTATTCTCTACTCATATGGATTTAATGGAATCAAATGTTTAACTTTTTTTAAATGTTTAATAAACGGAATTGATGTTTGGTATCAGTTAATCAACTTGCTGTAATTTATATTCATTTAATCAATTTAATCAATGCTTGTATGTCATATTAAACGTTCAGCGAAGCTTTAATAAAAAAAAAAGTAGACATAAATATCACATCACATCTTAAATACTGCTGATCAGGCCAATCTGGAAACTGTGAGCATGTGGCTAAGGAGCAGCTTGATTGACAGCTTTCTTTCGAACACTCCTTGCCTGTCCTGTCACTCATACAGAGCTAACATCATTATCCAGCTTGTACGTGACACTAACTGGGTGGAAAAAGTTGTATGTATAGACGAGAGACAGTTACAGACAGGAGGTCTTGCTTAATAGCTTCTGGTTATGTTGTGTTAATAATGGGTATTAATATCCGTTTTTATTACACATCTCTGTAGTGCATCTTCATAGCTGTAATAACATATTTATTGCACATACCGTATGCTTACATCTGTGTAATAAGGTGAACTGTCGTTCATCCAACAGGAGGGATCATGTCTATGGTAACTTTTGCAGCTGAAGCCAACAGCAATTAAGCAAATCCTTCACTGTTACAGATGTAGATGAAGTTGCTGAGCACTACTACTGAACCAAGAAACGCAATGAATTGTGAACTAGGTGAACTATGTTATGTTAAGGTGTTTATCTCTATTTTCAGAGTTATTATTATGTAGAGAATTGGCCACAATGTGACATAAGCAATAAAAAGCTATTAACAATTATACTAGTGACCACAGACCGAGGGTCATATTTTAAAAATGTTTATTTGAAAAAACTGAATCTTCTGTTGGGAGGCTCGTGGTGTAGTGGTTATCACTGTCGCCTCACAGCAAGACGATCCGGGTTGGATTCCCGGTCCGGGCTGTTCTGTGTGGAGTTTGCATGTTCTTCACATGCTTGAGTGGGTTTCCTATGGGTACACACTCTCACATGTCCAAAGACATGCATAATAGGTTGATTGGTCGCTCTAAATTGCCTGTAGGTGTGAGTGTTGGCCATGCGATGGACTGGCGAACTGTCCATTGGCTCCGAGACACCGACTAGCAACTAAGCGGCAGATGATGGATGAATCTTCTGTTCTGTTAAAAACATCGACATTTGTGTGAACCCAGAAGGGTGAAATTTATTGGCTCATTTCAACTTTAACTTCATTTACATACTGTGAAAATACTAATTGACCTTATTCCATGTGTTCTAATCATGGTACAACAGAAATATACTACAGTAAATAGGTCATACTCACACTAAAATGAGTGGACAGTAATATTACATACAGGAAAAGTACAAGAGCAACAGCTTAAGCTGAACCATGTTTATTCACATGACGAAATACATTAATCAGTAGTTACATTGTTGTTGCGTACATTGTATATGAGTATTTACACAATTATCAAAGATAAAATGAAGCAGCTATAATTAGTTTTTGAAAATGTGGTGGGAAGTAATAAAAACCAAATGTCCCAACAGATTAAATGCACTGCATGACTGCTCACAACTATTAGCAGAGCATGCTATGAATCAAGCATTATCATTAAAATAATTAAACCCGCAGACATTCTTAGCGCCATAATGCACATGAGGTCTTGTTATATTTATGAACAGGGAAGCTCTTCATAGTAAAGCACGTGGCTCGCGCAAAGTTTGCACCGTGTTGCGTAAATCCTTCACGCTAACAGCACACAACCTCATAGAACACAGTGTTGCGAAGAGGCCTTAGTACACAAGTCTACAGCAATTAGCTTCTCCGCCAGCAGCTATGGGCTTCCTCCTTTTATTAATTTGATTCTATGCAAATAGCATGCTTGATTACCGGATTAAAATAGATTGTGTCTTATTTAATTAGAAGTAGTATGTCAGAAGCAGACTGGCCCCGGCCAATGGCTCCCTCTATTACTGTATGACCGTGTCATGGACATGAGCTATTCAACAGCTAACGATGGATTAAAAACAGCCATCTGATAATTACCAGCCAGCCTGTGGAGAAAGAGCTGAACGCATTCTCTCACTCTACCCCCCTCCGGCCCTTGATATGTTTTCATTAAGCAGATTTATATGGCCTATTTATTAAGCTTAAAGGCTCCTAATTGTCACTTTGTTCTTACGAGGGCAGTAGATGAACACTTGGTTTAAGTCTTTGTTGGTTAATCAGACTCTGTTTACGAGATACGATCCTAAAAGGTCAAACGGTATGAACCGGCGTTATTCTTCCGCTAGAGGAATTACTGTGTTGTGGGGAAATCAGTGAAATTGTCCTTGAAATGGCCTTGGGTTGTGTGATAAGTAGAAGAAGGATAGAGGGGGGGGGACAAAAAGGCAAAGAAGAGGGTGAACGCAGGATGGCATGGTGTGCTTGTAAAGGATTGGGGGCACTAAGTGGTCAACACAGCAATCTTCTCAAGATAGTACTATGTCATTACAGTATAATGACATAGTAATGAAATTACCAACCAACTAGATTGGCCCAGTGACAACGGAGGTGATTGATATTAACATAAAACTTGGTCTATGTCAACCCTGCTACATAACATTGACATAACCATACCTTATAAACATGTACTGACAGATATAACATAAGCTATTATGTCATCAAGCATTATAGCATCCTGGCAATTACAGGTAAGCAGCGCTGAGACACTCTCACAGACCAAATTGGAATGTTTTGTAAACATGATGGTGGGCTGTACAGCAAGAAAGCAGCTGGTATATTAACGATATCACTCAGAGATCCAATTGACAACTGAAGCCAATTGAAGCTTAGCTTTACTCTTCCAGATGCAGAAGAAGCTGCTGAGCAATGCTGCATAAGTGCACCAGAACATAATGTAGGACAGTATGTTGATGTGCTGAAGGCCATTTTCAGAAATATTACTTCATAGAGTGTTTGCCATAATGGGACCGGGACTATAAGAAGCTAGTGCTTTTATCATCTATATGCTATCAGCCACAGAATGAGGGTTTTTGCTTACACTCTAACACAATTCTCCAAACTGAAGCTTCATGTAGACATTTGTGTGAACCTACAATAGTGCAGTATATTGGGTTTGTCTCAAAATCTGGTGAGCTCTCTACATGGAAAGCATTGTACATCATAGAATGCATGCTCCCGACACATAGGCTGGTACCTTAAACCTGCTGTCTACTGAGGCTCCTTATTTTGGCTGAATAGTAAGAAGGCATCGAATGGCTCCTCGGTTGCTAAGGCAATCCCATGATGCAACGCAGGCAAAACTTTTTCCAACATGGTGGACAAAAGCAAAGCTGTGGGTGGAGAACTCATTTTCAAATGCAAGTTTTTCCAGTTGTCTCTGGTGTTTTCATTTGTTTCTTGTCATACAATCACACAAAACAGTATTATATTTGCAAATAGTCTTTGACCATTTCGCAGTTTCATTCTCGAGGGATTTCAGCTTCTGCATTATGCACATTTTTGTGCCCCCCTGCACTAAAACACCCACTTCAACTCAAGAAGGGCTCGTCAGTTGACGATTTATTACACCAGGGCCCATATTTATTAACTCTCTCAGAGTAAGATTGCTGATCTCTGGCTTTGGTTGAAAACAAAAGTTTACAGCTTGAAAATCCCAAGAAAAAATGTAGTGGATTGGTATCCTGGCAGATACAGCCAGTGAGCACATTGGCTGTTTAGGCCTTTAGGAGCTGAATAGAAGGCCTTATTTGTTAAAATGAACTACCAACATAATGGAGTTTCCAGTTCCAGTTCATTCCAGTGTGGCACTAATGTTGTATCTGGTGGTTCCTAGATATGTGTGTGTGTGTTTGTAGTGTGGATAGTGCTATATAAAGCTATATAGTGTATAATTATAATGTAATGGTAGCTGATTTTTAAGCCTCAGGCCATTGTTTTAGATAGTTGGCTGGTTGCTTAGCCAGGTAGCTAAACTAAGTTTAATCGCTGTTCGCGTGCAGTGGGCGGGAACAAGCCATGACGCAGTATCTCTCTAACTAGAGTGTCTCAAGAATCTGTTTTATGAGGAGAGATGCTGCTACTTAAACAGCTGCCTATGGAGTCAGTGCCCACTTAGGGAGCTCACTAAGTTTTGAGACAGACCCATTGTTTCATAGCCAGTCAACTAAGATAACAGGCAATGGTAGCTGATACTAGACATCGTAGATGCTTTAGAGTGACATAAACCAAATTTAAATCTGTGTTTATTCTTAAGTTTCCAACTGTCTCTTGAGTGGGTGAGAAATGAACAAGAACCATACGTTTAGCTGGTTGATGTTTGGGTAATTTCTTGAGTCAAAGTAATGAAGTCTTGCTTTTGTGGCAACTCAGGACAAAACAATATGTGCAATTACATGTTAGTTGTTATGGTGTTGCCAAATGAAATAATATCTCAGATATGATGCTCAATGCAAGGTTCAGAGACATCGTATAGGTAGTGGAAGGACAGCCTTAGCAGGTATAGAAAGACACTTATTAAAACACGCTCAGCATACCTGTCCACACTCATCGAACACAACAAAAACAATCCTAGAGTTTTATTTAGCACAATCGCAAAACTTACCAAAAATCAGGCAGGAACGGAACCTCAGATACCCGCCAACTACAGCAGCAATGATTTCATGGACTTTTTCAATAGCAAAATCGAGAATATTAGACAACATGTTCAACTGACACCAGTAACCTATCCTTCATCTGGTTTGGCTGACACAGCACAAAATGTGATTTTAGAAGAAAGACTAGAAACATTCTGTCCACTTCAGCAGTCAGAATTAGAAAAACTTATCTCTTCTTCAAATTCTGCTACATGCACACTTGATATGATTCCAACAAGCCTATTGAAACAAGTATTACCAGCTATTATTAAACCCATCTTAACTATCATCAACTCTTCTCTTAGTCTGGGTCATGTACCTAAGTCTTTTAAACTAGCTGTGATAAAACCCTTGATAAAGAAACCAAATCTTGACCCCAGAGAACTGTCCAGTTATAGACCCATTTCCAATTTACCTTTTATCTCTAAGATTTTAGAAAAGGCTGTAGCTCGACAACTCTGTTCTCATCTACATAAGAACAACATATATGAAAAATTCCAATCTGGTTTTAGGCCACATCACAGTACAGAGACAGCTTTAGTTGAGATAACAAATGATCTTCTTCTTGCCTCTGATCAGGGCCACGTATCTCTACTGGTGCTACTAGATCTAAGTGCAGCTTTTGACACTATAGATCACACTATTCTCTTGGACAGGCTAGAAAATGTGGTTGGAATCACAGGAACAGCGTTATCCTGGTTCACATCTTACCTTAGTGATCGCTTTCAGTTTGTAAAGATAAATAATGTATCATCTAATTATACAAGAGTGAAATATGGAGTTCCACAAGGTTCTGTTTTAGGTCCTCTGTTATTTACACTATATATGCTACCATTAGGCTCAGTTATAAATAGACATGGAATTAGTTTCCACTGTTATGCCGATGACACACAGCTGTACATATCAGCCAAACCAGATGATAAATCCAGATTAAAGAAGATAGAAGATTGTGTAAGAGATATTAGACTTTGGATGCTACAAAACTTCTTTCTTTTAAACCCAGATAAAACGGAAGTTCTCCTCCTCGGCCCAAAGGCTGCTCGGACTAAATGTTCAGATTTAATGTTAAATCTTGCTGACTTCTCTGTAGTTTCTGGTTCAGTAGCCAATAATCTTGGTGTAACAATTGACTCAGATCTGACATTTAATCAACACATAGGTAATATTACAAGAACAGCGTTTCTTCACCTACGAAACATTTCAAAGTTAAGAAATGTGTTATCTGTGTCTGATGCTGAAAAGTTGATACATGCCTTTATAACCTCAAGGCTAGATTATTGCAATGCATTATTGTCAGGATGCTCCAGCAGGAACCTGAATAAACTCCAGTTAGTTCAGAACGCTGCAGCTAGAGTACTAACTAAAACCAGGAAATTCGATCACATCAGTCCAGTTTTATCAGCGCTACACTGGCTTCCTGTTAAATTCCGTATCGACTATAAAATTATTTTACTGACGTATAAAACCCTGCACGGTCTCACACCGGAGTACCTACAAGATCTAATCTCCTATTATGAACCGCCACGTTCACTCAGATCACAGGATGCTGGTTTTCTAATAGTTCCAAAAATTCAGAAGACTACAATGGGGGGAAGAGCTTTTTCCTACAAAGCCCCCAAATTGTGGAATAATCTCCCAGTTAATGTTCGGGACTCTGACACAGTCTCTATATTTAAGTCCAGACTTAAAACGTACTTGTTCAGTTTAGCTTTTGGAGACTGAGCTATGCTTCTCATCCACTGTATTACTCCAAACCTGAACTAACCTTGTTTTTCTTTCTCCTTCTTTCTGAGGTAATAACTGCCCACCTGTCCTGCAGAATACTGTTGGAGGACTGACCACCAGTACCCCCTTGTTACCTTGTAACCTCTTCATCTGTCATCTGCTGCACCTTGATTGCATTACTGTATCATCCAAATGTAGCACGTGTTCAGCTTCTCTCCTTTTAGTTCATTCTGTTTATAATCAGATCTGTCAGAGTCACCAGCTGCACTCTAAACACTCCATATCCTCTATACTAACCCAGACCAGAACTAACTCAGACTCTGTACTAACACAAACCAGAACTAACTCTGTTTTTCTCTCTCTGAGGTAATAACCGTCCACCGGTCCCGTCGAATGCTGTTGGAGGTCCGACTGCCAGGGCCTCCTCATCACCTGGCACCAAACAGCTCTCCTCTCACTGCTACACCTCGACTCCTCTGTACTAACCCAAACCAGAACTAACTTTGTTTTTCGTTTTTCTCTCTCTCTCTCTCTCTCTCTGAGGTAATAACCACCCACCTGTCCCGCCGAAAACTGTAAAAGACAGACCACCAGGGCCCCCTGTCACCTGGCTCCAACCAACGCCCCTCTCCATTTGTGCCATTTGCTCCACCTTGACTGCATCACAGTATCACCCACCTGATGTAGCACCTGTACAGCTTTTAAAGCTTTTACCTTCAAACTCAGCTTTAGTTATACTTCAAGTACTGTTCGACCAGAGGAGGATGGGTCTCCCCTTGTGAGTCTGGTTCCTCCCAAGGTTTCTTCCTCCAGTTGAGGGAGTTTTTCCTTGCCACTGTTGCCTCTGGCTTGCTCACAAGGGATAAAGTGTGTGATTTTATGTTTTTCATGCTTTAAAATTCCTGTAAAGCTGCTTTGTGACAACACTGTTGTAAAAAGCGCTATACAAATAAACTTGACTTGACTTGACTTGACTAGTCTTGTGGTAGTTATGAGGTCATGAGGCTGTGACGGTCACTGTAAGTGCCTTATACTAAGTGCATGCACACTTCAGTGCATTGCTTAGAGATGAGAGAGAGTAGAGATGTCGACAGGCATGCACGTATGGTGGTTAGCTTCAGGTTGTAGCCTGTATGTTCTGCCTACTGCTGTTATTTGGGGTTGTGATAATTAATGAGACCAATAAATGGTCTCCATTGCACCGCACCTACTGTCTCCTCTGTGTTCCGTCTGGAGGACAGGGCAAGTACTGAACCACCCAGTAGCATCTCTACCCCCAGGAGCGTTCGCCCCCACTAAGCATCAATCAACAAGGCCATGAGGTAGTTATCACTTTCTGGACTGTTATCTTGATATCATGACTTAATTGTCTTGTGATCTTGAGATAACAGTCTCAAGGAAACAGAAAGAATAACTGCCTCATGGCTTCTTTGAACTTCCGCAGCATAGCGATCTAAGAACTCAACGCAGTGACATCTCAGATCACGATACTGCAGAAGTTCAGAGAGGCCAACTTGCTTGTCCTGTGATCTCAACATAACAAAAGTTGGTATCTCACGATCACAACTTGTTTGTCTTGTTCTCTTAAGAAAACAATGTTTCTTATCTTCTTCATCATCTTGAGAAAGTAGTCCAGAATATGATGACTACCTCACTGTTGTAACAATGCTCAATTGCTGCCCTGTCACTCTGAGAAGGGTATTGGAAATGTTGAAAAGGTCTCTTACTCGAAAAAATCTCTCATGCAGTACACAGCCTCATCATATTCAAGTCAATGCAAATGTATTTTTGTATATTGCCATTGTAAACAGTGGTGTACACATAAATTTACAAATAAATTTGCATTAAATTGAATATATTGCCACTGTGCACTGTAAGTCAGATTTTTGGGTCAAGAGAACTGTTCAATGGTTACAGAGGTACAGGCCCAAGAACCTGATGAGCAAGCTGAGGGCAACAGTGGTGGCGCATGTAAAGCAGTGCAGACTGGGGTCCAGCATTATTTAATCATTATTTAATCACAATTTAAAAGTATGTTGATTTTTTAGCACTCATCAGTTGATGATTCATTACACCAGGCCCCATTTTTATTAACTCTCTCAGAGTACCATTGCTGATCTCTTTTGGCAGTAAGGGACCCTCAGCGGCTTTAAGCAGAGGCCCAAAGGTATATCATCATATGTCCTGAACTCAGCATGCAGTACTGTCATTTCATTATTAATGTATGGTTGAAAACAAAACTGTTTACAGCTTGAAAAGAAGAAAAAATATGGTGGATTGGTATCCTGGCATATACAACCAAGTGAGTACATTGGCTGTTTAGGTCTTCAGGAGCTGAATAGAAGGCCTTATTTGTTACAATTAACTACCAACATAATGGAATTTCCAGTTCCAGTTTATTCCAGTGTGGCACTAATGTTGTATCTGGTGGTTCCTAGATATGTGTGTGTGATTGTAGTGTGGATAGTGCTATATAAAGCTATGTAGTGTATAATTATAATGTTTTATTACTTTGCAAAGTGTCATTAGACATAAACAGCTGTGGAAAATAAGTTTTCTTCTTCTGCTATACTAATTGTATTCATCAAGCAATGCTTTCAAATAACATTGCAAGCCCTCTTCTTGCATTGTGTGATGATCATAAAGCCAATGTTAGCCCTCAAATTCTTAATAGAACAATGCTTTCTGAGCTTACATATTTCATACAACATACCTAAGATATAACTTAAAGAATGTTTTGGCCAAACAAATTGAATACAAACATCTATTTAGCTGCACATGTGGGCGGCTCAATCCAAACTCAATACACATTTGGACATTGTAACCCAACAGAATTCTACATCAGCTGTAGGGTTTTAACAGATGCTGTAGCCTAAACTCCAAATGGTCCAGAGCTTAAAAAACAAAATCTACAGAGTGATTGTAGCCCTTATGGTGGTCCAGAGTTGGTAAGACTACAATGAAACAACATGCTGGAAACCTGTAAGTCATTGCGAGAGCTGAGGGAACATCCTGGTGCTACCAGTAAATACAAAATGACTTACATAGAGAAGCAAAGCTGCTGGAGAAAATAAGAACACGATGGCAACAGGATGTGAAAAGGACAGAAGAAAACAATTTTCACATCCAGGAAATTGTTAAACACTTCAGTGCATTTCATACAATGGTCAAGGTGTGCAGGATATGGACAAATTGCCAGTATTTTGATCACCTTGCAATATATTAAGATTGTATTGATGAATCAATGAACTGAGAAAATAGGTCTGCATTATTTCATGATGTCATCCACAGAAAGACTTCCAGTCTTCTGGAACTGTGACTGTTAAAAGTACTGTGACTGGCTGTAGGGTTGATTTTAATATTGCAGCCTTATACCTTATGTACTGTGATATTAGTAATTAGTATAGCAAAAAACAATATTTTAACTAATATATATATATATATATATATATATATATATATATATATATATATATATATATATATATATATATATACAGGGATTGGACAATGAAACTGAAACACCTGGTTTTAGACCTATTGCGGTCTAAAATTGTCAGTTCGTCTTGGGAATGACATATACAAGACCTGCACAGTGGTCAGAGGGATTTTAAGCCATTCTTCTTGCAAGATAGTGGCCAGGTCACTACGTGATGCTGGTGGAGGAAAATGTTTCCTCGCTCCTCCAAAACACCCCAAAGTGGCTCAATAATATTTAGATCTGGTGACTGTGCAGGCCATGGGAGAACTTCACTTTCATGTTCATCAAACCAATTTTTCACCAGTCTTGCTGTGTGTATTGGTGCATTGTCATCCTGATACACGGTACTGTCTTCAGGATACAATGTTTCCTCCAGAATGGCTCGGTAATCCTTGGCAGTGACGCGCCCATCTACCACAAGTATTGGATCAAGGGATTGCCATGATATGGCAGCTCAAACCATCACTGATCCACCCCCATGTTTCACTCTGGGCATGCAACAGTCTGGGTGGTACACTTCTTTGGGGCTTCTCCACACCGTAACTCTCCTGGATGTGGGGAAAACAGTAAAGGTGGACTCATCAGAGAAAAATACATGTTTCACATTGTCCACAGCCCAAGATTTGCACTCCTTGCACCATTGAAACCGACGCTTGGCATTGGCACGAGTGACCAAAGGTTTGGATATAGCAGCCCAGCTGTGTATATTGACCCTGTGGAGCTCCAGACGGACAGTTCTGGTGGAAACAGGAGAGTTGAAGTGCACATTTAATTCTGCCGTGATTTGGGAAGCCGTGGTTTTATGTTTTTTGGATACAATCCGGGTTAGCACCCCAACTTCCTTTTCAGACAGCTTCCTCTTGCGTCCACAGTTAATCCTGTTAGATGTAGTTCGTCCACCTTGGTGGTATGCTGACGGTACCCTGGATACCGTGGCTCTTGATACATCACAAAGACTTGCTGTCTTGGTCACAGATGCACCAGCAAGACGTGCACCAACAATTTGTCCTCTTTTGAGCTCTGGTTCAATTTTTTTTTATAATGTTTTTTTTTGCATCATTACATGATACTATCTTTAACATTGACTAACCTCCAAAGTGTATGTGTGTTATTATTATAAATCCCACTGATGTCTCTTAAATATTTTTCAACAAATGCTTGTTGAAGAAATAACTGGCATAATTTGCTTAGAAGACATACGAGAAATAAAAAAATCTAACATAAGTGCCACTTTACATAAAAGTCAACACAAAATTTTCAAATGTAAATATAAGGTCAAATCTCAATATTAAATGAACTGAGCATTACACATTCTTTTACAATCAGATCTTATGCTATTCTATATACAATGAGGGTCTTACATTCTGACTGCAGCGATTGCAAAAGGGCCCTAGAGTAGCCCAATCACCAGAATGTCGGACCCTCTACAACCAAATAGAGGTACAAACCAGTAGCTCTAAATGCTAACTCTTGTTTGGCTTCTATTTATGGCACTTATTTGTTTGCTGCTGAACATGCTTTGTTGCTGAGAGTGGGCATTTTTGGTCATATATAATGGTCGATTCCCAAAAGCCTCAAGCATTATTGCAATTACTCTTTCTTTCATTGGCTACCTGTCCATAAATGACCTAACCTGGAGCAGCATATTCAACATGATTGACAAGTGGTTAGAATACACAGCTGGGGCAGCAGTGCTACTTCTTTATCCTCTCATGTTGGACTGATAGCAGAATCAATGCCACAGTGACTTACCATCACCTCTTGAGGTGTATAGTGGGATTACAAGACAGAACAGGCCAGGACTGGCTTCAGTATGCAATATGATACATAGATACATAATGTTTTAAACTACAAATGTAAAACAATTGCACCATTAACTGGAGCAGTAACCTGTAGATGCTTCTGCCCTTAAGGTGAAGTGGAAAATTTGAATAAGAAGCTGATTAACATCAGTTTCTCGTTTCCAATCACTCCGGTAACTGACAGTTTGGTAATGGCTTTACAATAGAGTTATGATATTTCATCATTGTGTTAGACGACTAGGAATCCTTGCCATTTCAAACAGCTGGGCTTATCAACCATCCAGGGTAGGCCAACCACATTCATGGTTACTACTTCTATGAATTGTTTAGACCCCTGGTCCTAATAGCCTTTCTTTATGTTTGTTGGCAGCCATGTTGTGTGTTTTCCATGTTACCCTATGTGCAGGTCCATGATTGACCACTTGGGGGCACCTCTTTGCCTAAAAGGCCATCAAGCAGCCATCTTGGAAGATGTTCTCTTCTGAGCTGACCTGGAAGAACTTGCTCTTCACTTTACTTAGTGAAAGCCTTGTTAGTTTTTATAAAAGCTCTATAGTTTTAAACATTATCCAGTGTTTGGCCATAGCAGAGGTCAGGGAGGAGAACCCCCTCTCATTTTCTGTTTTGGCTTGACCTTAGACTGGGTCATAACAGAAAGTTCTGGACTGTATCCAATAGAATATAAGAAAACATTCCTAGAACTACACATTATGTAGCACAAAAGCTAACTACTTGGGATTCACAGGGTGCATAGTCTCAAGTCCATGCGGCATTTTGAAATCAAAATAGCTCCCCTGAGCGAGGCCACATTAAAAAGAGAAAAAGAAAGAAAGTGATAAGAATAATGTTAAAAGTTGGGGGATGGTGGGCAGAGGGAAGAAAGACTTTGCAAGAATCAGAGAGAAACAAACAGATGGGGAGCCAGAGAGAGAGTGAGTAGGGGATAGAAGTTAGAGAAGAAACAGGGGGAGGCGCAAGAGATAGTGAGTGAGTCAGAGGGAATAAAGAAGAAAAGGTTTGGGCATAGGAGGGGAGATATTAAGGGCATTAAAGTAGCCAAAGTGCTGAGAATACTCATAAAGTGAGCAAAAAACAAAGTAACCTTCAGTTCACTCTCCATTCTGAGTGTGTCAGCGCTTTCACGCCGAACCGCACAGCAGGAGGTGTCAGGACATATTTCCCCACCTAACATCAGGCGAACACCTCGCAACTAATTTCACATGCAGCTCATATTCCGATTGTTATCATCAGGAAGGGCTGAAGACAGCACTCTCTAGACAGCGCTTCACTTCCCTTGATCAACATGGATGTTTTTTTTTTCTTTACTCTAGAAAATGGTCTTGGATACATAGTTCTAGGAATAATCGTAAATTGGGGCAGAACCTATAAGGTATGGAGGTGGGCAGTCATGGGCTGAAGGATAGGGACCCAGCCTTGTGACTGGAAGGTTGCCGGTTCAATCCCATGAACTGACAGTCCACAACTGAAGTGCCCTTGAGCAAGGCACCTAACACCCAACTGCTGCTGGGACAGGGCTGCCCAACACTCTGAACAAGTGTGCTCACTGCCCCCTAGTGTGCGTGTTTACTAGTGTGCAAATATGTTTCACTGCATGGACGGGTTAAATAGAGAGGTCAAATTCCACCATGGTCAAACACAAGTGACAAATGCTTCTACATTCTTAATTGATGTGGAGGTTTTATGTACCAACCTGTCACTGGGGTGGTATACCACTCTTGTGACTGGGTTGATACCCTCAAGTGTACTTCTGCAGTACCATTATTAGGGAACATCACTGAATATAGTTAAATCCTTTCTGTAGGCCCCCTAGAAGCCGTTTCGCTGATGGAATTAAAAAAGGCTTGAAAAAGATATTTATTAGAATCAAATACAACATTTTCTTACATAACTCAATTACATTTCATATTAAATGGGACACTGTTAACTTTCTGTGTTGGGCTGCTAGTGAGCAACAAGTGATAAAAGTGTAGGAGTGATAACCCTCTGCAGTGAAAACTTTTTACACCTCTCCACAAATACGATCATATCAGGAAAAGACGGATAAAGTAATTGTAGCTTTATTCTTATTAAACAATGTTGTGTGTACTTTCACAAAGTACATACTGTCAATGTTATTGAAGAAACAGATGTCCAAACCTCCAATACAGGTGTCAATTGAATTTAATGGCTGCTGTGGGCGACTGATGTACCCTTGCGGGAACCTTTAAATGCATAATTTTTTAGGGAACCACTTTTTTAAAATACATTTTAATAATATTTTTTATTTGTTTGTAAAAGCCTCAACATAATGTAAAGCTTCTAGAAAGAAAAATGGTTTTGGTTTGAGGTTTTTACATTTGCATTACTCGCAGAAGACCTGATTCAGGTCTGTTACGGCAGGAAAATGACTAAACCCCGCTGTACACCGATCATCCAAGACCCAAATTATGAATCTTTTCTTTTAAGTGTTGAAACACTTCACATGTACAATTGCAGGTGTTTCATCTGAAGCTTTTCCTCAGGAAAGCTACTCGAACTGAATATTTCTAACCTCCACAATTATTGTTGAGGTTTTTAACGCTCCTCTACATTTTATACTTGATTCGCTATTTCAAAACATATCTGTCTCACATTAAAAGGCTTGAACAGGAGCTTCTCAGATGGCCATTTTTTGGTTGCTTAGTAACACCCCAGCTGGTAAAGGCTACGTCCAAGGCCTCAGAGACTGCAACTGATGTGGCCTCAATGGAAGGACTCGTCAAAGGCACAACAAAGCCCTTGACCAGTTGAGACCTACCAATTGGAACAAATTCAATGGCTCACGAATGCTGAACTGAGCTGCCGAGGGCTAGAATTGAAGAACCTAGTCCAGCTGAGGTCCAGCTGCTCTTCCAGGCGTACCAAAGAAATCTGCTTCTGAAAAAGAAATGTGTTGACTTAAAACAAGGCTAAAAATAAGCTAGATAACATTTGAGTCTTGGTTAATTCCAAGTTGTTTATGCTTCTTTGGCTTGCTAACACTTTAGGCAGCTTGATGTTTTTACTTCAGAATTCATTGGGATTTTTGCCAGCACTCTGTACATCTTCCCACTGCTTACTCTTAAAAATAAAGGTGCCAAAACAGGTTCACGGACCAGTCATGTTTAGCTTCCTGATTAACACTACACTACAGCTACCAGGCTGATTGGGTCATCCACCCGAGCAACACTGCATCACAGCTACACTATATTGCCAAAAGTATTCACTTGTCTGGTTTGAGGCCCATTCTTCTTAAACTATAGGGTTTAATAGGATGTTGGCCCACACTTTGCAGCTATAACAGCTTCATCTCTTTTGGGAAAGGCTTTCCACACGGTTTAGGAGTGTGTTTATATCCAGAAGCACATTTGTAAAGTTAGACACTGATGTTGGACAAGAAGGCCTGGCTCGCAGTCTCCACTTTAAATTATCCCAAAGGTGTTCTATCAGGTTGAGGTCAGGACTCTTTAAGTTCTTCCCCACCAAACTCGCTCCTCCATGTCTTTATGGATCTTGCTTTGTGCACTAATGTGCAGTCATGTTGAAACAGGAAGGGCCCGTCCCCAAATTGTTACCACAAAGTTGGAAGCATGAAATTGTCCAAAATCTCTTGGTCTGCATTAAGAGTTCCTCTCACTGGAACTAAGGGGCGCTTGGCGATGTAAGGCTTGGATGCAGCTGCTCGACCATGGAAACCCATTCCATGAAGCTTTCTATTTGTTGTTCTTGAGTGCAGTACTCAAGTACTATATACTGTACATTATTGCCTGGTCCAGCTTCTTGAGTCACACTGCATTGCAGCTATGAGACTGCATGAGCAATGCTACCCCTGAGGAATGACTTCTTGAACCTCTCGGATGGGCTACCTATGTGAAGCTAGACTGTAGTTGCTTAGTCTCTTGAGGAGAGACCTTACCCTGCAGCTATAAGCTCTTTCTGGGCTAGCTAAGTGACTCCATACTGCTGTCGGGGAAATCCCAAACCTCCTCACCTCCATGCTTTGATAAAGCATCCCTGGGCATAAGATAGACGCCATATAAATAAGCAATACTGGTCCTTGTAAGTTTGAGAGGGACCTCTTTAGAGTTTAACTCCAACCTAAATCAGGCACAACTGATCCTGGTTATAAAGTCTTTTGGAACATTAGAGTCATTTATGTTGGATCCAAGCTCTCCAGTGTGGTAGATCTAAGTGAGACTAGGTTTCCCTGCCTTAGAAGCTACTCCTGTTTCCCTCCATAACCTGTAAATGCATAATTCTTTACTGAAACATTTCTTTGAAGAGACTCAACATAATATAAAGTTTCTTGAAAGAACCATTAAGATGTTACAGATGGTGACATTATGTAAAGGTTCTTTTCCTCCAAACATATAAAATTATTAATCAAGTAAAATTATCCACCAATAGGGTGTAAAAATAGAAAAAAAGATATTGTGCTGTGAATTGTGTTAGTCAGTAAATATTTAAGTCAGTAAATATTTAATTATTTTTAATTTCAGTAATGCTAGCTAATTTGATTTTATGGCATGAAATATGGCGTAAAAATACAGGCATCAGGCAATGGCAACTGAAATCCTGAGATGCCAGATTAACAAAAATCATCAATAAATAGCTTTATTTTAAAATGAACTCAAATATGTTTATTTTAAGATGAATCTGTTTGTCTGAGAAGTTTGGAAATTCTCCAAAACGAGGCTTATTTTATCTACTTATATCAAGTTGTTTGAGTTGTTTTTTAAGAATATAAAGCTAGACATTGGTCCCATTCAATTCTTAATATAAGTACAGTTGTTTGGTCATTGATTTTCGTACAAACTTTTGCACTTTTTTTTAAAGCTGTTATGAGGTACACATTTGTAGGTGGAGCATAAATAAGTCAGTTTATCTCACCTCATCATCATCATCATCGCGATAGCCAGTACTTTATTGCACCTCATAATGTTTGTTCTTGTTGTGTGGTGCTGTTGGAAGGCACCATAAAAATACACTGAATGCCCTACAAATTCACTTCTACGCGCCCGAAACCAACTCCACATCACTCAAAAGCAGTAAACATTTGAAGTTTAAGTGCTAACAGCGAGAGGTCTATTTCAGCTGCCTCAGTTTATCTGAGTGAGACATCTCTTTGCTGAGACTAACCGCGTTGTATCTTCCCGGCCATAAAGAGAGCGGGTTTATTTCGAGGCCGAAGACGAACGCTTTGGCAGTTTGAAAGCTCTGAAACTAACTGTCCAGTCCTGTCCATCCTTTCCTTTGACCTTTAAATACCCTCCTAACATTTCACACACCTGGTCTGGTAGACTGTACACGCGTACGTCTCTGTCTTATAATGCTGACCGGCCCAAGCCACGTCTATAGAAGACTTGACACAGCACTTGCTCTTCCATAGACTCAGTATAAAAACTGCATGTGTCATCTATCAGGAGACTGAAAGAAAAGGCCAGAGAAAAGGACCAACAGGGCTGCCGTGGAAATGTGCAGGAGCTGCATGTCAAACAGAAGGCCCTGTCTAACCCTTGACCTTCGAATAGCCGTGGAACATCATGCAGGAAACCTTCGACGCCCGCTGACATGCTGTGCGTGCGCTGATGTGCTGGTGCATTATGTGACAGGCCCTGCTGCCCCGGTAATTAGCAATGATTGCAGGATTACAAATGTAGGTGAGGATAATACGCAGCTGGGTGCCTGACATATGCCATACCCCCCACATATGCACTACGGGGAAGATTTACCAACCTTTTGCACCATCACCAACAGTATCACAGCATTAAAAAGTGGTCTAATATAGTTGTGAATAAAAATGTATATAAAAATGAATAAAAAAAAGTTTAGGATCACTTTAGAATTTCATTTCATGCAATTTTCATGCAATTCACAAACAATACTGTCCATTTCACAATTAATATAAGTGTATCAGATGATTTTTAAAAATAGAAATGTTTGTATTAAAGCCTATTTTTGTATAGAGGCTTATTTTGCATATAGTTCTATTATCAGCAATTCTCAGTCCTCTGCCTAAATCTCCTGGTACGGCCACCAATCCAAGTTAAGGATGTTATTGGACTAATTGGTTGTTAAGACACTCTTGCTCAATTGTGATGCACAGCTGAAAAACGTTCTACTAATAAGTGAGCATAAAAGGGAGCACAACATTCTAGGTTAGTTTAGTATCTGAAGCCACTTTTAAAAAGTAATTTTAAAATATATTTATATTATTATCTCAGAATATCATCACTGTCTAAAGAAAAACATGTATCTACAAAATATTAACTTTACAGGAGATGCCAAAAACTTACATTAATGTTAATGTAAATCTATGGAACCAGAAATATTTCCAAGTTATTTTAGGGAATTTCTATAAATCCAATCATCATGAAATTTCCACACAACTGCCAAAAACTACCATGCAAAAAACAAAACATTTTCTAGAGATATGTTTTGGACAGCAACAATATATATTTAATGTTCATTTCTTCTTGGTTTTACCTTTAAATATCCATCCATCCATTATCTTCCAATCCCAGCAGGGAGAACATGCACACTTCAAACAGAACGGCCCGGGCCGAGACTCAAACTCGGACTGTCTTGCTGTGAGGTGACAGAGCTAACCACTACACCACCACCGCCGTCTACCTTTAAATATATTTCTTAATATTTCTGATATCCTATCTTTATATTATCTTATTGTTTCATGTGAGTGGGCAGTTGTTAAATCATTTCACTGCTAGTTGTATTATGGATGACCATGTATATGACTAAAAAGTTTGATTTGATTTGGATTGTATATTTCCAATATGTGTAATACTGCAAATACATTGAAATTGCTGAGTTAAAGTCATATTGACATAAAAACAAGAAAACATTTGACTGAGGGTGTAAATAAGTTTGCATTTAACTACAGGTGTGATAACTGCAGCCATAATTAAGAAAATTCAAAAATGGTTTCTACCTATGCAAAGCCACTAAATGCTGTTATCATTAGGATTCTGTGAACATGTTATGTACAATACTCTGTCTACAAAGGCTAAACAAATGGTTATGGTTACTTCAGTAACTACACTGCACTACATTGTTTTAAGTATTTTGATAAAACCAGCCTAGTTTACAAAATTGTGTTTTAGCAATTGGAAAAAAACTGTAATGAAGGACTGAGCGGTCAAAGCAGGTATTAGATGAGAACTGTAAATAATACTGGGTTGTTTCCACAAGGAGAAGCTTGAAAATGGTTAAATAAACACACTGATGTATGCAAAAGTACTACTTACTGTATGAATACTTTTAGAATATTTAAAATAAATAGTTTTACCGAGCCAATGTAAGCTTTCTATCTGGAATAAAATAGTTTTTTTAAATATAACAATGTCCTAAGTGCATAAATTCTTTGCATAGTACTGTAAATTAAATGTAGGACATGAACAGAACAGAAATATGGTTCATATCCACCATGGTCACCATGTATTTGGCTTCGATGATCATGTTTATGGTTTAAATGTGCACTGTGGTTGATTTGGTATATCTCTTTGTATATGATGTATATCTCAGTGGATGTATGCTTCATGGGAAACATGCTTCATAGAATTTTCAGTTCCATCTTAAAGGATCCAGCATTTACAGATGCCAGAATATGGAACAGAAAGTTTGAAAGAGAACTTCAGCTTTGTTGGGGAATGGATTGCCCTTCTCACTGCAGATTTCCAACCAATGTCTTTTATTGCTTTGGTTCTCAGTTTAAGGTCATGCGGGAATGGATGGCAGGGCTGGAGTCACTGATTGCCAGTTTGTGTCGTCATTAAATACAAAGTTTTTACATTTTTGGGTGTCTTGTGTGAATAAACCTACATGTCTACGACCACCTGTATCCTCATAAACCACGAGCTGGTTAAAGTGCCCCCTGGTTGCTATCATTTGAGTATTTATTGGGACGTATTTATTCATATTTGATGTAGAAATTGAGGCGATGTCACATTATTATTATAAACCTTGTGAAGGAAACACAGCACCTACAGCCAAATTAAAGATGGGTTTCGGTTCCAAATGACTGTTAACAGCACACATTAAGACTCCTTTGGCAGTGCAGTTCCTGTATTACTCAAGTGACTCATTTCTTCACCTGAGCTGTATCTTAGGTTGCAGAAATATCTCAATATCAAGACGTTTAACATGCCACAAGTTCAACATCATTCAGATCTCAAAGAAAAGGATGAGTCACAATCTGGACAGGAAACAGGCTAATGGAAATGGACTTTCATTCAGAAAGCCAACACATGGTTAGATTGTGCTGGTCATATGCTAATTATGCGCCTGTCATCATCTGCATGGAGCTGCTTAATTCATTGGCTGCCAGATGAGCTGATCCCGCCAGTAGGAAGTGTCAGTAAACTGCCAGTAATCAATGCTTCTTTTTATAACGCTGTACAAAAAAGCCAAAATATTAATTTTGTGATTATATTAATGCTAACACGACAGTATGACTCATAGGATAGTATGTATTACATCTATTTTGAGCAAAACAATTGAATTTCTTTTGGATTGCATAATACCTGCGCTATTAAAACACCCACAAAAATGTCTATCGGGAACTTTGACTTTCCTGAATTTTTACACATGCCAAGTAAAAACATATCCACTATTTCTGACATTGAGACTAACATTGAGAATATTGACTGATCAGAAAGGGTGGGCTTGTACACAGCTTAGTTAAGTTAAATTCAGATTTTCTTTACCTGTAAGAATCCAAAGACTCTATAAAGCACCACCAGCATCTGGACAGATGTTTATATTACGTTGATATTTTCAACCAATATGTACTTACTGAACTAAGCAGAGCTGGGTTAATGCACTAAAATATCTCTACTTCATTAAGTTATTTGTACATGAATTAGATTTCAGCTGATACAGGTAAACATAATTGAATGAACATACTGAAACATATCATTAAATATCATCAGATCATGACTGGCCCAGAGTTCTCATATCAGAGCATGCCTAAATTCAACTTTAATGAAATATTTAGAGAAAAATTGTCTAGAAATTAGTCGTTTAATATTAAAAAATCTCAAAATGAGCAATGTGATACAGTCAAAATTCAAGATTTTGTTTTTCTCTGGGAATTTTAATGTTTAAAACAGTGTTTAAGGACTGGTATGTATATGAAACATATCATTAAATATCATCAAATCATTACTGGCCCAGAGTTCTCATACTGGAGCATTCCTAAATTAAACTTTAATGAAATATTTGGAGTAAAATTGTCTGGAAATTAGCCGTTCAATATTAAAATATCTTAACATGAGCAACGTAGTACAGTCAAATTCAAGATTTAGATTTTCTCTGGAAATTTTAGTGTTTGAAACATTGGGAAATAATAAAACATATAAAATTCACTGCTGCTGATGTTAAATTCATTTCCACTCAACATGTTATTTGAGTGAGGGTACCCAAACATTCGCAGTGCTCTGCGTATCACAGCTTTCTACAAAGGCCAATATCTTGATCATCAAACACTGTATCGTTTGGTCCTAATTCCCGAGCTCACCTCTTTTCATTCAACTCACTCCATCCATCATCCTCCCTTTAACAATATCCTTTGCTCCTCTCATTTCAAAGCCACAAATTTAATCTGCCAGCAAATACCAAGGCAGGCCGTAATTCAAGCACATGCCCCAACATTTGTAAACTTTACTCGTGTTTATTGATCGCTGGTTAAAAGGCTAAAAATTGCTTATCTGTCAAAAAGGGAATTCTGTGTGCGTGCACAGAGCGGACGCGAGCTAAAGAGCAAAGTGAAAGGTCATCACCACCCTGCTGTCACTCAAAGGGGTGTCGAATCGATCCCAGAACAGCCTGCAGTCAGACAGGAGCACTGCACGGAAATCAATCAATCCTAGAGTCACCTCGGAAACGATCGGAGACTTAGTACAGGGTAAGAAGGAGCAAGTGATGTGATAACCATTTGATCAGCCCGGCCTCATGTCTATAAAGGTTATCTAATAGCTGTGGTCTGAAACATAAGCCTACTTTAGGCGCTGTGTGATATTGACACCAGTACCAGTAAGTACCAGTACTGTGCTTACATTGGTATGTAATAGGCTTTACAATATATTAGAGATGCCTCGTTGAATCAGTACTGTGACATGGTAAATGATTGCCCTGCATGATCACTTTCATTTCATTTTGTTGGATAACATGAACAGCCATTCATCACTCAGCACTAAATATCACTGTAATTGGTTAGAGGGCCTGTATTATCAGTATTGTGAAGACCAATGCCGCTATCATGATAACAAATACCAAATGATATTCGCTTGTTAAGCCTGGCATAATAGCCATTCCAAGATCCACATGCTCCTTATAATAATAATAATAATGACCTGTGAATCTTTGTATGATCACTTTCTATTTTAATGAAGCTACCAAGGGTTAAAAAAGGCCTAAATGCTTATAGTTCTACGCCACAAGTTAAGATGTTGAGGCCAGTTGAGGCTCTCGTCTTTTCAACATGGAGTCCAAACAGCTATTCATTAGTCATTCTGCTGCTTTTCTTGCAATGTGAAAGAGAAGAGGAAGTAGATGCGGTTAAGCCTTAAACCAGTTGAAGAAAAACAATGAGTGGTGATGTTGGGCTCTAAATTTAGCCAGCTTACCTTCCTAACGTAAACACCCACGACGACAGTCAAATTGGCTCATTGGGATAAACGTTTTACACAGTGCTTCTTGCTATTAACCCACACCTTTGTGCTGTAGTTAATAGCCCCTTTTCTGGGCTGCCAAGCTAAGGTGAAGATAGCTAGTCTTAGCCATCTACCTAGTTTATTCCTAGAACCTGTTGGGCATTTTTAGGGAATTTTAACAAGAATATCTTGACATTTACACTCGTTTTACCTCACACGTACCTGCCTAATACCTAAAACTTGAGAGGCCGAAGTGATCCATCAGCCTGTCCTGTCATGTAAATGCTTAATTAAACTTTTTCTAATTGAATGTTTGATGCTGACAGAACAAAATGTATGTAATTCTTCAGGGGTGTATAATAATTGTTTCACAGTTTGAGCATGATGTTATTTAGACCTAAAGAAAATGCTTTATATATATTATATCTATATTGGCTGTCAAATGAAAAACATCTAACGTCATTTTTCTGAATATATTATATATATTATCTATCTATCTATCTATCTATCTATACATATATATATATATATATATAGCCTATCGGGAACTTTGAATTTTCTGAATTTTTACACATGCCAGGTAAAAGTATATTCACAATTTCTGACATTGAGACTAACAAGAGTTGGCTTGTGTACAGCTTAGGTAAGTTAAATTATGATTTTCTTTACCTCTAGGAATCCAAAGACTCTATGAAGCACCACCAGCATCTGGTACTGGACAGATGTTTATATTACATTGATGTCTTCAATCAGTATGTACTTACTGAACTAAGCAAAGCTGGGTTAATGCACTAAAATATCTCTACTTCATTTAGTTATTTGTACATGAATTAGATTTCAGCTGATACAGGTAAACATACGTTATGTCAATATTGGCTGTCCAATGAAAAACATCTAACGTAATTTTTCTACATATATTTATTTATATTATCTATATCTATATTGTGTAAATATTTCATGATTTCATGATGAAAGGACCAATGGATGCTTCAAATGCTTCAAAATCTGGTTCCACTGACAATTTTTGGCCACTTCTTTAAACTATTTTTCATTTAAACTTTTTTCATCAAAGCTGTTTTTCCAGACAGGAGGCTTTTATTAACTCAGTAAAGCACTTTTTTATATATATTTTTTCAAATAATATTAGTTCAGTAAGAAGCACTTTTCCATCAGTGTGTTAATTTTATCCTTTCTAAGCTTCTCCTTGTGGAAACAACCCAGTATTATTTACAGTTCTCATCTAATACCTGCTTTGACTGCTCAGTACTTCATTAAGCTAAATCAAGATTGCTGCTAAGGAACTGAATACATTCATACAATGCCTGGGACGTCCAGGAGAAATCTGGAACTACACTTTGTTCTTCAAACTGGAGCTCAAGATGGCTAGATAATGTATTATAACCAGCTTAGTTGTTTAAGAGATGGAAAAAGATGTTCTCGGGTCAGTCTCAGTTTGGGACATGAACAGGTAGTATCAAGACACAACTAGTCTTCTGTGACAACAGTTCATGAAGGCCATCAATGGTATTGTTGGAGCAATTACCAGACAGTGTATTGTGAATAGCTGCATATATTTACTGAGAAACAACCCCACCAAAGCACTTTCAAGCAGCGTTCGTGTGTACGCCGATTTATTCTTACCGTGAAGGTCAGATTCATAGTTATCACACGTTTTTTCAGTGACTCGAACATATGCATGCTACAAATTGTGACAGACATATGTGAATATGTTTGACAAGCAGTGTAGCTCAGAGAGAGAGAAAGAGAGAGAGAGAGAGAATCAGCCAAGCAGCCACAACAAATCGATTACACAAAAATAAATAATGGCTAATGTGAGGAAACCATCCTCCTACCAACCAGAAAGGTGCTTTTTCAGCAGTGTGAGAAGGTGCAGCGACAGCATGTCTTCTTGTGCACCGAACCAAGATTAGCATTCACACTTTTATAGTAGTGGCATGGAGGGGGTGGGTGTCAAGAAAAGAAATCACAAGCGATCAAAGGTGACGGAGGATACGGCCCGCGTGGCATTCTCCTTTGGACTTGGCATCTGCCTTGGCATCTGAGGTTTCCTGTGCCGTTGCTTAAAGTTAGCTTCCTTTACACAAAAAAATGTCCACTGTCATCTCTGACACTACGCATTAGTCAGGAGGAAGCTTCCAGGCTTCCTCACAATCTGCTTTCTTCATGTCACAGCCCTCTCTGACAGTGCCATCTACGGCTGCACGGTATATATGAACCAGTCTACCGAAATAGTTCAAACTGAGGTCCCACAGTACTAACTATATATATATATATATATATATATATATATATATATATATATATATATATATATATATATATATATATATATATATGTATAGTTAGTTCTCTATCGTATAGCACTCTATATCATATACATATAACAACAGCAGCCAAATACATGCTGCCATTGTGGGTATGAACAGTGTTTCTGTTCCATTTATGTCCTACATTTAATGTACATGCACTTGAGGACATTATTATATATAAAAAGCTGCTTGTTCCAGTCCAGGAGAAATCTGGAACTAACTGGAGCTCAATAATATGATATATGATCTACTTCTTTCACGATAAGATACTTTGTATTGTATTTATGCTTATTTACATCTGTTCTAATGATATCTATGGTTCTAACTGGTGAAAATACACTTGTTGATAAGATAAAGGCTTCTAAACAATTATTTTTGCATTGTTTTTATACTGTGTATTTAAAAATGGGTCACGTCCAATGCCTTTATGATAGGTCCTAACAACAAATTAGCAAACAAATGGATAAAGTTAGTTAGTATATGAAACTTTTCCCTTTCATTTCTTTAAATAGTAAAGTTTTCTGGGTGGCAGACTAACCTTAGCCTTGCAGGCTGAAAAACTGATAGCAAGTCGCTTGAAAAGTTTAGAAGTCACATTGCAGGCCATAACAAATCCTGGGAATTGATCTTATATTTAGCTGTTGAGGCTCCTCTATTAAATGTATGTGTCCTGACACTGCAGGTCAAGCCACAATTCACCAATGCACTTTTTATTTTGTGCTCTTGCAATATGTAGCGATATAATCACAGCATTTTGTTCATATTGACCAGCTCTGGAACCGTTGGAGATAAAATTAGAGTGAAATTACACACATTGGTCTTGAGCTATCCAAGTGCTTAATGCACGAATTCCAAGTGCAGCCTCGTATCATTTCACTACACTGCATTCCAAGAACTGCCCCCTTTTTTCAGTTACTACTGTAGACGACAGGACACGGAGGATATGTCAAACAGACACGCGAGGTGCTGGAGGTGTGTAATTGCTATCTGGTCTCGTCCGTTCTGTTTTCGCAGCGCTTTCATGAATTCTGGGAATGGAAGGCCATAAAAACAAGCTATTTTAGCTAAATGTTGGTCAATGATTCGTATAATGAATGTAACATTCGAACAGACCTTTTATGGCCTCCTAATGATATCTGAACATACAAATCTACTCGCCTGCACATTGCAAATCATAGGCCATGCCTTAAAGGGGCTGCCAACATGATAGAGTGCCTTAATGATGCTGAAGATATCATCACTGCCGGAACAAAACTTTGGAGCTCCGGAATGGTAACTTTACAGAGGAAGGGGGGTTCGTGAGGACCATATCTATTGGTCTGTTCATCATGAAACATGACCATGAGCACTGGGTCTTGGGTAATGGTGGACCTGATCAAACCAGGGCCCTGCCCTCCAAAACACTAGTTTGTGTTATTAAAGAAATTAACAATAATGTCCATGGCAGGTCCTTTTCTGCTGAAGACATACATGAGACAAGGTGAGCTGACTGAAGTAAGCAGCTTACAGGTGTTTCAACTTCCAAACAACCAATGCTTTTGGGTAGTTTAAGTGAAAAATACAGTAAATATTTAGTTATATATATGATTCACCACTTAATTTGACTATGGAATACCAAGTAATTTGTATGTGGCTGTATATTATGTCCCATGTGAGTATCATAAATGACAGATACGGAAAGGATGTTTTTCTCTATTTCTATATTTGTTGTGCTTTTTCTTTTTCTGTAATCAAATGTTTATTTTCATCATAGAAAAGCATCCCACTCGATATACACTACTAATCGTACAAAGAAATATTTGACCTACAAACCCCCACCTATGACAACACCCCCCATCCTATGTGGCCAATTCAATACAGTATAGAGAGTACAGATCCTCAAATGCCTTTCCCCTAGCATGACGAACATGGACAGCTGAAAGTTCCAGGTTGATGACGTCCACACATAAAACAGTCCATTGTTTCGACTCAAAAGAATGAAGGTGTTGCCAGCATAAGGCTAGTAGCTCTTTTCCGTCCAGCCATCCAAATTCTTTTATTTCCACAATTCAGGTTACAGTAAGAATCATCATTTAAAAGAAAAAAAATTCTACTGACATCAGGGTTGGTGTCTCCTGGACTGCCAACAGAGATGTATAAACTGAGGTCCAGAATTTCTTTACCAGTACATGCGCAAAAAATGTAATATATAATTGAGTTCAGAATAAATTAATATATAAAAAATGGATTGATGATTAGGATTTCTAGAGAAGGCGGCATGGTGGTGTAGAGGTAAGCACTGTCGCCTCACAGCAAGATGATCCGGGTTGGATTCCCGGTCCAGGCCGTTCTGTGTGGAGTGTGTATGTTCTCCCCGTGCTTGAGTGGGTTTACTCCGGGCACTCTGGTTTCCTCCCACGTGTCCAAAAACATGCAGTCAGGTTGATTGGTCACGCTAAATTGCCTGTAGGTGTGAGAGTGTAAATGAGTGTTGGCCATGCGATGGACTGGCGAACTGTCCATGGTGTACCCCGCCTTCGCCTGATGACGCTGGGATTGGCTCCAGCCCCCCCGTGACCCCAACTAGCAGGATTAAGCGGCAGATAATGGATGGATGGATGGATAGATTTCTGGAGGACAAAGCAATATAATTTCAAATTGCTTGGCAATTAATTTGACCATGGGGAAGACTAAGCTCCTTCTCTCAGATAATCTTAAGATACCAAGTGATTTGTATATGGCTCGGAGCAGAGCAACATAAACAACAGCTACAAGACCCCCTGGTGCACATATGGTTACAGACCGGGTTATGGAAAAGTATGTTTTCCTTTTTTGTGTTTTCCTCTTATTACAATAGTTATATTGAACAGAGCAAAAGACTAATGAAGAGTGCAAAAATGGGTAACTTGGCAATTGAAATAATCAGAATTTTGGTAAATATATAAAATATTCCTCATGTTGAGACTGTTATGATTTTATTATGATAATTCATCTTTGTTCTAGACATTTGTATTTGTTTTAAATCGTTTTAGTAAGACTATTATTACTTATATATCTATATCTGCAAATATTATCACTTGTTTTAAGAAGGATGATTGAAAACAGCATAATTATCTCCCAACATAGTGAAAGAATTTTACCTGACGAAATGAAATAAAGCAAATAACCTAGGAAATAGTCCAAAAATCAGATTCAACAATCTCATAATGAGGAATATATTTACAGGATTAAACACCATTTCACTTTTCAAGACAGCATTCATGCAGTAACAGCACAACTTATTGATTGTTTGCTGTTTATCCTTAAATTCATACCAATCAACATACATATAACATAATAAATACAATATAAGAAGCATTCTTCTTTAATTTGATGCTGCGCCTCTTAACATGACGCAATGCAAAATGTTCCAATAGGTTAAAATAAAGAAAATTCTTTATATCAACTATCTAACTGTCATGAATGTTGCTGACAATTAAATTATTAACTAATTGCACTTAATAATTAATAATTAATAATAAGAGAATTAAAATCAAGTATTTTGGCCCATAACTGTCAGTCATGCTAAGACAGATAAAACAGACCGCAAATCAGAGCTTTCTTCTTTTCAAACAATCCTGAACAGCTGCCACAAAAATATAACAGATATTAGCACTGAAACAATAGAAACACTTTAATTCATATAATTAATGTTTGCTTGTTTGCCCCTACGAAGATGGAAATCTAGTTTGCTTCTGTTTTTTTCATTCATGCACATTCCCATTAACATGCGCTCCATTGATGTTGGATAAAGAAAAAAGAGTTTATACTTTGACTGAAGAACATCCAAAAAAGGCAGCAACTGTGTTTTACTGCCCTGAAAAAGGAATAAAGTAGGCAAGTTGATTTTATTTCCCACCTGTGAACACTTATGCTTAAGCTCAATTACTCAAACAGGAACTGTGTTGTCTTCGAAAGGTGTTTTAGAACCAAAAAGTTTGAGTGTTTGTTGCATTCTTAAAGAAACATTGTGTAACCTCTAGCAGTGAGGTTTTGTATCCTAGCCTACTGAACCTCCCTCAACACATCCTTTTCTCTACAATCTAAGGTGGCCCTCAGATTTTCATGTCCTAATTTTGATTTCAGTTATTGGGTGGTGTGAATTTACCCTACTTTGCTTTTTTTTACAGTTGGAACCTCTATTTGTCACAATTTTTTTGTGAAGTATGTTTTTAATGTCACTGCTTTCCTCTTGATAAGCTGATTTAGGCTATCAAACCATCCAAGTTACTCTTCTAACATTAGTTACATTTTCCAATAAAGACATATGCCAGTATCTCATTCAAATCTTTTCACTACGCCTTAAATTGGTGTTGTGCTCACATTCTGGAACCTGAGGCATCATAATAACTGCTGCACCATTTAAGGTGGAACGGGGAAAGTCAAATAAGGGAGCTGACCAATAAGAAGAATGACTGCAATTGTGTGATTATGTAACTACTGTTGCAAGCCCAACATTAACTTCTTCCAACACAGTCCAGCCAGGAAATGGAAACACAACAGTGTAAGAATATCTTTATCAGAAATAACTGACACTGTTCTTCATTTGACAGTCAGTAGTGATGTCTAACAGGACCATGCTAAATCTTCCTGTCCCTGGTGCACTTACATTCCGGCACCTGAAGCATTATAATAACTACTGCACCATTTAAGGTGGACCAGGGAAAGTCAAGGAAGCCGACCAATAGGGCCCTGTAGCACCTTGCTCAAATCGTCCTATTCCACCTTAAATTGGTGCTGCACTTACATTCTGGCAAATAAGAAATTTAAATAACTGCTGCCCCATTTAAGGTGGAACAAGACCATTCAAACAAAGAAGCAGACCAATAAGAAGAAGAACTGGAGGACACCCAGATGGTAGAACGAACTTCCACTGGCTGTCCGAACAGCGAACTCTCTTGCGGTCTTCAAGCGCAGAGTGAAGACCACCATCTCTTTGTAAAGCTCTTATAAACACTAATCTACTAAAGTATTGGTATGAACTGTAATTGCACTTTATCTTCTAGGAGCACTGGCTAAGTATCGCACTTGTACTGTATGTAGTCTTGTATTTATTCTCTTCTCTGTATGTGTTCCAGGCTTGCTAGGTATTGCATTGTCTTTTTTTTAGGTTTCAGCACTGTTTATGGCAGTGTTTGAGTATAAGAGTAGCTTGGACTTAAACCTGTTTGTACTAGATAGAGATACATACTCTAACCGAACACTAAGCACTGCTAAATGCTGTAAATGTAAATGTAACTGTGATTGTAAGATTATGTAACTATTGTTTCAATCCCAACATCAACTTCTTCCAACACAGTGCAGCCAAGAGATGGAAACACAACAGTGAAAGAATATCTTCATCAAAAAGAACTGACAGTGTTGTTCATTTGACAGTCAGTAGTGAAGTCTAGCAGGACCCTGTAGCAGTGCAGGGATTAAGGCAATGAATTGACAGTGTCATTGTTTTGTTTTGCTTGTTTGTTTATTTCCCACTCCCCAAATCAACCCTTCCTATAGTGGTCCGTGTATATTTCCACCCAAAACAACTGTCAAAATCATCATCCTTCCACGAAATCCTCCAGTGACTCATGCAAGGTCTTTGACTACTGTATCCTGGTTTGCAATCAGTCAACAACAGCCTCCCTCACGCTTTCAAACCTGCCCCAGTGCTATTTCAAACCTGTGTATACTGTTGGTTTCATTGTCCTTGTCTTGTTTATTGTTTATTTGTTATTTCTATTCTGTTACCCCCCACCCCCCACCCCCCACCCAGCGATTGTTATCATCCACATACTCAGATTTCTCTTCTGCCCCATCCATCTGCAGTTTTAGCATAATTCTCTCCTATTTTATGGTTGAACTCATCCTAAGGTGTGGTGCCTTTAAATGCCTTGGAGAGCTGTTTTACTATCCTCTCTACGCTTTACGTCCCTTTATGTTTTGTTGACCTTTTTTTTATTCTCCCAATGTTTTTCCGTGACATTTGAGAATGAGCAGCAGCCGGTGGAGAATGCAGGTCTAGTCTCTCGCTGGCTTCGGCTGAATGCAAAGCCCAGGTGTTCTGTAGTTAGTTCATTCAAAAGGTAGGCCATGGATCAAAAGTATGGGTAGCATTGTCTGTATTTGTCAGTTTCCAGGCTCATATCATGAAAAAACAGTGTGATGTAGAATGTATACATTGTCAGAGATAACAGCCCCGACAGTTCACAGTAAAGTTATAAGTAGTAACACAGGACAACTAACCAGAATAGAAGGTAACACACACACACATATATATATATATATATATATATATATATATATATATATATATATATATATATATATATATATATATATATATATATATATATAGACACTATAAACGTATAGTATCTCCAAAACTTCAATGAAACCACAATGTTTTCCAGGTCATTTTGGAGCATTTCTATTGGTCCATTCATTATGGGGCAGCTGTGATGTACATCATCACTGTCCAAAGAAAAACATGTATATCCATTTTTAGAACATACCAACTTCCATTTGCATTGTTTGAAAATTTCATGGTGAATGGACCAATAGAAATGCTCCAAAATAACTTCATTCTGCTTCCATTAACTTTAAAGCAAAGACTGTTTTTGGCCTCTCCTGTAAGGATGCTATTTTGGAGATACTTATTTTTCTTTGGAAATCGACAATATATATATATATATATATATATATATATATATATATATATATATATATATATATATATATATATATATATATATATATATATAAATAACTGCTGCCCCATATATATATATATATATATATATATATATATATATATATATATATATATATATATATATATATACACTGCCGCTCAAAAGTTTAGGATCACTTTAGAATTTCATTTCATGCAATTTTCATGCAATTCACAAACAATATTGTCCATTTCACAATTAATGTAAGTGTATCAGATGATTTTTAAAGAATAAAAATGTTTGTATTAAAGTCTATTTTTGTATAGAGGATTATTTTGCATATAGTCCTATTATCAGCAATTCTCAGTCCTCTGTCTAAATCTCCTGGTACGGCCGCCAATCCAAGTTAAGGATGTTATTGGGCTAATTGGTTGTTTGGACACTCTTGCTCAATTGTGATGCACAGCTGAAAAACATTCTACTAATAAGTGAGCATAAAAGGGGGCACAACATTCTAGATTAGTTTAGTATCTGAAGCATCAGCAGTTGATGGCTTGCTGACAGACTCAAAATGACCAGAAAGAAACAACTTTCTTTAGAGACCCGTCAGTCCATTGTTCTGTTAAGGAAGGAAGATACTCCATTGAAAACAAGAACATTTCACTGTGATCCCAAACTTTTAAGCAGTAGTGTATATGTATGTATAAGTATGTATATTTCACATATAAAAAGAGGTTGGAAAATAGGCATGTACAAATAAATTAGGGCTGTTTTTGATGCATGTAGTTCAACATTAAGTTCATCTCATGAAAAGACATCAAAAATTCATGTGTATGCATCTCTATGTTCATACATCCAGCAAATGTACTGTATTCACATTGTATTAACGACACCCACTACATACCAACATTCATTGGATGCTTTATCAGAAACATCTAGGTTAGGCTTGGGTTGAGAACTGTCCAACAACCAAAACAAGTCCAGCCAGCAGGGGTCCTGTGGTCAGAAACTGTGCAAAAGTCAAAGACAACCCTTCAATTACTCCATTTCCATTTAAAACTGGCCATTGAGTACAATTTAGGTTTCCATAATCAGGGCAAATGAAATCTCATAATAAATGAAACACTAGTCCAGATTTACTTGACATTACAGCATAGTCCATTAACCTCCATTCGTATTTAGGGAATGTGAATATATTTAATTTTGTTTGACAACAGCAATATGTTTGAAAGAAAAATTTCAAATAAGCGCCAATAAATAATTACACAATGCCTGACCCAAAAAAGGTGATGTTTGAATTTAAATAAGCAAATAATAAAAAAAAAACTTTGATTGTATAATTAATAACAGTTTTATATCTAATTGATTCAGTGAGTGACTTCTTTTTTCTTAAAAACCATGTGGAAAGACATATGCCATGGTTGTGGAAAAGATATTCATAAGAGTTAAATTATTATTCTTCGTCAAGGAAAGGAAACCACTAAGGAGAAGCTAAGTGGACTAGAATTGGTTGTCCAGTCTAGTGTATTATTCGAAGTGAGGGGAGCGTCAGGGTAAGAAAGAAGCCTGTCATGTATAGTGCCCACATCACAAGTCTTGAGGCAGTGTTCTGATCTGAGGGGGCTTCAGTTGGTCAGCTTGAGGCTCAGTGACATTAGGTGGCGATTAAATGAAGTCAGCTGACCACCTGAATGTACTGAATGCCCAGATTAACACATCAATGGATTTCTTCTTTCCTGTTGGCACCACCATATTCCAGGACCACAATAGCAAGATTCACTAGGCCCAAGTTGTGAAAGTGTGGCTCAGGGAGTGTGCGAAATCATTTTCACACATGAACTGGCCACAGAGGCCTGACCATAACCCCAACTGAGGATCTTATAAAGTAGCTGGCGAAGACTTTACAGAGTAGTTAGACGCTCCTGTCATGAATACAAGATCTCAGCCTAAAACGAATGCAGCTCTGGATGAAGTCATTGTTGTGTTCTTTCATAGGTTGGTCAAAACAATGCCATGGTGAACACCAAAATCATAAAAGCTGAACAAAGGCAGTCCAACAACAAATTATATATATATATATATGCAGTCCAACATATATATATATATATATATATGCAGTCCAACATATGTATGTATATATATATATATATATATATATATATATATATATATATATATATATATATATATATGCAGTCCAACATATGTATGTATATATATATATATATATATATATATATATATATATATATATATTCATCTTGGAATTTGGTGGGAATACTTTACTTCTCATTCAATGATTATTTAAGCACTGGTTACATGATGGTGGCTGGTTACACTTATGGTCTTCCAGATCTTGCATGGTTGATAGCGGTCCCCAGGGGCATAGCAGCAAATTCTAGGCCCTGTACACTCTCAATGTCAGTGGGCCCCTATCCATGCCAGTACACGAGGAACGTGAGCAAAAATAAATAAATCAGCATTTTCTTGGGCCCCTCTCCCTACTTGGGCCCTGGGTAGTCAGGTCCACTTTT
The DNA here is from genome assembly GCA_021613375.1 of Megaleporinus macrocephalus. Lineage (NCBI taxonomy): Eukaryota > Metazoa > Chordata > Actinopteri > Characiformes > Anostomidae > Megaleporinus > Megaleporinus macrocephalus. Next base: position 13,214,130 of record CM038712.1, on the reverse strand, counting down.
CCCCCCACTACCATGCCCATGGCGGTCCCCACTTGCTCTGAATCATTAAAAGCATTTTCAAAACTCATAACTTCTGTTCCTTTGACTTTCCCCATCGGTGCACAGCTATGCAACTTGATTATGTTGACTCTTCTCAGAACTTTCTCCTGAACTTTCTCCTGATTGGAAAGGAAATGAACGAATTATGCTCTCTGACCTTATGCTCTCTGCACAGTACTGTATATGGCCAGTGAGCGACTACAGTGTTGGTGTAGCTAGCAAACTGGCAACCCCAGTGCCATGCAAGTGATGAACGAGCTCCAGAAAAAAAAGGTGTGTGAACGGTGTCAACACTCGTCCTGAACTTCGCCGAGGTTTGGAGTTTAGTTATTGGCTGCAACAATGGGAGACATGTTTATAATTAGCATGGGAAATTTTCAATTTCACCGCCAGCGCTCTCCGCCTTTCATTCGAACGGTGGAAACACGGACAGAAGCTGTGGCGGCACAGCAGGTACAAAGGCACCAAAGGGGAACATCAGTGAAACGCTCCACACAAGATGAGAGGGACCAGCATGACCAAATGACTCAATGCTTCAACCTAGCTTTATCTTCACCGAACACACATTCTTATTCCTGAGAGAGAGAGAGAGAGAGAGAGAGAGAGAGAGAGAGAAGAGAGCATTCTGAGTGTGTGAGAGTGTATGTGAGAGAGCGAGTGAGAGAGAGAGAGAGAGAGATACACGAAGAGAGACAAGACTGTCAACAACAATAATTTTGCCCAGCACGAAGGAAACTGCATGGAAGCCCATAGAAAACCTCAGCAAAGGCTCCAGCTGACCCGAGAACATGCAGCAGAATCGACAGCAGAAGTTTATGAAAAGGCGCTCTTGGTATTGAGTAACTGCTCAGCCCAAATGATAAAGTAAAACGGTCCAGCTAATTGATCAGGGAGATCGATGGCTTACCTTCTTGCACTGCCTGGAAGGGGTTGTTGGGTTCGATCAGTTTGATAGAATGGGTGATCCGCTCGCTCTGCAGGATGTCGTCGTTCAAACTCAGGTCCGAAATGGCCAGCTGAAACACTTCATCATCCCGGATTGCGTTTTGCTCAAAAATGGCACCTGTTGGGATAGAAAAGAGAGTCAATACCCAATAAAACAACTGTTTTAGGGTTTATTCTTTCTCAGCGAAGAAAAATAATTATCAATGCAAGACAAAAATCCCTCAGTTCAAATTCCAATCCACGTGCCATCTTGTTTACGGCTATTATGCACCTTGCAGAGCAATCAAGCAGCTCGCCAAAAGCTCTGGCATGGTTTCGGACCGTGCGAAACAAAAGAACATTCATTTTCCTTCCTTCCATAAGCCTGAAATAACAGATTTGCGTTCCACCTTGGCTAGCTCGGTGGTTCTCGCTTCCAGCCAAGGAGATCCCAAGGGCAGGAACATTTGTGCTTTCCCTGATCTGACACAGCATGCTGAACTCACGAAGTCACCGACGAGTTTAATCAGATGTTACGGCAGGAAAGAACACTGACGTGCGACCAGGGAAAGTCTCCAGGAGTGAAACTTTACCCTGCTCGGCCAGTCCATGCAGAAAGCTCGCCTCTTCATAATCCACAAGCAAGTTTGGTAATACAATTCAGGACCACGGACAGCGTCGCTGTCAGCACAGGGCCCCCGGCTTCATTTATATTCTATGCACGCCTCTAATTTGTTAAGGGCTTTTCACAGTTTATGGATGCTCAGTGGGTTGTAATCCTGCGGGACAATCTTCTATGTCGAGCGCAAAGGACAGGAAACAGGCATGGCAAACAAAAACTTTTGCCCGCTGTAGAAGTTCATATTGTTCTTCAAACAGATGGAGCGCGCTGGCTTAGACTTGGACATTCAGCTTCACTTTAAAATGCAGTTTTAGAGGATTTAGATGATTTTCTAATGGGAATCAGAAAGAAACACAGTGAAGTCGCTATGTCTTCTGCTGAGTCCTACATAAACCCATTTTTTCATGCAAAGGTTCTTGCAAGAACCCTTAAATTGGTTTACATTGCATTTAAACAACGGTTCTTCAAGAGCGAGTAGGTAAAGGCAATGTCTGTGAATGCTTTGCATGAATAGCCTTGCATAACTAACTTAATGTTTTGTAAACATTAAATAATGAAATAAACTGATTTGAATAGATTTACCAAGGAAATGAATATAGGTCATGTTTGAGCCATGCTCAGCTTGTACATCAAAGGGTTAAAAATGATTTAAAGATTTATCAGAACAGTAAGCAGCTGACTCTGTTGAACCAACTGATTTATAAATTATTACTTTGCACAGTTAAAGTCGCAATGATGGGAAACCTGCTGCATGTGGTTCTCTAAAGACCCTTTTTTTTTAAAAAATGGTCCCAATTACCACTATTGTTGCAAGTCATACACTCTTAACAAAATTGGTTCTATATGATGTCGCATTTAAGTCAAACCAAAAACTATCTTAACTTTTAATGTAAGTCAATGGGACCAGAATTTTTCTCAAGGTATTTTGGAGCATTTCTATTGGTCCGTTGATCATGAAATCTTTAGACCATATAAAGAACTTCTGATGTGTTCAAATAATGTAGAAAAATAAAAAAGTAAAAATGGAGATTGTGCATATTTACCAGGCTCTTTTTGAAACATGGTTCTAGATTAAACCAGAAATAGTTCTTTTATTGTATTACTTATAGAATGCTTTATGGAAACCTTTTTCCAAGAGTTAAATGTAAGCCATGCCCTACTTTGCCCCTTAAACAATACCTTCTTTTGTAAAAACTCAGCTTATCTTAATTTTGTTTAATGATCTTTTAATTTAATGTGATTATTTTTTGGTTCTAGCATTCACACACATTGAGTGTCATTGCATGAAGCAAGCTACATAAATAAACTTGCCAACAAAGAACAGTGTAACTGTATAACGAGGACATCTCCACTGTAAAATGATTATTACGTTGACTGAAAATGCCACCCTGGGCCACAGATGAAGGCTTTTTTTAAAAAAAAAAAGCAGTGTACGTGTGATTATTAATATTGTTATCATTTGAAAAAGACACCTTGTATGATCTACTTAGTCTGGATGGCATGCGTCGCCTACATTCCTTTTAGGGTCCGCAATTAATGGCCTGCGGTGCAAATGCCACCGATGCTCCATGTGGCTACTGACAAATTGAGTCCATTAATCAAAACACTAAATAATAGCAGCCATAGGCTACAGCTCTAAATCTGAGCCTAAGCCTTTGATAAAAAGGAGTGTCAGGGTCGGCACTAACAGCAATAAAACGCCGCTACCCGTCCAAGACGAGGCAGAGTTAGCACCAAATGAAGCCATTACAGTTTGTTTGTTTTTCTGAAGATCTAAAATAGCAATCGAACGTTTCAATGTGCTGTGCCGAACGGATCCTAATGGCAATCCTCCAGTAATATGGCGCTGCTGGCTGGTGGCGGTCTCTAATTGTAACCTAGTGAGACCATTAAGCAAGTCCTCATTAGATGACAGAAGCCATTAAGCAAATTTCCATATGGATTCTAATGCAGGTACATCAGCACAAGCTCAATATATACGAGCTAATCAGCAAGCTGGGTCAGTCATCCACCTCTACGCTTAAGGCAGATAGAGAGCAAGGCATCCATTCCAATAGGTTTAAAGACCACCTACATGATTTGCAATGTGTAGAAACAGATAGCACGGCTAATATACAAAGCTAAGTCGTAAAGACTGATAATGTGTGTGGTGAGCATAATGCTACAAAGCTGAACTCTAGAATAGTGGAGAGCTAATAGTGGATAACTGGATGGCAGTATTTATGTGTTTATGGCTGGTTTTGTTAATCTGGGTCTAAGCTAAGTGGCTAAGCCGTGAAGCCTGATTATGTGTGTACAGCATAATGATAGACAGATCAGTCACAATATTTATTAGTAAAGAATGTGGCGTCATCTGCTTTTGTTAATTTTGTGTTTATGACCTGCACTTTAAGCTATTTTAAAGAAATCCTGGTGGCTATAAAACATATGCTACGTCATAAAGTCATAAATTGACTATGTGTTGATCATATAATGCTAAATTACTGAATAGCAATACCTACTAATTTGTAAACAACTAGCTTAACTATTCAATACAGAACCTGCCTATGTGTGAATAGCATAAGCGCAACATGTACTCCATGCTAGTTTAACCCCTTTGATGAACAACCTAGGCCAAAAGTGACCCAACTGCCCATGTGTTATTAGCATAACAGCTAAACCCAACATGTACTCCATGCTAGTTTAACCCCTTGATGCACAACCTGTGTCAAAAAGTGACCTGACTGAGATTTTATTTTCTATATCTTTTCGATAAATTCATCATTCAATCTTTAATTAATTCCTCAATGAACTTGTTTTTAATCATCACAAATCCTCATTTCAGTTTTATTATTTTAGCTTTTTTATATATTTATCATGTTTGTATGACTGCCCCTCTAATGCACAGCATGGGTCAGAATGAACCCTTATGTGTTTACTATGGAATTTCATAGGAACTATTGACATTTGTAAACATTTGCAGTCATGAACATGTTTAGAAAAGCTTTTTTTGTTCATGAAGTAAATAAATAAGAATTAAAATAATGATTTAAGGTCAAAAACAAGATTTTTAATGTACACTTGGAACAGTAAACAATGAAGCAAAGTGATTTCAATAAATATACCAAAGAGATACTCAGCAATACATACATATAATAACAAAGGAAATGAATTTTAGTATAGGCTGGCATTACCCAGCATGCATTAGCTTGTAGCAAGCATTACAAACATAAGCACATAGCCTTAGAACACAAAAATGACTAATGCATTTTGTTATTCAGATATTTAGTATTATGTTAAGAGATCTAGCATTATGCTTTCAGGCTTTATGGCTAGCATAGATCTTGGAAGTTACAAACAAATACAATTATTCAGATCTAGCTTTATATTCCCTGCTAGAAACTTCAGCACAGACCAGCATGACTGGTCACCTGCACAACCAGCATTGGTCATGTTTTGAATGCTGGTCTACCAGCCAGATGCAATGGAAGTTAATATGCTGGTCACCAACAAAACCAGCACATGTTGCGATTTGATGCTGCTGGTATGTTGGTCAACTGGACGGTCAGTTAAACCAGCACTATAGCAGCTTAAAGCAGTAAAGACCACCTAAACCCTTCTAATGCACAACATACGTCAGAAAACGGTCCAATCGATGGTTTCTGAACGCTAAACAGATGCAGTTCCACAACATAAGCCTGTTCCAGCAGCTCTACTGGTGTAACAGCAATTGAGATTCCCAGTTATTACTGATTCCCATCGCGTTCTCGGGTCTTCTAGTAATCACGACCCCCCAACAACCCCCCCCCCCACCCCCACACCCAAAAAAAAAAACCCTCCCTCTTAATTTCTCCACCACCCCACAACCCGGGTCAGAGCCATTCTCAAACCGAGTCAGAGCCGTTCTCAATTGAGCGTTTCAACTCGCCAAGTCAACCCCGTACTCGATTAGCCACACTGGGCTCTGGTTTACATCACAGCTGGAGCGGAGCGGACCTCTGCTGAGGCAGTGTGGTAATGAGGCGGTGAGGTAATGCTACCTTGGCCGCGTCTCCATTCAGTGAGGAGGCAGAAACAGCAGCCAAGGTTTTTCCGCGCGTTCCGCCGCTCACTGAGCAGCTTTAACATTTCAGGCACGTTCGGTAGAAAGTTAGGGCTGAGGGCCGGGGAGGGAAGGGGTGGGTGGAGGGGGATGGGGGGGTTCTGGAGTTAACCCCGCAACGTACACGTAGCCCAACAGTCGCCCAGAATAGGCAGCGAATAGATGCGCGTTCACAAGTCATCGGACGTTCACTTCTTCTTCTTTTTTTTTTTTTTTTTTTTTTTCTCGCGATTGCATCTGTGCAAGTGTGGAGCACGAATCCATAGCATAAATAAATAAATAAATAAATAAATAATAGAATAAGCAAATAAATAATATCTCCATGAGCCCCTGAGTTTTAAATAATGTATGAATAAATAAATAAATAAATAAATAAGTAAATAAGTAATCTCCAGATAAACATAACAAATAAAACGCTGTAAATAAATAAATAAATAAATAAGCCTAGTTAAAAACAACCCACAATAATCATCGTAGGAAAACAAAATTATAATAAAGGAAAATAAATAAGCAGTCATATATAAAGTTAAAAAAATACAAAAATAAACAAAGAAAAGCACGAGACTACAAGTAAAATAGAATAACAATAAAAATAAACAATAATAATAATAATAATAAATAATAATAATAATAATAAAATATAAACAAACTTTCCGCTTCTGAAGAAAACATTAAAAAAGATTACAAACTAATAAGCAACTTTCAGCCTCGTTTCTCTAAACCCACCATGGACGACCAAAGCATCACTTCTGCAGCCCCTCTAAACACTACAAACACCCACCGGCTCCACTCCGTCGGCCCCATCACAACTATCCGCCGCTTTCCCTCGCGAGCCCTTACCGATGTGGATGATGGAGTCCGCCCGCGCCGCGTGCCACTGCAGGAGCCACAGGGAGAGGCTGATCACGAGCAACTCCATCTCCGCTTCTTGCCCCGGTGTAGGCGAGCATCCACGCGTCCGCGACGGGCTAGAAATCCAGTTTCCGAGAGATGCGGCACAGACGGAAAAGCAACCACAGGTAGTGCGCGCGCGCTCCCGGCTGCAGCTGTATGGTCCAGACAGTTATGCTCGAGAACGGAACCTCGGCCAGTCTCGGGAGGAGGGGGTGGGTGAAGGGATGGAGCGGCGAGGCGAAGCGAGGGGGAACCGCGAGCGGTCTGAAGCAAGCAAGTGGCGAGTCCTTCCCGCACGCGCTCTCCACCTCTCTCTCTCTCTCTCTCTCTCTCTCTCTTTCTCTCTCTCTTTCTCTCTCTCTCTCTCTCTCTCTCTCTCTCTCTCTCTCTCTCTCTCTCTCTCTCTCTTAGTGTGGCTCGGATACAGCAAGCAAACTGCGGAGCAAAGAGGGTACCCCCCCTTCTCTCTCTCTCTCTCTCTCTCTCTCTCTCTCTCTCTCTCTCTCTCTCTCGCTCTCTCTCTCTCACTCACTTACACACACACACACACTCTCTCTCTCTCTGGTACACATGCAGGCGCAACAGGATGGGTTTTGGGTGGGTTTTTTGGGGGGGTTTTCTTCCACTGTGTGCTGTGGAGGCACTAAACGCAGCCGTCTGCCGGAACCGAGGAGGACGGAACGATGAAATATCCAAGCCTGGATAGAGGAGGAGCGGAACGCAGGACCTCGGAGAGCTTGAGCTGATGAACTCCAAAGCAGCCCGAGGCTTTCAGGAAACCCCTCTGTTTGGGTGGATTTGTCCGGAGCGCGGGCAACAAAGATGAAGAATTGGCATTAAAAGTTGTTGGTGCGTGCGCTCTCACAAGTGGCTCTCGCGGCGTCCGTGTGTTGGAGAAGAACAAAGCGTGGGTCAAGAGGGAAGAAGAAGTAGCGCAAGAAGCTCGATCTGGGCTGGTTTGACAGCCAAGGATCTGATATGAAGTAATATGAAGTGCGATGTGATTGCATGCGATATGTGTGTGTCTGATTGTTTGTTTGTTGTGTTCTTAATGTTTGGTGTTCATTGAAAACTTCCAAGCGCCAAAGCATGGATCTCAAGCCGGGGGAGGAAAAGGAATGATGCCCTTCACTTTACAATTAAAGGATATTTCTGGCGACTACTCACACGGAAATATCTCTTAATTGTCAGGTTAAGGCTATTAGGTCGCCAGATTTCAGCACCGGGACGTGGACAGCTCCACTCCAGCACTCTACAAGCAACCTGTGAACTGCTTTCAAACAAACACTAGAAAAGACCCCGGCTGGCTCACGGTTTGTTGCTGCATCTCTACACCTTCAGATATATGTGAGACACTACAAGATGAATCGCTGTACTGATGCGTCTGATGTTGTTTTATGTTCTATTCTCGACTAAATGTAGTCCAAGGCAGCCACATCTCTGCAATGCACTGTATGACAATACACAATAAAGCACGAGGATGCTCTAGCAGGTGGGAGAATCTCGCGTGTGTAATTTGATTTGATGACAGTAGCGCTTTTCTTTGCCAGCTGAATGTTTGTCCAGCTGTAATGGTCTACACGACCTTCAATCCCGCAGGTGTTGGATTGAACTGCATTCAACGTGGGTAAAGCGCCACCCCTGGTCGTAATGGCGCCTTGCAGCCACAATACAGCACCTTCCAGAATGAGTATGAACACAGAGGTGGGAAAGGCTTATGTAATTATGTTTCCTTACTCTGTTTAAGTATTACATTGGCTGTATTGCAGACACAATGCAGCATAATAGTTAGTTAACTGTGCTTAGTCACTGTGCTCAATTCCACCAAGTTTCAACAGTTTCTGTAATTGAAGTCTAGAAAACTAGAGAAACGTACCAAGTCAGAGGGTTTCACAGTGGTGGTGAATGGAACCAGACATCTGAGAGCTGAGACATTGTTTTGTAATAGTTTTGTTATAAACTGTTAAGCTAAACAGCACCTATCAGTGATTATTTAATTTTTTTAAATAAATTGTCTATATTTGCATTGTAGATCTTGTAGACAACTGATTTTTATTACCACCAGTTCTTATAAAAACTATGCCTATATTAATATTATATTAAAGTGAGCAGAATTTCCATTTAAGTATTATTTTTCGCTATACTCATTTTATTCAAGTCTGACTTCTTATTGTAATATAGTTTATTGTGTTTAAATTAACCAAATTGATGAAACTGCCCACTACTTTGCTAATTCATCGTTGTGTGATGACCAGTGCTTCCAATTCGTTACCGTACTGCATGTCATAAAATTAAGAAAACCTTTCATTTGATTATTGGATTTTCTTTACATACTTTTACATTACATTTATTTGCTTCTTGACATTCACACAAGCATTCAAATCATATACTTGTTGATATGAAAATAAGTTAACAAATTCTGTATTGAGAACATAGTTAAATGTAACATTTTCAGCTTTTTAGGTGCAACAAGTAATTGAACTAGTTTTACTCAACTCACTCAACACATCACTTTGCTTGAAGGAGTCGTTTATCTACTTTATAGATTGAAGATAGCTAGTTGAGTTCTTTGTTACCACATTAAGTATTTTTTTAGGTTGTACCAATGAGGCACTGTTTACAGTGTAACTAATCTTCGCTTAGAAAATCAATAAAACGTGTAATTTGAGCAGGATCATACAGAAAAGAGCCAGATTTTGATACAATAACATTCTTCTAGACTTGTTTGTGTGCCCATACCTCCATTCAGAATAAAACTCACTTCATTGTTTGTCATAATAACATTGCACAGGGGAATTAAACTATCTATTTAAAAAAATCTTAATTCAAGTGTTAGTTAGATTTCTCCCATAGTTTGTAGACTATTAAGTAGGAAATGCCTGTTTCTTCTCTATTATTATTATTATTATTATTATTATTATTATTATTTTGAGGCTAATGATTCCAGAGGCCAGTATGCATTATTTAAAGACGATATCAGTAGGACAGTGTGATGGTGCAGGGTAAGCCCATAACTGATATTAACAATACCAATCTGAATACATAACTTAAAATGGTTGTGTAAGATGTTTTATGTACTGACCTTGATGTCCTGCGTAGAAGGGGATGCAGGGCAAATGGGAGGTAAAGGGAACTGGGGCTTCTTATTCCTGTTGGGTGGATCCACCTTCAGGGAGGGAGATGGTCCTCAGTGTCCTAAGGTTGTAAGGTAACGTGTAAAGAAGAGTCATGACTATGTAAGAGCTGTATGTATGTATGTATGTGTGTATGTATATATGTATGTGTGTGTGTATGTATGAGTGTATGTATGTATATATGTATGTATGTATGTATGTGTGTGTGTGTGTATGTATGTATGTGTGTATGTATGAGTGTATGTATGTATGTATGTATGTATGTGTGTGTGTGTGTGTGTGTGTGTGTATGTATGTATGTATGTATGTATGTATGTATATATGTATGTGTGTGTGTGTATGTATGAGTGTATGTATGTATATGTGTATGTATGTATGTATGAATGTGTGTGTGTATGTATGTATGAGTGTATGCATGTTTGTATGTAAGTATGTGTGTATGTATGTATGTGTGTATGTATATATGTATGTATGTATGTGTATAATTACCATCTTGAGACCTCAACCCTCATGTGAGGTATTAGATTAGTCGGCGCAGGGCTTCTGCGATAAAAGCTCTCAGGGTTCATTCTTCTGGGGTCTTCGCGCCTACCTGTCGGAGGCACAAAACGTAAGCCTCTGGAACACTGGACTGCTGTTAGTGGCTTGTAACAGCAGGTGTATTAACTATTGTGACGAAAGGTTAGCCTTGCAGCAAAGCCTCAAACAACTGTCCTGTTTACCCTTCATTTGTTTTTCCGTTTGATGCAGTTTTTGTTCTGTTTTGTTTTGTTTTTTTTGTGTGTGTGAGAAGTAACAATAAAAAATCATCTGTGCACTTGAAACTGGGATATCGTCTCCTCGTGTCCACACCCACACTGATAAAGCCAACACTGACATACGTAAATCCTAAGAATTTCCTTTTGGGGGGTTCTACCGTTACAGACTGTAAACCTAAGTAAATTTAGAAAAAGATGATTTCATTGTGATTCATTTCAGTAACCCCCCTTAATTAATTTAGCATTACACTGATAGAACAACTCTGTTGCATGAAAAGCTTTAGTACAACTTTAAATCAAAGCTGACAAAAGTATCTAGACACAGGCTGAGACTATAATACTCAAAAGTGGAAAGAGGAATAAGTTAGAACACTGATATGATTAGGAAATTACTATATAAGCCAATCAGAAATAAGCAACAGCAAAATGCTTTTTGTGATTGGTTCAGAGATAATAGCCATTGCTTGCATTGCAATTGGGGGGCAAAGACAAAATTTGGAGAGGAAATGCCCCTCTCAGCACTGCCCCCTCTGGCGCCAGCCCTGCTCAAATGTCATGTTTTGTTAATTTTCTAAATGTAAATAAGTTGGAAAACATTTTTCTGCACATTTTAATACACATGTGCTGTTTGTTTACTGAAATTAATTTACTGGAGGAAAACATCAAATGCAATGTGGCCCATGCGAAAATGATGTCACATTACTTCCAATATGCTTAACTCGCCAAATAAACAGAAACTGTGTAGTAAGATTGGCAGGAATTAGACTGGCAGGGGAAAGTTTGTTTCCAGTTGTTCTAGTTTATTTTCTATTTAAGAAAACACGACAGGGGTGTTAAAACTTTTGCATACGACTGTATTGATACGACTACTCACAAATTAAAATCACTTGTCATAAAAAGTTGTGTTATCTTATGCACAACACAACCTTTTTTTTATATATCGTCACTGTCCAATGTATGTCTTTACTTTCAATGTAAGTCAATGGAATTAGAATTTATTTCAAGATATTTTTGAGCATTTCTATTGGTCCATTCATCATAAAATGTAAACATCAACTGTAATCTTCAAATGATGTGGAAAAATGGAAATTGACAAAAAGGATCCATGTATTTTATTGGTATCATGTATTTTATGATATACACATCTGTAAATCTAAAATACAATATAGGTTTAGGTGGTAACTCAACATCACAAATATATTTTTAGATGGTTTATACAATATTTCAGGATTTTATTGATAAATAATTCACTGTAATGATCTATTTACAACTTTCTAATCAGGTGTTCTGCCCGAGAGCTGATCACCACATTAAGATATATCAGGGACTTTGGATAAAAATGATTGATTAAAAGTGATTCCAGACTTGATGGATGGAGTGTATCTTTATAAGCATGTAAAGTCATATACAAACAGTTTGGACAGCCAGTCAACATGCACTTTTTGTTCATTTCGTAAGTGAAAATAAATAAATGCCTGAAGTTAAATATATAAAAATATATAAAGAACTTTTTGCGCAATAAACAGTAACTGTATGTGTTCTCTATGGAGGATGTGAAACATTTAGTAAAGAAAGTTTCTGCCTCCTTCTGTAAAATTACTCTGCTGGAGATAATTTATTTCTCCATTGGGCATTTGAAACAATATGCAAGGCTCATTCATCAAAATGTGGTAACTCAAGATTAAGGACAAATATTGCCTAAACAGCACATTGAATATTCTTGTTGAATCTGGTTTAAGTCTGGCCTTGGAAGAAACCCATATTGTTTCATAAATACAATTCCAATGGCTGCTTTATTAAAGTAGTCCATTTCTTAAACACATTTAACTTTAATATCTTTCCAATACTCTAGTTAAGCTGTATCTTCTAGAAACAGGTAATTAACTTTCTTATTGTTATTACTTCATCAAGCAGTAACTGCCATGAATAAAATACTACTCAGACTTATTTTGTGTGTTATTCATCATAACCTTCCATTCATTAATTCATTTGTTGATGTGAAGAAATTCAACTAGCGCTTTACTCTGATAACCTATGTGAAGTCTAACAGGTTTGATTCTGACTCGAAGCATCCATATATTAGTGATCAAGGTTCTCGCAGACCTCATGCTTAAACATGGGCTATACATTAGATCTTAGTACATGTTAACTGGAAATCCTCACACTGGAATAGAGTCATTATTTTAATTGGTGATTTAGCTTACACTTGGACTGTTATTTAACATTTTTGGGTTAAAACCCCAAGGGTCAGTATTCCAGACATGGATTAAGCCTAGTTTGGAACTACATGGAGAATTCAGATTGTTGTGTTGTCCAGGATTGGATATAAACATTGTCTGAAAAAGCTTTTGCACTGTTACGGTCTATTTCCACCAAATATTTTTTATGACCCATCAATTCTCTTAAACATACTTGAGAATTGGGTTGGACTCTCAGGAACTGTTGTACAGTGGTTCAGTTTGTGCCTGCGAGGAAGGAGCTACATTGTGGAAATGGAAAATAATGCTTCTGAGAGAGTGCCAGTGACCTGTGCCAGGGTTTGATTCTTGGGCAACTCTTATTTCATTTATACATGCTTTCTCTTGGCCACATTCTATAAGACTATGGGATATCTTACCACAGCTATACTGATACTCAGATTTACTTGGTCCGTTCTACAAAAAATATGGTCCACTGTGAACTGGATGGGACTAAATGGTCTGCATCTGTATACAAATAAAACAGAGATTGTTTTAAATGGGGATAGCAGTGAAATGCTTAGACTAGCTGCCTGTCTGGATTCTAGAGCCCTAAAATCTTAAGAATTAGCACGAAACCTTGATGGACTCTGAGCTCAATTTTAGGAGTCATGTCACAGCAAAGACTATATCAGCACTTTTCCACCTCAAGAACTTCAACAAAATTAGAGACCCCATTAATTTCTAGTAGGATTGATTACTGTAATCTGCTTATTGGACTCCTAAACCAGCTTTAGTTGATTCAAAAAGCAACTACCAGAGTTCTCACTATGAGTAAACACCCCTATTCTTTAAAACTTACATTATCAGTATGTTACTCAATGGATGGAAGGTACTAGTACTGACCTATAAATCACTTAATGAACCAGTCTATTTATCTGGTATGTTGCAGTGATGTAGGCTGAGCAAAGCTCTCAGATCATTAGGAATTAATCAAGTAGTCTTGCCTAGGGCAAAGATTAAACATGGAGTGGCAGAGTTTAGTTACTAGGCTGCTGTTGATACACATAACAAGAGGGTTCTTCAAGAGTTCTTTAGCAAAGAAAATGGTTCTTTATGGATCTATGGGCACTTGAAGATACTTTTTCATAATTAAACGGTCATTTACATTCTGAAAGTGTTGTTCAGATTGACTGAGAATGTGCTGTAGATGGTTCTATATGGGATATTTTTTTTAAAAGAGGGTTCTAAAAACACCACAAAAGGTTCTTCTATTGTTACGAGTTTGATATGGTGACTATAATAGAACACTAACATAGAACACCCACATAGCTTCCCCTGACAGTCTTCCTGCGTACAAATCAGAGAAACTTACTGAAAGCCAACAACTAAGCGAAAGCTAACCTAGCTCATCTGTCTGTTCACCCATCTGTCCATTCATGCATTTGTTCATTCATCTGTTTGTTTATTCATCCAGCCATGCCAGCATTGCCTGGATACACATTCAGCTGTGAAGTGAAACAGAACTTTAAGACATCACCACACGAGAACTGGATACACAAAGAGTTCTACATGACCATCTGCACAAGCAGAGACTCGCTTCTCTCCCCTCGAGTTGTTCGGTGTAGTTCTGCTCTAGTGTCCTAGGAGTGTGGGAGTGTGGGAATCAGGGCCTGTCAATCACATATGCTCGTTAATATTAGGGTCAGGCCCTGGCGGTTCGTGCGTAGGTCTGATTAATGATTTGTAAACCGTGTTTTATTATGAACTGTTTTGCTGCAAATATCATGCAAATATCACACTGTATTGCCAAAAGTATTCACTCATCCATCCAAATCATTGAATTCAGGTGTTTCAATCACTTTAATGGCCACAGGTGTATAAAACCAGGCACCTAGTCATGCAGACTGTTTCAACAAACATTGTGAAAGAATGGATCGCTCTCAGGAGCATTCCAGCATGGTACCGTCATAGGATGCCCCCTGTGTAACAAGTCTGGTCTTGAAGTTTCCTCAGTACTAAATATTCCACAGTCGACTGTCAGTGGTATTATAACAAAGTGGAAGCGATTGGCAATGACAGCAACCATATCAATGACAGAGTGGGGTCAGCGGATGCTGAGGCACATAGTATGAACTTCATGTGACCTTCAGCTTCAGCTCGAGTTTGGCAGTTGTCAGGAGAACGGTACTTGTCTGGCTGCATTGTGCCAAGTGTAAAGTTTGGTGGAGGGGGGATAATGGTGTGGGGTTGTTTTTCAGGAGTTGGGCTCTGGCCCTTAGTTCCAGTAAAAGGAATTCTTAATGCTTCAGCGGAACAAGAGACTTTGGACATTTTCATGCTCCCAACTTTATGGGAAGAGTTCCTGTTCCAACATGACTGCACAAAGCAAGCTCCAGAAAGACATGGAGGAGCGAGTTTGGTGTGGAAGAACTTGACGAGCCCGCACAGAATCCTGACCGCAACCTGATAGACCACGCTTAGAAAGAATGAAAGTTTATTAGACTGCGAGCCAGGCCTTCTCGTCTAACATCAGGGTCTGACCTCATGTGCTTCTGGAAGACACTCCTAAACCGTATGGAAAGCCTTCCCAGAGGAGTTAAAGCTGTTATAGCTGCAAAGGGTGAACTGACACAATATTAAACCCGTATGAATAAGAATGGGATGTCACTCAGGTTGTCAAGTCTTCACTGACACTAACTGCTCTGACCCATTGTTACTATGGTGCGCTACACATTAAGGAGCATCCTTTTACCTTCTATGGCTTCTAATGGCCAGTTCTAATGGTCATGTACTTTTTATGGACTGTTTGTTTGAATAAATCTCCTTTTTCAGTCCAGATGAATCACAGCTGTGACTGTATTTACAAAGACATGAACATCAATATCAGCATACAGTCCTAAATATAAAGGTTTTTCAATGTTTTCCGACTTTGACATTTAGTTTCTAGAAAAACTCTGACTGTTCAGTACAGTCGGTCATTATGCTGCCATTTTATGGTCCTTATTAAGCATTATCAAGGCTCTAAATCACTGGCTGCCCTTTACTACTTTGTTCACATATAACCACGGTGAGGTAAGCACTTTCCAGAGCACTTTTATCCCTACATTATATACATCATAATCTTGTACACAACCCTTACATAAGCACTTCGTCTTAGGTAACTTTTGAGTTCTGTCAATGCGGTAATATTAACACAAAGGTCATTGCTTTTTTAAGAGATGTCCAATGGAGCCAGGTTACTCGCCCTGCAGTGACATGTGTGGGGTTAATTCAGCCCCGTTCTCTACCTAAACATATTTAGCTTTACCAGCACCAGCCAGGCTTCCTCACAAAAGAAAAAAAACTATATATATTGATTATCTTGTAGAAGCTGTAGACAGCTCTACAAGATAGACTGCTGCTTGGAAGTATCTAAGAATACCAGGAGGCTCAGACTGATCAATCTGCACTGGAAATCAAAACATGATTGGTTGATTCCTCTGTTACTTATGCTGAATCTAACGTGTAAGGATTTCTGTTCAGCTCCTGGAGACCAATAGGAGAGCTCACTTAGCTATATTTACTTCTATACTACAAAAACAATTCCTTTTGGGGCAATTTTGCATTGGGCTTGGCTGAGTTGCTGTTGTTCCCAATCACTTCCACTTTGTTATATATATATATATACACACACACTTCTAGAGATCATTCCGTCAATATTTTTGATATACATATAGTACAAATATTGTAACAAATGTAATCAAAAGTTCATATTTGCCAAAGCCTAAATTTTAGTTATGTTTTTCCTTTTTTAAGTTGAATAAAACATGTTAAGATGAGTGTATTTCACTGCAAAATTATTAATACAATTATTAATACAATTATTAATTGTTTTTAATAATGTGTGCCACCTTAATTGATGCAGTGGTTATAAGAAAAATTCCATCCTACCTTAAACTTTACAGTAGATACTTTCTGTTTGAGTGATTACACCAGAAAAGGAGTGTCACATTGTTTAGGATGGAGCAGAAATGCTAATTTCAAGCTTGTCAGAAAGAGTTCATGCAAATTGCCATTAGCTTAGCGCTACCAAACTATAGAATCCATAATGAATTCTAGTGGAAATAGGCACTTACCATTAATGTGGATTTTTCTGCCATGTTTTGTTTCCGGGTTTTCATGTTTATTGTCCAACTTGAAGGCCTAGCTAAAATTTCAATTCACCAATGGTAGCACCTATTACCCCACAACAATTTCACACATACACGAAATTGATCAAATACTCATATTTGTCAAAGCCTGAATTATGAGTTATGTTTTTCCTTTTTTAAGTTGATTAAAACATGTTAAGATTAATTTATTTCACTGCAAAATTATTAATACAGTATTTTGACTAGAATAATGTTGTGTTTTGAAATTCTGACAATGAATAAAAATGTCAATTTGCTTAATTTGATGCCTTTTCTAACACATTTTTTAATATTGACTGTTCATCTGTAAACACCAGCAAACAAGAGCAAATAATCAGCGCAAGCTTGTTGCTCTTCCTCAGCTGGCTGCTGCTACTCCCACAGCTCTCCTGTGTAGGTTAAAGCTTTGTCAGTTAAAACCTTCATCCAAATCATACAGTTATTGTCCAGATATTGCTTACTGAATGGGAAGGAAAGGCCAGACAAGGTCTAATGATTTCTGGGTGCTAACAAATACACATCTACAGTTTTTAGTATTGTTACTCAGTAGTATCAAGTTTATGTTTCCACTCAAACAAGCATTACGGATTTGTCTCATTGTTAAGTTTTAGATGGAAACAAAATTGTTAAATTCCCTAAATGCCCAATGGAAAATTGGCCCATCAGGAATTGTTTTTGTAGTATAGAAGTAAATATAGCTATGTGAGCTCTCCTATTGGTTATGACTCCAGGAGCTAAACAGAAATCCTTACACGTTAGATTCAGCATAACTAACAGAGGAATCAACCAATCATGTTTTGATTTCCAGTGCAGATTGATCAGTCTAAGCCTTCTGGTATTCCTAGATACTTCCACTGACTGACTACAAGCAGCAGTCTAAGTGTGACTGTCTACAGCCTCTACAAGATAACCAATACAGTAATGTGCCTGTTGCAAGCTTCAAAGCTACAAGCTTATAATATCTTTGAGAAGCTGCAGATGCCTGTGTTTAATCTAGAACCACATTTGTTTTTAATAATGTGTTCCACCTTAATTGATGCAGTAGTTATATATAGTAATATATACAGAAATATATATATTTATATATAGAAATTTTTCATCCTACCTTAAACTTTACAGTAGATACATTCTGTTTGAGTGATTACACCAGAAATTGAGTGTTGCATTGTTTAGAATGAAGCAGAAATTCAAATAAGATACTTATTTCAAGCTTGTTAGAAAGAGTTCATGCAAATTGCCATTAGCTTAGCGCTACCAAACTATAGAATCCATAATGAATGCTAGCGGAAGTTAGGACTTATCCTTGATGTGGATTTTTCCTCCATGTTTTGTTTCAGAGTTTTCATATTTATTGTCCAACTTGAAGGCCTAGCTAAAGTTTCAGTTAACTAATGGTAGCACCTATTACCCCATCACTCACCTATCCAAATCATTGAATTAAGGTGTTCCAAACACTTCTATGGCCACAGGTGTATGAAACCAGCACCTAAACTGCTTCTACATACATTGGCATGCTACCGTGATAGGATGCCAACTGCCCAACATCAGTGTCTGACCTCACAAAGGCACTTGTGGAAGAAATTCTTATAAACACACTCTTAAACCGTGTGGAAAGCCATTCCAGAAAAGTTACATCTGTTATAGCTGCAAAGGGTGGGCCGACATCATATTAAACCCTATAAATTAAGAATGGCATGTCACTCGCGAGAAGGAAGATGAGCAAATACTTTTGGCAATATAGTGTAATTACATCACCAAGAGTCAAAACTTGACTGAAGGATTTAGCTATTTCTTTGTTTTCATTTAAAATGATCATCCTTCAGTTAGTAATGCTCTCCAGGTGAAGAAGCTGTTGAGACTGTGATGTGTAATTCCTTTTAACGCTCACATTAACCCATAACCTAGGCAGACCTTCATCTTCGTCAGGCTGCAAGAGGAAATAAAAGACGACTTGTTTTTGTATTTGTTTATTTATTCTTTTCTTTGTGCAGAAAGAGAAATAGCTTCAAGAGCCAACAGGCCAAATGTACATACACAGCTAGCTAATGAGAGAGAGAGCTTTTCAAACTACCCAAAGCAACAGTGAATTAAAATACGAGACACTGAAAAAAGGAGCCCAAACACAAATCAGACTCCTTCCAACTGCTTACAGTGTGCTCTGTTACAGATGTTTTACAAATATTTTATTTGGAATTAAAATGATAATTAAATGTGAATAATTAAATGGGTCTAGACAGCAAAATATGGCAACAAGTGAGGGTCATACAAACTGTTGTAACTTTTTCTTGCTGTCAAAATGAAGAGGGCGACCAGTTCAGAGTATGCATGTTATCATTAAAAATAATGCTCTAAGAAAGGTCTAAGAATTGGTTTACTCAACCAGCTAAACACATGCTATTTAAGTCCAACTGACTACAGGTCCAACTTGGCCACAACCTGTATGGCCAGGTCGTTATCTCCTAGACTTGGGGCAGATTTCTTTGGGAGGTTCCTGGCATCAACCAACAGGTTCTGCCAAACCATAAACGACAGGACGGTCATCTGTATAAACAAGCTGCTGGCATGGTCTGTAAGACATATTTACAACAACCACAACAGACCCACAACAAAACAAGATAAATGCGAAACAATGCTGATGTAGACTCAGGGTGCCAAATAAGGCTCCTTTAAGAGATACTGAAGAACCACTTTTGAGTGTCTACAGAACATTTGCTTACATTTTATATAAAATATCCACTGATCATGACAAAGATAACCAATAAAGCAATCTTTGATTACATTATGGACAGTTACATATTTCAGTTTTTGACTGAAATACACATTTACACACTTCTTATTACCTTTTTACAATAAATCACACAATGTGTACATGATAGCAAATGAAAGTGTTCTGTTCACCACTTATAGAGATAGTCTGACATGATTTCAGCTCAGCAGTGATATGGAAGGTCAAGAGGCAGATCTTTTAAAATCTTTGTTTAAATGTGTTTTCATAGTTATTTTAGCATTACACCACTAAACACTTAGAGAGCCGAGTTAGACACCTTCAGTAGGTGACTGTAAAATGTGTTTAGTTTAAATGCCTTGGTGCGTTATTTCAGTGTTTAGTACTGTTTTGTATCAAATTATAATACTTGCAAAATGAAGCTGACAGCACCTACACGAGTTAAACACATATGTTTCACGATGAACATTGGACGATACGTTTCATAACTGCTAGGAGTTTGCCATGTTTGCATCTAACTCATGGTGCACTGTGAAGCCAGATAGTCTGGACAAAGCTGTGCACAATAAAGGGATCTTGTTGCCACGCCAACTCCATTCATGCCTTTTTTATTTTATTTTACTTTTTTTTTTTGCTTTTACAAACTTGCAGCAATGAATCATAAAGGTGTCAATACCTACCTGCTCGGAGAACCATATATAGTATGTTTCTTTTGTACCTTCCAATCACAGGCACTGTCATGTAGTGTTTTATTCCACCAAGTTCACCCAGCTGTCATGAGCAAGGCCTCCATGCGATGTCTGCTGTTGTTCATTTTCTCTGCAATTAAGTTATATTGTTTGCCCAAGCCAGGTGAACATTGCCTCTGCAGGAAGCATGCTGAGGCATTGGGTCTCAGTCTCTCAGCTGCACTGACCAAAACCATATTGCGTTTTTACTTGTGTTGCTATCTAATGTGGACCAGAGGAGGATGGGTTCATCTTTTTGAGTCTGGTTCCTCTCAAGGTTTCTTCCTCTTGATTTAAGGGACGTTTTCCCATTACTGTAGGCAGGTTGTAAAAGGTGCTATAGAAATAAACCATGACTTGACTTGATATTGACTTTATTGACTCGATCCCCAAAAACTTGGTTATATCTTACCTTAGGCTTCAGTTCAATTATGTTCTAAGAAATGGAACTGTTGGTGAGTGATCTTTTAAACTGGTGAGTAAGATTTTAAACTTCTTAACCTATTTATGCAAACATTGGGTATTTGGGTATGTTGTGTTTTTTTATATTAATTGTTAAAAAATAATAACAACATTACTAGTTTTCGTAGTCATTTCACTTCATATAGCAGTTGTTTTTATTCAAAAAATTACGATTTTTTTTAATCAGATTTTTGCCATCAGATGCATATGAACTTGAATAACATGCCATTCTTAATCCATAGGGTTTAACTTGATGTCGGCCCACCCTTTGCAGCTATAACAGTTTTAACTTTAAGACGCAGTTATGGAGTGTGTTTATGGGAATGTTTGATCATTCTGCTCATATGTCAGGTCAGACACTGATGTTGGACGAGAAGGTCTGGCTCACAGTCCTAGCTCTAATTCATTCCATAGATGTTCTATCAGGTTGAGGTCAGAACTTGCAGGCCAGTCAAGTTCTTCCACACCAAACTCACTCGTCCATGTCTTTATGGAGCTGCTTTGTGCACTGGTGCGCAGTCATGTTGGAACAGGAAGGGGCCGTCCCGCTAACTGTCCCTACAAAGTTGGGAGTATGAAATTGTCCAAAATTTCCTGGTCTGCTGAAACATTAAGAGTTCCTTTCACTGGAACTAAGGGGCCAAGCCCAACTCTTGAAAAACAACCCCACACCATTATCCCCCCTCCACCAAACTTTACACTCTGCACAATGCAGTCAGACAAGTACCGTTCTCCTGGCAAACACCAGAAGAATTGTCAGATTGCCAGATGGAGAAGTGTGATTCGTCACTCCAGAGAACACGTCTCCACTGCTCTAGAATCCTAGGGCCTCAGCATCTGCTCTGTCATTTTATGTGGCTACCACTTTGTGGCTGAGTTTCTGTCATTCCCAATCGCTTCCACTTCATTATAATACCACTGACAGTTAACCGTGGAATATTTAGTAGTGAGGAAATTTCGCGACTGGACTTGTTGCACAGGTGGTGTCCTATCACGGAACCACACTGGAATTCACTGAGCTCCTGAGAGCGACCCATTTTCTCACTAATGTGTGTAGAAGCAGTCTGCATGACTAGGTGCTGGTTTTATACACCTATGGCTATTGAAGTGATTGGAACCCCTAAATTAATGATTTGGATGGGTGCATGAATGCTTTTGGCAATTTGATTTCATTTTGATGTATTTGATTTAATTTGTTGCTGTAGTGCTAAACATTGAAGCTAAAATTTGAGATTTCCATTTCCAGATCTGTGCTATGAGATGCCTTATTTTCGAGCCCTGATTCTGTGCAATAAACTATATTTACCTCATTGGTTCGTGTGTAACTACACATATCTGTGTGTAGGCCTAGATATAAAAGCAACAGAACAATGAGTGATTATAATGAGTGCCTATAATTTAGCAATTTAGTCACAATCACGGTGAAATTACTAAGAGAGCTGATGTTTTCACACGAATGAGAGACAGAGCAATTAAGGAACAAGATGGTAATAAGTACTTTTGCATTTTACAGCTTTAGTTTTACTGTAATTTCAGCCTTTAACAATATCTGAACATTCTTAGACTATTTAAGGATATAATATAATAGCTAGTAATAACTAGCAATTAGTAAATTAGTAATAACTAGTAATTAGTAAATTCTTATACAGCCCTACCAACATATAATCCCAGCAGAACTGTTTTATTGGTTTTGGGGTAATAACTCTAATGTTCTAAAATGTTATGATTGAAAAGAATAGGGGTCATATGTTGATTAGGCTCTTATGCCATACGACCTTGAGTGTGCCTACTTGGGTCAATGCCAGTACCTTTCCATATTCATTGAGGCAGTTTGTTAGAGCTTGGTGGCAACCAGACTCAGGCCCAAGACCAACACGTAAGCATCAGGTTTTATTCAATGTGGCCAAAAGTGAAAACTCTTGGGCAGCCAGACTCAGGCCCAAAAAACATTGCTTTCAAAGCAGGACTGATATCCATTGAGCCTGTCTGTGAGACCTCCGCAGCAGCCAGAGTCAGGCCCTAAACCTGGAACCTTTGAAAAAGGAGTTAAATTCATTCAGGTTGGCCTGTGAAAGCTCTCAGGCCCTGGACCCAAAACCTTCAGCTTAGGGTTTGAATTCATTGGGACTGGCTGTTAGGGCTTCAAGGCATTCACTCTGACGTCAAAGATCCAACAGTTTCAGTGGAACGCTCATATTCAGTGAAGGCAGCTGTGGTACCTCTAAAACAGACAGACTCGTGCCCGAGATCCAACACCTTTTATTGAAGCCTTCTGTAAGAGTTCAGTGACAGCTTGATTCAGGCCCAAGAAGAGTACTTCAGCATAGGGCTCATATACACTGTGGAGGTAGCAGTGGGATTGACTAGGCAGGTATGTGTTACTTTAATGGTTTGAAAATAGTTACTAAGTGTTTTGTATCTGGAAAATTACCTGGAAATGTATATTTTATGTAAGATTAAAGGTTTGTGACTTTCCATTTTACTGCAAACTACTTATTTATCATTTATTACCAATTTACATGTATACATGTATACAGCATGTATTTTTCTGGGATTTTATGACTTAGCAGTTGTTGTTACAACATATTACATCTAGAAATTTTAAAAGCAATTTTAGGTTAAGACAACCTGTTACCGTAATATTTTTTAAACACTGTGTCCACTCCTGTCCACGCCTACCTTGCTGGTCCACTGTGTAGATGTAAAGTCAGAGACCATGATGATAAGTTGAGCAGATAAAATGAACAATGTGTCTAAATATAAAGAGGTACTTTTCATGTTATAGCTAATATTAAAACCAAAATCCAGTAAGTTAACAAAGAAACACATAACTGATCTGGGGTGCGTTTCCCGATAACGATTGATCTTAGTGATTTACAAACAACTTTAAGAACGACGTAACTTTAAGAACCCCAATTTTGCAAGTGTTTCCCAAAAGCCTTCTTAGTCTCCAAACTTACGAACTAGTTTCAAGTAGCTCACCCTCTGCATCAGCGCTGAATAGACACCGCCAGTCGAGAACTGAACTATCGATTTACACAGGTTTCCTCATTATTATGCCACAAAAGTATCGTTATGTAAATAATTATAATAAAAAAGAACAAAGAATAAGGATTTATATTACTTTGATGTAAAAAAATGAATGAAAACATTTCGCTTGCAACTGTTGTCTATAACCTTCCTAGCACGGCATACCGGTCATGCAAAGAATGAACGCAGGGTGAAATAAAAGCCAAATGCTTGAAGTAAAAGAGAAAAAACCAAAACATACTATTTTTCAAAGCTTGGGGAAGTTCTACAAATAAAGAGAAACTGCAGAAAATGGGCGGAGATTTGTGGCTGTTCACATACTCTCCTTTGTCGGCTTGCCAATTGGTAATTTATATGTGTTCGTAATTGATTTAGTTTGATTGGTTAAGGGATAACAAGCTTAGTAAGCCAATGTGTAATATGTTTTTAGAAAATAATGTATGTATTAAATGTATTAATTTACTACTTTGACTGTAACACTGGAGGAAAATCTATTAAAAATATGTAAATTGTATATGTGTATATCAACAAATAATGTATTGTACTTTAAGCAGTTTAAACTATCTGTTTCACGAGATTACGATGATTCCAACCTTGAAATAAAAAAAAGTAAAATGTACATTTATAAGCAGTATTGAACTCAGGATCTTTCAGAGTGGCAGGAAGTTTGCTTCCCACTACACCATGATACAAGCCAACACCTGTTTAGTCTAGAAGTTAACTGTTTATATAATTCAAGCTCTTGGATATGATATTTGTTGACGTTGGATGTCATTTCCGTGATGGAATTATGTTTTCAAAAGTGATTATAAATCTTCATGAATTCATGTTTGTATAAATACATTTAGTTACCGTGCACAGAACATTGCGTTTTTAAAAGGATGGTTAGCGCCCTCTTTTGTTTTTGAGACAGAATTGCACGTGAACTTCAAGTTAAGAAGAAGTTACAAGTGGTTCGGATTACTCTTACATTTACAAACGACTTCGCGTACTACGTTAGTTACAAAGACTTTTCGGGAAACATTCGTAATTTTAAGAATGTTCTTAAGTATGAAGTCACGAAGTACCTAGCGTTACGAATGTTTTGGGAAACGCATCCCAGACGAATTAGATAGCTAGTTGGATCGAAAATTATGAAACAGTCGTGTAGAGATGGCAGAGATGGAGGAGTGTGCAACCTATAGCCCAGCATATTTCAGCATTATAGCTTTGAATGTAGCTTGTAGCTCAGGCCTATATGCAGCTTGGTCAACCATCGACATTTGTGGTCTGTCTGTCTTTCGCCCCTCTGAGGGCTCAATTAAGAAACTTGACTTGGGCTAATAAAGTGTTGGATCTGTGCCTTACGATGGTGCCGGAGATTCATGATAAGGGCCAAGAGGACATGGACTTGTTAAAAATCTGTTCTGAAAAATACACTGGCTTTATGCCAGTGGTGTTCTGATATGTGTCTTACACCAGTTCCTTGCTGGAAGCCAATTTCGGTGCATTCAACACTTTGCTTTCCAGCTTTGCTGGATGGAACGAATTGAATTCACCGAACATGAATGGGACGGAGAAGCTTGGTGAAAGCCAAGACGATTTTCAGTCCCATCGGCTTCTATTCAAATGCAACGAGAGGCATGGAAGCTGAATGATTTGCTTTGAAATGAAGGATTGGTTGTAGGTGTGCAAGGAAAAAGCGAAAGGCGAGAGGAAGGTGTGGCCGGGGGGTGTTAGATGATAGACTGATCTCAGCGTAGAAGGACCACCTCTTATGATATACCTAATGAACATAATTAGACCAGATCAAAAGCGTACAATCATCTGCATCCCTCTGTCGTGCGAACCCTACTCTCCAACTACACGCTCCTCATTAGCCAGTCAACAATGAAAGAACACCAGGGAATAATAATGACTCACTACGGGACTCACTGTGTCTTGCTGCTCAGGGAAGTGATCAAACAAAAGCAGATTCTCATTAGTGTAGCTTCCTGTACATGGACTGCAACAAGAATACCAGAGTTTATGTGACATTTCTACCTACACGACAAGAAAAGTCGAATTGTAATGTTTTAGGAACAAGTACACTAAATACAATAACTCATGTCTAGAGTGGTGTAATAGAAAATGAGTTACATAACTGCATAGTTGACACAGTCACCCTTCGTTTATTGAATTTCCAGGAGAGTTATATTTCTGAGGGAATTAATTTACCTGCAGAACCAAGAGGACAATCAAAGGAAAGTACAAGAGTTTCCAAAAGTTTAGCTTTAAGGACAAATCAAAAAATAAAAAAAGTGTTTGAAGTTACAGACTAGGGGTGCGTTTCCCAAAACGCTTGTAAGTACTTCGTGACTTTATACTTAAGAACATTCTTAAAATTACGAATGTTTCCCAAAAGCCTTCGTAACTAACGTAGTACGTAAAGTAAGAGTAATCCGACCCACTCGTAACTCGCTAAGTTCTTCTTAACTCGAAGTTCACGTGCAATTCTGTCTCAAAAACAAAAGAGGGCACTAATCATCCTTTTAAAAACGCAGTGTTCTGTGCACGGCAACTAAACGTATTTAGATAGATAGATAGATAGATGGATAGATGGATAGATGGATAGATGGATAGATAGATAGATAGATAGATAGATAGATAGATAGATAGATAGATACTTTATTGATCCCGAAGGAAATTTAGCTAATTTATACAAATTTGATTTATACAAACATGGATTCATGAAGATTTATAATCACTTTTAAAAGCATAATTCCATCTCGGAAATGACATCCAACGTCAACAAATATCATATCTAACAGCTTAAATTATATAAACAGTAGACTTCAAGAATAAACAGGTGTTCGCTTGTATCATGGTGTAGTGGGAAGCAAACTGTCTACCACTCTGAAGGTTGGAATCATCGTAATCTCGTGAAACAAACAGTATAAACTGCTTAAAGTACAATACAGTATTTGTTGATATACACATATAAATGTACATATTTTAATTAATTTCCTTCCAATGTTACAGTCGTAGTAGTAAATTACTTACGTTTGCGTGGCTGGTGTGCCGTGCTAGGAAGGTAAATCGTGTGCCTATTTATTGGCTGGGTGTGCTATAGACAACAATTGCAAGAGAATTGTTTTCATTTATTTTTTTTACATAAGTTATGTAAATCCTTATTTGTTGTTCTTTTTTTGATTATAATTATTTACATAACGAAACATTTGTGGCATAATAATAAAGATTACGTATGTAAATCAGTGGTTCAGTTCTCGACTGGCAGTGCCTATTTAGCGCTGACGCGGGGGCCGGAGTCAACAAAGAGCTACTTGAAACTAGTTTGTAAGTTTGGAGACTAAGAAGACTTTTGGGAAACACTCGCAAAATTGGGGTTCTTAAAGTTACATCATTCTTAAAGTTGTTCGTAAATCACTAAGATCAATCGTTATCGGGAAACGCACCCCAGATAAACAACACGAGTTGAAAATCAAGCTCCACTCTTACTAGATCTGAAAAACTTACCACGTGTTTCTCACCATCTTTCCACTGCTATGGATCTAAAAGGATGTTTAGCTGGTAGGGACCAGAGCAAAGTCGAAGCAAAGACCCTGCTGGAATTCCCAGACCTTAACGACACTGAACTTTGTTTGGGACTATCTGGACCATGAGAAGCATGAAAAGTGCAACCAACATCTTGGATTGAACTTCAAAGGTGTGGAGACATATCCCTGCATTCACGCTGGCATTGTTTTGACACCCTTGTGCAACATTACAACATCATTGCATTCATTTTCTTGCACCAACAATAAAAAAGTCAAACCACTTCAGAAAGTCTTCTGCAGCCCATTCTCAAGACTTTCAATGGGGTTAAGGTCAGGACCCTGCAGGGGCTATAGTTCGCATGTGTGAGCGTGATTTCTTTTGCTTCCCTAAACTAGTATTTCACGATCTGGAATGAATCTTAGCATCACCATTCTGCAATATGCTCATGCCATTCATTGATGTGATAACCTGGTCATTCAGTACATTCAGGTGACTTCATTTTATTACCACATAACGTTGCTGAGCCCCGACCTGAGCAGCTGAAGCAAGTCCAGATCATAACACTGCCTCCAGAGGCTATGTGTAATGGGCACGTGCTTCCCTACTTACCCTGACACACTCATTACTCCAGAATAGACTCAATTTGGACACATCAGACCACATGACCTTTTTCTTTTACTACAGAATCTAACATTTATGCCTCTAATGCTGACCGTACACTAGAAGACTTTTAAAAGACTCTGAAAAGACATTTAATAGACTAAAGTCTGACACCCTCTCACATCTAAACACTAGTCTCAGACTTTTAGTCACAGACTAGTTACAGGCTAGGATTTGGCAAAGACTGGGGGTCTTTCAGAGTCACTGTTTACAAGACTGCATATTGTCCAACAAGCAACAAATATGTTTTAAGTCAATTAATGTAACAAAAGTTAGCATCGCTGAAAAGTTCTTCAGAACATAGTAATGTAGATGTGAGTCACATGTGCGGTGAACACGTTGTATGCTCTTTAGCCAACTGTTCTGCTTGCATTAGTGATTGTACTCTGGCATAAAAAAATGGACTAAAAGGATTTGGAGTTGGGTTTTAGAAACAGCATACCACTGTTTGAGACAGATTTTGCTACAATTTGGCACCAAAGGTTCAACAAATTGAAGTCTTCAGTTCTTTATTTCAGACAGTGGTGGTTATGTTGATGAGTAACATAACCACCACTGTCTGAAATGAAGCACTTAAGATATATATTAAAAATACTTCTCCAAATGATATCAGATGGACCCGGAGTCTCAGACATTTCTCAATTTAGACACATCAGACCACATGACCTTTTTCTTTTACTACAGAATCTAATATATTTATGCTCCTAATGCTGAGCATACACTAGAAGACTTTTAAAAGACTCTGAAAAGACGTTGGCTAAAGTCTGACACCCTCTCACAGCTGTGTTTTAGCATAGCATAGTCAGGGGAGATTTCAAGGGCTTCAGCGATTTTCCTTTACCACTCTGTCGAGGTATAAACGGGAAGGCATGTGAAAGAGGTACTCTTGCTCACTCCGCAGCTCACTCCACAGCTCCACCAGTTTCTCCTCCTTTTGTACAGTTCAGGAGAACCACAGTTTCCGAACCCTCGCCAGACTCCCCTCCATGTCTAACGCTGCATTTACACTGCTCTGTCGCATCAACGGACGTGAACGCACTCCCCCTCTTCTGGGTGGCCGCATATGGACGTAACAAGGGTGTTCCCTGTGTCGTCCAATGGAATCAGGTATGTGCGTTTCCAGGGGTGACGAGGCAGCGGTGATTAATGCTCGTGTTCAACATCGGCTTTTTCATACCATATTTACATCATTTTATAGATTTAAATCAGATGTAAATATAAAAGAGGGTGTTTTAATTTAAATTTCATAGGTTGAGGACACTTACGCACGACCACCCGCCCTCTTCTCATTGGATAGACACATTGCGTTGGCCGGATTCATTTGCATAAAGTTCGTCTCGGCTGAACTTTTCGTCAGACGGTGCAACCCAGGTCCAATGCAAGTTAAAGCTGTACCTTACAAAGAAGAAGCCACATGTCAACACGATCCATACACATAATGTTGGCTTCTCTGAGCCAAAACAGGGGTTGTAAATTCCATCCTACAAAACACCAATATGGTAGGTGTTTCTGCTAAAATGCTTCATGACTAGATAGATAGATAGATAGATAGATAGATAGATAGATAGATAGATAGATAGATACATACATACATACATAGATAGATAGATAGATAGATAGATAGATAGATAGATAGATAGATAGATAGATACATACATACATAGATAGATAGACAGACAGATAGATAGATAGATAGATAGATAGATAGATAGATAGATAGATAGATAGATAGATAGATACTTTATTGATCCCAAAGGAAATTTAGCAATATATATGTATCCCGTATGGTGTTTCCATTATTTTGTGCTTCCCCCTGCATTCAGTGTATTTGCTGTAGCGCAATAACTGATTGGACCTAGCCTAGAGTGACACTGGGGCTAGAACCTGTGACTATCATTCCCCAAAGTTTTTAAAAACACCTTAAAGATACAAGCCATTAGACAACAAAAGTTCAGGTATCCCACAAGCAGTGATGTGCTATGCGCTTCGTTTAATGAGGAGCATTTCTGCAGGGCTTGTCAGATCTAGTTACACTCGTACATCACACAGACATAACCGCTCAGCCTCTGCGGAGAAGGCCGACCAGTAACTGGGCGGACAACAAGCGCAGCGCCATTGTCACTTATAGTCGAGTCATTAGCTGTTAATCCTGGAGCAGTGAGCTGAGGAGAAGTGTCTTCTCCCTCACAGCACCAAGAAGCTACAACACTGACGTAGATGAAGAGACGCCGTCACTTTTAGCCAGCGAAGCACCTTGGATGCACCAAATAAATGCTGGCATTTGAATATATTTGGCATCTGTGACGGCTTGCCTGAGCCTGAGCAGTCGAGGGGCATTTCTCAATACCGTACAGCAGTGAGTAGTAATTTATCCAGCAACTCTGTGAGGACAAGAACACTGCAGGGAAACTGGTTTATTAATTATAAATATGGAGATTGCATTTCTTTGTAAGAAGAATAGTCAATTTATTAAACTACACTCTTACATCTGTGCAAAGACAAACATGTAACTCTATTTTTATTTGTCTACATCATTTGAATGCTGCTGTTTACACTGATTGAGAATTTCAAGATAGTAATACAAAGTCTCTGGTAGGAGGTTCATAAAGCATTGATGGAAATATTTAGTATATAGTAATACCCTTTCAATTTGAAGTTTTGTATCAGGGGAAAGGGATGTGGGAAGGGCCAGAAAAATATTTGTTTGGGGTTTTTAAAAATATATATAACAAGGTTCTGGTGTACTCCTGAGCCTCCATCAATAGACAGCTGGATAGATTTAGTGAATGAAGTATATATAATGGAAAAAAATACTTTCAAATGAATAAACAAATGAATAAATTTGTTAAGTGTTGGTCGAAGTGGGTTTCCTATGTAAAACCCCTTTGACCACATTTCTTGGAAGTACCCAATAAGTAAGAACTGATGTTAGTGACACTGTATTGTTGTGCTAAACTGATAAATATTTTGAATAACTTTGTTTTGTGTTTGGATATATATTTCTAATTTTTGCTTATATATTTAAGTACTTTCCAACTCTCAATACGATTTGTAAATTGCTCCCTGCCAGAATGTATATAGTTGTTTTGAATGTTAGAATTTTTTTTTCTTCCCTTCACTGTATTTGTTTGTTTGTTTTACAAATGTAAAAATATGTAGAGACAAAATTGACAAAAAGTGGTGGTTAAAAGTGGAGATATGATTGTCTCTCAAAAAAAAAAAAAAGAAAAAGAAAATTTCATGATGATTGGAGCAAAACAAATGCTTCAAAAGGGAAAAAAATTCTGGTTCTATAGACTTACATTGAAAGTAAAGACAGTTTTTGGATCTCTCCTTGTTGAGTTATGCAGTGTTCTATAGCTCACCATTCAATCCCACATCCTCATCGGTTTGCTCTTCATCAATGTTCTCTCACTACAGTTCCCATAAATGGGAATATGTCAAACGATCAATGGGAGTCCCTGTGGTGTCAACTCTGAGCCTTGCTACTGATCTATAGGCTAATTAATTAATACCACCAGGCTAGAATTAGTGTAACTCCTACCTCGATCGTTGGACAAGATCAAAGAGACGATTTAATTAAGGAAAGCTTGTTTGCTGTATGCTTAGATGTTGAAAACAAACCAAACTGAGTAAAAGTATCTACAGCCAGTAAACCACTTTGCTAATGTAAATTTTTTTACTTTTTTACTTCCACATTAAATAAGTCATTTCTATTATCTTGGTAGTCCATTCTGTTCATGGTAATGATGATTTGAAGACAGTTACTAGAGGTAAACAGCTGCAACAAGATGATTGGCATCTTAACAGTAATGTTGGCTATCTACACTGACGCCCAAAAGTTTGGGGTCAGTGATTTCATTCATATTAAACCAATTTCTTTGAAGATTTGTGTATAACATCATTCTACTATAATTGCAAGCATTTAACAGTTTGTAGGAACCTGTAAACATGAAAACGTATTTGAAGATAAACAGAGCTGTAAATGATTGATGAAATGATGAAATAAAATGAAAAACTGATCATCAAAATGTGCTATTTAAACACATATTCATAGTATTTGTATGACAACAAATGTCAATAAACACCAGCTTGTTTTTTAATAACAAGTTTAAATTGTCTTTCTTTGTCATGTCTTGAGGTTTAGGTTAGTCCCAAAATACTGTAAACAGTAGATAAAGTATTTATATTTTCTCTAGTTTATAGCATTTGATGGTAGTGTTGCTTTTATTAAATATTTAAACAAAAATCTAAAAATCAAAGCAGTCATAGTTTTTTTAAAAGTTTCTTCCACCTTCAAGACGTGTCATTCATTCATCGTCTACTGACTATTGCAGCACTACAGTAGGCAGCAGGCAACAGGCATGTTTACAACAGATGAACTCATTTATATAAGTTTAACTGGCCAGAAAATGTTTTAATAATATTTTTTTGGAGAAATTCTATTTCTAATAGATGGTTATTCAAAAACAATAAAGATAGGATGTATTTGGTAAGGCTCCCACATTGTATTGATTGTTAATCAGTATTGCAATTTTGGCTTTTCCATTTATTGCAAAAGGTTCAAATGAATTCTTTAACAAGACAAAATCTGTTTAATTTGTGTTGTAAAGGTCTTGTTAACATCTAGCAAATCTCAACATTATCTCATAAATAGAAAATCTGGGAAAACCAATAAGAAATTTTGGGCTAAATGTTGTAACATAGCCTGAGCAACCAACCAAATGGAATGAAGGTGGTTGAAGTAGGGGACAACACAATGCTTGTCTACATTGTCCAATAAGCAACAAATCTCTTTTAAGTCAATGGATGCAAAACAAGTTAGCCTAGCTGAAAAGTTCCTCAGAATATTGTAATGTAGATGTGAGTCACATGTGCGGTGAACACGTTGTATGCATTTTAGCCAACTGGTTTGCTTGCATTATTGATTGTACTCCAGCATTTTAAAAAAGCATGGACTACAGGGATTTGGGGTTGGGTTTTAGAAGAAGCATACTCGTTTGAGACAGATTTTGCTAAAATTTGCCAAAAGTTTTTTAACATACTAAAAGATTCCACAATATAATCACACTCCTGCATTTTGTCCATATCGTCCAGCCCTACTGCGTGAAACGTGCCTTCAGTTCTTTATTTCAGACAATGGTGGTTATGTAGATGAGTAGCTTTATATTAAAAATACTTCTCCAAATGATATCAGATGGGCCAGGAGTTAAACAACAGCTGTGTGAGAACCACAACACTGTGTAGCCTTGTTTTGCAGGCTTTAGAACACCTGGTTCCACTCAGTTATTTATCAAGTCTTTCATAAGTTGAATCAGGTGTGTCAGAGCCAGATGCGTTTGTTGCTGTAAGTAGAACCAAAGCCCCAAAGGTCTCCAACTATTTATTCAATGTGCATGGAGTATTGTATTTCATTGTGTTTACTTTAGCAGTTATTACATACTGATGAAAAATTAAACAAGTATTTATTGGCTACTTCAAAACACTGTATATCTCTTTGTAACAGTTTCGGATATAGTGAGTCTCATCAAATGTAAAACACAAACCTATTTCTCCAGTAGAAGTGATATTAGTCATATAATGGCATTGATATTACTATGTATGTATAAAGCCCATTCTTAACACTGTGCATTTTGGAATGCAACTCTTCTAGTCTTTTTGTTCTTCCGCACATGACTGAAGCCAAACTGAACGAAACGTTCTGTTCTTCCCAGCTTTACCTTTACCCATACCATCTATCCTAATGTTCCAGAGGGAATGGATCATGAAATGATGGCCATACTCCAAGCCCTCAGAGATCTGAGCCAATAACCAACAAGATCAATAGCTAGCAAATTGTCCGAGGGGCTTTATTTTTGTTTGCAACTGCCATAATCAGACCCTCTTTTGTACTACTGATGACAGTGCATTAGCCCAGAATCTCTTATCTGAAACAACCTCAACTTCACCACAGATCAGCTCAGATGTATAGATGGTTGGCCTCAGACCACGAGCTATAACTGTGACCTTCACCAGGGCATTGGATATCAACACAGCAATAGAGCTAAATATCACCACGGACAGCAACCTTAAGTTTTTCACACTCACCCTGTACATACATAACAGTTTTTCTAGTTTTAATCATAACAGTTATTCTACAAAAATAAAGGCATTGCACTGTGGTTTATTTTTCCCATTTTATTTACAACAAAATAACTAAATAAATTGTGTTGGACATCTGTAGACCCAAAACCAACAGTACAACCCAAACGCAAATTGGCCCAGATGGGGTATTTGTGATTAACTGTCAAATCCAGACAAGTCAAGTTTTATTTATATATGTATATTGTGTTGTTGTCACAAAGCAGCTTTTTAGATAATTGGGGTCCAACCAATTTTTCACAATGAGCAATGGGGTCGACAGTGGCAAGCAAAAACTCCCTTACAGCAAGAACCTTGAGCGAAACCAAGATTCATTAGATAAGAAGGATATAGATTTACAATTAAATACATGATAATATATATAAAGACAGCCTGTGATTGGACAGAAGGTTAGCCAGTGATAACTGATAGCTGATAAGAGTCCTATCAGAGTAACGAAGAGAAACAGATCTGAAAAGCCACTGTTACCAGTGAAACTAGACCCTAATATTGGGAGTTAATAGCAGTGAAAAACCTTGGACATCAATAACTCCTGTTAGCAGCCTACACTGATGATCTATTAGTAAGAATATTAGAAGAGCTCAGTGTATTGTGTATCAGGGGAGGTATTGTCCGCATTAGTTTGTGAAGCAGGAGAAAAAATTATCTTCAGGCAGATCAGCACCAGGCGGTTGGAAGCTTTCCACATAGCACTGGACAACAGGAAGCTCCTTTGTGGTCCAGAATACACGGAAACAGATGAAGCAACAGCATCAGACTGCACGGGATGGAGAGTTGTTGTGCATCAGACTGCAAAGGATGATTCGGCAAAGAAACACACAGTTAGTTCTGATAGGAGAAAATGAAGGTGCAGCAGTGACTCCAGCAGGTCTGGCTATTGCAGCATAGCTAAAAAGGGAGAGCCAGAAGGTAACAAAGCCTTGAGGGCTCTCTCAGATGCCAGCCCCCCTTCGCTCCACCATCAGCAAACTTGAGTGAGCATGTGAGAGCAGCGGGACGGCAGCAACAACATTCCCAGTGTACCATAACACTCTCTGTCAGTGACCCCAGAACTGCACAGTTTACCTAACGGGAGAACTCATTACCAAAGGTTTGATATAAGAGAAATAATTATCATCATATCATTAGAGAGTTGATCACCCCCACTTCTTTGTTTGTATTGAAATGACCCTTTGTCTCCTGCTGTTAAGGTTCACCCCCAAAGGTGGCAACATATCAACCCCACCTTAATGTTGACACCCCAAACTCTCCCTCCCATTTGACCCTTTTCTGACTTCTACTTAAACTATGTTAGACTGGAGTTAGTGAGTTAGACTGAGTTGGAGATGGACTAGACTGGACTTCAAGAGACTGAAAGGGCAACAGGCTGATGACCTAAGCTGTGCCTGTGAATGCTTCATGCACACAATTAAGACTGCTTACCGACTGCTAACAGACTGGTTGTGATCGACTGAGCTGTACCCATACTTCCTGTGTGTGTCAATAAAGTCAATACTAAAGGTCTCCTGACTTCTGATTCCTGAAGGCAGAATTTCTACCAGACTAAACAAGTTGGTTTTTAGCCTAAAATGAGGTTGTGTCTGAGTCCCCAACACTGATTGGAAGCTTATTCCAAAGCAGGGGAGCTTGGTATGAAAAGGCTCTGCCATTTTAACTACTAACAGTGAGCAGCACCTTGTGGTCCAAGTAGACATGTTGGTTCATAGATACGTTCATTAGGTACTGAGGTATTAAGCTTTAAATGGTATCACTCCTCAGTACCTAATGAACGTATCTATTAACCAACATGTTTACTTACTTCCAACCAGTGTCGGGGACTTAGACACAACCTCACTGGTCATGAAAAAAGAGGATTTTGGGGATATTTTGAAGAATAACATCACAATACCTGCTGCCAGTCTAGGATTAGGTCATCGCTGGGTCTTCTAACAAGATGTCCTTGAACATACATCAAAGTTAGTTCATAGATACATTCATTAGGTACTGAGGAGTGATATCATTTAAAGCTTAATACCTCAGTAGAAGGATTTTGTATTCAATGTAGGGTAGATAAAACTGGGCTGATCTGGTCACCCTTACAGAAAATAAGTATACTTAAAATTTATTTTATTAAATAAACTTGAGTAAAGTTAAAGTATATTTCCCAAGTATACTTTATGTAGTTACTATACTATTATCATTGTACTAGTAGTACACTTGTATATGTACCATTTTAATACTTCCTTGGACTAAATTGGCCCACTTTTTAGTTTATTAGTATAACATTAAGTATACCTTATGTAGTTACTATACTACTATCATTTTACTAGTAGTACACTTATATATGTACTATTTTAATACTTCTTGGGACTAAATTGGCCCACTTTTTAGTTTATTAGTATACAATTAAGTATACTTTATGTAGTTACTATACTAATATCATTGTACTAGTAGTACACTTGTATATGTACTATTTTAATACTTCTTGGGACTAAATTGGCCCACTTTTTAGTTTATGAAGATATACTTATGTACATTTTAAGTGTAAGAGTAGTAAACTTCAAGTTTACATCTTTTGTGCTGCATCTACACTAAAAGTAAACTTATGGGTTTAATGTTAGTTTATTAGTTTGTTAATTAATCTTCAAAAGAATATGTGTAAGTTTCCTTGTGTAAGTGAACTTATCATAATACTTTAAATTATATGACTAGGTTTAGGGGAATTTTCTACTTTAACATTTATTTACGTTCTAGTGGACACACATACAATTAACAAGACATACTCAGATTAAGAAACATATAGACAAGTATTGTACTGAATGCCTTTTTGTGCAGGACAAGAATACTGACTTATACTTTTCCTAATGGCACACATGAATAAACTTCTTTTTTTGTAAGGGCAGTTTCATAGTTTCAATATTCTCCAAAGGACTCAGACAGCGGTGTTCTAATCTAATTGAAGCTTGTCAAGGCATTTACTGGAACAACCAGCAAGCAGGGCATTACAGTAATCCTACCTCAATGAAATACAGCCGTGAACTATTAGGGACAGTGTGGTTGTAAACGGAATACAGTTTACCGCTGTGCACAACAGAAAGCAGTTGCTATTTTATTGATGCAATAGCCAGCAAGTTACAGTACTTTAGTGCTTTTGTTTAATAGTGCTGAATAGAAAGATTTACAAAAGTACTGAAAACTTTATTAGGTAGGCCTAGTATCTACACTCCATTGTATCAGTTCCATCTAATTTAGGTTCTACATTTACAGATTGTAATCTATTTGTTTCTTTTCATAATTTATTCTGATCTTTACCCTGTTCTTCTGTTGTCAGGGCCCCCACAGAACCACCACAGAGCAGGTATCATTTGGGTGGTAAATCATTCTCAGCATTGCAGTGGCATTAGTGAAGTGGTGTGCTAGTGTGTGTTGTTGTGCTGTTATGAGTTCATCAGAGTCCTAAACACCTCAGCGCCAACCAAAGCTACCAACCAAAGCTATTCTGTAGATGATGTCCTATGGACAGTGTCTTCTAATCCCTGAGGAAGGACTAGAGAACCCAAACTGTGCAGCAACAGGTGAACTATTGTCATCCACAAGGTGGACCAACAAGGTCTCATAGAGTGGACCGTGAGTGGACATAGTGTTTAAAACCTGCAGCAGCAATGCTGTCTGATCCACTTGTACCAGCACAACTGTAGATGTCACTGCAGTACTGAGAGTGAGGTGCTCTGTGGTGGTCTTGTGGGGTGCTGTTCATAGATGAATAGAGTAAAGGTGGGATAACAAAGTTTACAGAGAAACAGATGGACCACAGTATATTTTTTAGAATTTTTTACAATATGCTCCTACAGTTGAAGTAAAAATTATTAGCCCCCTAGGAACTTTGGAATACTCCTCTAAAATACTGGCCAATGTTTGCAATATTCATAACATGTTGTATAGTAAATCATTAATGAATGATATGGCCCCATTTTGGTACACTTTGGAATGTAAAACAAATATTTAAGATTTCTTTATGAAAAATCTGGTGGAAAAGATTAAAAAATGATTAACCCCCATGGGATTTTGTGCTTTCAAAGCAAATGAACTGGGGTTCCTGAGCAGTCAATTATGTTTGAAAACACATCTGAGCAATCAATTAGCTCTGAACCATATTTGCGTGACTCCAAGAAGCAGAGTTCGTATCACTTGAATGCTTGAATGAAATATAGGTTGCTCTACAATCTTTGTAAGAAGCAATAACATCATGCCAATAAGAAAATAAATCAGTCTGGACCTCAGACAGAAGATAGTGGACCTTAATTATCAGGGGGCATCAGGCACTTCTGCAAAGATGATTGTTGCTGAACTGGCTTCCTCTGGACCTCACAGTTGTGAGGGTTCTTCATCGTGGTGGCCGTCGTCCAAGAAAAACCCTGTTGCTCTCACAGTTGCACATCAAAGCCAGACTGAACTTTGCCAGAGACAATCTGAAACATCAGGGTGAGTTTTGGAAGTTTGTCCTTTGGTCTGGTGCAACCCAACTAGAGCATACTGGCGTAGGAAGGGTGAGGCCTTCAACCCTGAAAATACTGTCCTCACAGTGAAGCATGCTGGTGGACGCATAATCCTGTGGGTGTGTTGTGCTGCTTCAGGGATAGGAAACCCTGTTCAGGTGCATGAGACCATGAAAAAAAAGGATTTTGGGTATATCTGCTGCCAGTCTAGGGTTAGGTCATCGCTGGGTCTTCCAACAAGACAATGACCTGGAACATACATCAAAGTTAGTCAAAAACTTTTGGAAGCACACCAAAATCAAGGTTAAGAAAGGCTACACTATTGACTATTAGTTGTAATGGTGCTAATAATTTTTATATATATTTTTTTCTTTTTTTCTTGTTGCAGTTCAGCAAACCAATAAAAATGCTTATTTGATCTTAGGTAGATATTGTATTTGTTCTTGTGGACACAAACAAACTATAAAGACTTCAGTTTATGGGCCATGTCATAGGAAGGATAAGAGTTTTTATTTGATTTCATAAGAATATTATGAATAATATAATAATTATACAATAATAATTTGGACTATATAACTGTATATGGTAAATTGAGCTGGGATAAAGGACAATGAGTATAGATGCCAAGGAGGTGTACCTATTAAGGTTCTCAGTTTGTGGACGTGACCTCATTATGTTTTGTGATGATCTTATGAATGAAGAGAAAACATAGTACATACCATGTCTAAGTCTTTTATTTAAAAACAAACAGTAAACATGTTTAAGGCTGCAGCTTTGTGCACTGAGCTGCATTCATTGTTTGCACTGGCAAAAAGCTGAACAATGCTAGAAACATACATACCGCTGACTGGTGACATTCAGTCAGACTGAGGTGAATGCTGAGTGTCCTCGTGAAGAAGCGTGATTATATCCACTGCTGCTGGGTCTTCGTGTTCTGAGCCACTTGGCATAATGAAGAATAATGAAAACCTGAGATTAGTGTTCCAGAACAAAAGCTATTTACTCATATTCCACTTCTACTGACAGCATATGCTTGTCCTTGAGATGAATTTGGAATTTTTTTTTTCCCCAAAAAAAGTGATGAAGTGCCCCCTTTTCTGCATGTCAACAGCATGCACTCACATGACTGCAGATCTGTCCTCTGCTAATTGGACATATGGCGTCTTTGACATGCTATTAAAAGTCCATCTTTAAAGCATTGCATGTGCCGGATGCATCATCAAAAACAGACTGCTTTGGAAACAAAGCCAACTGCTGGCATGAGTCCGATTTCATTATAGTGTGAAGGAAGAGAAACGAAATGTCATCGTTGTCATGCAATTTATTAATGAATCACTGCAATAAACCCCTCCACTCTAACAAGCTCACCGATGCCAAGACGACAGCGCATTAACCAACACCTCCACACAAACACACATGCATGCACAAAAAGTAGCATTTTGATCATCGCTGAGCCCAAAATTAGCATCCACTTCTTTTTGGAAGGCCTGAAGAATCAATTCAACCCAACACTCTCTGGAGAAAACCATTTGTAGCATACGTTTGAAGAGTTGCTCCTCACATTATGGTGAAATTTCATAATGCATGCACCAATAACAGTGTTCCAAATGATCTTAGGACAATTTCTTGTTGCATTAATTTTCATTTAGAGTTAAGACTGTTTGTCCTTCTCTTGCAGAGCAACCGTATTAAAGACAGGGATGA
This sequence comes from Megaleporinus macrocephalus, assembly GCA_021613375.1. Lineage (NCBI taxonomy): Eukaryota > Metazoa > Chordata > Actinopteri > Characiformes > Anostomidae > Megaleporinus > Megaleporinus macrocephalus. Next base: position 13,173,888 of record CM038712.1, on the reverse strand, counting down.
TATACTGCATAGTTATATAACTATTGTTGTGACAGCCTATCCCATCAGTGGAGATTAAAGGACAGGGGGCAAAGACTTTACTACTGTACTGTCATCCTCCTTTAGCTTCTTTCTTTTCTTTTCCTTGCTTGTTTGGTAGGCTGATCAATTCTTGGAAGACCCGGTATAGTTTCAAATTTTCTCCATTTGAAAACAATGGCTCACAAGAATGGCTTTGCGAACCTGATTATTCCTTTTTATCTTCTGGAATTTCTTTTGATTGCTGCATAGTGTGTTCTAGGTGAGAGTTAAATGAATTCCAGTTTCCAACTCAATTGGGGTCTTTTTCACAGTCTCAGTTGGCATTTGATAAGTTTTGGCCTTTTGGGCCTAATACGTGTTAGTTGTACCACCTCACCACCTTTGGTCAAAACATATTTTCTTGATTCTTCAGCAGACCAAGAGATTTCATGATCCCAACTTTGTGGGAACCGTTTGAGGATGGCCCCTTCCTGTTCCAACATGACTGTCAACCAGTGCACAAAGCAAGGTTCATGAAGACATGAATGAGCGAGTTTGGTGTGGAAGAACTTGACTGGCTTGTCCAACATAAGTGTCTGACCTCCCAAATGTGCTTCTGGAAGAACAGTCAAACATTCCCATAAACCGTGTGGAGAGACTTCACAGAAGAGTTGAAGCTGTTATAGCTGCAAAGGGTGGGCCGACATCATATTAAACCCTATGGATTAAGACTGGGGTGTCACTGAAGTTCATATGCGTGTGAAGGAACATGAGCAGATACTTTTGGCATGCTATTGAAGTTAGCATGTTAACCAGCTAGCCCCAGCTGGTCCTGTCCTGTAATACGTATTTGTACCCTAAGAGGTGATAGGGACTGTAGTGTCAAGCCAAATCAGTCCAACATTAGAAGATGAAGGAATAGCACTGCCCCAGCAATGTATTCTAACTTCTTGTCAATCAAGTTGAAGGTACTGCATCTGGATAAGTCAGGTAGCCAATGAAAGAAAAAATAAATTGTCACTGTATGTCAATTTTTATTTTTCTACATCATTTGAACATGACAGTTTACATTGTGTACAAATTTCATGGACCAATAGAAATGCTTCAAAATAGCTTGGAAAAAAATCTTGTTCCATTGAACTGAAAAAAGCCATATTGAAAATACTTGATTTTCTTAGAACAGTGATGAATTCCAACAATGGCTGATCAAGTTTGAGAATAAATTCACAGTGTTTCTTGTGGGTTCAGCAAAAATTGAAGAGGAAGGTGGGACTGTGTAATTTCTGGTTATGTTTTGCCCCCTATTGTTTGGTTTTGTATGAATTTGACAGGTCACATAGGTAACCTATGTAACCTATGCAAAGCTTATTAAACATAAAATAATTTGTTGGTTTATTGTTTTTTTAAGACTTTTTTGGTGAATATGCAATTGGATGTAATATAATGGCATATAAGGTGAACTGTGTGATATGTATATTCTTGCTATTGTTCTGTTGAAGAAATTCAGGAACCAAATGATAAGACAATTATACACAACAATACATATTGAGTTCGGTATGTTGATTGATTTACATTCTTTTCTTCTTTTTTTGTTTTAAAGTACATAAATGACAAAAACATGCATTATTGGCCACATAAGAATATATATATATTATGGGTTAGCTGAATCTTTAGCTCCGTCAAATTGTCATTGGTATTAGTGAGAAACTTTGCATATCAGTCCTACCTTCCACTGACCGGAGGGCTGGAACTCTCTCACTGTACATTACACAATGACGGATGCATGACTGCCCTCATAAAACTGCAGTAGAGCTGCAAATATGCACATATTCAATGCTATCGCTTATTTAAAGCCCCATACTTAGTCCCCGAAGAGAGAGGGGGATATAATCGGAGTAATCATGCCTTAAATTCAGCCTAAACACCCAGCTATCATCTTCTCATCTAACGAATTAAAATTAGATCTAATCGCTAACCCAAGCTTTGGGGGATTTATTAATTGAGCGATGAATATAGCTTCATGTCAGAGACATATTAATCATTTTAATCTGCCACTTTGGTGGCATCTCTGAGACAACCTGGCCCCAGCAGGACAATGAGAGCAGGGTTACACTAGTGACTGAAATATTATACAATGTAAGTTTCAATTTCCTGAATGCTGAAACTTGCAGCTTTGAATTCTGATGAAATGTTTGGATTATATATTTGCACTATATACTTTCACCAGGTTTTATATCTGCAAATAAATTTTTAAATCTGTCAGACAAGAAGAGTCACAACTGACATTCCAAAGGTGTCCAGTAAGGTTGTGAAACCAAAGTTGTGTCCGAAATCATCTACTTGCCTACTAATCAGTAGATTAAATTAGTAAGGGAGTATGTCCAAATTTTCAGTAGTCATTGAGTAGTATGCAAAGTTACCTGGATGGGGAGCCATTTTTAAGTAGGTGACCGTAGCACACTGTGCTATCCCATGATTCAGCTGCATGGATATTTAACACTCACATACTGAACCTGCCTACTTTGTAGGCAATTTTAGATGCACAGCATGTCTTTATGAAATCCAATGCTGGAACATTCCAGTTCATTCCAAATGCGTCCAGTAAGGTTGAGGGCAGGCCACTGGTGTGGAGTCCTCCATACAAAACTTGCAACACCGTAGGTGTTTCCAAAATCATCTACTTGCCTACTAATCAGTAGATGAAGTTAGTAGGGGAGCGCAGCTAGTATGTCTAAACACTTAGTAGTCATTGAGTAGTATGCAAAACGTTACCTAGATGATCTACTGGATGGACAGCCATATTTAAATAGGTGGCTGCAGCACACTGTGCTATCCCATCATTCAGCTGGATGCCGTGGATGAATTCAAAGTGGAGGAAAGCGGTACGTCGGCCATGTGGATGTAGCTACTGCTGGTGAACTGCCGCTACAGAAGTTAAAGCTACTTCTGAGGTAAAACATTTTTAAGTTCCTCCTGACTCGTCTTCTCTGAGTTACAGCTCGACACCCTCTGAGTTCTTTCAGAAAAAAGTGCAGGTCAGTGTCACAAAATCTAAAATTATGCCACTAAATGAGGCTTTTAAGTAAATAGCATGACTTTTACAGTGGTGGGCTGACGTCTTGTGTCACACTAAACACTGGTATACTGAAACTGCCTACTGCTTTACCAGCAGAGCAGTAGTCCTGGGTCCAATCTAGTATCTACTGATATAGTAGGCAATATCTGGAAAGTTTACTGAAGCATTAACATTACACTTTACAGGAATCAAGGGGCCCAAACCCTGAACAACAGCCCCCAGCCCATCATCCCTCCTCCACCAAACTTTACTATTAGTACTATACACTACAGTAGGCAGTGATCACCTGATATCTACCAATCCCAGTCTCCCAGCCAGATAGAGAAGAGAAGATTTGTCACTCCATAGAACCCGTGTTTTCACTGCTTAAGAGTCTAGCGGCAATGTGCTTTGCACCACTCCAGCCAACGCTTGACATTGTGTATAGTGATTTTAGGCTTGTGTACAGCTTAGCCATGAAAACCTTGATGCACAGTTGTTCTGCTGATGACTCTTCCAGAGGCACTTTGGAACTCTGTAGTCCGTGAGGCGACACATAGCATAGGCGATTTTTACGTGCTACACATTTCAACACCCCCAGCTCTGTGAGTTTGTGTGGTCTACCACGTGATGGTTAGGCTGTTGTTTCTCCTAGAAGATTGCATTTTACAATTATAGTACTTACACTAAATCAGGGCTGATCTAGCAGAGCAGAAATTTCCCTAACTGGCTCGGGCCAAAGCGGCATCGTATAACAGAGCCATGGTCAGTACAAGCCCCTTCAAAAACACAGCTATACTGAGCTGAATTATTCAGCATCTAATAACTAAAACAATACATAATCTCCATGCATTATCTCACGTAAAAAAACAAAATATTCCCTAATTTTATGCTCTAAACTCAAGATATTCTCTAAACTTCTCTGGCTTTCCAGACCTCGAGTCAAGTCAAGAGGCTTTTTTTGTCATTCCATCTACGTAGAAGTACACAGTGGAGTGAAATTTTGTTCCTCCAGGAACAACATGGTGCAACATGGAACAAAGAGTACAAAGTGTAAATGTGTAGACATAAGTTTTAACTAGAAACAATAAATACGATAAATTAACAGACATTAGCAGCTCTTCTCGGCTGTAGAAGATGTTCATTCTGCTGCCTAATATTCCACCTGGATCCACGCTCTGCCATTCCTAGTAGAAATACTTTTTTCAGATGTGGCTCTTCCGGAGCTGTATCAAGCGGTTTACTCCCACATAGACCAACTTCTAATTGAGTTAAAAATATTATGCTATTACGAGCTCGTTAAAAATTGTAATAAACCAGTTTCCACCATGTTTCATGACTTGCTTGCGCTAATAATATGTAGACCTGGCGTGTATAATAGCCCTGCCTCGATCAGTATCGGCTATCGGCCGATCGCGTTGAAAGGTGATCGGAATCGGCCTCAAAAACGATGATCGGTCCATCTCTAATCTTAAGCAACACAACCTTAACCACCACTGTATTTCACACTATATCATCACCAACAGATAGCTAGAGAGCTCTTTCACCACACGCTTCCTCAGTGAACCTTCTTTTTATCTGCGGTGTCCCCTGGTGGTGGCTCAGCGCATCTGCAACCAGAGAACACACTACACGGACAAAATTACGAACCTACCCCCGAGGTTCATAACAACCATGGACTTTGAAAAGGTTGTGTAATCCCTGTACAAACCAGTCTGTCACCACTTCAGCGAGTGTCACCATTGTTTATATATTACAGCAGTATTTGTGAAATATCATTGATCATGGCATGGGTAGCTTGCACATTGGTGAAGGAGCCATTAACACTGAAGATATATTTATATACATATTTAGAAGCATCATACTGTCTTCTAGATAATGTCCTATTCAGGGACGTCCATGCATATGTCCACATGACAACCCCAAGCCCCACATTCTCTACATTACAGCTGTATGGTTGCATAATCAGAGCGTGTGGGTGCTAGACTGGCCTGCCTGCAGTCTAGACCTGTCTCCAGTTGAAAACGTATGACCCATTACGAGGTGCAAAATATGATAATGAGGGATCCGTATGGTTTCACAGCAGGAGACGTAGCATAATGGAAGAAAAAAACAAAGGGGGTTTGTCCTTGGTGCTATACCTTCCGCACAGCCAATGTAAAGTTGCTGGCCATTCTGAAATATGACTGCTCAAGGCCGTGTGGACATGTGCTCAACATTGGCCCTGTGCGAATGAATGTACTTTCAATGTGAAAATATATTTGGTGGGCTCTCTCTCTCTCTCTCTCTATGCTCAGTGCTCCCCTGATGGCAGTCCAACTCATAACCTGGAGCGCCTGCACGCTTTCTGCATACTGAAAAACTTGCACACGCGCCTCTTACTCTTATCCTCTTCCTCCTTCTACTCATCCTCAGCTTAACCAAACCTCACTTAATCCCCTTACCTAATATTGTTATCCTTCATCCTTCTCTATAACCTCCTCCTTATCCTCTGTCCCAGGCTTGTCCCAGTACTAATATTCCGATTTCATTTATTTTGTTTTATCTGATTGAGACTTCCCTTTGGTTATTCCGGGTAGGGAGGTCCGTCCGACGCCTCGACCTAATCTCCTTTCTCCCCTCTCTGTGTCTCTGCTGTGCTCCCTTCTTTCTTTCTCCGCATATAATTCTCAAAATACTTGCGTGGAGGCAGATTAATGCCTGCGCTATGAATCAGTGGTGTAATTTCCTATGCTATTTCTTTTTTCTTTTCTTTTTTTCTCCAGCAATGCATTACTTTTTTGTCCCTCTGGTTATTACGGGTTGAGCTGAGCTGGCTGAGCTCTGCTGAGGTGTAACAGAATTATACTTGCTTAAACAATGAGTATGTGCTGAAGTCAGATGTTGCAGCTTTTTGATACCCAAATGCATAAATATCGATGCAAAACAGCTTCCAGTGCGGCCGCCATTCTGAATATTTACATGAAGCTAGATTACAGAATCGCTCTGAAGAACGCCACATTGCAACATTCTGCTACAAACTCAGCCTAAAACACTTCAAACGGCTGATATATCTTTGCCGTCATCTCCAAAACCTGGTAACTTTTTCTTAGGAGCACGTTTTGGGGTTTCGTGTTCAGCAAAGGCCAAATTAGACTCTTGTAAAATGTTAATTCACTTTCATAAAGTTCAGCCTTTATTAAAACATAATTGAGGAGGTGTCGAAAAACAAAGTTATAATTGCATTACTAGTTGAACAGAAACTCTTTGTTCAGACCTAGTTATGCGGATAATTGAACATGAATCATCCAAATCATCTACATTCACATTGTTAGTGTGTAATTGGCAACTTGTTATTCATAGAGCTTTAAGGAACTTCTGGAGTTTGTTTCTTTAGACCTAATCAGAGTGTTATAAGTCAATTATATGTCAGGACATAGTTTGTTTACTTAAGTGGGGTTTTAGTCATCGCTAATTAGGCAATAAAAGGCTAGGGCAGTCGTAGACTGAAGTTGGGGAACCCGCTTTGAGACTGTAAGGTTGACGGTTCGATCCCATGAACCAAAAGAACATGAATGAAGTGCCATTCAGCAAGACACCTAAACCCCAACTGCTCTGCAGGTGCTGTGGATAGGTGGTGGTTTTAATGTTATGGTTTAAGACCAATTCTGCCTGGCCTGTGAGATTCACTGTATTCGGCTATCCACGGTGAAACAGTGAATAAATTTCTTCATCAGTGGAACGCTACTGAATACGGTCACCAGTATTATTTTGGCTCGTACATGCATTCGCCAGGGTTTTTATTATCTCTTTATTATTTAGAATTGCTGCTACTAGATTTTGTGCTGACTCACTCATAGTCATGCACTGCCTCCATCTGTATGGAATAATACCAGACATCGAAAACGCAATTGGCGTAAGTGCCGTGATGATGTCAGGTTTCATTCTATATTCTCAATTTTCAATCCATATTCTCAGGTTTCATTTTATATTCTTAAATTTCATTTAGTATTATTTTGGCTTATATTTAGACTTTCATTCTATATTCTCAATTTTTATTCTATATATTTAGACTTTCATTCCATATTCTCAAGTTTCATTCCATATATTCAGAGTTTTCCATCATTCTATATATAGATAATAATTTCTTAAACGGCTTGTCATAATATATATATATATATATATATATATATATATATATATATATATATATATATATATATATATATATATATATATATATATATGCATTTACAGGATATGTGATAAACATTTTATGGCTCTCTGCAAACTAGAAATATATAAAATCTAGAATATATATATATATATATATATATATATATATATATATATATATATATATACATATATATATATATATATATATATATATATATATATATATATACTTTCCACTTTAAATTGAGCAGCAGGTACATGTTCAAAAACTTGTTCATAAACATAAATGTAACTGCGGAACCATTGAAGGTAAATAGGAAATTCAAATAAGAATCCAACTTCAGCTTCAATGAATGAAGTAATTTGTCTCGCAAGTGTGTTCCATACACTTATGCCTTGGACTCTCAGACTCTGCTGGAATGCCGCAGATATTACAGTCATTCATGCTCCAGCAGGAACTGGTCCACAGCTTGTTGAGCATACCATGACGCCATCTGATGCAGCTCACTAAGTCAGCACCCTAGAAAGAAAGCTCTAGTGTCAATGTTAAGTTAAGGACAAGCTCAAGAGACCAGCCTTGGCTTCATTTTCACAGTCTTAAAGACAAAGTGGACTAATTCAGATGCAATAGACTAGACAGCGGGCGGTGATTGAGGGTCCGCATTTTCATTTTCGTTTGAAATGTGACCGAAACATCCCTGACTCAGCCACCCAGCTAAATGGAATGAAGTCTGGTAAGTACTGCTTGTAGTTATCTGTTCTTGATTTTGGCATACTCTTATAACAGCACGACAAAGCTCATACTAGAGGAAGAATTTTTATTATACTATAATATATACTATAGTATATACTATACTAATTCTTTTTTCTTTTTTCACCAGTAACAAATGCCAGTGGCCCTTAAAGTGTGAACGTTTATTTTATAACAAATAGAAAAATAAACTAGCAATAAAATCTTGTTGCATTGTGATACATTACAATTAATTGATTATTATTTTTTTGATTCTATAATGTTACCAATGGATCTACACAGCAAACAAGGACCAGGTGTTATTGGACTTTTTTCGAGCTGCGTGATATATTGTTAGTCAATCATTATCATGATACTGGATTTTGCAATATTGATATCAAAGAACGCTGCAATATGCCCTCTAAAGAATCATATTTTTATGTACATGTTTTCTAGCCAGTCACAGCTTTAGATATTTGTGGGTGTCCTAATGAGTGAAAATGTTTATGTATTTATTATTTAGGTTAAAATAATATAGGCCAATCCTCAGGGGCGTAGCAGCAAATTCTGGGCCCTGTACACTCTCAATGTCAGTCGGCCCCTATCCATGCCAGTCCACGAGGAACGTAAGCAAAAAAAAAAATATATCAGGATTTTCATGGGCCCCCCTCCCTACTCTGGCGCTGGGTAGTCAGGTCCACTTTTCCCCACTACCACACACATGCCAATCCTTAACCATATCAAATTGCCGACTGATATGTTTTCATTATATTGCAAACTACACGAGTCACCAGTACATGACATTAAATTGCAATACTGATATTTTGCTTATTGTGCAGCCCCTAATTCCCCAATAGGACCTCATACTACTCACACTACTCACATGTGCTTACATGCTGACCCATGAAAACTGAATCTTTGAGGACAAAGAACATTTTACATTATTAACATTCAAGATGGTCAGAATATGAATACAGTTGTTCACAGTTGGTTGTAATAGGAACCAGATGTCTGAAGCAGCCTCTAACATCTGGCTAACAGAAAACTATTACATGGTTATCAATGCATTTGTTAAGTCTGAAATGTGGTTGAACACAAAGTCAAAAGGGCAACAAAAGGTAGAAAGAAAAACTTGTGTTTTTATTAATTGTACTTTTACTTTACAATTTATGGTGGCTGGAAGTCTAGTGGTAGGTCAATTGAACCAGCAGCTACAAAGTCACTGGTATACCTGGTGGTGCTCTTGGGCAAAGCACAAATACAAATCTTCCTCTACAATGCACCAAACTTCTGACTCTGTAATTCTGAATGACTTCTTTACATCTCAATGATTGGTTTATGCAGTCATTAAAAAATGGTGAAATTCACCTTTAATGATGGTGTAGAGAAAGCCACACAAACGCAAATAAAAAAGTTTCTCTGAACAGTTTTTTTCAGTTTAAACTGTTAGAAATAAAAGGGATGTAGCTTTTAGTTCAAGGTAGAATGATTGGCTGAAAGTTATTTAATCAGCTTTTACATAATTGTGCTACATACCACCAAGGTGAAGTTCAGTTCTACCTAACAACGTCAAAGGCAAAAAATAGTTCTCTGCTTCCAAACATGGTCTCAGACAGAGCCTAACTAAGCAGACATAACTGTTTAAATATGAAATACAGTGTATTGAATCAAAACATTAAGATTTTTACAAACCCTTCATGTTCGCTTTATACTACAGTCAACTCCCGAATTACTGGAAACCCTCATGAAACAAGGACACAAAATAAACAATGGACTCAAGAACTTAAATGTTCTATAAAAATGTTTGGAGAAGTTGCTTATCAGTTATGTAATATAAATTATGTTTTATTTTAACTTATAAGGTTTTAGGTTTAAAACATTCTACAATTCATAGAATGTAAAGAAATAACAGTTTCTGGTATGTCAAAGATGTCTACTAGATAGTAGTAGTCATGCTAATTAGTTAGTCTGTGTTGTAATTCCACTTTTTACTGCAAGAGGAAATAGTGAGTCACTTTATGCATGAATCTACCATAGGTCCAACATGAGAGGATGAGGAAGCATTATTACCCCTATGGTGTCTTCTAACCTTTTGTCAATCATGTTGAAGGTCCTGCTCACGGTTAGATCATTTAGCTCGCTGAAGCTCTTGGTAAGCGATCGCTGCTGCCTAGTCTTGGCAACAAATCATGTTTGGCAGCAAACAATAGAAGTGATGGAAATAGAAACAAAACTAAAATTAACACTGGCTTTGCTTTACATTGCTGGAGACACTCTTGCAGAGTAACAGGATAAAGTTTCATTTCTCCTTGACTGGTAAGAATTAAAGGTGGAGGAGGAGGGACTGTGCATTTTCTGGTAATATGTTGCCCCCTATTGTTTGGATGAATGTATGAATGTAACAGGCTGTATTTGACAGACATTGTGTTTTTAGAAAAAAGAACATATGGTGGAAAATTAATGCCACAATAATTTCAATCATCAGTAGCCAGTTGAAATGACAGATGAACACAATCAGGAAAATAATTTAAAAAAGCTTGAAGAGGATGTTTGAGCATAAATGTACAGTAAATTGAACAGAAAGAAGAACTTAAAGATCACAGTTTCACAACTGCACATTCTGGTTACATCTATGGGTTTTCAAATGTCAAAATCCTCTGTAAGACTTCACCCCCATGACCAGAACCTTTTGGTAAGAGTTCCACAAAAAAGCACCTTTTCTAAGAGTAAGCCACAAAATACAGCACCTGAACTTTCTAAAATGTCAGTTGTACTACAAATGGATTTGTGTGATTCGGTCAGGTGGGACAAGAATGGAACATTTTGGACATGTACAGCATCGTGCACACAATGAAATACCACACGCACCTGATGCCAGCTGTGAAAAGTGGTGGTGGATCAATTGATGTTGTCCAGAGGCTCACAATACTAGTGCCATTTTAATAGTATAATACATACCAGCAAATGGTAATACTTGATTTTAGCCCAAAAAGGCAGAATCTTGGTAATTTCAGAATGATAATGACCCCAAACACACACTAAAATCCACACAGAAATGATTTGAACCAGATGTTTTTGTAAAAATGTGGTGTGTATTGAAGATGGTAGTCCACAAACCAAGACCCAACAATGTCAAGGAACTGGTCCAAAAACCCTCCAACCTTTTTTGACATTACAGAAAGTGGCTCAGCTGTTATTCTTGCCAGAGGAAACGATACCAAACATTTATAAAAGACAATATTTTTACACAGTTTTGAACAGGTTGGAGGTATAATGGTAAAAAAAAAAGGTGATTGCTACTAATATGGACTATCCCAGAGCAGACTGTACTACTGTAGAGCAGGAAACCTGAAGACCAAGTTACTAGAGTTAATATTTGCACACCAACAAAAGAAAGTTTCAGTTGCAAACTGTGTCTTAATATGTCTGATTTCATAAGATTACGAAGGAACAATCCATTCATTATTGATGTCATGATGACATATGGTTTTTGTCTGTATAGTGGAAAACAACAATATTACAAAGTATAATAATAAAATAATAAAATAATAAAATAATAAAATAATATTACAAAATATATATTTATTTTATTTGTATTGCATATGGTAGTCAGAACGTCCTCTAACAGCCTCCTCTGCGACAAGAAAACAAGCAAATCATAATCAGAAATGAAAACATAATATTTTTTTATATGTTTGGTATTTAGCGGGTCCAACCACTTTTTTTTTATTCTAGCTTCAATTCTTTTCAGAAGACATTTTTCAGGGACATGTTTCCATACCTCCATAGTTCAGATATTCTGTTTCCCACGATCCAAATGATCCCAACAACTTTCAGTATAGTTGAGGTCTAGGCTATAGGCAGTCAATTGTTCTGTGGAGTGTTAATTTCATTTAATTTGTTTGATTTTTGTTTATCTATTTCCTTTTCTTGGTAGCAACTTAAGGCAGAAGAACAGACCGGTTTACTGATAAGCTTTACTCGTAATCTTGTATATGCACAAATGGTTAGCAATTGCACATTACCACATGAAGCAATTATTGTAGGTTTTCCCAGTAAACACCTTTTACAGTGTATAGTGGGTAGTGGATAATTATAAATTACATTCGTATCGCCCACACTATACTTCAGCATATCCTTGGCTATATTCCTTTTCAGTGTCAGGGTAACAAGAAAAATCATATAACGGAAATGTACCTATACATATAACAGATATTTCTGATAACTGAAGATACATTCTACGAAATTGTGGAATGTTTTAAACTAAAATGTTTTATTTTATGTAAATGATGAGTAACTTCTCCAAGCATTTTGTAGAACAGTTAAATAATAAAATTCATAGATTATTTTATGTCATTGTTATGTCACTGGGCAGCAGAGGCCGCTTGCCAAGAGCTTCAGCTCAACATTGCATTTACTGTCCCTTTCATTGGCAACCTGCCTTTATGTAATGTACCTGGGAACAGGACCTTCAACATGATTGACGAAAACGTTAGCATATGCTATTTAACATATTTAGCAGGCCCAGTGGCCTTCATTATAGCTTTCATTCTTTTTAGATGACTTGCTTTCGGTTTGCAGAGACCTTTTTTCACACCTGTACATTTCAGTCTTGGATGAGTGTTCAATTTTTTGCTTCTAACATCAAATAATTCCAAAAATATTAAATGAACTTGAAGGCTGGACTCCGAGGTGGCCAGTTTATTTTTCTAAGAACCCTATTAATTTAGTTTGATTTGTTGAATTTTTGTTCATCGATTTCATTTTCTTGGTTATTTGGCCTCTTGACATCTACACATCCTTTCAGATCAGACACCTGTGGACTTTCAGAGATCTGACAGCAAAGCTTGAGCTTGATTTTCTAGTACTTTTAGTACTGTTTATCTGTTGGTGAAAGTTTTGGTGGTCTACCAAATCTTGCAAGGTTGGGGTTCCATTTCTTTGTATCTTTAATGTTATTTTATGTTACTGTTGGAGTTATAGAAAGTGGTGTTTTTTTTTCTTATTCTTTTTTCACCTTTTCTTTTGACTTTCCTCTTTGCACAGTATACTTAAATCACTGGCTTTGGTATAGTCCCCCGCCCCCATTTCAGTCAGCTAAATAAGTGGCCAAATTGACACAAACCTAAATTAAATTGTCAAGTTTAGACACCATCAAACACTGGGTGTCTTCTTGGGTGACGCCCTGTCTGGCCTACAGCACAGGCGTTTTTCAATTTCAGCTTTTTCTTCAGTAAGTAAAAGTTGCTTGGTTGGGTTTATCTCGGGTGACTTGGCCAGTCAAGAACATTCAATATGACTTTGAAAACTCCATAGTTGCGTCAACCGTGAAGAATCCTGTTGCAGTGTGAAGCCCTATCCATTGAGTTTTGAGTCAGTCGTCTCGGACTATATCATGGATGCCATAAGTTCTCAATCTATTATCAGTTCTTCTTAAACTGGGTTGCTCAAATTGGTCTGTGGGCCAAAGCTGACCTGTGAAAACATCTGATTAGACCTGAAAGTTACTCAAACCCAGTTATATTGGGTTTAATATGATGATATATAGTCAACTGATGGCATCCATGATATATTCCAAGATGACTGACTCTAAAAACTTCATAGTTGCGTCAACTGTGAAGAATCCTGTTGCAGTGTGAAGCCCTATCTATTGAGTTTTGAGTCAGTCATCTTGGAATATATCATGGATGCCATCAGTTTACTATATATCATCAGTTCTTCTTGAACTGGGTTGCTCAAATTGGTCTATGGGCCAAAGCTGACATGTGAAAACATCTGATTAGACCTGAAAGTTACTTAAACCCAGTTTTGCCCAATCATGGTTCTACCATCCTTTGAGAGTTCAGGTCCAACACAACTGATTCAAAAGTTTAGATGTCCATGAAGGCCTTGATTATTTGACTCACTTGTGCTAGACAAGGGTTGGAACCAAACTTTGCAGGGTTGTAGATCTTCAAACCCTTTACCCAACTGTATTTGATAAAACCAACATTTGGAACCTCACATTTTAAACCTACCAAGCTTTGTTATATACATATTTTTAGCACACCCCTGTGCTCCCCTGAGGGAAGGAAGGACACTCGAGGCAGGAGTGAGAGAATTTTACTGACAAAACACAAACAAATCACATGCAAATGAAAAGCTGGCCTCTCTGTGGCTTCAGGCATGACTTATGTGCAAGCTTTCAGCTCACCAGCCTTGCTGTTGCTGCAACACATACCTCACTTTCCTCTCTGCTCCTTGTAAAGTTGGCCATGTTGTTTATTCCAAACAAGCAAGCTCTCGTTATGAGGCAACCCGCGCACCCGAGCTGAGGGAGAGAGTGTTCGCTTCTCCGCCTCCCAGGTCACCAGCCTCATTCCACAGCTTGGCTACTGGGATCAAACGCAAGGCTCAGCACGTTGGCTTCACTGCGGAACAGGTGGCAGGGCCCAGGAGACAGGTCTTGTAGCACAGGTGGCATCCTCATGCCACTCGCAGTGCTTGTCGTCTTCCTGCCACCTCACATGGCTGTTGTTCTATTCCCGCTGTCCCTGACATCAGCATGTAGGGTTCGGACACCGCCTTCTTGTCGACTCTCTTGCCACCTGTTCTAGAGCATGCTAGTGATGTGCAGATCGATATTGAAATATCGATACCAGATCTTAATGCTCTAAAATCGATTCTCAAATCAAAATATTGATATTTTTGATACTTAAGTCATTTGAGGTAATGTATATCATTAACACAGTGGAAAGTTACTAAACTATTGAGATCTTGTCTAAATGATACGCAATTGGTCGCAACTACTTTTTCTTCCATGTGCACGTGGCGTAGTGGTTAGCACGGTGGTGTAGTGGTTAGTACGTGGGTGTATTGGTTAGTACGGTGGTATAGTGGTTAGTAGGGTGGTGTAGTGGTTAGTACGGTGGTGTAGTGGTTAGTAGGGTGGTGTAGTGGTTAGTAGGAGTACGGTGGTGTAGTGGTTAGTATGGTGGTGTAGTGATCAGCACTGTCCCCTCACAGTAAGACGATCTGGTTTGGATTCCCCGTCCAGGTCTTTCTGTGTGGAGTGTGTATGTTTTCTCCGTGCTTGAGTGGGTTTCCTCCTGGTACTCCGGTTTCCTCCCACAGTCCAAACACATGCATGTTAGGTTGATCCTCACTGCCAGTAGGTGTAAGTGTATGTGTGAGTGAGTGTGTGCTGGCCATACCATGGACTGGTGACTTGTCCATGGGGTACCCCACCTTCGCCCGATGACGCCCGTTACCCCGACTAGCAGGATAAAGCGGCAGATAATAGATGGATTGATAATAATAATAATAATAATAATAATAATAATAATAATAATAATAATAATAATAATAATTGTTATTATTATTATTAAGTAATAATGTTAATTATTAATATCAAATATGATTTATATTATTCTTTTTTATTATAAAATATGGCCATTATTAATAATAATATAAATACATTTGTTATTAAAAATAACTCATATCTGCTTCATGTAGGTAGGGTCTAAATTGACTTTATTTTATTTCACATAGGTGATTCCCCATTGGTATCAGTATCAGTATTGGTATCGTAGATACTTGCCCTGTAATTACTTGGTATCGGATCAATACCAAATTATGCAGTATCGCACACCACTACTGCATGCATCACAAAAAGAACACTAATATAACATTATTCTATTGTTTTATTAATTGTTAGAAGAATATAATTCAATTTTAGATGACAACACTGGCGTTACATAACAATTTGGCAGCATCCAGAAGAGAAATGCATTGAAATTACTGTAGCTGTTTGATTACTGTAGCTGTTGGAACAAAATAATGTATTCCCATTTTCAGAATCTGTCTGATTTGACATAATTTGACAATGCCCTCTATATTTTGTTGAAATTTCATGATAAATTGACCAAAATAAATGGCCCATAATTACTTGGGGGGGAACATCTGGTTACTTTGACTTACACTAAAAATTAAAGTATTTTGGAGGTTCAGGGTTTTGTTCCAACAACAGCTTATAATAGCTATCCAAAGAAAAACACCTTATTTTTCCAATTTTTATTGTCCTACACCTTTTGAACCTGACAGCTGCCGTCTACATTGTGTAAATATCTCATGATGAACGGACCAATGGAAACATCATTTTTGAGATACTTACTTAATTGATATTCAAAAATGGGCAATGTTGAAAGAGTTGGAAGAACTTTTTAAAACATGCAGCCCATAGTGGAATACGTTTGCTGGTAAAAGCTGGTTTATACTGGTCTGGTAATAGGCTAGTGGCCAGCCATGGTCATGGGAGTTGGCCAGCATACCACCATCCAAAACACATCATGCTGGTGTTGCTGTGTTAGGGTTAGGCTTGGAGCTAAGCTATACAACATTAGATGTTCATGAGGGCTCATCATCTTCTTAGTATTGTCTCCAAAGTGGGTGATGTTCCAACAGAAAGTTTGTCTGAGAAATATTTAAAATGTATAATCGAGTCAAATAGTAATAAATTGACTACACAAATACTTGAGTACACAAAAATGATGATTATTGCCACGTTGCATGTTTTTACTTCTCTAATTAATCTTGCTGCTGCAGTCACATCATCAATAAAAGGAAGTGAGAACGTTTCACTGGTACAGGTTCATTTCCTGCCCGTAAAGCTTTGGATCGAGGCCATAGACATTTTTAGCAAACAGTAGCTCACTAGATGTTCAATCCTCTGGAGTCATGCTTGCAAATCATAGTCCTTGACACATCCTCACCTCCATCTTACACAGTGTACTCCGCTCTATGAAATGCATCAGCAGTCTGAAAAATGTCTACAGCACTGATGAAATGTAGGGAAACACTCCCAACAACGCCTGCTTTCTCTCCACCAATCACTGAGAACCTCAATAGCATTTCGTGTGATTTGATCCTTTCCATTGGCCTGATTTCAATTCGAGTGTTGGACCGTACAATGCTGTCTTGGAGGCTGGGCTGTACAACATTCTGCTTACAGTTGCAATGCAGCTTACAAAACCAGACACAATAGCAGCAACCCTCTGCCAAACTCTCACCATATTTGTTTTACAGGCTTAGCAAATTGTGTTAAACTGACCGGTGACACTTTCTGTCTCCGAAAGCATCTGTCCAAGTGTACAAAAGATTCCCCACTGGTGGCTGTGCCAAACACTGTGTCTGACTGTGAGTGTGTGTGTGTGTGTGTTCTGTCACTATATATAATGGCATTGGCTGAAAACTGTGTTGTAATCAAACACATTGCTGTAACTCAGCTGTTCAGCTACAGTACATGGACTGGGCTGGAGAGAGTGCTGCCTGGCATGTAAAGTACTGCCCAGTGTTAAAGGCTACCTGATCAAAGTCACCAGGGTGAAACAATGGCCCAATTCACACCGGGCATTAAAATGAGTTTTGTGTAATCTGAACGTACACCGGTCAGCCAAAGTATTTAAACCACACACATTGTCCATTTTATCTGCTCCACTGTCCATATAGGAGAACTCTCTTCTTCAACAATAACAGACTGTAATTCATCTGATTCACTGCATACATTGTTTACCCCCTTTTACTCTGTTCTTTAATGAACACCCCCCCTATAAAACCACCACAGAGCAGGTACTGTTAGGGAGGTGGATTATCCCCAGCACTGACATGGTGGTGGTGTGTTAGCTTGTGTTGTGCTGGTAGGAATGGATCAGACACAGCCGTGCTGCTTTAGTTTTTATAACATTTCAGTATCACTGCTGGACTGAGAATAGTCCACCAACCAGCAGCATCCGTCCTGTGGTCGCTGATGAAGAACTAGAGGAACACAAACTGTGCAGCAGCAGATGAGCTGTTGTTTCTAACTTCACATCTACAAGTTGGACCCGCAAGGTAGGAGTCTCTAATAGAGTGGACAGTGAGTGGACAAAGTGTTTAAAAACTCCAGCAACACTGCTGTGTCTGATCCACCCGTACCAGCACAACACACACTAGCACCTCCCTAATAGTACCTGCTCTGTGGTGGTCCTTTGGAGTCCTGATCATAAAAGAACAGGGTGAAGGCAGAGTATGCAAGTATACAGAGAAGAAGATGGACTACAGTCTGGACTACTAGATGGACTACAAAGTGCTTCGGTTTTGTAAAGGGAGCTGATCAAATGGACAATGAGTGTAGATACAAGAAGATGGTTTTAATGTTCCGTTGTAAGTGGACAGTATTAAGTACAGGGACAACTTGGGTTCAGTGTGTCTGATTGGAGCGTTCAAACCACATTCAGGGGGGTTTGGTATAGAAGCTATTTTATGCCAGTTTTTTGGGGGAAACAAATTTCTTACAATGTTTTTCCTTTTTCTGGTATTTTTACTTATAGTATCCTATAGTAGAAGTGACTGACAGAAAAGCTTATTTTCTCCAAATATTTACAGTATACATTAGTGATTAAAATGTATAAACATAATCTATTTCCACACAATTTCTAAAAGGAGATAAAATGAACCCAATTATACAAATCAGAAAAAAAATATACTTGGTCATTTATTTATTGAGGCAAATGATCAAAAATTGTATATCTGTGATCGGCAAAAGTATGTTAACCTTTGCTATTGGTATCCTTTGGTATTGGTATGACTTTCTTATGCTTTTTGTAATGATCCCTAATGTTTAATTAGCTTTAGTAGTATGTGTGGGTTTGGATGTGGCTGTGCAATTCCAGGCTAGGGACAACACACACACTCATGCACACACTCAGGCCTATGGGCAATTTAGAGTGACCAATCAGCCTAACATGCATGTGTTTGGACTGTAGGAGGAAACCGGAGTACCCGGAGGAAACCCACTCAAGCACTGGGAGAACATACACACTCCACACAGAATGGCCCGGACAGGGAATCCAACTCAGATCGCCTGGCTGTGGGACGACAGTGCTAATCACTACACCACCGTGCCACCCCAATGAAACTAAACAACTATACTATATAATAACACTTACCTCATTACACATGTAATAAAATCTGAGAAACTGTAAAACTATCTTATTAACATGTTCTTATTAAGCATGTAATTATAATATTATAATTATAATAATGGAGACATGTGAACACATTAAATATGTTGTTACATCTAGCTAATAACTACAATAAAAATACAGTTATTAAAAACAATTTACTTTAATTGCGATTGAGATTTACAGTGTGTAAAGTATGATTGGCCGAATCTCAATAAAAGCCTATTTATGACACATAACATATACATACAAAAAATAAACTGTACAGTTTAACATTAACAAAAGACTGCACCTACACAACTATTAAACACAATGTACATAAAGTATACTGAGGTGTAGAGTGTCATGCCTCGCACACACGCTGCTGCCTTGGAGTCTATGTCGGCTCCCAGAGACTCCAACTCCCAGCAGACACCAGTGGGTCACATGATTCCAGACTCTCGTAGATCAAGCTCACCTGAGGTCTAATTATCACAGATTTTATAAGCTCTCTGTTTGGACTTAGATGTTGCGAAGTATTGAGCCAGTTACCCTGATCATTACCAAGCGTTGTTATTGTTATTGCCTTCTTGTGTATGACCTTTTACTCGTTCTTTGGATCCGCCTTTAATCCTGTTTGCTGAGCCTGCCCGGTAATGTGCCTTATCGTTTACCCGTTTTGCCTAGTCCTTTCTGGCTTTGGTAATCTCGTTCTTCTCTGGTTTTCAACCCTTGCGCCTTTGTCTAAGCCCTTATACGTCTATGCGTATAGCTGTCTGTCTACGTTGGTGTTTTGTCTGGTGCACACCTACATTAAATACATTTATTTTAAATATCTGCATGCGTCTGTCCGGTCCTGATATGCTACATAGAGCCATATTCATGAAACAACAGTGTATTTAATAAATGTGCAGCTACACATTAATGATACAGTTAAACATATCTAATAGATTCTATAGATTTAAAACAAACTAAGGCTTAGAGAGACCATTTGTAAAGAATGATTTGCAGACTCTCAAGTGGAGCATATTCAGGACTCATTATAATGTAATTGATTTTATTGTATTCATATTTCATTGTCATTCTAAATGGAAATATTACTGTAACAGTACATTAACAACAGCATTAACAAGAAATATAATCTCATGAAATATACAGATCACTATAATCTTTACATTAATAATCCAGTCATCTTATTTAGTGATTATGGATAAGACAAAAAGAGTCAAAGGCTAGATCTAAGCTCTAACAGGAAGAGGCCTCTACTTTACCTTTGATAACTATGTCTGTAAATCTGAACACAGGTTAGACAGTCTTCTGAATTATTGATGAAGTTGTTGTTGTACATAATAGCCCCAGAAATGAAAAACGAAACTCCTTGGGTGAGTTTTATAATAGATCCTGGGATTGCCAAGTCCCTGGCAAATACCTATAATATTAAACATTCAGAGTAGTTCACGCTGGACAAATATTTCATGCAGTAATGTGACTTTAACTCTGTGCCCTTCATAAGCTTTTATGAAATCATAAATAATGCCAGCAATTTTCGGAACCTTTCCCCCCCCAGAAAGAGAGCGTTTAAGCTTTTAGACATCATTCTACTGGCCCACTGCTTTTCAACGAGTACCGTTCTCAAATTTCTACTGTGCATGAAGTAGTACTTACTTCCAAGGCCTTAGATCATCCTTAATGCTAAACATTAACATGAATGAATTTGTGTTGTTGGATTAAGCAGGTTGGTCCAAAGAGTAAAGGATTTTTATTTATTTTAATTAAAATGTCACAATCTGAGTAATATGATAATTTGTGATTCATATATGTTCCATAATAATGGTTGCAACTGACCTGTAGCCAAATTCTCAGTTATAACCCACCTGGATTACTGCATCTTCAGGGCCTCACTCATAACTGGCTGCTCCAATGATTCTCTAAACATTTAATCAGTCTGAGGGTGTGATTGCGATAAAATTTAGGACCACCCCAGAGCAATCCTCCCAGCATAAAACCAGGAATTATTTATGATCTTTCAACATCATGAAAAGCTTTACACTTACTATAAACTACACTGATATAAATTGAAATGTTATTAGAACTTAGAGAGAATTAAATTTATTAAATTCAGACTGCAGTAATACTGCATTTGCTGTATAAGAGTAAAATGAACAGAAAGATTATCAATATCTGTATTTTTTGTAATTATTAGATCTTTTTTTTTTAAAAGCACTTTTTTGGCTCATTGGCTCTACCCCCACAACCTCTTCCATTGAAGGACTATTTAGACTTTAATTTTATTTACAATGTATTATTTATGAAAGAGAGCATGTAAACATATACCAACAAACATGAAAGAAGATGAAAAACAAATGAAACAAACAAGCAACCAAGAAAAAAATATTAAAGTGGAAATATTGAAGTGGAAAAAACAACATAGGAATCAATATGTGTGTGTGTGTGTGTGTGTGTGTGTGTGTGTGTGTGTGTGTGTGTGTGTGTGTTGCTGTTACTCTATATACACTGGTGATCCCAGTATACATGTGTTTCCAGTGGAGCTGGTTTGTATGGGATGGTCACTGTTGAAAGAGGATAATTGGTGCCCAAAGTAAATTGCATTCAGTGATTTTATTATTGGTTAAAAAAAAACAGTTAAAGCCCCCAAAGCTAGAAGTGATCCAAATAACATAAATTGTCATAAATAAACATTATTATTAAACAAAATACCTTTTAAAAACAATTAAACTCTCTTATCACTTTTATTATGTGATTTAACTGTATACCATAGACATTCTCATCAGTCCTAGTGGTAGGAGAGGTGAGACAGTGCCCAAAAGGTTGTCGGTTCAAATCCCTGGATTGACATGTATGTATTACCAGTCAAACGTTTTAGTACACTACCAGTCAAACATTTAGAACACTACCAGTCAAACATTTTAGTTCACTACCAGTCAAACATTTAGAAAACTACCAGTCAAACGTTTTAGTACACTACCAGTCAAACATTTAGAACACTACCAGTCAAACATTTTAGTTCACTACCAGTCAAACATTTAGAAAACTACCAGTCAAACGTTTTAGTACACTACCAGTCAAACATTTAGAACACTACCAGTCAAACGTTTTAGTATACTACCAGTCAAACATTTAGTTCACTACCAGTCAAACATTTAGAACACTACCAGGCAAACGTTTTAGTTTACTACCAGTCAAACGTTTTAGTACACTACCAGTCAAACGTTTTAGATCACTACCAGTCAAACATTTTAGAACACTACCAGGCAAACGTTTAATACACTACCAGTCAAACGTTTTAGATCACTACCAGCCAAACGTTTAATACACTACCAGGCAAACGTTTTAGTACACTACCAGCCAAACGTTTTAGATCACTACCAGCCAAACGTTTTAGTACACTACCAGCCAAACGTTTTAGATCACTACCAGCCAAACGTTTAATACACTACCAGTCAAACGTTTTAGTACACTACCAGTCAAACGTTTTAGTACACTACCAGTCAAACGTTTTAGAACAGTCCTAAACCCTTTGACTGGTAGTGATCTAAAACTGTTATTGGGTAGTGTTCATAAACCTTTGACCAGTAGTGTTCAATCTTATCTCAGTGCTGTGAAAAATGTAAATAAAAACAGAATGCAATCATGTGCAAATCATTAAAACTGAAAAATGTTCATGTTTAAATTTAAATTAAACTTTTTTTTTTAATAATGCCAGTTGTTTGAAGAAATTCTCATGAAGTTATACAAATCATCTGGTGGAACATCTCACTACTAATGAGGTTTATTGGCAAAAGTCCAGTTTTGGGGTATAAAAGAGCATCTCAGAGGGGTGGAGTCTTTCAGGAGTAAAGATAAAAAGAGGTTCAGTGCTTGGTGAAAAAAATAGTGCAACAATTAAAAAAATCCAGTCTTGCAGAACTTGTGAATTACAAAATCTTCTTCAAATAATATCATTCAAATATTCAGAGAATCTAAAAAAATACCAGTAAGCAAAAGAAAAGGCCGAAAACTAATACTGGATGGCCTTCAGGCCCTCAGGCTGCACTGCATGGAAATCAGTGCATGTACTCAGGAACACTTTCTAAAACCATTATCTATCCCAGATTGCCGCTACTCAACAAATGCAAGTTAAAAATCTATTATACAAAGAATAAACCAGATTTAAACAGATCCAGATACGCCACCACGCCCAAGCTCATTTATGATAGATAGAGATGAAATGACAAAGTGGTCAAACTAATCCAAATTTCTAATTCATTGCTGATGCATCCTCCAGGCTACAGAAAACAGTGGCCACCCAGCTAGTTACCATTCCACAGTTCAAAAGCCAGAGTCTGTGACGATGTGGGATGTTTCTTCCAAACATGATGTGGCCTTCAGATCAGCTGAAGAACAGTGCGTAGAGAGCTTCATGGAATGTGTTTCCATGGCTGAGCTGCTGCATTTAAGCCTTACATCACCAAGCGCAATGCAAAGCGCTGGATGCAGTGGAGTAAAGCACGCCACCACTGGACTTTAGAGCGGTGGTGTTCTCTGAAGTGACCAATCAAGCTTCTCTGTCTAGCAATGGACCAGTCTGGCTTTGGCAGCTGCCAGGAGAACAGTACTTGTCTGAATTGGCATTGTGTAAAGTTTGGTGGAGGGGGGATAATGGTGCGGGGTTGTTTTTTAGGAGTTGGGCTTGGCCCCTTAGTTCCACCGATTTTGTTGGAACAGTTTGGGGACGACCCCTTCCTGTTCCAACATGACTGCTCACCAGTGCACAAAGCAAGATCCATAAAAACATGGAGGAGCGAGTTTGGTGTGGAAGATCTCGACTGGCCTGCACAGAGTCCTGACCTGAACCCAATAGAACACCTTTGGTATGAATTAGCGCGGAGACTGCGAGCCAGGCCTTCATCAGTATCTGACCTCACGAATGTGCTTCCGGAAGAACGGTCCGAACTTCCTATAAACACACTCCTTAACTATGTTATATCTGTAAAGGGTGGGCCGACATCATATTAAACCATATGAATTAATAATGGGATGACACAAGTTCATATGTGTTCATATGTGAAGGCAGATGCCATCTAAATGCAATCCAGCAAGACATTGCTTATTTCAACAAGACAAAGCCAAAGCGTATTTCTGACCAGCATCCCACTGAAAACATTTGGTGCATTATAAAAGGAAAAAAAATGACAAAGGACACTCCAGTAGCTTAAATCTTATCAAACAAAAATGCAAAACATTTCACTTTCAGATCTACAGCAAGTGATCTCCTCAGGTCTTCTGCTCACTGAACAAGGGCAAGGCAAGGGCCATAACCGCCCAGTGCCCGACTCAGTGCTAATCTGCTGGCAACACTGTGCTGCCAGCTATAGTTAGTGGCAGTGCTTAACTTGTAAAACATCTGGTAATAAAACACTAAAGGTGGGGTTAACCCAAAATTGGCCAGTGATGGAAAGGGTCCTGGAACACATAGACACAACAGTGCTTCAGGTGTCCAACAAAGTAGGATTCCATGCGATAAGATAGACCTAGCTCTAATGACTGCAGTGAGGAGCTACAACCATAAAATCTTAGAGATGCCACCGGAGGAACAGTTTTATCTAGAACGTGGTCTCCTACAAATAATCTAAATAAATAAAACATTTCACATTGCACGAAAACAACAATACATAAACAAAGAAACAGCTGAACAGACTGCCTCACCTTCTAATTATTCAAATTACTCCACAACGCCTCCTTAGTGTCTACAGTCTCGCCGGCGACTAGCTCTCATGCCTGACCATATCGTTAATACTCACATCTACTAAGTGAGCTGGTTGTTTTTTGAAAACGATATTACACACAAACGTCACAGAGGTGCTTGATGTACATAAACAAGTTCCGGAACGCAGGTGCTCAAAACATGAGAGGTTCCGGATCCTGTTCCGGAAAGATCGGTCACAAATTAAGCACTGGTTAGTGGGTTACACTGCTGTACACTGGGGTTCGATTCACCAGCTGAGCAACCACCCTTAGACAATACCAATAAGAATATATGGTCAAGACTCCTAACACTACCTTCTCCTACCTGTGTACATAAAATCACTCTGAATAAGAGCAACTGCACTAAATGTTGTAAATGTTTCCAAACTCCCTTCCTCTTTAGCTGAGTCCATACTGACAGAAATACATCTAGCATGTTACCTTCCCTTAAGCTTTAGCTCAGGACCTATGCCAGTGCTCCTATCCTTCATTTTTAGAACGAGTCACAGAGAAAGTAACTCGATGGTCGAACTCCTAAGAGGATTAAGAGGGTCACAAGGCCTTTACAACAGCTGCCATTAATAATCTCCATAAAACTTTGGAAATCTGGCCCTTGAGTCCAAAGAAGTTTCAAGTTTCAAGTTTATTTGTCATTTGCACATCATGTCAGGACATAACATGCATTGAAATGCTTGGGGTGAGACTCAGATAAACTCTACAGCAGGGCAGCATTATAATGTAAAACAGTGCAAACACACAATAAATAGACAATATTAAAGTAAAAATAAGCTAAAAATATACATATAGTTATACTGAAATATATAAAGGACTATACAATACACAAGATATATACATAGGATATACAGGAGGGTCATCTGTGAAAAAATGTTGCATAGGCAGGTTCTAAGTAGATATATTTATTAAAGTGACTTAGTGATATTGTCCATAGCAGCGATATCAGAATAAATAATATAAAGTGTAACAATGTGCAGTGGTCGAGTGAACGGTATTGGGGTCTTTCAGCCTCACAGTTTGTTCAGGAGCCTGACAGCCTGAGGGTAGAAGCTGTTCAGTAGGCGGGTTGTTCTGGCCTGGATGCTGCGGAATCTCCTGCCTGATGGCAGTATGGTGAACAGGCCGTGTGCTGGGTGACCGCTGTCTGACCTGATCTTCTGGATTTTCCTCAGGCAGCGGGACTGGTAGATGTCCTGTAAGGCTGGTAGTTTGTTGCCTATGATGTATTCTGCTGTCCTCACCACTCCTTTTAGGGCCTTGCGGTCGCAGGCAGTGCAGCTGCCGTACCAGACAGTGATGCAGCCCGTTAGGATGCTCTCTATAGTGCATCTATAGAAGCTGGTGAGGATATCAGGAGGCAGTCCAAACTTCCTGAGCCTGCGCAGGAAGAAGAGACGCTGACGGGCAGATCTCACAATCGTGTTAGTGTGGAGGGACCAGGTGAGGTCATCAGAGAGGTGAACGCCGAGGAACTTAACACTGCTGACTCTCTCCACTTCAGCCCCGTTGATGTAAAGGGGAGAGTGACCACCCTTCTGCTGCTTCCTGTAGTCCACAATCATCTCCTTCGTTTTGCTGATGTTTAGACGGAGATTGTTGTCGTGGCTCCACTCTGACAGAGCGCTGACCTCGTCTCTATAGGCTGTTTCATCTCCATCTGTGATGAGGCCTAGGATGGTAGTGTCATCAGCGAATTTGAAGATGAGGTTGGAGGAGTGTTTGGCTACACATTCATTAGTGTACAGGGAATACAGGAGGGGGCTGAGTACACATCCCTGGGGGGCCCCCGTGCTCAGAGTCAGAGTGGAAGAGATGCTGTCACCCACCCTCACCACCTGCTGTCTGCTCGTCAGGAAGTCCAGTATCCAGTTGCAGAGATGAGAGTTCAAGCCCAAGTCTTTGAGCTTCGGGATGAGTTTGGCTGGGATGATTGTGTTGAATGCTGAGCTGTAATCTATGAACAGCATTCTCACATACGTGTTCTTTCTGTCCAAGTGTGAGAGAGCAGTGTGTACAGTTAGTGCAATGGCATCATCTGTGGATCTGTTGGAGCGGTATGCAAACTGGTGAGTGTCCATATTGGCAGGAAGCATAGAACAGATGTGAGCTTTGACCAGCCGCTCAAAGCACTTCATAGCTGTTGATGTCAGTGCAACAGGGCGGTAGTCATTCAGACAGGTGACAGAAGGTTTCTTGGGAACTGGAACAATGATGGTTTCTTTAAAGCACGTAGGAACCACTGACAGTCTTAGGGAGAGGTTAAAGATGTCAGTGAAAACCTCAGCCAGCTGGTTGGCACATGCTTTAAGTACACGACTGTGTACACCATCAGGACCTGGTGCTTTGCGTGGGTTAACTGCCCTGAAGGATTTCACCACCTCAGACAGAGAGATGGTCAGTGTGCAGCTCTCCTGATGTATTGGGAGATTTTCGGCAGGGGAGGTGTTGTTTGCCTCAAAGCGAGCATAATGTGCATTAAGCTCATCTGCAAGTGAGAATATGAAATGTGCCACTGTGTGGTAAAAGAAATATGGAACTCAAGGCGAGCAAAGGACACAGCGTCTTTAGACTGCTCCTACTGTGTGATCCAAGTTGAAAAGAAGGAGCCTTCAGTAGGACATTTCCATTGAAGGCTCATCCCACTTCAGCTGCAGTCAAAGAAAGCTTGTGTAGTGGATATTGTCACACTGCACGCCAACACTGCGGCATCCGACTGCGGTTTACTCTAACAAATTCCAACTCCCAGCAGACATCACGGTCAGCTGATGGGCATAGATCAAGTTCTGGTCATTACCAAGACTATTTAAGCTCTCTGTTTGGACTCCTTCTCAAATTGTTGAGCCATTTTACTGATCTGTACTGAGGTTTTGACTAAGCCTTTTCGCCTAGCCCTTATTGTCATGTGCGCTGTGTTTTTCAGTAACATACC
Source organism: Megaleporinus macrocephalus (assembly GCA_021613375.1). Classification (NCBI taxonomy): domain Eukaryota; kingdom Metazoa; phylum Chordata; class Actinopteri; order Characiformes; family Anostomidae; genus Megaleporinus; species Megaleporinus macrocephalus. Next base: position 13,146,298 of record CM038712.1, on the reverse strand, counting down.
TCATTGCTTGTGTTCTCCGACTATCCATTGGCTTATGACCTCTCGCCTTTGTCTTTGTCCTGTTGTGTCAAGTTTATTCTTGTTTTGTATTCGGTTCAGTTCTACTTTTTGTACTCCGTCTGACACACTATAGAGTAAACCTTCCTTGCTCCCTATCTGCAAGCGTCTGGTCAGTGGCAAACCGTGACCCTTAAGCCTAGGCCCTCTCCCCCATTGGTAGGCAACCACCGTCTGAAAAAATACTGTTTCCTCTATTAATAAACTGCAAGTCAAGAAACAAAAAATGAGACAAAACAAACAGAAATGCAACAAACAATAACATCTGTACAACATAGATAACTTTTTACGCAAAATAAGGCTCTTTATAACTAACCGAACATCACACAGCTCTGTTTGCGCTTCAGAGAAATATGTAGACGACGTGCCCGAGGGTATGGCATCACATTAATTTCCAAACTCGAGCGCGCAACAATGTGAGGTGAAACTTGTGAGCGTAAATGTGAATTATCATACAGTTAAGCCCGCCCACTTAGAGGGAAGATATGATTGGTAAGTTTTACTGTCATTTGAAATTGGTGTGTGGCTGGCCATGTTAAGATATGTCCATTTAAATATCCTAGGGCTCATGATGTTTGTAATCAGTTATGGATAGTTATGATTATCAACATTACTGTTGTGAGCATTATTAATTATCTCCACTGCTTAAGCCATCTTCTGATGTTCTAGTGTTTATAATGACTGTAGTCTATCAGATGAATGTCCGAAAGCAAATGGATATACAACATGTCCAGCTGTTCTGGTTGGGGCTGTAATGTAAAGCCTGCTGCAGTTTAAGATTTCACAGTTGACCTCTTTAAAAAATCTCTGCTGTGCTCGCTGCCTTTGCTTTCTTTATTCTGTGTCTCTTTTTTTAGAATTCATTCATAAAGTTAGAACATATATATTTAATAGTGTTTTTTTTGGGTTTCACTCTCGAATCGACGGTTAGATAATAATTTCACATACTTGCTAGTCTGCGGGTCTGTCTGTTCTTGTTTCTTTTTGTTTTCCCTCACCTGCTCCTGCCAAGTTCACCCATCTCATAAGACCAATTAAGGGGTCCACCTGTCCCTACTTCTAGACCCCTCGTCTCCAGAACAGTTGGGGCCTTTCAGCATGGTGGCTGTGGAGTCTCTGTATTTAGCTTTAATGGTTTGTGTGTTTTTTCTTAGCTGGACTGCTTTGTGCTGTGGTTGGCCGACTGTTGTGTTTGTGTCCTTGCTGTTATCATTCCAATTCTTCACCAAAAGCTTCCCTTGGATATGTATCCTGCTTCACCACAGACGTCACTGAGAAGCTATCTGGGTAAGCTATGCTTGCTGGGTCGGGTTCCTGCTGATGTGGGATTCATCTCTTTTAATGATGCACCCCTTTGTGGAGAATCTGAACTGTAATTCAATTAAAATGAATAGAAATTGAAACTAAACTAAATAAAATCAGCTTAATGTAGTGCTAAATAAACTATTATTTTTAAATTAGACTGATTATTTAAATCATTTATGACATTGTGGAAGACAGAATTAAGAAACCAGTGCAATGCAAATGTCCACTGAAAATCCACTGAAAACACATTCAGCAGGAAAGAAAATGCTTTTACATTAAGACTGATTAAACACTAAAATAGTATATTAAAGGCAATATATTTATATACATTACTCATACTACTACTAATTAGTAGATAATAATAACATTTAATAACATTTGTAGATACTAATAACATTTGACTGGTAGCATATATATATATATATATATATATATATATATATATATATATATATATATATATATATATATATATATATATATATATATATATATGCTACCAGTCAAATGTTTTAGAACACTACCAGGATTTTATATAATAATAATAATAATAATAATAATAATAATAATATAATACTAGGAGTAGTAGTAGGAGTGGGAGTCTTAATGTAAAAGCATTTTCTTTTCTGCTGAATGTGAGTGAAATTTAGGCAAAGTACATTGTTTTCAGTGGATTTTCAGTGGACCATTCTTCCACAATGTAATGAACGGTTTAAATGATCGGTCTAAATTAAAATAAAAGCTTATTTAGCACCACATTAAGCTGATTTTATTTAGTTTAGTTTAGTTTAGTTTCAATTTATATTAATTTTAACTGAATTACAGTTCATATATACATACCGTTTTTTTTTTCCCATTTGACATGAAACAATTATTTAATTGCTACAAATCTTTACAACACCGCTTGCATTAGCAATTTCTGCTCAACAGTATTAAATTCAGCAACTTAGTAATATTTGATAATAATAATAATAATAATAATAATAATAATACGAAGACGAATAAGAATGTCACACATACTCACATCCAATCTGCCTCCCCAGAGTACTAGTCCTGGCTCCGCCCCTCTCACTCACCTGTTGCAATTTCCCTTATCTGCAAAGACTATTTAATCCTGGTCCAGTCCCGTGCCTCTTTGCGAGGTATTGTCTCTTTCTACTGTGTCTTGCTGAGCCATTTATACAAATTTAGTCTGTCTTGGTTTTTTGGAACTTGTTGCATGTTTTATGACCTCTCTTTTGGATTCTCTCTTATTGGCTTTTGTTAGTGTGAATTACTCTTGACATCTATCAAACTCTCTGCAGTTCACATCCACAGCTTGGTGTATCATTGTTACAAAGAAGAAGAAATGGTCATTTATTAAAAATATTAATTTTCTCATAATAATGAAATATTAATATTGAAATACTTCAAACTGTGTCAAAAAACATTGTAGACAAAACAGTTATGTATTCAAACGATGTTATAATCTATGTAAACATCTGGTGTTAATTAAGAATAAGTAATAAACCCAATGTGCACAAAATAATCTTTTATAAGGTGCTTTGTATTTAGGAATATTTTAAAAAAGATTTTTACATTTCTTTCAAAGCTGACCCATTTAGATTCATCCTGTGTTCAATTTTTAAACAAGTAAACTTTATTCCTATGTTCTCTTATCACTATTGAAACATAAACAGGCCACACATAAACAGGCCACACCTCTGCATGTTAGAGCAGGAATAAGACTGCATCCCTGACTCTCATGGCCACAGGGTGATTAGATTCCATCGTTTTTGAAGTTAACCGGTCAGTTCGATTTCTTAGTTTTCTGTGTTTTCATAAAACATAATTTAATAATTAAAAAATAACTGTGTTTGCTAGTCCTGTATGGGTGAGTGTTTATGAGCTCTGCTACCAAAACATTTGGTCTTGTTTTGGTAGTGTTACGCTGGGTTTGGTAGTGCCAAAATGAAAAGTTAAGTCATTAGTTTCAATAATATTAATTAAGGTGCAGGCTCACTCAAAGCAGAAAGATGTTAGCCTTAACGTCTTACATCTTCTCTTTTCTCCTTGAGCGCTCAATTGCTATCTGTTTTTGGCCGTAGCTCTGCTATTACCTTTTATTCCTCCCTGTCGCCGTATTCAACCTCACCTCTGTAATTCTGAATTAAATACGAATCCAATCACATGTCTGAGGTCTGGCACGTGAATGCACGCCTCTCATTCTGCATCTTCGCGAGGACGGTTAAAAGTAATCACTGCTGAGGACATCATCATCATCTGCCTCAGCAGATGCATTCAGCTCTATTGTGCGTGTGTTTGCCGTCCATTCGCAATCTCCATATAATTTTAGTAATCATGGCCACGAACGCTATCATCAGCAGATGCGAGGGAGACCGCAGACAGCATTCAGCTCATTCATGTTCACAGTGTGTCTGTGTGTGCGCGCGTTTGTGTACGTGTAGATGGATCATGCATTAAAATAAACATGAGGTGGGAAATCAATCCAGCAGCAGAGGGGAGAAGATGGCTTGGAATGCCAGACCACCAAACAAAAACACCTGCTTGCGCGCACCAAGAAAGAACATAAACACATCACCATGATGTGAAGCAGTGCTTTCACATGCCTGTCACGCGAGACGGAGAAGAAAATGCGTGCGGCGAAAGAAACAGATGGGGCGAAGGCAAGTGCAAGTCAGTTAGTAGCGTGGAGACCACCTCACTCTGTTTCAGCCACGACTCATTTCACTCTGAATATCTCGAGAGAGTATTTACAGTGCGCATGACCTCACGCATAAACACCAGTGTGATGGTATCAGTCATCTCTAGCTTATGTTCCCCTTCAAGTTGCACCTACTACAGCAGGAGTCTCAAGAACAAACAACTAATAGCCATGCTGTCTTCTCGAAGGGGGGTCACTTAGCAAAAATATATGTCCAGTGTTTCATTTTTTTAGACTATTAACAGACGTGGACTTTAGACCCGGCAGCATGGTGGTGTAGTGGTTAGCCCTGTCACCTCAAAGCAAGATGATCCAGGTTGGATTCCCAGTCCAAGTCGTTCTGTGTGGAGCTGCATGTTCTTCCCCTGCTTGAGTGGGTTTCTTCCGATAATCCAGTTTCCTCCCACAGTCCAAACACATGCATGATAGGTTGATCTAAACTGTGTGTGTTGGCCATGCGATGGACTAGCGACCTGTCCATGGTGTACCCTGGCTTCGCCCGATGACACTGGGATTGGCTCCAGCACCCCTTGTGACCCTGACTAGCAGGATAAAGTGGAAGATGATGGAGGGATGAATGTAAATATATATCGTCACTGTCCAATTAAAAACAAGTATTTCCAAAATGGTAACTTTTCAGGAGTGGACTTTCAATGTAAGTCAATAAATCCAGATATTTCCCAAGATTTTTTTGGAGCATTTCTATCGGCCCATTTATCGTAAATTGTTTTCCACAATGTAAGTGGCAGCTGATGTGGTCATATGATGAGAAATAGAAATCAACAAAAATAGAGATACCTGTTTTTATAGGGAGGTTGAAGATTTAAAAATATCATTATTCTTGCAATTAAACAATGATATGTTATCATTGTTGAAAAAAAACACTAACACAAGACATCAAATCTTGTATATTATATTAATATCAATGTTTCAGTGGCACCGTGGTGAGGCGGTTAGCACTGTCGTCTATTCCCGGTCCGGGTCGTTCCATGTGGAGTGTGCATGTTCTCCCTGTGCTTGAGTGAGTTTCCTCTGATACAAATGTATCATTGTTTAATTGCAAGAATAATGATATTTTTAAATCTTTAACCTCCAATAAAAAACAGGCATCTTTATTTTTGTTGATTTCTGTTTCTCATCATATGACCGCATCAGCTGCCGTTTACATTGTGGAAAACAATTCACGATAAATGGACCAATAGAAATGCTCCAAAAAAATCTTGGGTCTTCCATTGACTTACATTGAAAGTCCACTCCTGAAAAGTGGAAAGTGACGATATATATATTTACATGTCCAGAGAGAAAGTCACACAGTTATATAGAGTCATATTACAGTTGTATTGACATCAATTCTTTGTCAGATGAATATGTGATTATGCATAAATAGTGCATATATAAATGTATCATAAATATATGAAAACAAAGAAAAAATCTGATCATTAACCTGCATCCTTGAGTTTACTTTCCATTCCATCACACCAGCTTGTTTAGCTCTTTAAACACTAGATAGTTAGCAAGCCTCTGTCTAAATCCGTAGCCACCAATATAGAGTTGGTCCCCACTTTCAGCAGCTTTTACTCTTTTAGGAAGGCTTTCTATAAGATTTTGGAGATTTTCCTTTCATCCAGACAAGCATTTGGGAGGTCAGACAATGATGTCGGACAAGAGGGCCTGTCTTACTATCTCTGAAGTAGTTCAGAGGTCAGGGCTCTGTGTGGGCCAGTCAAGTTCTTCTACACCAGAACTCTAGCCTAAAACTCTGAGACACAGTCAGTCAATCTGGAAGAGAAGAGTGTCTTCCCCAAACTGTTCCCGCAAAGTTGGAGGCATACAATTGTCCAAAATATCCTGGTGTGCTAAAGCATTAAGATTTAAACTCATGTCAAGAAGCAAATATATTAAAATAAATAAATTAATTAATTAATAAATCAAATGTACATAAGTATTCACAGCCTTCCCCAAGAGACTTAAAATTGAGCTCAGGAGCTCCTGTTTCCATTCACCATCCTTCAGTTGTTTTGACAACCTGAGTGGAGTCCACCTGTGGTAAATCCAGTTGATTGGACATAACATGGAAAGGCACACACCTGTCTATATAAGGTCCAATAGTTGACAGTACAAGTCAGAGCACAAACCAAGCCATAAAGTCCAAGGAATTGTCTGTAGACCTCTGAGACAGGATGGTATTGGGGCACAGATCTGGAAAAGGGTACAGAAACATTTCAGCAGTATTGAAGGTCCCAGTGAGCACAGTGGCCTCCATTATCTGCAAATGGAAAAAATTTGGAACCGCCAGGACTCTTCCTAGAGGTGGCCACCTGGCCAATCTGAGTGATCGGGTAGAAGGGCCTTAGTCTGGGAGGTGACCAAGAACCCAAGGTTCACTCTGCCTGAGCTTCAGCGTTGCTCTGTGGAGAGAGGAGAACCTTCCAGAAGGACAACCATTTCTACAGCATTCCACCAATCAGGCCTGTATGGTAGAGTGGTCAAACGGAAGCCACTCCTCAGTAAAAGGCACAAGACCACTTGAAGTTTGCCGAAAGGAAGTCTCTTATTAAACTCACTACTATACTGGACAACATATCCCACCCCCTCCAAGACCTACTGGTCAAACAGTGTAGCATCTACAGCAACAGACTCATTCAGCTCCGCTGCAGCAAGGAATGGTACAGAAGATCGTTTGTACCAACAGACATTACACTGCACATCACCTCATTACCGTGCTGGGACATTATTAAATACTAAGCCATTTCAGGACAGCTCTCTGAGTACCATCTGAACACCATCTCTGAGCACTAGCTGAACATTACTACATCTCTTTACCCAGATCTACATAAGCCTCATATTACACAGCCATTTCTATGTAGTTACATAACATAGCACAATGTGGAAAAACTAAAATGTGGAAAAACATTCCATGTGTTCTGTATATATATATATATATATATATATATATATATATATATATATATATATATATATATATATATATATATATATATATATATATGTTTCCCTTACAACCAAATTAGAAGCCAAATAATTTTAATGAGTTGAGTTATTTTTGGTAACGTGGTTGCAACAAGCTCAAGGGTATTTGTCAGTTGAGCTGAAAACCCTTCTCTTTTTTCTTTCAGAGACAAATTATTTAAATAGTTTGTTGGAATGACTGCTATCATAGCTCAGTATAATAACCTCCAGTATGATTTAAGCCGAGGGAGTTTGCTTGATGTTTGCATGAAAATGAGGAACGAGTTCACAACACACCTGAAATTGTTGTGGTGTGTTGTGATGTCTCCATTTAGATAGATAACAACTAGATCTTTAAATGGTCACAAGAGATGGTCCAGGAGGGAAAAGGCAAAGGTCTCAGTGGTGTTTTCCACCAGCTACTTATTAACATCTCATCTCAGTTTCCAATCTGCAAGACGATAACTGACCACACAGACGTTTGGCATTCCCCATCAAGGGAGCACTCAGAAGGAAACAAAGACTACTTGTTGCACACAGATATTGCTCCTGGCTGTGGCACCAAATACAGCATTTCATCGGCAACAACCTGTTTCCAAGCTCAACAATAAAAGCCCAGAATTCTATGTTTCATACCAGGAGACCAAACGTTGGCAGAAGAAGAGAGTTTAAAATGTTGGCGTACACTGCAGATGACAGATTAAGGAATTTTCTAACAGCAACTACGTTTATCCATACAAAAATCATACACAAACAATCAGTGCATGAAATTACACACCAGTCCAACCTGATTTACATATCATTTACATAAAGAATACCCTAATTTATGTCTATGTTTGGTAGGAAGCCAATAAAATGACAACACAGAGTGGATTGTAAGCCAATGGGAGGGCAGATATATACATAAATCTGTATCACTGCAGTGTATGAGATGGTAACTTGTTTTGTTTTGTCTTGTACTGTGTTGTACTGTTTACTCCAGTATATAAGATGCTAGTTGAGACAATCTGTGTTCTTCACTGTTTGTGTTATCAGTATGTAAAACACAAGCACAGTGTAATATTGAATCTATTATCCATAAATGTTCAATATGATTCAAGTCAAGAGATGGAAATACCTTCCCCTTCTATAGAAACAAGCCTCGAGTTATTTTGCCTATATGTTAGGACTTGTTGAAGCATCTTATCCACAGATTCAGTTTATTCATTTACATATAATTTACATATAATATCCTATTTTATGTTCGGTAGGGAGCCAACCAAATGACAACACAGAGTGGATTGTGAGACAATGGGATTGCAGAGTTTGAGTACACCTATATATATATATATATATATATATATATATATATATATATATATATATATATATATATATATATTATATCTCGGTCACAGAATCCTCCATAAAGGTTTAACATGATTCAAGAGATTCAAGAGATTAGCTAGGCCATGGAAACACTTTCCCCATCTTTAGTAACAAGCCTTTGAGTTATTTGTATATGTTAGGACTGTTGAAGCGTTTCCTCCAAAGATTCAGTTTATTCACCTACATGTCATTTACATTGAGAATAACCTATTTTATAACTGTGTTTTGGTAGAGAGCCAATAAAATATCAACACAGAGTGGATTGTGAGACAATGGGAGGGCAGAGTTTGAGTATTCTAAGATACTCATAACTCTTAAAACAAAAGCATCTCTTCCGCAGATTCAGTTTATTGGTCCATGAGATTAAATTCTCCTCTAATATTTCCCAGTACATGACTGCATTCAATCATGTGTTGTGTTTCTGAGAAGCAGCCCCGTATCATGAGCCTGCCACCGCCATGCTTCACTGTGATCATATGCGCAGCCCTTTTCTCCAAACATGATGAACTGAACTGCTTTCTTGTTGTGTCTGATCAGAGCACAAGTTGAAATACTCATGCATGAATTCTAGATCAGCTTCTATGTTAGCAGTGGGGTTCTGAGTGGGGTGTAGGAACCGAGATGGTTGTAATGCAGTTAATTGTAAGTGTTGTCTCTACTGCTTATCATTAGTATAAGAAATGTCAAGTGTGGTGCACCTGTTCAGGGATGAGTACTTGTGCTTAAGTGAGCTTTTCGCTTGCATATTATTGATTCCATTGTACTAACATGGCGTTTAAGATATTTGCTATCGCTCTCTAGCCTTTTCCATTCAAGTGCTGAGTAACAGTGTTGTCCCTGAAAACTTTAGGAAGCCTCTTCACCTTCATCACACTTACTACTTGCGTGAAATCTTCACAACTTGCATAAGAAAATTTTTCTACAGCATTGATTTTTATATATATCATGTGCGTGAGTGTGTGTTGGCCATGCGATGGAATGGCAACCTGTCCATGGTGTACCCTGCCTTCGTCCATTGACGCTGGGATGGGCTTCCTACTGAAATGGCTGTCAGATCATGTCTGTAAGCTTGAACTGAATATATATCAGTCAACAGTTTGGACACACCTACCTAGATTTTTCTGATTTTTCTTATTTTAATACTAATAATGCAAGGGAATGATTGCGAAGACACTCCTGGACCAGAATAAAGCATCTTGCTGTGGTTTAAAGAATGTTCATAGTTTCTTTTAGAAGTCATTCTCACCAGCAGCTTCATGAGAAGCCAGGAGATGCAGGACTGAAGAAGATTGTAAGCCCTCCAGGCCATTGCGTCGAGAGATCGCAGTCTCCAGAGTTCTAGGTAGCTCCGGACACACACACACACCTCTTGCACGCACATCACCATGACAACCAAACACCCACACCTGGCAGCCATCAGTGTTAACGGCGGTAGCTCGTTAGCACGACCCATAAAACACAGCCACGCACACTCCTCAGTGCGTGGCATTGGTCAGAGCTCACCTGTCCACGGTCTCCAAGCCGTCGTGTAACAAGTCTCTCCTTAGGTCCAACCGAACTTGGCATCTTCACGGTGGGACCCTGTCATTATCCTTGGAGCCCAAGAGACCTGCAGACTCTTCAACCTGCCCCAGCACTCACCTCCAACTGGCTGAGCCTTTCCCTTTGGAGTCCCCGTGGAGTGAGGTTGGTTGAGCAGCAGACCTACGGACTCATTCCCTGTAGCGAGTTCGTTCCCTGGCTACAGCTGGTCCCTTTAATGACCCCTCGAGCACCCTGTTGCGGTTGTCAACAGGCAAGCTCCAGACCAAGGCAAGGATTAACTAACTTCTGTTCGAAGTGTCCAACCAGGGCTGGTTCCTGTCTCCTCTGTTCACAGGATGCGAGGTGCTGCTCTGTTCCCCCGTTTTATATATATATATATGTATGTGTGTATCATAATGTCCAACGTTTTGACTGGTAGTGTATGCACTTGAGGTATATTACATAACAAAGCCATTATACATATAACAATCTATTTCATAGCTGTGGCCTGTACACCTCTGTCTGAGGTTGGTGAGGTGGAGGGAGGATCCAGCCCTGTCCATCAAGCTTCATCTTCCTGATTAAAACATGAGGACGTGCTAATGCCACACACACACACATTGCTCCTGTCAGTCTTCCTTTAGCCCTCCAAAGCATATTAGCCCCTTAAAGCAAGCTGAAGTGACAGCTGCCATGTGTGTTATTAAAACATCTGTCCAGTTCATTTACTCAGGCCAGACGCAGATTCTTCTCACAGGGGTATAAGAGAGAGGAGCTACTCTTCTGTAACACGACTGCAGGTAATGTCAGCAGAGCGTTGTACGATTGAAGGATCACTCTGAGCTGTTTTATTCATCCATGCTTTTAGAGTTCCTGATATATGCGGTTTAACAGCCCGACCCTTAAAGGTGGTGGTTGTAAGTGCACGGCACACGGATCACAACTGATGCGGCCGGACGTGTCCATCGGGAGCGGAATCACTCTGAGCGTGGCGAAGGTGGAATGTGTCACGGTGTGCAAAACTTGTAAACAAGTTTTAAGGTCACGGGGGGTTAAGGTGTATGTTAAGGTTACCTGACTAGACAAGACTAACATTAATGTTAGACAGTAAGGCTGTGTCCCAAACAGCACCCTCTGGAACATTACATACTGCACTACTGACAGAACTTCTAACGATGAAGTCCTTTAATTTATTCGTTCATTTATTTATTTTATTTATTATATTTTATTTACGCATGTAGTGTAGTAGCAGTCTGTAGTTTGGGACGTGGTCAGAGAGTAATGTAACTATGTTTCAGAGTGGTTTCTGACTAAAGATAATATAAACATTAGCTAACCCAAACCCTCTTAGTCTGTTACCATAACAACACATTATACAAAAGCTCTTTTATTACAGTATATATGATCATCATTGCAATTCATTGCTTTCATCACCAACCTCACGTTTAAAGCTGGCGTGAGGCGAGAGCTCGAGTCAGTGAAGCTGCTGACTGCAGGATATTTCTGAACAGGCATCTCAACACAAGCCTTAACAAAGTAAAAGACCCAGACCACCTAACAACCAGTGCCAGTTGCTGATAACGAACACAGCGCATGAATTGCGAAGGCTGCCAAAACGTGCTTTTAAAAGAAAAATCTTTTACTTTTAAACAGTTTCTGCTTTTTCTGTGGTTTCATTTTAATATAGGACATACCTGTTTCTGATATTGGGTGGGACATGTCCCCCCTATCCCCTGCGGTTCCCACGTGAATGCTGGATCCTAAGATGTAGTAGTAAAACAGTAATATATTTTTCCTTCAAAGAACCTGCTTGCTAGTCCTGTCAAAAACGTTCTACCCCAAAGAAATCTCCGTCTGAGCCTACAACAAATATTCAGTTCAACATTTAGTACATTTGATCAGAGCTCTAACCTGAGGCCACAATATCAGCCTTATTACCTGATGCAATCCAATCCAATTCCTTACCTCCCAGCAAGCATGCTAATTTTCAACGCAGTTCTGGGAAGAAGTGAACGTGTGCCATTTTATGAAAGGAATGAAATATGAATGAAATACAGTCGCTCTCCAAAAAAAACCAATTATCTCCAAAATGGCAGCATTTACTTTCAATGTAAGTGAACGGAACCGAATAAAAAAAAAACATTTTCAAGCAATTTTGCAGCATTTCTATTGGTTCGTTTGTCATGAAATGTACATCTAATGTAAAGAACAGCTGCCTTGTTCAAATGTAGAAAGATTAAATAAGATATGTTTTCTTTGGACAGCAACAATTTGCCTTTACTATTTTATTCAGTGAATAACACATGCCTTGCTCATGTTTACTCAGTTTTAAAGCTTAAGCTTGAGGTGACAACACCAGCCAATGCCAAACACAGTGCTAATATGTTTATACCTAGTTAGCTCACATGTTTTCAGTTGGCTTCTGAGAATAATTGAAGGCTTGCTAGCATTTTTATGAAATCAGTAATTAATCAGCATGTAATGCTAATTTCTAACTAATTTAGAGCTTCAGCTTGAGGCAACAATATCAGCCTTAATGCCAGGTGTCATACCAATCAGTGTCCTGCTAGTCTATTGAATTTCTTGAATTGAAGTTAGAATTAATGGCCACTTGTGTTTGCACACAGCGGAATTTGACCTCCATATTTAACCCATGTGTGCAGTAAAACACCCACTTACATGCGTACTAATGAACACACACACTAGGAGGCAGTGAGCACACTTGCCCGGAGCATTGGGCAGCCCTATCCACAGCGCCCAAGGAGCAGTTGGGGGTTAGGTGCCTTGCTCAAGAGCTCTGTAGTTGTGTCCTGTTGGTCCAGGGAATCAAACCAGCAACCTTCCGGTCACAAGACTAGATTCCTTACCGTAGGCCCAATACAAGCGTCCTTAGGTAGTTAGTTGGTTTATTTATTAATTTTTTCAAAATGTGTACATCCATTAACACAATTAATAATAATAATAATAATAATAATAATAATGAATAAAATTAGTGACCAAAAAGGTGTAGTAAGCTTTAGCTTACTTTGACTAAGCTTATTAAGACTTCACCTCAAAACAGAGAACAATACAGAGAGATATGAAAAGAAAAAAGGAAGAAAGAAAGAAAAATCAAGATTTTAAATTTCACACATAGGGATGTTCATTTATAATTGCTAACCACCTTATTTTTAAATATTTTTGTTTATTTGCAGAATGATCAGGGCGACACATAACTAAGGTACAATATATTTATAAGGAAAAAATAAAAGCATGATTTGTAAATCAGTTTTAGAGCTCTAACTTGAGGTGGCAAGGTAAAAAGATGTTTTAGATGCACTTACTCAGCATGTTAACCATTTGATGCACAAGCTAAGCAAACCCTGTCTAATGCACAATAAGAGTCAAGCTTAAACATAGCCATTTCCTATGTAACTGTATGTATTGCTTAGTATCCCTTTGGTAAACCTATTAAAATCAGTTTATTTCATGTTCTAAGTGTTCGTTAAAAATCTTGTTTTTGACCATAAATCATTATTTATATTTCTTATTTTTTACTTCATGAACAAAAATAGTTTTATTTTAGTCTGTAAATATATTCCAAATGTTTACAAATGTCAGTAGTTCCTATCAAATTCCATAGTGAACACACAACATTCTGACCTATGTTGTGTGTTAGAAGGGCTGTGATACAAATATTATTTTTTTTAAATCAAAGTAATAGAGTAAAATAATAAAGCAGAAATGAGGATTTGTGATGATCAAAAACAAGTAAATTAAAAAACTCATGGAAACTTAAAGAATTTATTACAAAGATATAAAAAAATAAAATCTCAGTTCAGTCACTTTGCACCCAGGTTGTGCATTAAAGGGTTAAATTATGTGTCTTTGGTTGGGGTAAAATGCCCAGATGCTTTTTTCTAAGTGCACTTATACCCTATGCTTTATATAAATAAAATAAAATTAATATACCATTAGTACACCAACATGAGATTTTAGGGCTCTCAAATCCAGATAGGCAGCTGGTTTGTACCTTTCATTACTGTTTCAGAAGAGACTAATCTTGTGATCTATATGCAACTGCAGAACGTTTTGTCCTATCCAGTTAGTGCTGTGTTCAATGCACTTACAAATTAAGTCAAGTACTCATAGTTGTTTTGGGAGAGGGCCAAGCACATCTGAGTGTCATCTGCATAGCCGTGATAAGATATGCCATAGTCTTGCAGGATTTGGCCAAGAGGAAGCATGTATAAATTTAACTGGAGTGGCCCAAGAATCACACCCTGGGGGACGCCACAGGTCACTGACACGGTTTCAGAAACATTATTTTCTATTTTGACAAAAGAGTTTCCTACCTTGCAGATATGAACTGAACCATGTTCAGGATTATTTAGACAGTTCGATACTTGCAGTCAAGTGTCCAGCCCCTACATACATACTAAACATGACCAAGCATTGGCGTAGGAAACGGGGGGGTCACTTTGTTAAGACTTGTATTGAGATGCCTGTACAGAAATATAATGCAGTCAGCAGCTTTATTGCCTCGAGCTAGCTCACGGCAGCTTTAACCGCGCAGTGAAAAGCAAAATTTACTGTAATAAAAACTGCTTTAGTATAATGTGTTGTTACGATAACAGACTAGAAGGGTTTGGGTTAGCTAACGTTTATATTAACTTTAGTCAGAAAGCACTCTGATTGCAGATTGCTACCACACTACATACATAAAAAAATATAATATAATAAATAAAATAAATAAAAGGACTCCATCGTTAGAAGTGCTGTCAGTAGTGCATCATGTAATATCCCAGAGGGTGCTGTTTGGGACACAGCCTTACTGCCTAACATTAATATTAGTCTTGTCTAGTCATGAAACCTTAATATACATTGTTTTGTCATTTCATTTCAGCTCCAAAGAAAATAATATACTTTTTTAGTTATATATGTATTTTTAATTTTTTGCAGTATTTTTAATATGTAATTTAAAGGTTTCCTGCAGCAGTACCAGATAATGTGGAGTATCTAGTTTGATGCTGAACAACTTCCGACCCTGTACGGTATAATGCTGAACAACTGCCGACCCTGTGCGGTATAATGCTGAACAACTGCCCATCCTGTGCAGTCTGATGCTGAACAACTGCCCATTTGCAGTCTGATGCTGAACAACTGCCTCTCCTGTGTGGTCTGATGCTGAACTGCACATCCAGTGTAAGCTGATACTGAATGACTGCCCATCCTTTGTGTATGATGCTGAACAAGTGTCCCTCCTGTGCGGTCTGATGTTGAACAACTGCCCATCTTGTGTGGTCTGATGCTAAATAACTGCTGACCCTGTACGGTATGATGGTGAACAACTGCCCATCTTGTGTGGTCTGATGCTAAATAACTGCTGACCCTGTACGGTATGATGGTGAACAACTGCCCATCTTGTGTGGTCTGATGCTGAATAACTGCTGACCCTGTACGGTATGATGGTGAACAACTGCCCATCCTATGCGGTCTGATGCTGAACAACTGCCCATCCTGTACAATCTGAAGTGTCCCTCCTGTGTGTCTGATGCTGAACAACTGCTCATCCTTTGTGTCTGATGCTGATCAACTGCCGTCTTGTATGTTTGATGCTGAACAAGTGTCCCTCCTGTGTGTCCATCCTTTGTGTCTGAAGCTAAACAACTGCCCATTGTCATTTCCAAAAACAAGGGTGTCTGTCGTGCCTCTACTGGGGTGGTTGGACGGCTGTGTTGACTTCTACTGGCAACATTGTTGGTTTCTTGAAGAACAGGAGTGAAGACTTTGTCGAGGAAAAAGAAGTTTAATGTTAGCATGTCTTCCATCCAAGTCAGTTTAGTTTGTAAAGTGAACTTTGATTGGATTTATCTAATAATAAACAGACGTACAGATAATGTTAATTAATTTATTTATTTGTAATTTACTGTAATTCCACAAATGTTGTTCTACGTTACTACATACTGTGATTTACTACCTTACCTACAGTGGAATCAGCCTATAGATAATATTTTGGGGATAGGGTGGGCTTTGATTAATATTAGCAAATGTGTCCCCCCCAGTGTCAAACCCGCTCCTAACCAAGAGTTACAAGTTCAAATTAATTTGAAAGAAACCAATGATTTTGGTTACCAGGGGCTTTAACAAACTCTTTGATTGTTGTAGTGTGGGGTGTTTCTGGGGCTTTGAGGCAGTAGATGACTGTGGAGGAGAAGCTGGGCTGATTTTTTGCTGTACCTGAGGACTGGCTGACAGGGAAGTGACAGCCTTGTCCCTGTGGATACCAGTTTCTCCGTGGTTGCTGGGAAGTTCAGGTGGAGATGGAGGATGGTACGGATCACTCATGCGGTTCAGGTGTTTCCAGCAGCTGATATGGCAGAATATGGCTCTTATCCAATAACTCTGTCAGGGCATTCTCAGTCTGGGGAGAATGTTGAGTCCTTGGGCGTTAGAGTTAAAGCATCTCCACTAGTGGAAATGTAAAAGTTGCACTTGGAAAAAATTTCGTTCTCTGTCAGGAACCTGACACCACCCTTATTCGTGTGCTGACTATCGCACCTAAAAAAATCTCTCTGTCCGATAAACAGATTAGAGTTGCGAATAAAGCTCAGTCCATTTGACCTGCAGCTTTTTTGTAGACATATGTTTAATGCAAGTAGCCTTGAGGACATATGCTGCTCCCTGCGTGCAGATGAGCACTGGTAATTGACTAGACATTGAGCCTGAGCAGTGTTTTAAAAAGATCCAAAGGGTTCTTTAATATTTCACATTGATTCCTTGTGTCATTCCTGACATGAATAACAATCCGTTTCACTGTTGTGTACTGAACTAGTAATTAGAACGTTTTGAGTTCAGTTACGAAACTGTGACCCTATTAACACCATGTACTGTTCTCTGTCTTCCCTAACACAACTAACTATCTGTGTGGTTCTTTGTTAAGCTCAACATTTTCCCATCCTGTGCAGTCTGATGCTGAACAACTGCCCATCCTGTGCAGTCTGATGCTGAACAACTGCCCATCCTGTGCAGTCTGATGCTGAACAACTGCCCATCCTGTGCAGTCTGATGCTGAACAACTGCCTCTCCTGTGTGGTCTGATGCTGAACAACTGCCCATCCTGTGCAGTCTGATGCTGAACAATTGTCCATCCTATGCGGTCTGATGCTGAAAAAGTGCCCATCATGGGCGGTGTAATGCTGAACAACTGCCCATCATGGGCGGTCTAATGCTGAACAACTGCCGTCTTGTATGTTTGATGCTGAACAAGTGTCCCTCCTGTGTGTCCATCCTTTCTGTCTGAAGCTAAACAACTGCACATTGTCGTTTCCAAAACCAAGGGTGTCTGTCGTGCCTCTACTGGGGTGCTTAGATGGCTGTGTTGACTTCTACTGGCAAAATTGTTGGTTTCTTGAAGAACAGGAGTAGAGACTTTGTCGAGGAAAAAGAAGTTTAATGTTAGCACGTCTTCCTTCCAAGTCAGTCTAACTAAGGTTACAAACCGATGGGCTTAAGTAGTCAACCATCGTAAACCACACCTTCTTGTTGTCCCTTTATCTAAATGACCCAGAAACTCCCTACTTGATGGGCAACTGCCTCTCCCTTTATAATTAAAATAGAGGTGTTGGGAATTTACAATTTCCTCTTCTAGGAGCCAGGACGTCTCTGAGATATTCCTACAAACAAATGACATTGCTAGATTGGGGAGCTGTAGATAACCAGATGTAACATTGGCTAACCATTGGAGGATATTACATAACAAACGGACAAACCAATAGTTTTAGCATTAGCATTAGCATCAGTAAAACGATCTATGAAGTGGAAGTTGAGACCACAGAGCTGTACATAGCGCAGCATTTGGGTGTAGTCTCATGCAGACCCGTTTGCTGGTTTCTATCAGCTGTACTCACATTAGGAGCTCCGTCCACGGTCCAGCCCTGTGTGTCTCCACTGCCCGCTGCTTTGTTGAGCCCTCTGCCAGCTGTCTGCCGCCAACACTCCCGCACTCTTATAAACCTCGAACCGTGCAGAAATGCCAGTTCGAAAACTCTCGACTACAAGGTCCAAACATTTGCTTCCAAAACTGTTGTGTTTTTGTTGAAGCTTAGAACAAGCTTAGAATGATTCTGACAGCATATGTGTTCTGATACCCAAAGAGGCATTTTGTGAATTTCTTCTTCAGTAGCCAACCGGAACTGATTTCTGTGTCTGGCTCTACTGTAAAAAATACTTTAGAAACTTGGAAAATGTCTTTGTAGCACTCCTGATTGGTCTCTGTAACAAGCTAAGACATTTAAACTTGAAAACTTCTGAAAAGTATTATACAGAATAGTATAGACTCTGAAGTATGGTCATTAATGTTCAATGGTAAGTTGATTAAAGTCAGAAACATTTCTTTATTATTCTTTACATAGCTCTAATACCTTGTTTACATGGTGTTTCATAATCAACTTAAAGAGATACTCCAAATAATTCCAGTTCCATTGACTTACATTCAACGTAGAATACATTGTTGCCCTCTCCTTTAAATCTGTCACTTGGGAGACACTCGTTTTTCTTTGGACCGCGATAATATAAAAAGCAAAATAAACACATGCAATGACACACAAAGACAAATAAACAACAATAATAAACAAAGCCAGTTTTATTTTGTTAGAGAAACCAACATGGTGGAGCTCTGATGCTCTAACCTTGACCTACCATGCAGAAGCCTGAAGCCAGAAGCCTGCTCAAACTATCACTGGAAAGAGTCAGTAAATAGCACCAGGCTACCCCACCGGAGAGGCCCAAGTTTCTTTCACTGTACTCCTGCTAGGCTCTGCTGTCACATTGCTGTTGTCCTCAATGTCATTCTCACCATGCTGCCTCTTCCTCCTCGACCAGGTTCGGTGCTGCTGTTCCTTACCAATCCACTGTGGGTGCTACCACAATGGGAGCAGGGACGGAGACCCACTGCTGAACACTACTACTAAATGGCCAGGATAGCAGACAGATCATCAACAGCCACATACTTCAAAACAGCACTGCACTACTGCCCCACCAATTAGCCCCAATAGAGAGACACTACGGTAGGTTATGATTTGAATGCTGGTGGGCTTGTCAGCACAATGGAAGCTGGTGGGATTGCTGTCCAAATGAAAAGATATATCTCTATATTTTTCTCTATATAATTATTTCTATATATTTCTCTATATTATGTCTATATAATGTTAGGATTTTCATTTTTTGATGTCATTTGAATGTCTGATCTTTATTTCCTGTGAAAGTCTCATGACGAATAGACCAATAGAGGTGCTTCAAAAAAATCACTCAGAATAAAACCCACAACTTACATTGAAAGTGGAGAATGTTTTTGGCCTATACTCTATAGTTAATATTTGTGATGATATGTTCACAATTCAACCAGCATATCGTAATGTATTCGATGGCAATCATGCTGGTTGACCAGCTAAACCAGCTTCAGACTTGCAGTAGGTTGAAAATTTGAAAATAAAAACAGCAGCAGAACTTCTACTGTGCTTTTAATATGAAGGCAAATCAAACATAACGCTCTGGCCAAAAAGCTCCAGCATGCATTATGCAGCATTGCATTTTATGTTTCCGCAGCAGTAAACCCAAAGCGATTTACTGCTGCGCCATACCTTCAACGTTACACTGCATTTTACTGCAGAGGCATTTGCGTCCCTATAACAGCTCTAACCGGCGCCGTATAACGCGCAATGTTCTTCTGCTCTTTCTTTCAGCTCCCGTTTCCCACTTTCTTTTCATAATTACTTTCTTTCGCTTGCTCTCTTTCTAGGTACAAAACCCTCAGTGTAGATCACAGTGGTTCAATCGTCCTTAATTAAAAGCAACACATTACAATTTCACCATTTCTATCTTTGTTCAAACGAATAATGCTGCAGCTCAATAATCGTCTGAAGTCCTCCATCAAAGAGCCCCAGCCAAAATTCTGTCTTTAAAGGATTTCATGGAATATGAAGAGAATAATTAGAGAGTTGGAATTGAGGCGTCTCTCCGGTCGCCATAATGACAAATTCGCTTTCTGACCCACGCGTGCGAGAACGGGCTGGCCGTAAAGACATGTCAGCCAAACACTGTGTTTTATTAAGGTGTTGCAGTTTCCTTTAATCTCACCGAGAGGGGCAGCTTTGAAGATTTGCCCTTAAAAGTAAATGAAGTGAAAATGAAATTTGTCCTCTCAAGCCGGGTTTTATGTGGCAGATCAGGCCGCGTGGCGCGTGACTGTATAAACAGTGAACTTTCTCTTTGAACACGCGGCGGGACTCATCGACCCACATCTCCACTCTCTCTGTCTCTCTCTCTCTCTCCGTCCCTCTCGCTTCTCCTGAATCACAGATCCGTATGCATAAAGGAAGCGCTCGCAGCTGTTTCTCGCGCGGTGGGGAAGTCAGTGTGCGTGTGTGTAACTGAAGTGGCAGATAGGCCTCACCTCAGAGGGCCCGCGACATCAATGGGAATTCGCGCCAGAGTTTCAGAATTCAATATGTTCCATGTCCTAACAGCCATAAGGACTGACACTCGGAGGAAATAGCTTGATGGGCTCTAAAAAAAAGGCGCCGCTCCGAGACCGCCTTATCTCACGATGGCTTGGGTGCGATTTTCCAAAATGCCAATTCTGATTTCACAGCGTTTTTTATTGAAAACAGAGGTCACTGAGAGAGGAGAAATTATCCCCGCCTTTCAAAATGCCAGCCCGCGACGCTGCCACGCTCAAAGAAGGTGACCCAACCGAACGGCAAAGCCATTAAGACCTTTATGACACATTTCAGATTTTTTATGACGCCCCGTTTCGGAGAACCTAGTGTAAAGTCTAAAATGTTTAGAGGCGTCGTATTAAACTATGCAGCAAAGCTTGAGTGAAGCAACCAAACAGAGCTGGACTTACTGAGCAGGCCTGGCTCAGAACAGTTTAGCTGTGGCCTAATTTGCTAATGCGTGGGACTGGACACTATACCTTATTATGGTTGTGCATTGCATTGTTTTCGAAATATAGACCTAGATATATAGACCCATAGTGCAGATGCATGGATTCCGTAAAACAACAATTTTTTTTCCCATAGAGAATGAATAGGATGGAAAGTGCATGCCAATCTACTGAACTTCTGCTCCACCGACAGACACCGTTTCTCTTAAACTGACTCAGGGCAGACCCCAGACCATGACTTCATTATTGGTTCGACCTGCACTTGTGTGTTTGTCGTTTTTTTTTCCATCCCGGTTTTTCCCCCATAGAGTCCCATTCATTTTCAGGCACACCCAGAAATCATGGTTTAATTTAACCTACAGCCTCCTATCTAGCAGCCCTATCTACAGCGGCCCACGAGGTGTTGGTACCTTGCTCAAGAGCACTTCAATCGTGTCCTGTCAGTTTCAGGGACACCCAAAGACTAGCTCCACTAACAGTATAGGACTGCTCTGTAGCTTCACATGATACAGAGTGGAGTCTATCTGTTTGTTTGTTATCTCACTTTATCCCTTTGGAAGGCCAGGGCCCACCGGGGGACCCAAAGTCTTATTACTCACTTCTATAACCTAAGAATAACCCAACCAGTTTGCATCACAGTCCTTGTAGTGAGTGTTTAATACCCCTTAGTATGTAATAAGTTGGGGATTTTAAGGGGTTAACCCTGTTCATCAATGGTTAGAAGCCACACAGGATCCACTAGTGAGCAGGTACTATTAGGGAGTTGTTTTATTTTCAGTGCTGAGGTGACACGGACATGGTGGTGGTGTGTTAGTGTGTGTTGTGCAGGTGTGAGTGGATCAGACATAGCATTTAAACACCTCACTGATAGTAGTACACCAACCAAACCTATCCAGCCAACCTGTGATCCAGCCAACCTATCCAGCTCAAACTGTGCAGCAAGAGATGAGCTATGAGTCTCTGACTTTGCATCTACAAGGTGGACCAGTAAGGTAGGTGTAATGCTGTTGGAGACTGAAGAGGAGGACATCACGCAGATGAGGATTACTGGGTTTAATAAAGTCCATAGATGACAAGAGGAACAGGGAGGATAACGATGAGAGGAACAGGAAGGACGACAAGAAGACAACGGAGGAGGATGACGAAACGAAACAGGGAGAGGGGGCAACGAGGTCAAGGAAAACAGAAGACTACAAGAAAACACCACAGGACAAAAACCAAAACACCAGGAAAACGAGAACAGGAAAGAGCACGAGACAAAAGATCAGACAAGAGCCAGGGCAGAGGGCAAAACACAAAAACAAGAACCAGAACAAACAAAACAACAGGGACAGGAACCTAGAGAACAACAGGGACAAGCACAGGGAAACACAAAAGACCAGGGCCCGGAACGGCCAGGGGAACAGTGCAGGCCGGACAGGCGGGAACAGCAGAAGCCGCTGAGTGAGGGGCAGTCCAGGGCACATAGTCAGGAACGGACCAGGGCACCATGCGGAGAGCAGGACCGTCTGGGGAGCAGGAACTGGAACGGACCAGGACACCGCCCAGGGAGCAGGAACAGGAGCAAGATACACCACAATGTACAACACAAAATGTAGGACGAAGTTTGGAGGAAAACAGAGGGTATTATTAAGACAAGAAACATAAAACACCTGGACACCTGTAGGGGTTACAGATACGAACCAGGTGGGGGGGAGACATTAGGAGCACATAATCAAAACAAACACGAGCACATGGTTAGCACGAGGGAATGACAGGACGTAGACTGGGAAACAGAGCAGAGCGTGACAGTAGGAGTGTCTATTATACTCCAGCAGCACTGTTGTGTCTGATCCACTCACATCAGCACAACACACACTAACCCGCTGCCAGTGCTGAAAAGGCCCCTTTAGCCAAACACAAAACATTGTGTGTAAACAAACCTGCATCACTTAAATTTCTGTTTATGCATCGAAACAAAGGTTCTGTATTTATTACACATACAGTCAGAACTACTAACTGACACAGAATTACTACTCGTCAGACTATAAACACTGCCTATCATAGATCTCACCTGTAATCAATTCCATTACAGTATCTACCCAGATAATAGCAATCCAGCTTCAGCAGCACAATGGCTGGGGCACGCACAACCCTGTGCTTCTGAAAGCACCACCTGAGCCAGTCCCAGCACAGATTATCAATCTCACAGTAGGACCTCTAGCAAAACGTGTCCTTTTGCACACTACGGGGCCAAACAACACATATGCTCCCTCTTCTCCAGTTTCCGAATAATGGCCAACTATATCATGACGAGACCAGGGGCCTCCAGAGGCAGACTGAGATACGACCTGCCACGGCAGTGCTCATTTATCTGCAAGCACTCATAAATACTCTACGCACAAACAACACATATACACAATCACGCGGTGCTCACTGAAGGTCCTGTAGTGGGCAATTCATTAAAACATACTGAAGAAATGGTGTCCTCAATTAGATCTCTGCTTAGCTTCTCACTCACTGTCCAGGTTTGAATCTTATAGGCCAGCGGTCACTAATAGGGGGACCGCGGTCTGGGTTCGGATGCAGACGTTGTTCAATGCGGACCCAAACAGTGTTTCGACAGTGTTTATTTTAAGCGGAGGAATGTTTCTTGTCTTTATGGTATACGGGCTTTGCGGTGCAGTAAACTCACAGACCAATCACGTGCATTGTAAGATCACCAAACGCGCTCCTCGGCCAATCCAATCTGTGCAGATTCGGGTGCGCGGCGTGCACGTAGGCAAGGTACGAAGCGGGAAGCACCAGTTGGAGAAAGGCTTATTCAAATGGCGTGCTATAAAAAAGGAAACTATTCAAGAGAAAGTCTGAGAGAAGAATACAAGAAGAATACTTTTTCTCACTTTTAAAAAAAAAGCAGTCTGAAAGACCCGGTCCATATATTACTGCCTATGGGTTTAGAATGTGATTATTAAAATTCCTGTAGGTGTAATGTGTACTAATACTTCCATACAGTGCAGTGTTTCTCAGCCTCGGCCTTCGAGGCCCACTGCCTCACATTTTAGTGTTTTTCTGCTTCAACACCTGTTTTAACTTGGTATTGGACTGGTAATGAGGTGTTTAGTGATTAGAACTGCTTGAAATGATCTAGTTTCATATGCAAGTTATTTTTATTATAATACAAACTTTAAAAACGTTAATATTATATTGATGTCATTTTAATATTCTACTAATCAACTGCATCAATTGTGTTAAATACTGAAATGACGTTGCATCTGGTGACTTGACTAGGACTCGAAGTTTAAGACTTGGGACTTGACTCGGGACTTGATTGCATTGACTTGGGACTTGACTCGAGACTCACTTGTATTGACTTTGGACTTGACTTGAGACTCACTTGTATTGACTTGGGACTTGACTTGGGACTTGATTGTCAAGACTTGAGACTTGTTCATTGTTCACTTCACTTGTTCAACTTAGTGACTTGGTCCCATGTCTGGTAGCTACTGCTACTGAGTTATAGCTTGTCTGAATACAGATTCAAACAAAAACAAAGGTCAGTCTAACAAAAGGTATCTAACATGATATCCATGGGGCTTTTAATGAACAGTGGGACGTTTACTGTGGTGGTGGGACATATTGCGTCACAGGACGTTGGTAAGTGTGTCTAAGATTGCGTGGATACTAAAAACTCCTGAAACTGCCTACTAGAATTTTACTAGAATATTAAAAATAATGATTTAAGGTCAAAAACAAGATTTTTTATGAACACTTGGAACATTAAATAAACAGTTTATGAAATAAACTGATTACCAAAGCAATACATACAATAACAGGAAAATTGAAAAGGGCATTTCCTGAAGAAAACGCAGGAATGTTGCGCAGCTTAAGCAGTGTGAGGAATGATGGCTAAATAAACGACAAGCAGAGGAGTGTGGGTCAGTGTGTTTGGGGACCTGCCTTGAGTGAGTACATGCAGTTTTGTGGCTGTAGGTTTAACGAAACCATGATGTTTGAAAAAAGGGATGGAAAAAATGACCAACAGACGAGTGTGGATCAAACCAACACTGCTGTCATGGTCAGGGGTCTGCCCTGCGTCAGTGCATGCGAAATGGTGTCTGTCGGACGAGCAGTAGTTAGGAATCCTGGAATCCGAGCATCCGATCAAAAAGCTGTATACAACAGCATGTTACTACCAATAGACAAATTGACTTCAGAAACTTCAAACTCAAACCAAAAATAATTGGTGAATTGGTGAACAATATTACACAGATCACACATCACCACCCATAAAAAGCACCTGAGAGACTTCACTGACTCCAACACCTGTACACACTGTCCCACTATAACACTATAACATCTCAATGCTTTGTGGAACTGCTCCCGTCAGACAGTTTTGGTCGGAGGTCTTGGGAGAGCTATCCAAGATCCTCAACCTCAGCATCCCACTTTCTCCCACCATAGCTCTGCTCAGTGACCAATCCGATCTGTGCAGATTCGGGTGCGCGGCGTGCATGTAGGCGAGGTACGAAGTGGGAAGCACCAGTCGGAGAAAGGCTTATTCAAATGGCGTGCTATAAAAAAGGAAACTATTCAAGAGAAAGTCTGAGAGAAGAATACAAGAAGAATACTTTTTCTCACTTAAAAAAAAAAAGCAGTCTGTTTTTTTGTAATACAGCCCTTGTGTTTACTTCAAGTGAGGGAAAAAAAAAACATTTATTTAAAGTTTTATAAATAAATAATTTAGTTCAGCATTTAAACAGTAAATATACTGAAATATACTGAATGGTATGTGTGATGTGTTGGTGTTTTAGCAGCTGATGGTATAAGATGCTGATACTAGGCTACTTCAGTAAACAGGATACACAACTGCATCATAACACACGTTAGAAATGATGATGGTCCAGAAGCTTAGCCTGAAGACATTTCCACCAACTGGACCTTACCTAATTCTGATTAAACACCCCTGTTATAGGCTATTGTGTACAGACATAGTACAGAAGTGTTTGGTCCAAGCTGTTTAAGGTAAACACAACTTCAACTTCAAATGAAGCTGTTTCGCTGCAAATAACATGCTGCACACCGACTGCTGAGCAAACCCACTGAGAACTGAGCAGCTTTGCTAATACCGTGCACCAAAGTTAAACCAGGCAATGATGTACAAAGCAAGACAATCACTTCACAGCCTTTTTTTTACAAAGACAGTTTAAAAATATTAACATTCATAGCTCACAGTTATATGCAGCACAGTGTAAAATTGGCATATTTAAGTTCTGTAAATGCTGTATTGGAAAAGTGGTTGTGACTGTGTGTGCTTTGAAAATTATTCCTGGCAGGAATGTAATAAGGTGGAATGTTTAGTCATCCATGAATTTGTGTCCAGCTGCCACAGCATAAGTAACATTTCAGTGCAAGAGCCTCATTCACTCACAGGTTTTATGGCAGGGTGGGAAAGTAAACGAGACGCAGTATCAGGCCTATACACAATACCTGTATTGGTTTCAATGCATCCCTGCTAACTACTCTTCTACATTTGCTCCTATTTAGGTTTTGCTATTACCATCCATACTTCTCTTTCTTCTATTTCTGAATTTAGCTTAATAAACTAAAATTCTGCTTGACCAGAGGAGGTCTTTGCTTCCTCAGGTCTTGAGGGAGTATTTGCTTCCCACCGTCGCCTCTAGCTTGCTCACAGGAGGATACATGCTGCGACTTCATCTTTTCATGTTTGCAAACATCTGTAAAGCTGCTTTGTGACAACATTGTTGTAAAAAGTGCTATACAAATAACTTGACGTCCATTATATTACATTAAAGTCTATTATCAGTTTGGGTAAGTGACAGTAGGTGCTTAATTCTATTAATTATCTTCCAGTATTTTGCACTTTGAGTGAAACACTCTTGTAAATGCACAAACAGTGAGGCAATATTACAAAACAGGAGCCCCAGTTTCATCTTTTTCTAGGTACTGAAGCAGCATTGCACCTGTTATTAATCACAAAAGCCACTTTTTAACAATTCCCAGGGAGTGGTATGTAAGTCTCTTGCATGCAAATCAAAGGCCTAGCCAATAGGTGACCATGGGTGACCAATGCCACCTTAGAATAAAGCATGACCCTTACAGAAAATAAGTATACTTAAAGTTTATTTTATTAAATAAACTAAGTAAATTTAAGTATATTTCCCAAGTATACTTTATGTAGTTACTATACTTATATCATTGTACTAGTAGTACACTTGTATATGTACTATTTTAATACTTCTTGGCCCACTTCTTAGTTTATGAAAGTATATTTATGTACATTTTAAGTGTAAGAGTAGTGAACTTCAAGTACACAACTAGTTTACATCTTTTGTGCTGCATCTTCACTAAAAGTAAACTTATGGGTTTAATGTTAGTTTATCAGTTTGTTAATAAATCTTCAAAAGAATATGTGTAAGTTTCCTTTAAGTGAACTTTAAAGTATATGGCTAAGTTTAGGGGAATTTTCTACTTTAACATTTATTTACTTACTAGTGGACACACATAAAATCAACAAGACATACTCAGATTAAGAAACGTATTTGTATCTTTATAAATCTTTATAAATAAAATATCCAAACAAGTATTGTACTGGATGCCTTTTTGTGCAGGACAAGAATACTGACTTATACTGTTCTTAAGTATATCTCAACCAAAGATGAAGTACAAGTAAAGGCCGAATATACTCAGACTGTTCTATATACTTGTCAGTATTAACCCAAGTATAACTGTGTTTAGTATATCATGGAGAAGTACATAAAAAGTAAACTGAAATCATACTCACTTCTTTTTAGTTTAAAAGAAGTAAACTAATGGCACACTTGAATAAACTTCTTTTTTGTAAGGGGACCCCGATTATGGAATGTCAGTGTCACAGATCTCCATGTCTCTTTATACTGTGAATAGGAATTTGCATTGCCAACACACATATATACACAGTATACAGAATTCGTGGCTTTCAGTAGGGGTGGGGTGTTTATGTCGGTTAAGCCGCTGTGTAGATAATTCTGGAGTCTGTAAATTAGCACATGTATGTTTGTATTAGATATTACATCCCAGTACTCATTAAAGCACTAAGCCACAAGAGGCTGTAACTTGTAACCCATCCCTATTATAAAATCATAGTAACATACAAGCTTCTTGGGACTTATTGCTTTAATTAACAAACAGCATAATACAAGAAGTATTCTGCCAAGTTGCCATGTAGTTTATTTACAATATGGTATCGGACTGCTGGCAAAATTGTTGGTTTCTTGAAGAGCAGGAGTGGAGACTTTTTCTCAGAGATATCCCTACCACCAAATGGCATTGCTAGATTGGGGAGCTGTAGAAGAGACATATAAAATGCAAAAGAGATTAACACAAAAGGCAAAGGAAGAAGACATAATAATATTTAGAAATAGTATAGCTAAAAATAGCCATTCAGACACACCCACTTTTGAAACATAGTGCACTGTTCAGCTGTGGAAGCAATAATTTAATTTAATATAATTTAAAGCTTACACTAGGGAAATACAGAGCCGTTTGAGACTCGGCCTGGGTTTAATTCTACTTCTAGCTGAAACACATTGAAAGACATTTGAAGCATGCAAGTAATTTAGTGGACATTCTTTAGAGCTTTATAATGCCATTTTCAGAGAATCAGCTCATATGCTTCGATATACTGTGATTCAAGCCTGTAATATTAGTGATGAGTTGTTGAGCCTGTTGTTCTGTTGGCTTGTTAACTAGCTGACCAGTCTAGATCTAAGGTGTGTCTGAAATCGGCTACTTGCCTACTACTACTTAGTAGGTGAGCACGGCTAGTATGACCTCCTAGAACCATTATTAAGCATGCGAACGCAGCACACCCATTATTAACTGGAGCTGCAGATGAATTCAAAGAGGAATGTAAAAAAACAGAGGAAAGTGATACGTTGGCTGTGTGTATGTAGCTACCAGACGTGTGGATTTGAGTCACTAAACTGATCACTTGTGACTTGACTTGACAACATCACTAAAGACTTGCGACTTGACTTAGACTTTACCTTTACTGACTTGGACTTGGAATCTAACTTGAGCTTTAAGACTTCAAAAGACTCGCCACCAGTGTTAATTTTGTTCCCGAACTATTTTCATCACAGTCAACAAACCTTTTTTCGACTAAAACTAAAAACAGTTCAGATGACTAAATTATGACAAAATGACATTTTAGTCTAAAGACTATGACTAAAACTAAATCAAAATTTGCTGTCAAAATGAACTGTCAAGAGTTCACACATGCTGTTAGAACTGAAAGACCCGGTCCATATATTACTGCCTATGGGTTTAGAATGTGATTATTAAAATTCCTGTAGATGTAATGTGTATTAATACTTCCATACAGTGCAGTGTTCCTCAGCCTCGGCCTTCGAGGCCCACTGCCTCACATTTCAGTGTTTTTCTGCTTCAACACCTGTTTTAACTTGGTATTGGACTGGTAATGAGGTGATTAGTGATTAGAACTGCTTGAAATGATCTAGTTTCATATGCAAGTTATTTTTATTATAATACAAACTTTAAAAACGTTAATATTATATTGATGTCATTTTAATATTCTACTAATCAACTGCATCAATTGTGTTAAATACTGAAATGACGTTACATCTGGTGACTTGACTAGGACTCGAAGTTTAAGACTTGGGACTTGACTCGGGACTTGACTGCATTGACTTGGGATTGACTCAGGACTCACTTGTATTGACTTGGGACTTGACACTTACTTGTATTGACTTGGGACTTGACTTGGGACTTGATTGTCAAGACTTGAGACTTGTTCATTGTTCACTTCACTTGTTCAACTTAGTGACTTGGTCCCATGTCTGGTAGCTACTGCTACTGAGTTATAGCTTGTCTGAATACAGATTCAAACAAAAACAAAGGTCAGTCTAACAAAAGGTATCTAACATGATATCCATGGGGCTTTTAATGAACAGTGGGACGTTTACTGTGGTGGTGGGACATATTGCGTCACAGGACGTTGGTAAGTGTGTCTAAGATTGCGTGGATACTAAAAACTCCTGAAACTGCCTACTAGAATTTTACTAGAATATTAAAAATAATGATTTAAGGTCAAAAACAAGATTTTTATGAACACTTGGAACATTAAATAAACAGTTTATGATATAAACTGATTACCAAAGAAATACTTAGCAATACATACAATAACAGGAAAATTGAAAAGGGCATTTCCTGAAGAAAACGCAGGAATGTTGCACAGATTAAGCAGTGTGAGAAATGATGGCTAAATAAACGACAAGCAGAGGAGTGTGGGTCAGTGTGTTTGGGGACCTGCCCTGAGTGAGTACATGCAGTTTTGTGGCTGTAGGTTTAACGAAACCATGATGTTTGAAAAAAGAGGGATGGAAAAAATGACCAGCAGACGAGTGTGGATCAAACCAACACTGCTGTCATGGTCAGGGGTCTGCCCTGCGTCAGTACATGCGAAATGGTGTCTGTTGGATGAGCAGAAGTTAGGAAAAAAATTGGGAAAAATCCTGGAATCCGAGCATCCAATCAAAAAGCTGTATACAACAGCATGTTACTACCAATAGACAAATTGACTTCAGAAACTTCAAACTCAAACCAAAAATAATTGGTGAATTGGTGAACAATATTACACAGATCACACATCACCACCCATAAAAAGCACCTGAGAGACTTCACTGACTCCAACACCTGTACACACTGTCCCACTATAACACTATAACATCTCAATGCTTTGTGGAACTGCTCCCGTCAGACAGTTTTGGTCAGAGGTCTTGGGATAGCTATCCAAGATCCTCAACCTCAGCATCCCACTTTCTCCCACCATAGCTCTGGTCAGTGACCATTCTTCTCTAGCAACCCCAAAACATCTGTGAGCACTCATCCTCATTTCTATAACAGTGGCAAAAAAAATTAGAAAAACAGAAAGACAGAACAAAATGATCAATAAAGCACTGGTACAACCTGTTAACTGAATATTTATCATAAAAGATAATATTAATTATTAGAACAATATCTGGTCTCCATTCTTGCAATTCATCCAGAGCTGATCCCTCCATTCATTACTTGTTAGTTTATTTTTTAATTTTTTTATTGCTTATTTTATTAGTTTTTTTTCTTTATACTCAATACCAACTATTACTATGACACCTCCTATCCCGTGTTCTGTCTTGTTGTATGTTTTTTTTATTTGTCTATTCTGTAACAGCCCCTTTCCCACACACTGTTCTGTATTCGTAAAGTAAACAACACAGAATCACACCATCACGCCGGACGATCTGGAGTTAAAACTGTGTTGATATGTTGAAAACTGTGCGGCGGAGATTTGACAGAAAGCAAAAACCGAATAACAATACAGTAATGAATGAATGCTGCTCAGGTTTGACCCATGTTGTGCACTGGTAGGAGTTTGCTTGGATTCTGCGTCAAAGGGTTAAAAATCTATTTTTGTACCAACACGTATGATTCAGTACTACTTTATTTTTTTCTGTTTTATGATCAGCGTAGGTGCATCAGGAGGAAAAATGAAGGGGGCATCAAGAACACATAGTGCAGCACTAGCAATAACGTCGCCCGTGCTGAAGGCGTTTGGCCGCTATGGTCCATGCCCAGTCCATAATGCACGAGATATAGCGTCTCTCTAAAAGCTCCAGAGCATTTTTTCTCCGTACCTCCGAATTAGGCCTTATAAAAAGCCTATAGGTGCAATGATTCATTATCAGCCAATGGAGCCCCTCTCTCTTTCTCTCTCTTTTTCTCTCTCCAGCTCTCTCGCTCCCTGAACTAGGCCATTAGTTCAGGTAAGATCAGCCGTCATGATAGCTCGCTGTGTGTTCTGTTTGTTCGGCTGAAGTCATGACTTTTTTGGTAAGAAGGTCCTCGCAAGGCCTAATACGTTCTTCTCCTCTTTTTTCTTCTTCTTCATCTTCTTCTTCTTCTTGCTGTCATTACATATGCATGCTTTTGTTGTGGGTAATTCCGCTGTGCGAGTTGAACATGTCCTGCAGTGTCCCAGTAAGACTCGTAATAAACATCATGAGCCCATTCTCTCATTATTCCCTTCTGTCAGTGCCTCGCGCAGCGGCGGAGCCAGGAAAAAACAACCCGAGTGCCCTGAGAGAAGGATTAAATAAAAAAGCAAAAGGAGAACAGGAAGGGACAGAGGAAGGTCGGTAGTCTCTCTCGCTTGCACATATGCTCCCCCCCCCCCCCCCAAACAATAAAATACATATGAAAACACATTATGTGCTACATAAATTATGTATAACCGTTTTTTTTTCCTTTCCCGAAACCGACGTCCATGACTCGCCCAGTTTGGACTCTAACTCTCCACTCTAAACCACGCAGACTGGCTTAATAAAGGTCATACTGGGCAATCAGCCTAACGGCCTCCCATAACAGCGACCGTGGGGCTCAGCATGAATAATGTCACTAGATAGTAGCCTCAGTCCAGCTTTATTCAGTCTCGGAGAAGCAAAATCGCAATTTGGTACGTCTCTAGTCACGAACGCAGTTCTTGATGATATCCCACAGCTTCAAGGTTTTCTTTTTTCAGGTGCAATTCCGAACACCCATCGTTAGGGAACATAATTGCGCCGTATTGTAATGAAATTACATCTTTAAAGCTGTATTATCACCAACACCCTGTCTGGCTCCAGCCTTTTTATGTTGGTACAAAAAGGTACAACTATGTACGCAGTTGGACCACCGCTGAGCATATGTTTACATTGCTTGTACTTGGATGAACCTTTTCGTCTAACAGTGTATAAGTCACACGCACACCAATGTTATAGACTGTCATTCTGTAGGCTGTCTTTTACCTATATTTGAAACACAGGGCACTTGCTGGGTTTCTCTATGGCCAAAATGAATGGCCTTTTTGAAAAATCTCCTCTAACACTTTCTGTGGTGATACTCTATATCATAAGTACTCACTCGCCCATCTAAATCATAGAATTCAGGTGTTTTAATCATGCCTACGGCCACATGTGTATAAAAAGCTACTCTGGGAGACTGTTAGAGAACTGACAGTTGGCAGTTTGTTGTGCAGTTCATTTCCAAACCATGTTCTTCATAGCTACAGACGATGTTAGCCCGTATGCTGTGCACCAAAATCTAGCATCGCCATTAATGTTATTATGATACTCATTTAATTAGTGAACTTGATTTAAACTGTTTCTTTGAAAAAATAATGTGTCACCCATGTTGCACAGTAATTCTCATATTAGAGATGGACCGATCAGGGTTTTTGAGGCCGATTCCGATCGCACCGATAGCCGATACCGTTCAAAGGCGGGGCTATATGCCACGGCAGGCTACATGCACTGTATGAGTATCAATCTTACGTCATGAAACACGGTTATCTAGAGCTATAAACTCAATCGCTTTGGCTGTGATTCCTTTAGCTGTTTGGTTGTTGCTGCTGTACTGTACCGGTCAGATCTGGTCAGCACAGGTTTCCAGGTAATTTGTTTTGTGCTAGCTGTGCATGCTAGCTCTGCTGTTTGCTGATACTCACTTTATTCAGCCTCTTGGTGTACTCTTAGGTGCCCAATCAGACTAGTAGTGTTAAATGTGTTTATCCTGGTTCCCCCACAAGATACACTGATTTTACAGATCTTACAGAACGCCTGGATGAGCCTGTGTCACATACGGTAAAACACTGCGTTTCTGTCTGTGCATGTGGTGCCGTAACCTGTTCTTGCGCGGCCGCTGCTTTAGTCAGTCTGTCGACAATGAAAGGATATGTATTTCCATCTAGCAGTTCAGATTGGAATTGCAGGGACCTGGCTGGAGGGGGGTTCACGGACGGCTCCGCTTTCTAAATGAAACGCTAGCTGCAAATACAGAAATTAGGCTCATTTGTTTAATGCCATCGATCGGCTCTCGGGATCAGCTAAATTGGAGAAACATCGGCCGATCACCGATCGCATATTTTGATTAAAAATCGTCCGATACCGATACATAGCCGATCAATCCTTCCATCTCTATCTCATATGACTGGAAAGTTTTCCTTCCAGTTTTGGCGCTACTAACAACCAAACGTAGCTACAGAGTCTCACATGCCAGCAGGGAAAGGCACAGCCAATCACCCTTGCCATATGTGTTACAGGGAGGTAGGACTCCAGTAGAGAACATGATTTAACCCTTTCTGCACCTCTAGGTTAATGAGACTTTGACAGGGTTTTGTTTTTTTTTTGGAGGGAATTAAATTCTTGGTGGGGACAATTCAATATTCGCTGGATACTGGTGGGGACACTTCCGTCCATGCTAATTCTACGTCCTTGGTCCAAACTGTAGTTTGAACCTTTTACAGTCAGGTTATCGGCTGCTGCATTAAACTAAACTGACCCCCTCACTCAACTCTGACGTGCCCTTAAAGGTACCACACAAGCACACACCTGTTTCTCCAGTCACACCTTGGTGTCTGGACCACTGATTGCAGCACAACACACGCTAACCGTATGTGCCCACTTCATGGCATCCTAGTCATTTCAATGGAGAGCTCTGGCGCATCACACCGTGCATGGTGCTTCTCAACTTTATGCAAATGAGTGCAGCCTCCGCATTGCATTTAGCCAATCAGGCGAGAGTAGTGTCGCTCTTCAGAATTGGGGGTTCCTAGTTAGAAGATACAACACAATATGGATTATAATGATAATTAGTACTTTATTACTTAAGAGCTGATAGTGAAGATTTAAAGGGACGATGTTCACATGGTTGAGTGAAAAGAGGTTTAGTTCGCCACCATGAATATGAAGTTTTGTACTTGGCCAACTTGCAAGCTTGGATTTCTGGTACGTATACAATATACAATGATATAAAACCAAAGTCATAATAAGCATAAGGATTTATTTTCAGTGGGGTCTGTCATAACATTAAACAAAACTAAGAAGTAGATGTTCTCAATATTGTTCCTGTTCCTTGCTTTATTTATAACAACACGTACAGATGAGAGTGCAAGTGGACACGTACTCTTAGCACACCACCTCCACGTCAGTGTCACTGCAGTGCTGAGAATGACTCACCACTCAAATAATGCCTGCTCTGTGGTGGTCCTGTGGGGTTTCTGACCTTTGAAGAACAGGATAAAGTATACAGAGAAGCAGATGGACTACAGTCTGTACAAAATGCTCCTATATGGTAAGTAGAGCTGATAAAGTAAACAGTGAGGATGAATATAAGAGGATGGTTTTAATATTATGGCTGATTACTGCCTGTAACCCGTTTAATGGGGAATGAATTAAAGTGGGCACACGAGCATCAAGCATTGGGGTAGAAACCACCTACTCTCTGCAAGGAGGGGGGTTGGCTTTCCCCACAGCTTTCCCAACAGACCTTTAAAAGATAACACCATAAAAGTGTGTTTTCACCAATCAGTGGTTTAACCCGTTTGGATTTGGTGGGAAACCAAGGTATAAAAGAGGAAGAGAAGGCTTGAGAGTCCTACGGAGGTGGATGACATTTGAGGATAGTGAGGATGGTATCAGTAGTCCAAGCCTGCACATGTATTTAAATTACTGCCAACGAGCCCTACTTTTAAAAAAGGAGAAAAAACTCACTGCTGTGAGCCTGGAAATTGAATTTCCCTGTTTGTTTGTTTGTTTTTTGTTTATATTCTGTGTTTTTTCCATCACTTGTAAACATTGCAGATGTTTTGATGCTTTTTAGGATTTAATAAAGGCATGGCCATTGGACTGGAACTCCTTTTGTCCTGGCTTCCCTAGCGCCTCCCTTTAGACTCGACGACCACACGCTCTCATCACCACACCAGTCTAGAAGAAACGTGTTCAGCATTAATATTCATCCCTTTATTCACAAAGAGGCATCTCCACTAGTGGAAAACAATACTAATGCTATCTCTTGTGTTTCTTTTGATTGTAGACGTGTTTTCTTGTGGACGTGCTTTTTCTTCTTCTGCTCATGTGGAGACTCAATCACACTCAATGCCACAGTGGTTCACTCTCAAAGCGATACCACAAGATGGACCAGGTTAGCAAGCTGTCTTGAGAAGAAGACAACATAGGTGTGCATGTTCTTATTCTTTGTTTTCCAGTAGTTATTTACTGGGCTCATTTTTGGGAGGGGACTCTCAGGCTATGGCAGCCATATCTGTCTGTGGTTTGTCAGCCTTCTTTAAGGACCATTGTAGCATCTTGTTCTCGTCATGTGTTTTCCAGTAGTTATTTAAAGGGTTTATTTGTTTTCAGGGGGACTTTTAACGTTAAACTGTCTTTAGTTTGGAAAGAGCAGCAGTATTGCTGGAAGCCAAGCAGATAGCAAGGCTTATAAAAGAGCTAAAAGTGTTACAAGAGCTATTCCATGTCTGAGGCAAGGCTGGAGCCAATTACAACTGTAAATAAAGCTTAGCAGTGATATGGGAACCACTGTGACTTCTTCTGTTCCATATAATGCTACAGTATTAAAGGAGGTGAAAACCTTCAGCCTGGTCCTGTTGAGCAGTGTAGCCTGAGTGCAGGTCAGCTTATAGGGCTTGTCAGATCAAGCTATGAACAGAAGGGAAAGATCTATCTAATCGATAATTGCATCTTAACCTCGATTTTCTATATAAATATATATAAATTGATAAAAATGAAGATACACAGTGACAATATGAATATTGGTACATGTAAGCTAATGCTAACCATATATATATATAAATATATATATATAATTTTTTCATTTGAACATTACAGCTGCCCCTTCACGTCCTGTGAAGGTTTCATGATAAATAGAAATGTGCCAAAAGTATGTGGTATTAAACCTTTATACATTAACTTGCATTCAAAGTCACAAATGTTATTGGCCTCTCCTGTTAAGTTACTATTTTGGAGCTTTTCTTTGGACAGTGATGATATTTTTGACTTCTAAAAGACCCCATAATTCCAAGGATGCAGTGATATTATGTGACAGAGGCAATTTTTGAAAACCCCATTCATTTCCTGCCACACACACAAAATCCTTTTGTTGTAAATTTTATTGTATAGATGAGAGTTTGTTCACTTTACTTCAGAACTATTGTGGCAATACACATGTGCACATATAAAACATTAACTGCACCAGCATGTTAACAAAGGCAATACATATTAATTTCACTTTTTAACACCTTTCAGACCTGGAGTTCCCTCTATGGCAGAGGTCACTACTAGGCGGACCGTGGTCCGGGTCCGGATCCAGATGTTGTCCAATGTGGTCAACACTGATAATCTATTAAGAATTATTTAATATTAACAGTTTTTATTTGAAGTGGTGAAACTTTTCTTGTCTTTACGGTATACGGGCTTTGCGGCGCAGTAAACTCACAGACCAATCGTGTGCATAGTAAAATCAGCAAATGTGCTCCTCAGCCAATCAGATCAGTGCAGGCGTGCTCTAAAAAAAGAAAAGTCGGCGGCGAAAAACCCATTTTTTACCCAGGAATGTTTATACTTGCCTCAGGCAGCTCCAAACCAACATGTCTCATATGTTCTGAGACCGTGGCACTAATTAAAAACAGCCACGTATCTCATACCCATCCATTATCATCCATTATCTTCGGCTTTATCCCGCTAGTCAGGGTCACGGGGGGGCTGGATCCAATCCCAGCATCATCGGGTGAAGGTGAGGTACACCATGGACAGGTCGCCAGTCCATCGCATGGCCAACACACATTCACTTACTCACACCTACGAGCAGTTTAGAGTGACTGATCAACCTGTGTATGTGTTTGGACTGTGGTAGGAAACCGAAGCACATTGAGGAAACCCACTCAAGCACGGGGAGAACATACACACTCCACACAGAACAGCCTGGTTATCTCATATATGCGTGAGAATAGTCCTAACACAGTTTCAGCCCAGATTTAAAGTCCTGGCTGGACCACCAAGAGCTCACTTCTCTCACTAAACAAGAGAGACTGTGGAGGAATATAAGAGGGAGGTAAACTGTTAAGATGTGAAACTTAGTTAACAAGACTAAACATTTTATTTACTTTTTTATTATAAATAAGCCCTTTATGATGCACATTTTTTCAAAAGCATTTTATATGTAGCCCTTGTTTTTACTTAAAAAGCATTCATTTCAGTTCAGCATTTAAACAGTAAATATACTGAATGGTATGTGTGATGTGTTGGTGTTTCAGTAGCTGATGGTATAGGATGCTGATTCTAGGCTACTTCAGTAAACAGGATACACCACTGAATCATAACACACGTTTGAAATGATGACGGTCCGGACCTTGGCCTGAGGAAACCTCCTCTAACTGGACCTTAGAGACCTTACTGACCTTACATAAGAGCCCCTACACCCTCACTACACAATGACAACATGACAATATACCAATCATTTTGCACCTCATGTTCTTTTAAGAGATTACTATTCCGAAGCAACCTTCTTATAGAAGCCCAGTAAACTATCTCACCAACATTTTTAAGCACCACTGGAATCCTTATCTGCATTTTTGATACTGGTTTCTACCCAGTTTGTATTTATCAGTGCTATTTTTGTTGCTAGGATTTTTGCCAGTATTGCAGTCGGTTATGTTTAAATAATTAAGGACCCCCTAATTACGCTTAATCTTGCAGCCCTAGTTTATATTATGCTATAAACGTATTCATAAAGCAGAACTGCATCTTGATTACAGTGTTACGTTGTTACCAGGCTGTGTATTCACTATTAGAGTAGTAATGAAGTGAGCATAGACATTATATATTGTGCAATACTAATGTGGTTTATGTTGATGGTGGTCTTGTGTATTCGTTTATTGTTTAGTCCATGTTTAGCCTCGGATTCAGACGGGATGCTCTTCACGTCCAGGCATTGGATCACGTCTATGGAGCAGAAGCAGCACGTTCCACTTGCAGATGCTCCGGTAAAGCGCTGCTGTCGCTGTTTGGAGCGCACTCCGGATCTAACAGTGAGTTGGAGCCCCAGTCATCTGTACACATGCAAGACAACGTAATCAACACAGGCTGATTAGCGGGGCTGTTGTGATATCAGTCTCTCTAATTCTCTCTCTCTCTCTCAGACAGGCCCAGATGCTTTCTCTA
The DNA here is from genome assembly GCA_021613375.1 of Megaleporinus macrocephalus. Classification (NCBI taxonomy): domain Eukaryota; kingdom Metazoa; phylum Chordata; class Actinopteri; order Characiformes; family Anostomidae; genus Megaleporinus; species Megaleporinus macrocephalus. The sequence goes on along the minus strand of CM038712.1, from coordinate 13,107,411 downwards.
GCTTCTTCCAGTTCTCCATTATGCATTATGCATTTCATTATCGAGACAAATCACCCTCAGATGCTGGAGAACAGCCAGACACAAACCAACACAAAGACATTAAACGGAGCTTGAAAGGTTGCGTGGGTTTATCTGCATACTAACTGCATACAAGTAGCCCAGACGGGGCGGTGCGGGCAATTTTCTTAGCGCCGAGCACAAAAACGCTCTTAATTTATTCCAATTGACCGGGTTACGAACAGAAACACCAGAGTCTCAGGGACAGGTGGCAGTAGCTGCCAATTTATTGTTATTTATTTGTTTATTTTTTATCAGTTAACTCCTGCATTTGTTGTACTGCTGCCAATCCCCTTTAATTAAAGTAAACACTGCTTTACAGGAGCATGAGTACTCCACAATTCCCACACAATACCCAGGTCTGTGTTGTTGTGGCAATGAGTAGAAGCAAATGGGTTAGAAGGCACCTCGAGTAGGAACAGAAGTGTGTGTTTAAGGAGTCTCTCTGTTACAGAGAGAAAAAATAAATAAAATAAAAAACAAAGGTTTGGCATTTAAAAAGACCTGAGCAGGGGGTAAGCGTGCCCGCCAGGGGACACCCCTCGCACAGAAGTCGCTGTCAGCTTTTTCAAACAGAGCCCGCTCCCCACTGAATCAATTATTTATTTATTTTTTCAAATCGCAGCCACGTGGAGGGAAAGCACTCGACTTTAAAGGAGGGCGATGAAAATTAGCTAAAGGATGACATCAGTGGACTCAACAGCCATCCTTCTGAACTTGCGTCGAGGCGCAGATCAACAGCGGGAGGGTTTATGTGACAGTACAGTTCAGGCCTGAAGCTTGCACGCAAAAACAAAACGATGAGGCTTTTATATTACGAGGAGTGTCCAGGAACAGAGCACTACAGTAACAGGGAAATGTGGCCAAAAGTAAATGGACATCCCTTCTACTTATTGAATGTAGGTATTTCTGCCATACTCTTTGCTAACGTGTATAAAATCAAGCAGACAGCCATGCAACCTCTGTAGACAAACATTGGCAGTAAAATAGGCCATGCTGACTGTAATACATTAAGATTAAAACCACCTCCTTGTAACTACACACACTGTCTATTTCAAGTCAAGTGTGTTTTATTGTCATTTCAACTACATGCAGAGTACACAGTGAAACGAAACAACGTTCCTCCAGGAGCATGGTGCAACACACACAGTGCATACAAGACACAAGTGCAACACAAACAAACAAGTGCGGACAGACAATACAACACAGTACAGACAGAGAATAATAAATAATTGCCGGTAGTGTGCAAATTGTGCAATGTGTAATAAATAGAGTCCAGTGAGGTAGTAGAGTTATTAGTGCAATGCTTTGTGCAAAAATGCTTCCCGTTTTTTATCTGGGGTAAATGGTTGGAGAGAGAGAGAGAGTGTTGTTACGTGCCCGGTACGTCTCTCTCTCTCTCTCTCTCTCTCTCTCTCTCTCTCCCTTTGCTCGCTCTTGCGCGCGCGCTCTCTCTCTCTCCCTCGCTCTCTCTTGCGCGCAAGCGCGCATGTTTGTTTTTTTCCCGCGCGCTCTCCTTCGCGCTCTCTTCTATCCTTCTCATAGGATTTTGCAGACGCCAATCATCACTGACGGCCAATCAGATTCGGTCACAAGGCGGAGGTCTGTACTTCAGAAGCTGCCCGGCAAAAGCCCGCGAGAGATCTTGCTCAGCACGCACACACAGCCAGTTGGTGACTTTTTTTTTGAACTGTTGATAATTCTGGGTTCTGGACAGGTAAGACGGGCGCGCTCATACATTGTACAGCACGTAGTGAACCTATGTATAGATACATTAGGTTAGGGGCGGGCGCCAACCTCTGTATTTCCGTTATGGTATAGTTTAGAGCAGAGTAGGTAGCCTTTTGTTTCTGTGCTGTTTAGAGAAGACTAATCATAGAGCTTTAGGGTAGTTCTTTGGTTTTTTTGTATGTACCATGTACCAGAAAAGATATCAGTTCAGACATTGAGTTGTGTTGAGAAGTCTGATGGCTTGGGGGAAGAAGCTGTTGCAGAGTCTGGTCATGTTGGACCGGATGCTGCGGTACCTTCTTCCTGATGGCAGGAGGGAGAACAGTCTGTGTGAAGGGTGGGTGGGGTCATCCACAATGCTGGTTGCTTTGCGGATGCAGCGGGTGGAGTAAATGTCCAAGACGGAGGGAAGAGAGACTCCGATGATCCTCTCAGCTGTCCTCACAATGCGTTGGAGGGACTTGCGGTCAGAGGCTGTGCAGGTCCCAAACCAGGCAGTGATGCAGCTGCTTAGGATGCTCTCTATGGTTCCCGTATAGAAGAGGGTGAGGATGGGTGGAGGGAGACGGGCCTTTCTCAGCTTCCGGAGGAAGTAGAGACGCTGCTGGGCTTTCTTGGCTGTAGAGCTGGTGTTCAGGGACCAGGTGAGGTTCTCCGCTAGGTTCATGGTGATGGTACTGGAGATGCTGTCCCCGAACCGGAGTAACTGGGGCCTCCCTGTCAGGAAGTCCAGGATCCAGTTGCATAGGGGGGTGTTGAGGCCCAGCAGGCTTAACTTCCTGGTGAGATTCTGTGGGATGATGGTGTTGAATGCTGAACTGAAGTCTATGAACAGCATTCTGACGTAGATGTCCTTCTTCTCCAGGTGGGTAAGGGAGAGATGAAGGGTGGTGGTGATGGCATCGTCCGTGGAGCGGTTGGGATGATATGCGAATTGCAGGGGGTCCAATGAAGAGGGCAGTTGGCTCTTGATGTTCCTCATGACGAGCCTCTCGAAGCACTTCATAATGTTGGGCGTGAGAGCTACGGGACGGTAGTCATTGAGGCAGGACACCGTGGACTTCTTCGGCACGGGGACGATGGTGGTGGTCTTGAGGCACGTTGGGACAGTGGAGCTGCGCAGGGAGACATTGAAGATGTCCGTGAGAACATCTGTCAACTGGTCTGCACACTCTGATCAGGCATTTACCATATAGGAGCTACTGTAAGGAATCAGAGTCAATATGAGTCAGATGATCCATTTGCAAGGCTTTCAATGCTTTCAGAGCAGTGAAAAACAAGAAATAATGTCCACGAGACCAGGAAAGTCCACTGGAATCAGGAGAGGAGGACTTGGGGATGCTGAGAGCGGACCTGTGGAGCTGGATGTAAGGTGGAGTAGATCGCTGGTAGAGAGCAGCTTCTCCCAAGCACCTAAGTGGGCTTCCAGGTGGAGCTGGGAAACCAGAACCGATACCGAGAATCCCCCAGTGTGTGTGGGCTCCAGGCGAGGCCTGCGCAGTGAAACGTAATAGTTTTAATAAAGGTACCGGATGTGAGTCGCGAGTCCGGGGATCCGTGGGGATGCTGACCTCCTTCTTTGGTGTCTGCAGCCGGGAGCCTCAGCCGACTTGAGGTAACCGTGTGGCTGGCTTTTATGCCGTGTGCTAATGAGTTGCTGCGGCTAGTGCTAACAGGATGCAGGTATGCGTGATGGGTAGCCATGGTGATGTGCCGGGTGCAGAACGTGTATGTGTAGGTTGTCATGGTGATGTAGGAAGCGTGTGTAGGTGTCCTAGGCTACCTTAATAGACGGGTGACTGCGACCGTGTGACTCGGCGAGCTGTGGGGCTTACAGCTACACTTACAGACTGTAGCTCATCTGATTCTCTGTATACCTTGTTTATTCTCTTTCACCCCGTTCTTTTCGATTCAGAATTTAAATTTGATAAACAAATAAATGCATTGGTCAAGGCCAGTTTCTTCCAGTTTAAAACAATTGGCAAATTAAAGAAATTTCTTAATGTTTTAGATTTAGAAAAAAGTCATTCATGCTTTCAGCAAATCTAGACTGGATTATTGTAATGCACTATATTTTGGAATCCACAAAGCATCATTTAAATGCTTACAGATAGTTCAGAATAGCCCAGCCTGATTATTAACTGGAACCAAGAAAAGGGAGCACATTACTCCAGTCTTGGCATCCTTACACTGGCTCCCAGTGCATTACAGAATCCAGTATAAAGTAGCACTAATGGTCTTTAAAGCTTTAAATGGATGTGCACCTGTCTATATTGAGAATATGCTTTGTATGCATACACCCTTGAGATCGGTAAGGTCTGTATCACAGTTATGCTTGACGGTTCCACAATCTCGTCCACCAAAACTTTGGTTTGGCCTTCCTCATGACATCGGACACACCCAATCTATGAATGTCTTTAAGTCAAAACTAAAAACACACTTTTTTTTAAGTTAGTATTCAGCAGCTGTTAAACTGTTGAACTATGTTTGGAGGATTGTGTTACTGTGTCTATGTTATGCTATATGTTTAAGTAGTGAACAAAGGGGATGAATCTTTGACTTTGTAAAGCACTTTGGTTTTAAATGTGCTCTTTAAATAAAATTTACTTACTTACTTACTTGCTTACTTACTTACTTAATGGTCAGGTTTCCCTACAGGACCACCACCACAGAGCAGGAACTATTCGGGTGGATCATTCTCAGCTTTGTAGTGACACTGACATGGTGGTGGTGTGTTAGGATGTGTTGCACTGGTGTGAGTGGATCAGACGCAGCAGTGCTACTGGAGTACTTAAACACCTCAGTGTCAATGCTGGACTAAGAATAGTCCACCAACCAGCATCATCCAGCCAATAGTGTCCTGTGGGCAGCGTCCTGAATGGACAGTGAGTGGTTTTTAAACTCTACAGCAGCACTGCTGTGTCTGATCCACTCGTACCAGCACAACACATTCACCAACACACCACCACCACACCAGTGTCACTGCAGTGTTAAGACTGACCCACCACTCAAATAATATCTGCTCTGTGGTGGTCCCTTGGGGGTCGTGAAGAACAGAACAGGGTGGAAGAGGGATAACAGAGTATACAGAAGCGTATGAGACAGATGGCCTGCAGAGCTCACGGGAAGGTCAGGCCTTTGGTGACCCCTGGCATTTAAGGGCCTCGCATATAGGGCTTCACACAAACCCTGGGCTTAACCTGGAAACGTCTTTTCGAGAACAACTGTCCACCCAGAGAATTATGACTGGCTAAGTTTACCACAAGGGCCAGAAGGAGCAGGAAGGCGGGCCTATAAAAGACAATGTAGTCGGAGACACAACTGAGACCAGGGCTTAGGAGCTCAGAGAACGTTGGTACTGAAGTCCTAAAAATAAAAGCTTATCGAAGTGAGGACGAGATACAAGCAGGTGGTTTTAATGTTATGACTGATCGGTTTAATATCTTCATTCAGCCTTAACAGCCTACTACAATACAAGGGAACTGGAGAGAGATTGTAAACTAGAGCAAAAGACAGTAAACAGAACAACCAAGAGTCAGGCAGGGGTCAAAACCAAAACTCACATACACAGAGGCAGCAAGGACTACCAAAAGGGAGAATGTGAAAAAAACAAAAACCTAAAAGAAAGGTAAATACATGGAGTACCATGAGAGAACACGCAGGGGTAGACTGTGACAATCCTTCGCAAAGGGACTGAGGCAACGCTCAGTCTTTATAAGACGGTGATGTTGAGGCCAGTTAAAACTCTAGTAAATAGACAGTCAGATGCTTTCTCAGGGGATGCTGGGAGTTGGAGTTCGTAAGGAAGTCAGTGTTCTGCAGAGACATGACTACAGCGGCGGAGAAATCTGTGACAGTTGGCACGAAAGCCGTCGCTCAAGATGCACCTCTTTCATGGCTGGGTTCAAGTGCTGGTTCAGTGAATCCCCCTTGTCCCAAATGTAGTCGGACAGCCAAGACAAGGCCGTTTGAAGTCGGCTTTCTTTAGTTTTGCACTGGAGCTGCAAGGCTGGTGCAGCTACACCCGGCACGTGAGCATCAAGCAAACTGCAGGCCTGAATCACAACACAGTTACTATTGTCATTGTGCACCATAAGGCTAAATTTATATGGACACCCCTCCTAATTATTGGATCCTCCTAATTATTTTTATTAATATTTAGATAGTTCAGCCATACTAGAGGTCTATTAGATTCACTACATACTTGTTTTTTCCCCTTTCACCCTGTTCTTTAATCATCAGGACCACCACAGAGCAGGTGGTGGTGTGTTTGATACCTACTCTTGTCATTAGGTACCATATGGCAAAAAGTATGTGGATACCACTTCTAATGATTGGATTCTAATAATTATTATTAATATTTAGATATTTCAGCCAGACTCTTTGCTAACAGGTGTATAAAATCAAGCACATAGTCATGCAGTCTCTATAGAGACAGTAGAATAGGCCATACCGAAGAGCTCAGTGTGTGTAAATGAGAATGCCATCTTTTCTAGAAGTTATTTTCTTGAGGAATGTCTGCCCAGATTAGTCTGCCCTGGTCAACAGTTAGGGCCTTTATTACTGTAATATCTTCATTCATAGACTATATTCTATATAGGCGGCATTGCAGACAGGTGCTAAAGCCTAAGAGTATAAATGTATAGTCGTATAAGGCAAAGAAACGTACCTAATTTGAATATATAACATTGTTGGTGGTGATTTTATTAAATAGTTCATTATATGTTTAGCCGCAGATTCAGACTGCATGCAACTGGAGCTCATTATACCCATCAGTCGGATTAATTCTATGTGATTCCACTCACAGATCCCTGCCATTGGGAGCACATGGCAGATCTAACAGAGAGCTGGAGCTTGAGTAATGTGTGCACTTGCAAGACAACATAATCACCACAACCTGATTAGCAGGGCGGTTGTGTAAAAAGTGCTTCTTAATGAAACTCTAAACCTGTTTCGATGAGATATTTATCCTTCAGTATCATATTAGCAGGGATATAAGATTCCTCAGATGGTTCTAGAAGAAGGTGTATGCTTCTGCTCTCTCACTTACACCTTTCACAGGTAGGCACTACTACATACAAGCACCAGTGTGTGTAATCTATATAGAGGAAGCATGTCGTCACTGTCCACTTATGTCAATTTTTATTTTTCTACATCATTTGAACACGACAGCTGCCCCTTACATTGTGTGAAAGTTTCATAATAAATGGACCAATAGAAATGCTACAAAATAGTTTGGAAATAATTCTGGTTCCACTGACTTACAAGACAGTTTTAGTTCTCTCCTGTAAAGTTGACATTTTGGCGATTATTTGTTTTTTATTGGACAGTGACAATATGATTTAAATGCCTCATTTAAGCACATATATAACAAAAAATACAGTTCTTACTAACTAAAAACTAAAATTCTCCTAATCCAATATGAACTGGCAGATTTAGTACTTATGTAGGCAAAATCTACACCAATCGCATAGCTGATATGGTTCCTCCTTCTTACACAGATTATAAAAACACAGTTCCCTTATTGGTGGCACAGTGGTATGGGGGTTAGCAATGTCACCTCACAGCAAGACAATCTGGGTTGGATTCCCAGTCCGGGCTGTTCTGTGTGGAGTGTGTATGTTCTCCCCGTGCTTGAGTGGGTTTCCTCCGGGTACTTCGGTTTCCTCCCGCAGTCCAAACACATGCATGTTAGGTTGACTCTAAATTGCCTGTAGGTGTGAATGTGTGCATGAGTGTGTGTTGGCCATGCGATGGCGACCTGTCTATGGTTTACTTTGGTCTTCACCCGATGACCCCGCTGGGATTGGCTCCAGCCTTCCTGTGACCCAGGCTAGTGGGATAAGGTGGAAGATGATAAATGGATGGATGGATGGAGTATTCCATTACAGTTGTGTTCTGTTTTTATTTACATTTTGCACAGCATGCCTACTTTTTTGGAAAAAACAGACAAAGACAAACCTGGAATGATTTTAAAAATGCAGTTTGCACAGAGATAATCTGTTTGATACAAGACTTGCTGCACACATTAGCCTTATAGGGTCACCCAAAGAAGTAACAGGTCTTAGCTGGTTGCCTACATTTTGGAATCAAGTTCGGATTAAGGATAGTCTAGGCCCCTGGGGAAAGAATTGCCCAGGCGTACCCCCCACCACCCACGCCCCTCATGATCAAGGGCCCTGTAACGCTATACCTTGCTCTTTTCTAGGGCCCCCTGGTAGGCGCTCTCATAACCAGGGCCCTCTAAAATATGCCCCCCTCTTTCCAAGGATCCCTAATAGCCAGAAGTCAAAGTCAGAGCAGTGCCATAACACCTCATTCATTTTCATAAGGGACCCAAAAGCATGGCTAGGGCCCCCAAGAGGCCCTGGGGTCAAAGTCCCAAAAAGTCAGAGCATCCTTAAAATGGAGGGCCCTTGGAAATAAAATCTATTGTATCATAAATGTTGATAGGCATCGCAAAATGTTTTGGGCCAGGAACCCCCGGGGCCCCCTGACCTCAAGGGCCCCTGGGCGCTGGCCCCACTGGCCCAGTCAGTAATCCAGCCATGTTTGGGATAAAAGCAAAATTGTTTATATTAATTTTTTTCCCCCTAACTGATGTGTTAAGTATACAGCATGCACAAATATGAGACACCTATAACATATGGGTTCTAATTAGTCTGTATCTGTAATTTAGCACAAAACACATAAGAGCGTATCAAGGCTCTGAGAAATGTGGGTCATATGGAAGTAGTGGAATATGTAATGATCAGAGACAGAGACAGTAACCCCTTACATTTATACACTCACAGATAAAGTGCAAGTCAAATGATAATGCTTTTATACTTACTCCAGTGTGTTTGGGAGGAAAGGAATCTATTTTCCAATCTCTTCCACTTTAGTTAAAAATTTCTGAGTACATTTTATTCTGTTCTGTTGGTGCGGCGTTTGGTGCTACACTGTCGCTTCATTTTAGACCAAAAGAGTCTCAGAAGAATAGTACCTAACAAACTTTACTTCCTATGCTAATAAAAGCTGGAGGTAATAACAGAGTCCTCCCTCGTCGCTGTCTAGGCCTAATGATTGCTGGAAGTTAATAATTACATTTCTCTTTTATTTGTTCATTTATCTTAAAGAATCTTCATGCTTGTTGTCAAAGTGGTTGATTTTAAAAGGTTAAAATTTTTTAAATCTGACTGTTTTTTGTTTGTTTTTTTTTGTAATTTTGCATAAACAGTTGGAAAACATGGGTTTGGAATATCTGTCTGAGGGGTTATGCTGCCATAACCATAACGGTCCCAATGTAGTTACAATCGTTACAGTCGTGGGCTGAAGGTTAGGGATCCTGTCTTGTGACTCAAGGTCTCCAGTTTGATCCCCTGGACCAACAGAACGTGACTGAAGTGCCCTTGAGCAAGGCACCTAACCCCCAACTGCTCCCCAGGGGCTGTGGATACAGCTGCCCACCGCTCCAGCCAAGTGTGCTCACTTCCCCCTAGTGTGTATGTTCACTAGTGTGTGTGTGTATACACGTAGGTGTTTCACTGCATGTATGGGTTAAATGCGGAGGTCAAATTCTGCATCAATTACATTTTTTTAATGCATGCCAAAAGTATTGGCTCGCCTGCCCTGACATAGATATAAACATTCCAATTTTAAATCTGTATGGTTTAATATGATGTCAGCCCACCCTTTGCAGCTAGTACAGCTTCAACTCTTCTGGAAAGGCTTTCCACACAGTTTAGGAGTGTGTTTATGGGCAGTCTCCGCTCTAATTCATGTGTAATTCAAGGTATTCTATCAGGTTGAGGTCAGGACTCCAAATTCGCTCATCCACGTCTTTATGGAGCTTGCTTTGTGCCTTGGTGTGCAGTCATGTTGGAACAGGAAGGGGCTGTCCCCAAACTGTTCCCACAAAGTTGGGGGCATGAAATTGACCAAAACCTCTGAAGCATTAGTTCCTTTCACTGGAACTAAGCGGCCGAGCCCATCTCCTGAAAAACAACCCCACACTATTATCCACCCTCCACCAAACTTTACACTCAGCATAATGCAGGCAGACAAGTATCGTTTTCCTGGCAACCGTCAAACCCAGACTTGTCCATCAATTTGCCAGACGGAGAAGCATGATTCGTCACTCCAGAGAACACATCTCTACTGTCCAGTGGTGGTGTTTTGCATTGCGCTTGGTGATGCAAGCCGATGGATGCAGCTGCTCTGACATGGAAACCCATTCCATGAAGCTCTCTATGCACTGTTCTTCAGTGAAGTTTGGAGGTCTGTAGCGATTAACTCTGTAGAGGTTGGTGACCTCTAGGCGCTTCAGCACCCACTGTGGCTACGACTTTGTGGCTGAGTTGCTGTCGTTCCCAGTCGCTTCCACTTTGTTATAATACCACTGACAGCTGACTGTGGAAAATTTAGTAGTGAGGAAATTTCACAACTGGACTTTGACTGGACAGATGGCATCCTATCACGGTACCACACTGGAATTCACTGAGCTCCTCAGAGCAATCCATTGGTTGAGTAATGTTTGTAGCCACACACATGCTCCAATACTGTATTGAGCAAAATACATTTCAATTAACTAGAAAATCAATAAAACGTGTGAAACTTACCAAATCAATAAAACGTGTGAAACTGTTTTCTTTCCGCCCTGATATCTCGGTTGTCTCTGTCCTCATTCAGACCACGATCCCCCCAGCTGATGATGTCTGTTGTACCCACCCCTGGCAGCATCGTGGGTTAAGGAAAGGACAAAAGCGATCTCTTTCAATCAGCAAGTCCTGGGTTTGAGGTTTGATTTTGGCCGACCTCTTCAAAGAAGGTGCTGCCAGTTTTCCACGCCGCAATCAAAGCTTCCCCCTCTTTTCCACGGCTCTGTGGAACATTGAGGTATGGGAATAACATTAGCATGCCCTGCGCTCTCAAAGCAGCTTAGCCTATCTGTGAATATTATTCATCTACTTCTTCTCCATGGAGAATCGCCATCAAAGTGCTCAATGCAAAAAATAGCTCCAGCTCTCTCTGTGTGTTTGTGTTCACGCATGTGTGTTCATGCATTCTCTCTCAAGAACGAGAAACAGACAAAGAGAGAGAGAGACTGAGAGAAAGGGAGCGCACACATTCATTTAATTGCACGTTCCCCTCATAACACATACGTATTCCCAGCGCGTATGGCTAATTTTCTCAATTTAAATATTAATGTAAAAGTAACTGCGAGGTGGCGTTCAAAGAAGCTGACCATACTAAACAGTCCTCAGATTGTGTTATTTTTGTGATTATGCAAATGGGTCTGTTTTCCAGAGAAGAATAAACCTAATTGCTATTATGGAAATGAGCCTAGTGGGGAAAACGGGTGTTTGGGATATATCTGGGTTGTTTGTCTGGGGCGGGGAGGCCTTGTGCGGTAATTAATTACAAAAAAAAATAAATAAATAAATAAAAAAGGCCGGCGTGTGCGTCGAGACACGGACACAGCGGGACTGGCCTGGAAGAGACAGGACGAGGAGGAGGAAGAATAAAGAATACGAACGAGTCAGCAAAAAACACTTCCAATGAGGTCAGACTGAGTGCTGGGAGAGAGAGATAGGAAAAGACACAGAGAGGAGGAGGAGGAGGAGGAGGAGGAGAGAGAGAGAGAGAGAAAGAGAGAGAGAGAAATGAAACGAGAGAGGGATAATAATCCAGGCCAACACTTGAGAAAAAAAAAAAAACCGGCTGATTAAGACATGCAATGAGGGTTGAAGGCAGACTATATTAAGGTTAGGAACTCAGTGGAGCATATAGAGAAATTCACTTTAGCACAGCGTATAACCTCCATTACATTAGCCACACTGCTGCGGAAAGGGCTGCGAAGACGTTTTACATAATATCTGTTGTTACCGCCGGGTGCCGCAGCAAATATACCTCAATACAAGACGATATGACCGCAATAAAGGGTTTAGGAAACCTGCTCAGCTTACTTTCGTCCATTTCCTCTATATGCAGATGCTTGTACATCCTCTATTTTCTTTCTAATACTTTGTGCTAGAATTGCTATCCTGTGTGGACCAGAGGAGGATGGGAGGTTCCCATTTTTGGATCTTCTTGCTCTGAGGGAGCTTTTCCCACCACTGTTCACTGGAAGAGCTGGATTATCTGTAAAGCTGCTTTGTGACATCTGTTGTAAAAGGTGCATATAAATAAAACTTGACTTTCAGGTGCCTCTAGAAAAGTTGCCTTCATATCCAGGGCTTATAGCACTGCTGGACCGGTGGCAGATGTAAAACGCTTTACCAGGTATGGCAGGGAGTTTTGGCAGAGTGACAGATTTATATGCATTCATTCATCCATTATATCCATTATATTTCACAATGGGGCGTCCAGGGGGGGCTGGAGCCAGTCCCAGGCAGGGTACACCATGGACAGGTCACCAGTCCATTGCATTGCCAACACACATATATATATATATATATATATATATATATATATATATATATATATATATATATATATATATATATATATATATATATATCCAATCTAAAGCCACAGAAAGGACAATGTGTTTTGACCTGATGGCATGCTATCTGATAACATAGTGGCAACGTTCAGTAGAATCGTTCATACAGTCCATTATATCTGTATGGAACTCCGTTTAGTTTTGCCAAGTTGCCAACAGAAAGAAATAAGTCAAGTCAAGTCAAGAGGCTTTTATTGTCATTCTATCTACGTACAAGTACACAGTGGAGGCAAATTTCATTCTTTTTTAGGAACAACACGGTGCAACATACAACAAAGTGTAAAAGTGAATACATAAGTTTGAACTAGAAACAAAAAAATACAATAAATTAACAGACATTATACACAGTATACAGACAGGACAGTGAAGCACCAACACAGCACTCACTTAATACTATAAATAATACCATAAAACAACCATACCATAAAACAACCATACCATAAAACAACCATACCATAAAACAATAATACTATAAAACACTTGTACCATAAAACAACATCATTTAGTAGTTACATTGTGACAACCCTGTTCAGACAATGTAAAAAAAAACATTCTACGTCCTTTATGTGTCCTCCAGATGTTGTGTTGTGAATGCATTTGTTAAATGTAGTTAGCTCTGCTTTAGCGTATATATATATATATATATATATATATATATATATATATATATATATATATATATATATATATATATATATATATACCGAACAGCATCACGATAGAGGGCGGGGCTATATGCCACAGCAGGGCTACATGTAGTTATTAGCACAAGCAAGTCATAAAACAGATTAATTACCATTTTTAACAAGATCATATGAAACAGCATAATATTTTTAACTAAATTAACAGTAAATAAACAAAGTAAATCATACAAATATCCCCAATACTGCAATCATTACATTTAGACAATTAATTTAAAATGAAAAAAGCTAATCAAATAAATGCAGTAAAAACTGCAGACCTTAAACACAGATCTTGAATTGCTGCTGCTGTAGTGTTCATACCAGTCAGATCTGGTCTGCATGGTGTTCTGGGTTGTTTGTTTAGTGCTAGCTGTGCGTGCTAGCTCTGCTGTTTGCTGATACTCACCCTATCAGATAAGAAGTGTTAAATGTCTTTGTTAAATGTGTTTCCAGCTAGCGGTTCAGATTGGAATTGCAAGGACCTCGTGGGGGGACAGGGTTGTTCAACGAAACACTAGCTGGAAATACAGAAATTAGGCTCATTTGTTTAACGCCATCGATCGGGATCTCTCGGGATCGGCTAAATTATATAATAAAAATAAAAATAAATAAATAAATAAAAAAATATATATATAAAGCAGAGCTAAATGCATATGATAAATATTTAATAATAGTAACGGTAATAATTAATAATATTAACATTTTAGTAGTCATTTTCATGCATCATTTTTCTGTTTAGAGATCTATAGGTCAGTAATTCACACGGTTGGATAACAAACTTGACATAGGTGCTGCTGGAGTGTTTAAACACTGTGTCCACTCACTCTCTACTCTATTAGACACTCCTACTACTTGCTAGTCCACCTTGTAGATGTAAAGTCAGAGACAGTAGTAGTTTGTGTTCTGTAGTCCTTCATCAGTGGTCACAGGACGCTGCCCATACATAACTTTTGTCTAGATGTAGCTAGTTGGTGGACTACCCTCAGTCCAGCAGTGACAGGTGTTAGAACACTTCAGCAGCACTGCTGTGTCTGATCCACTTTTACCAGTGCAACACACACTAACACACCACCACCATGTTATTGTCACTACAGTGCTGAGAATGGTCCAACTCCCTAAGAGTGCATACTCTTTGGTGGTAAAAGAGTAAAAGGGGATACACAATAAATGCAGTGAATCAGATGGACTACAGTCTGTAGAACTACAAAGTGGAGCTGATAAAACAGACAATGTGCAAAGATATAAGAAGGTGGTTTTAATGTTATGGCTCATTGGTGTATACTTTTAATATTAATTACAACTTTGAAAAGTTCTAATGTTGTTTATTTATTCATTAGGGACCCAATGAATGTCAACAAAACAGGCATTCTTCTGCTCTGATCAACAGTGTTCGGAAAATAACAGCTGGTTACTTAGTCAGCTGCACAACATTGATGCACTGAATGCTATTCCTAATTGCGTCTTGTAAGTCAGAAGTAATTATTTTATATATGTATTTTATATTATGTATTATATTATATATATTAGGTGAAAACAAAACATTTGCACCAGTGACCTATGGAAAAACAGACAGGCCAGCCAGCATTATACATGCTTTAAGAGTCCTCAAATGAATGCAAATGCTAGATTTCCATAAATACAAACCAGCACCGCAAGACCTTTTACTGTAAAGCATGTGTCCACCCACCACATGACAGAGTTCAAATCAGACAGCTCACATGTCATGTCCTTTATAAGTCATACGAGGGAAATTTTTACTTTTGCCAGTCTGGAGAAAAACAGTGTTCCCAGTACCACCTGGAGGAGGTTAAGAACCTTGCCCAAAGGTACAACCAGGTATATTTTGTGAGGGATTTGAACCTGTGACCTTCTGGGTTCCAGGCTCACTCCATGCCACTCGCTGCCCTGGCCTGATAGCAAGGAAAACCAACACAACCACCTTAAAACCTAGTATTAAGTATCCTAGACGAAAGCATATTTTCACTACATGCATTCAAAATATGCATGGACCATTTATGTCTTACCTTGAAAGACAGACAAGCTGAGAAGTCCTGGGACTTAACTGTAGTTTAGAAAAAAAATCACAACTGACAAAAACAATGCATAAAGCTAATGGCACATACTTGTGTACATTTATCACTGAAGTACTTCTGACCTGCTGTGTATGTAGTAATGATTTTACAATGATGTCTTTGGCATTCTAATATTGAGCAGATTCCAGCCCAATCAGCTGGCGGTTTTGTTGAGTTTTTTTCAGGCCAGCTCCTGTGACCAGACTATTCCCTCCTGAGCAGCCATCTTTTGCTGTAATAGTCCAACTGAGATTGGAAGAGATCCAAATGGACGAGACCTCACATTGTAATTTGGAGGACAGTTTAAGTCAGGTTGTTTTGTTGTTCTGTCTAGTTACCATCATGTATATTTGTTGTTCTATTTATTTACTGTCATGTATATTTATGGCTCCATATATTTATATGTTGTCATGTATCTACACTGTATGCAGTGTGATGCTGTAATGTGATACACGGTGGGGCCTGCAGAAAAACGGACCTCTTGACATTTGATTTAAATTTTTTTACTGTTCATAATTTCATTTTGAAGGTTTTACTAGAACAGATTTACATGCTTCAGTTTTGCAAAACACTGAGTGTTTCACATATTGCATATCTGAAACATGCTGTTAGAGCTCCTGTGTCTTTAAGCCCTGCCTCCTGATGAGCCCAGGGTGCTCTGATTGGTCAGCTTGTACAATTTTAACTTTTTTTGTTGTTTTTGCTCTCTTTTTTGTGCAGTTGGTGGAGGCTTGCCAAGCTTGCCAGTAAGTGGGTAATAAGGAATACATTACAAAATGATATTGTCTTAAAGGCTAAGCACCACTTATGAACACCCCTTGTGATATCACATTGCTTTAGATACTAATAATATATATTAATATATACAAAGAAATTTGCTGCCTACTTTGCTTTAAAATAGATGATTTTAATTAAATTGAAGGAAAAAACAGAGCTCGCTACAAAAATTCCTGAACGCTACTGTGTGACGTTACTAATGGACAACAGTAACCAGCGCTACGATACAACAGCTTTATAATTGACGGGACTGTGAATTTTCCAGCACTGGTTCTTCAGATTCCGATGATATTTTTGAATTTAAATTGAAAAGAGCTGTAATGTAGCAAAACAGACCATATCACTTAGTCACTTGAGCCACCAAACTTAACAAGTGTAGCTAATGCTAGCTAACATCAGCTAAAGCAGGCTCAATAACTGCACTTACCTGCTTCACTTCCACGTACACGGAGGCTCTTGAAAACCTCTCGCTGGTTTCCTTATACGCCCATACTGTTGGTGAAGCTCCAGTCTTAAGATCCAGTCATTGTGTAAGCCTACGTCCCATAGTTGTGATAATCTTCTGGCATGAAATGATCGCTACAGATGACGAAATGAGAGTCGTCCTTTCGAATTTGCCTGTTTAAAGTTGACAGATTTAGTCTAATTTCTGGATATTTGGGGGTCATTGGGCCATATGTGCACGGGGGTCCACTGTACATCCAATGATTGCATCTTGTAGAGTTGTTTTCCACCATCTACGCCACACGCGTACCGCCTACAGCAGTTTCTGAACAGCGGGCGGAGTCTTTTTAGCCGTATTCCTAATAAAAAAGCTTTAAACGTTTTCTGACTATTAATAATCATTAATAATCAGTTAGGATCTCAAAATCCGCTGTATTTATGTGTTTCATATTAGCTGGTGCTAAGCCTTTAAAACAGAGAAAAGGGCTGGAATTCCTGTGGGAGAGATTTTATATGGTATGACATCATATGAAAGCATTTATAATGCGTTATGAATATAGTGTTACTACTGCCGTATATAATTAATGTAATGTAAATGCTTTTATATAGTGTTTCCTCCCACAGTCCAAACACATGCATGTTACTTTGATCGGTCACTCTAAATTGCCCATAGGTGTGAGTGTGTTTCAAGTTTCAAGTTTATTTGTCATTTGCACATCATGTCAGGACATAACATGCATTGAAATGCTTGGGGTGAGACTCAGATAAACTCTACAGCAGGGCAGCATTATAATGTAAAACAGTGCAAACACACAATAAATAGACAATATTAAAGTAAAAAAAAGCTAAAAATATACATATAGTTATACTGAAATATATAAAGGACTATACAATACACAAGATATATACAAAGGATATACAGGAGGGTCATCTGTGAAAAATGTTGCATAGGCAGGTTCTAAGTAGATATATTCATGTGACTTAGTGATATTGTCCATAGCAGCGATATCAGAATAAATAATATAAAGTGTAACAATGTGCAGTGGTCGAGTGAACGGTATTGGGGTCTTTCAGCCTCACAGTTTGTTCAGGTGTGTGTGTGTGTGTTGGCCATGCGATGGACTGGTGACCAGTGTACCATGCCTATAAAACACCATATACAAGCATTTATAATGCATTATAAATACAAAAACTTGGCGTTACCAAGTTTGTAACTTAATGCATTGTAAATTCTTTTATATGGTGTTATACAGCATACATAACACCTTATAATGGCATAAGCTTGTAGAAAAGCCTATAAGTAATTATAGTGACATGCAATAGCATTAAAAAGCAATTATAATGCATTATGATTACAGAAGTGTTATTATTGTAGTTTGTAACAAAGTGTGAATGCTTTCTCTATTGAAGCAATGTAATCTGATTACTTTGCATTACTGTGGATTTGTGGATTACTTTCTAAAGTCACACACTGTGTTTCACTCTAGAGTGTGTTACACAAGGAAAATGCCATATGGTTTCCAGTTCATGTTAATTTGAATGGTTTGCATGGTGTATATATATGCACAACAGGCAGTTATGAAATTTTACAGTGCCAGTGCTTTGTCCCAGTGGTATAGTACTAGTATTTGACATCATGCAGGCTCAGATGTTACTGCCACTCTGGATTTACAAAAAACTCACAAGCTGGTTAACATGTGCAAACTTGCAAAGCACCTGTACATAATCTTCCTATCTCAACATACTCTGATTTTTTCTTTTTTCCAGTATCCAGCGTAGGAGAAACGAGCAGAAAGTGAGCCACAAAGGCTGGACACCTGCTTCGGCCTGCTGTTGCTAAGCTGCCAAACAGGTGGCCAAGAGACCAACAATAGAGCAGTCTACAGCTGAGACACACTGCTGTGAAAGCTTGCTGGCATCATCCGCGAATAAATTAAGGGTGGGGAACAATTCCATATCATGCTAATGCAATTCATCACATTTTTCACGTCACCAAATATGAAATAATTGACGAGGCTGCTTAAAGCCCCAATCTGGAACCGCCGAAACGGAGACACCTTGACTGATTTAGCTAATTTACTAATCCCTAAATGCAGAATCTCATTCAATCTCACGCCCACGTGGCAATTAGGATTTTTCGTCTTTCTGTTTCACTTAGAATTCCACACGGTTAGATTTGAGTCTCACTAGATTCAAATAGGCATGAAAAAGTGGGACCAGCTCCAGAAATCCAGAGTTCGGGTGCAATTAGCAATTTAGATATGCTGTATGGTTCCATAAAATCTGGATGTTTGGAGTTGCCCAGCAATTCATTTATACCAGTGGGCCAAAGTCATTTTCATGATTTTTTAATGAAACATAATTTTTACAGTTTGTAGGGTTCAATACATCTATACGCTCAAATATGTGCATGCACACTACCAGTTAAAAGTTTTAGAACACTGCCGGACCAAGGTTTAAGAACACTACCTGTCAAACGTTTTAGTTCACTACCAGTCAAACGTTTTAGTACACTACCAGTCAAACATTTAAGTACACTACCAGCCAACGGTTTTAGAACACTACCAGCCAAACGTTTTAGATCACTACCAGTCAAACATTATAGAACACTACCAGTCAAAAGTTTTAGTACACTACCAGCCAAACGTTTTAGTACACTACCAGTCAAACGTTTCAGATACACTACCAGCCAAACGTTTTAGATACACTACCAGTCAAACGTTTTAGATACACTACCAGTCAAACGTTTTAGAGCACTACCAGCCAAACGTTTTAGAACACTACCAGCCAAACATTTTAGTACACTACCAGTCAAACGATTTAGTACACTACCAGTCAAACGTTGTAGTACACTACCAGTCAAACGTTTTAGAACACTACCAGCCAAACGTTTTAGAACACTACCAGTCAAACGTTTAAGTACACTACCAGCCAAACGTTTTAGTACACTACCAGCCAAATGTTTTAGTACACTACCAGCCAAACGTTTTAGTACACTACCAGCCAAATGTTTAAGTACACTACCAGCTAAACGTTTTAGTACACTACCAGCCAAATGTTTTAGTACACTACCAGCCAAACGTTTAATGCACTACCAGTCAAACGTTTTAGAACACTACCAGTCAAACGTTTTAGATACACTACCAGTCAAACATTTTAGATCACTACCAGTCAAACGTTTTAGTACACTACCAGCCAAACGTTTTAGATACACTACCAGTCAAACGTTTTAGAGCACTACCAGCCAAACGTTTTAGAACACTACCAGTCAAACGTTTTAGAACACTACCAGTCAAACGTTTAAGTACACTACCAGCTAAACGTTTTAGTGCACTACCAGCCAAATGTTTTAGTACACTACCAGCCAAACGTTTTAGTACACTACCAGCCAAATGTTTTAGAACACTACCAGTCCAACGTTTTAGAACACTACCAGTCAAACGTTTAAGTTCACTACCAGCTAAACGTTTTAGTACACTACCAGCCAAACGTTTTAGTACACTACCAGCCAAATGTTTTAGTACACTCCCAGCCAAACGTTTTAGTACACTACCAGCCAAATGTTTTAGAACACTACCAGTCAAACGTTTTAGAACACTACCAGTCAAACGTTTTAGAACACTACCAGCCAAACGTTTTAGATCACTACCAGCCAAACGTTTTAGATCACTACCAGTCAAACGTTTTAGTACACTACCAGCCAAACGTTTTAGATACACTACCAGTCAAACATTTTAGATCACTACCAGTCAAACGTTTAAGTACATTACCAGCTAAACGTTTTAGTACACTACCAGCCAAATGTTTTAGTACACTACCAGCCAAACGTTTTAGATACACTACCAGTCAAACATTTTAGATCACTACCAGTCAAACGTTTTAGTACACTACCAGTCAAACGTTTTAGAGCACTACCAGCCAAACGTTTTAGTACACTACCAGCCAAATGTTTAATACACTACCAGTCAAACGTTTTAGAACACTACCAGCCAAATGTTTTAGTACACTACCAGCCAAACGTTTAATACACTACCAGTCAAACGTTTTAGAACACTACCAGCCAAACGTTTTAGATACACTACCAGTCAAACGTTTTAGAGCACTACCAGCCAAACGTTTTAGAACACTACCAGCCAAACATTTTAGTACACTACCAGTCAAAGGTTTTAGTACACTACCAGTCAAACGTTGTAGTACACTACAAGTCAAACATTTTAGTACACTACCAGTCAAACGTTTTAGATTACTACCAGCCAAACGTTTTAGAACACTACCAGCCAAACGTTTTAGAACACTACCAGTCAAACGTTTTAGTACACTACCAGTCAAACGTTTAAGTAGACTACCAGTCAAACGTTTTAGTACACTACAAGTCAAACATTTTAGTACACTACCAGTCAAACATTTTAGATCATTACCAGTCAAACATTTTAGATCATTACCAGTCAAACATTTTAGTACATTACCAGTCAAAAGTATTAGATCACTACCAGTCAAACATTTTAGAACACTACCAGCCAAAAATTTTAGTACACTACCAGTCAAACATTTTAGTACACTACCAGTCAAACGTTTTAGAACACTACCAGCCAAACATTTTAGTACACTACCAGTCAAACGATTTAGTACACTACCAGTCAAACGTTGTAGTACACTACCAGTCAAACGTTTTAGAACACTACCAGCCAAACGTTTTAGAACACTACCAGTCAAACGTTTAAGTACACTACCAGTCAAACGTTTAAGTAGACTACCAGTCAAACGTTTTAGTACACTACAAGTCAAACATTTTAGTACACTACCAGTCAAACATTTTAGATCACTACCAGTCAAACATTTTAGTACATTACCAGTCAAAAGTATTAGATCACTACCAGTCAAACATTTTAGATCACTACCAGCCAAACATTTTAGTACACTAGCAGTCAAACATTTTAGTACACTACCAGTCAAACGTTTTAGATACACTCCCAGTCAAACATTTTAGAACTGTTCTAAAACTTTTGCCTAGTAGTGTACGAAAACATTTGACCGGTAGTGTATATATGTGTTTGGGCATTTCTGGTTAAATTACATGTTTTGTTAATTAGTTATAATGTAAAAAACAACAGAAAGCCATGACTTGTAAATATTCACCGACCTGTGTTTTAACAAAAACAGCTCACTCTGTGTGGAGTTTGCATGCTGTCTCTGTGCTTGAATGGGTTTCCTCTGGGTACTCTGGTTTCCTCCCACAGTCCAAACACATGCATGTTAGGTTGATCACTCACTCTAAATTGCCCGTAGGTGTGAGTGTGTGTTGGTCATGCAATAGACTGGAGACCTGTGCAGGGTGTTTACCCCCCATTGTGACCCTGAGTAGCAGTATAAAGTGGAAGACCATGGATGGATGGATGGAGAAGTCGAAACCATGACACACTGCTTCCAGAAACAAAGATAAAGAGACCAAACCAGCCATTTATTCTCCTCTAATTGGGGAGAATAAACAAGAGTTTCTTTTGTTCTTTTGTTGATAAATAAGGCAGCTGGCATGTATAGATGTGTGTCTGTCTCGATAAAACACTGTTTAATTGCTGAATGTGTGAATGTTGCTGAGCCTGTACATTACTGGTAAAATTGAGCTGTTAGTGTTCCGGGATTTGGGGGTCAAACAGACTCATGCGAGCCTTTACTGAGCGCTTATAGGAAAGTATAAGACTTTTCCTATAGACACATGCTATGTTACCATTCATTTCCAACCAGTGAGCTGTCTTTTTTTTATAACATCTCTGTTTCAGCACAGACAACAAACAGCCAAGCAGCAGTACGAACTGTGAAGAATACGAACTGTCACCAATCAGAACAGAGGACATTTACATAGAGTCTGTTGAGTTCTATAAGAAAATGGAAAGTTGAGAATGGAACATGAAAACTTATATTATATAATATATATATTAAATAATGACTGCTTTGAGTCATAAGTGGTCCTCAGACATCTATTCTTACCTGGAACCTCGCCGAACAATGACACTCCACTAAATATGAGCTCTAACCTTAATATGCCAAGAGCTACCGCCAGCGTAAAGCATCTCTGGTGCTGAAAGCTAACGCTAGCATGAAGCATTCGTGACTTAGAGGAGTCCTTGGTTGCGAATGTGCTGGATATCTTCTGGAATAATTTAATCTGGGATCTATCACAGCCTTATGTGCTTTAAGGGTAACATATCTCCCTGTAGACAGAAACGGAAAGCCAAAGTGAAGATATTGAAGAGAGACAGGCCCAGAGAGGAACTGACACTTCCATCATCCAGCTCACTTTCTTCTGCGAGGTTATCCCTTATAGATCCAGACACACACACACACTCACACACTCACACTCACACACACACACTGGCAAGCACGTACACACATACACGTTGCTTTGAAGCCCAATCCATTGCTCGCCGGGAGAGTGTGGGTTGTACCTCCAGACATACCGCTGCTATGCTGAAAATGAACCCATGGAAACTCAACAGGATTTGCGAGCACTGCGTGGGATGAATATGTAAACTATTATTCCACAATGACTTCGTGATTCAAATGGTCTATTCAATATTTTAATTCAGTCTTATACTCAAAACCTTCTCTCCGGGACCACTGCTTAAAATTCCTCTCAAACAAAGCCAGGCAAATGTGAGGAATAAAAAAAATTAAATAAAAAATACAGGCAAAACAAAAATGTCAGAGCAGCTCTATAGAAGGGCTTATAAAATACATATACGATACATATCATCGCCGTCCATTGAATCTCCAACTTTTCACGAGAACTGTTTTTGCATGTTTTTCTTTGGACAGTGATAACATAACAGTATATAATGTAATGTTACTTCACCGAATGCAAAAGAAAATGATGCCTGGAACATTTTCCAGTTTGGCCAAGAGCAATTGGCTTTATAGGGGCATCAGGGAAAAGTCTAGTCTAGCAAAGAGTTTGAGGTTCTACCCTCTAAACTGCATTATATCATTAAACGATTCAGGAAAGCTCTAGAAATCTCTGTGTGTAAAGCTCAGGACATAAAGCCACCACTGGATGCTCTATGATCTTCAACCTCTTAGCATTAAAAACCAGCATGCTACTGGAATGGAATTCAGTTTACAAATATACAAGTCCACCACCAGTCTTTGCTTTTAATGAAAGTCAATGGAACCAGAATATTCACTAGGCTATTTTGGAGCATTTCCATTGGTCTATTGATAATGACATTTTCACGCAATGGCAGACGACGTGTTCAAACGACAATGAGAAATAAAAATAGATAAAAAATGGAGATATGTATTTTTCTTTGGACAACAATAATATACATGAAATACATATCAAATATATTATACATAAAACTTACAGTTACTGCATCCCTGGCCCTTATGGCCACATGGTGAGCAGTTAGTAGCAGCTGCCAGGCTGTTATTGTAAATAAGAATATGTTCTTAATGACTTGCCTGGTTAAATTAAAAGCTAAAAAAGAAAGTTAGATGCCATTTTTTTAAGTAAATGTGCCCAAAAAAGTCATTATGAATTGTTACCAACAAAACACATATTTTCGAGTATTTTTGTGTGTTTAAATTAAAATATTGAGTTTTTAAGTGTATACAACTATTCAAAGCTGTATTTTGCTGTATTAAGTTATGTACAGGCTAGCGTTTTTTTTAGGTACGTTTAAAACAAGGTCACAAGTTTAGTACTGAAACATTTGTTAAAGTTGGAACACAACAGAGTAACTATGCACTTTATTCATGAATAAATAACAAAGCAAATCTATTTGATGTTCAAAGAACAATGCTACCACTAGCCCTAGCCCCGCCTGTCACACCTGTTTCTTATTCGTCTTCGGTCCTATCACCTGCTCCCTCTCGTTACCTTGTATTATATGTATCCTGTATTTGTCCGACGTTTTCTATGGATTTCGTGTCTTGAGTGCTATTAGTTCCCTGGTGTTTGTTGTGTTTTTGCCTGTTTGTGAACATCATGAATTTAACTCCCCCCATTAACTCCTCATCTGCGTGTGTATCCACATCCTCCGTCTCCCCCACATGTTATATGAAAATGTTTGTTTTTTCAAAACTTCACTGTTAAGAAAAAAGTAAGCGTTTTGTTTTTCAAAGAACTTTTATTTGGTTGTTTTCTTAAGAATAATTCTATAAGCAAGTAAAAATTCTTGCAAACTCAACATTTCTCAATGTTTTCTTAAGCTTACTATAGTCTCACGCTTGTCTTAGAATGTGCGAGTTGACAAGAAGAATCCAAATTTATTACACTCACTAGACTGTAAGTCTACATGTTTTCAATTCAGAAGTTTAAAAGCCTTTTAAGTACGTTTATCCCAAGAATACTCTCCATTATCTACATAAGGAGTTCACTTACCGGCCACTTCATTAGGTCCACCTTCTTATATCTACACACATTGTTCAATTTATGAGTTCCACTTACCGTATAGGAGCACTCTGTAGTTCTTCACTTACAAACTGTAGTTCATTTGATTCTCTGTATACTTTGTTAACCTGCAGTGACCAGGACCCACACAGGACCACCATAGAGCAGGTATTTGGATGGTGGCTGAATCATTCTCATCACTGAAGTGACTCTAAGGTGGTGGTGGAGTGTAAGGATATGTTCATACAACATGAAATCAAGATTTTTGCAAAACATAGCTAAACCACATTAGGAGGTGTTTCAGATCTTTACAGGTGCACCTCAGTCTGGACGCGCTAGCCACTACAATCAGATTTCAAAGTGGTTTTGTGCTGCTTGCAGCTCTACAAAACAATGACAATATCAGAGTAACAACAGCTACAGATTTGAAACTTAATTACAAAAAATAATAATGCTGTGGCCTGTCACTGGGGTTTCCTGACTCTGTGTTTCTTTGTCCATTTAGCTAATGTTAACAATGATTTTCTAGAAGGTTCTTAGCATTACTTTCTGCAGAATCCATGCTAACCTTAGCATCAGTAGTTGAATGTCTATAAGTGGAATTTCAGTAAAATGAGACAGGGGGTAAGTAGCAGCGTTCCGTCTGACATCTCTCCTCATAAAACAGATAATTGAGGCAGTAGTTAGAAAGTTAGTTGCTAACCTTAGCTAGTTGCTAACCTACCGGCCAGCTATCCAAAACAATAGCCTGAGGCTTCAAAATCAGCTTGCATAAATGCTAATGGCTCGAATATAAAATGATGAAATGACTTCTCCGCTAGTAGCTCCGCATTTTGTCCGCCATGTTGGGAAAAAGTTCTCCCTGCATTGCATCATGGGATTGCCTTAGCGGCTGAGGAGGCATTCGATGCTTCCTTAAAATCAGGGCAAAATAAGGCTTCTCACCAATCAAATCTTTACAGGTGCACCTCAGTCTGGATGCTCTAGCCACTCAAATCAGATTTCAAAGTGGTTTTGTGCTGCTCGCAGCTCTACAAAACAATGACAATATCAGAGCAACAACAGCTACAGATTTGAAACTTGATTACAAAAAATAATTGTAATGTGGCCTGTCACTGGGGTTTCCTAACACCAGTATGCAATAAGGACTAAGTACTCTCAAACAGACTTGCTTATTTGGTTTCTGACACTGTATAAACATGGACATACATTCAGGTGACTGCTATTGTTTATAGCTATGTGACATACGTTTGTTCATTTTTTTAGACAGCAGTATGTCGTACAATGTCACAAAGCACGTGAGCGGAGTTTAAAATGTCTGAAAAACAAGAAAAAGTTCTCAAATTCAATTTTCATTACTTGTTAGCCGCAGCAGCCTCCGGTGCAAAACCTAAAATAAGCACACTTCAGACAGCAGACACATCTTGGCTGATTGACTATCTTTAGGACAAGTGGGGAATTGTGTAGATTAGATTTGTGGTGGAACTATCACTTACAGATCATTTTCCCCCAAAAAAGGAGCTGTCGAATTTTAGACGCACCAGTAATTCCAAACCCGGCTCCGAAGAAAACAAACACCAAAAAAGAATGGTATTATTATTCACGGGGCTTTGTACTGTCTTGCTTGACATTCTGCTTCAAAGGCTGAAACTGAGCCTCTCTACTCCACCCAGAGACCAATTAAAGGAGTTAGACCTGTGACTGTCTCTCGTACCTTTTACCCCTGCTGTACAGGCAGCGAATGGAACACTGATCTGTCTGAACAGACAACAGTAATGATAGCCAATTAAAGACAGCTCATTAGCCCAGACAGAACAAATGAGATCTGCTCCAACGTTCTGGAGCATTCCATGCCATTACCTGAAAGCTCAATCGACCCTCGGAGAAGAGTCTATTATTCAAACAGGCAGTCTGGTAAACTCTTTCCGTAATACTATCTGAAAGTAACCGTAAAGTTGCGCTAACAGTACAGTTGAAATTGATCCGAGTCACAGCGAAAGTGACTTTTTGGACTTTCTATCACACTTTCTTTTGATAAAGCCACGTCACGCGAAGAGCATGCAGTCTCGTTTCACACTTTAACAGGCCTGCCTGGCTTGATAGGGTTCCGCTTCACTAGTGAGGCTGTTTACATTAAGGCCTTATTAGCATGGGCATAAATCATGAAAATGAATGCATTATGCATGCAGTCTCTTCAGCCCATATGGCACACGCGTGTAAGGGCGTGTATGTGGGCGTGTGCCTGTTTTTCCTTTTTCATGCCGGACTGTTAACTGGGCCAACTGTAGTTTCTTAGTACAAACTCCTCATTTATAATAAATGAGGACAGCACGCCAACAGCATCAGAGCACACGTGTACGCAAAGGTCATGGAAGCATGTTAGCGTTTGTGTAGGCGGGTGCGTTCGCGCACTCTGATCTGTGGTTTTATGGGCCAACAGAGAGTGTGTGTTGGGGATTCATGGTGATTGCAAACCTGTTGTCTGCTACCAGGAACACAAACGACAAACAAACTGGCCAGTATACGTTATAGCACTTAGAATCTGCAGCAAGCGCATGTGTTTACTAAAGCATGATGCAATCTGATCTGAATTTTTTGGTCATAACTAAAGATGCAATTTTTTGCCCCATATTTTTCTAGCTAGAGGACATATGAGCGTATTTTTTAGTTAAGATTGCTGCAGCCCTGCATGAGACCCCTTGGTCACAAGACACTGCAGTTCCTTTTTCAAACACTAGTTGGGAAAACAGGCCTTTTGGCTTTTGACCACATAACTAAAACTGCAGGGTTTTGTGACTGTTGTAACCTCATCTTTTTGCCGTCAGAATGAAAAAGGAGACCAGTCAGAGTTCAAGCTTGTTTATTTTGGGATTGCTTCACTCCCTGGTCTGAACCTGATCAGAAGCTGGTCAGAAGCTGGTCTGCCTGGTTTAAGCTTTATGGTCTCTTTATAGGTTCGGCCTTCCATTGCCTTCGGGCCAAATGGGCTCCTCCTGGCCATGTCGTAAACTGCCTCGGCTCCGAGCTGTCTCTGGGCAAGTTGTTATCTCCTGGGTGGAGGGGTTCTCGAGCCTAGGGGTTCTAAAGACAACATCGCAGGGTCTGGTTCTCGAGCTGTCATAAAGGCCCCCCACTGCCAGGGATAACAAAGCCAGGATCTTCCCGTGCTCAGAGCCTTCTGTCTAATAAGATTATAATGATAAGTTATATAAAAAAAAAAAGATACAACATGACCAAGGGGTCTCGTGCAGGGCTACAGCAATTTTTAAGTCACAAATTATGGCTCATATTGTTTTACATCACTGATCAGCGCTCAGGATTGGCTAAGTTAGAGAAATATGAGAGTCATACTTGTAAAGTGGGCGGCACTGTGGTGTAGTGGTTAGCACTGTCCCTCACAGCAAGACGATCCGGGTTTGGTTCCCAGTCTGGGCTGTTCTGTGTGGAGTTTGTATGTTCTCCCCATGCTTGAGTTGGTTTCCTCCCACAGTCCAAGCACAGGCATGTTGGGTTGATCGCTCGCTCTAAATTGCACGTAGGTGTGAATGTGTGTTGGCCATGCAATGGACTGGTGGCCTGTCCATGGTGTACTCTGCCTTTGCTTAATGAGGTTGGGATTGGCTCCGTGACCCCCGACTAGCAGGATAAAGAGGAAGATAAGAGATAAATATTTCGTAAGGGTAAGATTGCTGCAGCCCTGCACGAGACCCCTTGGTCACAAGATCCTGCAGTTCTTCATTTGTACACTAGCTGGAAATACAGACCTTTTGGCTTTTGACCACATAACTAAAACTGCAGGGTTTTGTGACTAAAGGGTCTCATGCAGGGCTGCAGCAATCCTCAACTCACAAAATATGGCTCATAGGTTTTACATCACTGATCACCTCTTAAGATAACCTCGCTAAGTTAGAGAAATATATAGGCTGTATTTCGTAAGGTAAAGATTGCTGCAGCCCTGCACGAGACCCTTTGGTCACAAGATGCTGCAGTTCCTCATTCATACACTAGTTGGAAATACAGATCTTTTCATTTTTCAACACATAACTAAAACCGCAGGGTCTTGTGACCAAGGGGTCTCAAGCAGGGCTGCCAAAACCCTGTATTGGATTTTTCTATGTGCTGACAGAAAACAGGTTTTTCAGCACATCTGACTACTTTTTACACCACTAACTTGAGGTGACACTACATCATTTAATCCATTACAGTATCAAAGGACAGCAGAGCTAGAAAAGATGACTGATGGCTGCATTGCAGTAGATGGACGACATGCAAATTAAATATTGTTACCAAATTGTTTTTAAAAAAGATATTTTTGCCACAGTAAGTATCAACATTCCACATGCCGTAAGTTGGAGCACTCTGATGCGTCTGATGATTGCAGCAGTGGAATAAACCAGATTTTTTTTGAGAGCCATGGATGCCAGAGGTCTTGCTGTTGAGTTCCAGACATACCCATTCTTATACAAGCAAAAATAAAAGAGTACAGAACATCATTCTGCGTTTTTTCACTTAAAAAACAACAATCTACGCTACCAATGCTGTCTGATAATTAACACTTGCATGGTTTCATGCTGTTGTTGGCTGCGTACCACTGTGAGCTGCAAATGATTATTTTTTGCAGTGCAAACCTGTGAAAGCAGCATAATAGTCCAGCCCTCTGCAGCTATCGGCCAATCATGCTGAAAGGCAATTAGTGATCAGTGTCATCCCCACAAACACTGAACAGTTCATCACTCATAACTCATTTAAAAATAGAGATATTCTGTTCACAGTGTGGATTAGTAGGAAAGGAGGTATGTGAATGTTGAAAAATCTAGCAACCATATCACAGAAACTTCCTATCTTTACTCCTAAGATCTGACTTATTTTCCAACTTCATATTCTAGAATTTAGGATTGAAATATTACAGCATCCCAAGTTCCTAAATTTGTCAGTTGTCACACTACATGGTCAAAAGTATCTGGAAACCTGACAATCACGTTTGAGCTTGTTGGAGATTCAAATTCCAAATGTTGAATTCCATTTCATATCCAAATCTAGTGGGTAGTGATGTAAAGCACACGCTCCATCACTCCAACCAATGCTTTGAATCAATAGTGATATTAGGCCTGAGATCTTGGGCACCTAAAGCCTGGTTTACACTACACGACTGTTTGAGTGGTCAGGTATTTGTCGCATACACACTACATGACTGATTGGTGACACAGGGTCACGAATTACACCACTTACACCCCAGGGAATTCATCTAGCTGCTGTCCAAAAACACAAGAACGCACAAGAACTAAGCTCTTGTGAGAACTAAATGCAGGTGAGAACTAGCCGTACCACGTAGAACATATGTTATTTCCAACAATGGACACCAACAAACAAGCAATACAAGTTGTTGCTGCACTAATTTGCAGTGACAAAAAAAAGAAGAAGAAAAAGGAATGAATATGGATGAGTAGATGGATTAAGGCACGAGGCCAGCAGGGAGTTAAATATTTTATCATTAAAAACTTAGCAAGATTGTGTCAACGGTGACTTGGTTCTTTCTCTCTACGCGATACCATTGGCTGTAGCTAGACGCTGCTGTTGACTTACAGTTGCTGACTGGCCTAGATGTTAATCATGCTAGAGATTAGCTGGGCATCTGCGATTAGTTGGAGACCACTCCTTTAGCAGTTCACACTATACGACTGAGCGAGCGCCGAGTGATCGCCAATTCGCCTCAGGCTAAAATCGTGTATAGTGAATGCCTAGTTCACTATAGCACTGCTTCCAGAGGCCTGTTTGAAAGCCTGTAGTGAGGAGGTGAGGCAATTTTTAAGTACTACGCGTTTGAGCAGTTGTTGTTCCTGCTCTGTCAGTTGACTTGTAGCAAGGCAGATGTTTTATGCACTGGCTTGCGGCAATGGTGGCATCCTATGGCGGAGCCACATCTAAAACATTTACACAACTGCTAGCAATGGGTGTGTTTATTGTCTATATTGCATTTGTAAGCACACACTACTGCGCTATAGTCTTAGGCACCTAGGCATATTGTTTAAAACCTTTAAGTGTATTTTCACCAGGAAGAACACCAGATATTATTTGAACAGATGTTAATACAATACAACACATTACAGTACAGTGTAGTTCCAGATTGCTCCTGGACGCCCTAGACATTGTATGAATGTATTCAGTTCCTTCAGCAGCAATCTTGATTTAGCTTAACGAAGTACTGAACAGTCAAAGCAGGTATTAGATGAGAACTGTGAATAATACTGGGTTGTTTCTACAAGGAATAGCTTGCATATGTAAAAGCACTACTTACTGTATTAATACTATTTGTATATTTAATATAAAGAGAGCTTTGCTAACAAAATAAAAGCTTCCTGTCTGGAACAAATAGCTTTTTAAATATAATAATGTTTTTAATATAGTAATAGGGCCTCAAACTTCTGCACACTACTGCAATTCTTAATTGTATCAGTGCAGAACAAATCATTAATGGCACACATGCAAAGAACTAACTTTGGGGTGGATGAGTTGGGTAGCACTGCAGAGGGACAACAGGACTTAGTACTAATCCTGAAAGTTATTAAACCAAGATATTATTTTAAACTCATCTTTCCAGGTTGATAACTTTTTTTTAAACAATTTTATGTGGTAATTTTTGGATATAAAAATAAAGAAGGGATCAATTTATAATGGTGTTTTTTTCCACTGCACATTCAAAAATGAGAGCTGCCCCAAACAAGAAACAAAAGAACATGTGTTTGTAGTATTTTGGTTATTTTAGTTCTTTTAATTTACTGGCTATGGACAGTCATGGCCTAAAGGTTCAAAATCTGGTCTTGTGACTGGCAAGTTACCGGTTCGATCCCTGGGACCGGCAGGCCTCGACTGAGGTGCCCTTGAACAAGGCACCTAACCCCAGCTCCCCGGGCGTCATGGATGGGGCTGCCCACCGCTCCGGGCTTGTATGTTACTGCCCCCTAGTGTGTTCACTAGCATGTATGTGTTAAATGCAGAGGTCAAATTCCGCTGGGTGCAAACCCATGTGGCTAATTCTAGTTCTAAAATTCTAAATTCAATCTGTATAGTTAGTCTGCATAGACACTCACATGAATGTATATGCATGGGCTTGGTAGTGGGGGGAACAGTGGACCTGACTACCCAGGGCCCGAATAGGGAGAGGGGCCCATGAAAATCCAAATTTCACCTTCTGTCAAACACTCTACCAAGTTATAACTCTAAAAATAGTGATCAATACATTAATATGTTTTCCCTTTGTACATTCTAGTGTAATTTTTGGATGAATATTAGTGCTGGACAGCTTCATTCGTACCTGGATTCACTTGAAGATTCAGCTGTTACCAAACACAGAGGATAACTCAATGGTATTTAATATAAGCAGCTCCTATTAATGTAAAGCCAACTTGAATTAGGCCAGAATACAGGGTAAACATGAGCAGAATCATTACATACTTGGGTATATTTGACTTTATGACCTGAAACATTAAATCATTTCTCTATTATTGCCAAACTTCTGTATGTTATGTTTATTATTATTATATTATTTCTAAAATGGGGTCTTCATTGAGCTGCTTCCATGCTGAATGGATGCAAGTTATTCAAGTACTGTAGTAGCTATAGTAATAGTATAGCCACACTCTATATATGTTTCTAGACGTTCTGATTCATAGGTTCTTGAAATGCAACTGAATCGTCATGAAATTTTACATTTCATACCACATAATTTGTCCCAAACATCAAATCATTGAACATGACTGTTGACTCCAGACTAGGGACTAAGGCTTCAAGCTTAAGCCGCTGGGAGAGAGATTTGGAAAACCACAGCAGGAGATGTTACTGTAGTGTAGCGATAGAACAGTGCCTTAGTGGATGAAAGAGTGTATATCAGGAGGGAATATCATGATGGTATCTGTGCCATGGCAACACACTGCTCTCTGGGGGAAGCCCCATCTGACTGTTGTCTTATCTGATCAGCTAGACAGCGCCTGTCAATCATAACAGTGCACATGCACACAGTCTATCTCACTTAAAGTGGCAGAAAATATAAAACACAAAGGGATATTCAACCATTAACCACACTGGCTTGTTTCAAAGAATTGCATTGCATGTCTAAACGTTAACCTTAGAGCTATTTTTAGTGCAGTGGTTTAACAAAGCCAACTAAGTGTCTTTTAATATTTTTATAATTATAATTTTTATAATTATTCTACTGTTTTGTACTATTTTTGGTGCCAATTTTTATTAAAACTGCAGCCCTACCTTAAAAAAAATAAACAAATAAATAAGAAAACATTTTTTTTCCATATCTTAGATATTTACATGGATTATGTTATGATCTATTTGAACCTAAACCATTAATAGGAAAATATATATAAAATCATCATTAATAGGGTCATTTCTGTTAGAAGGTGTTTGACTTAACCCCAAATTCCTCAATTTATACTTGTAAAAAAAGTCTTGATGGCCATTTTTATTTTAATTTATTTGTAATATTGTTGTTAAAAAAATCTTTTTGATTTTTTTAGGTAAAAAAAGAAATAAAGAAAACATGCTGTCCGATGTCTTAATGTCACTAACAAAACACAAAGTTGTAGTCCCAAGGAGGTAACATACTTTAGCCACACCTCTGCATTTTAGAGCAGGAAGGCTGAGAATGCATCCCTCTCCCTCATGACCACATGGTGAGCAGTTAGATCCTACTGTGTTTCAGTAAATGTGTCCCAAAGTCTGAAGGTCAGTGTGTAACATTAGGAATTGTGACTAGAAAAGTTGCATATAAACGACAAATAGAGGAGTGCGGGTCTGTACGTCTGTGGATTGGTGCTTGGGGGATCTGTCCTGAGTGAGTAGGTGGAACGAAACCTTAATGTTCGAGTGTGCCCGAAAAATTAATGGGACTCTATGGGAGGGTGAAAGAGGGATGATAAAATGACAAACAGACAAGTGTGAGTAGAACCAACACTGCAGTCGTGGTCGGGGGTCTCCCCTGAGTCAGTGTCTTCTAATAAAAATATTATGATTCTTTGCATGTTTGCTAGTCATATACTCCATAATACTATTTTGAGTTCTGCTCAAAATTAGCTAAAACATTCACTACCGCTGAAACATTTAGTTATTAATTGTACTGGTTTTAGTGTAAAGCTTAAGGATGGCTGGTACTACTATTTGTCGCTATGCTATATATTTTTGTCCATTTCTTTTAGATAACAGTCTTGTTATAGCTACAACACAACTCAAAACAGTTTAAGGCCAGTGTGTGATCATTCTTGTAGGAACTTATTCAACCCTCAGACATCTGGTCTGGTTTGCTCTTTGCTATTTGAGTGTGTTGTATCTTTACATTTGTTTCAAAACAGCTTTTCAAAGCCCTCAGAAAGCAAGTTTTAGATTCTAGGAAGGGGTTTAGGAGATTTCCAAAACACTGGAAATCATTCTACTGTCTGTCTATGACTAGAAGATTTGAAAAGCATTGCCAAATGATCTACTCCAGACCGGTCCAGCACATGTATTAGTCTTGAAAGTCTCGTAGAAGCACATAAATTTATCACAGGATCTTTAGGTAGCAGCTTGCAACATTATTGTTAAAGTGTCTGATATTAAGTAAAGAGTGCACAAATTTGACATAGGAGTTGTGGGAGGAGTAAATATTTATAGCCTAAAAAGACTAAAGTTTGCTAATGAATATCTCAGCACGGACTAGGACTTCTGAAACAATGTGTTTTGCACAGACGAGTCAAAGGATTGTTAGGCCACAGAAGCCAAACCCAAAGTCTGCATTTGATCAAACGAGCCTCAACTGTAAAGCACGTTGGTGGAAATGTTATGGTTTGGGGCTGCTTTGCTGCTTCAGGGCCTGACCAACTCGCAATCATCAAAAATCATATTATGAATTCTCTTTCATAACAGAGAGTGCTTGAGGAGCGTGTAAGGTCATCTGTCTAAAAGTTGGGGTTGAAAAAGTGAACCTTCCAACAGGATAACCATCCAAAACCAAACAGTAAATCCACTAAGGAAGTGCTGGATAATCTTCTAGTGTATCGCAGCAACAAGTCTTTCCTAAACATTCTGATCTAGCTCCCCAGTTGGTCGGTGGCCTTCTAATATTTTCCTATATTTTAATGTTGATTATTACAACAGAAACTGCAAACAACACATTTAGTGTGCAACACAATCCATGAGTGGATGCAGCTCAGCCAATAGCAGCCTAGATAAAAATGGAGAAGGCAAATGCTTCAGCCAATAGCAGACCAGGTGAAAGATGGGGAAGACAAATGTTTCAGCCAATAGCAGCTGAGGTGAAAAATGGAGAAGGCAAAACAGTTCAGCCAATAGCAGCCTTGGTGAAAAATGGGGTAGGCAAAAATGGTTCAGCCAATAGTAACCTAGGTAAAAAATGGAGAAGGCAAACACTTAAGCCAATAGCAGCTTAGATAAAAATGGAGAAGGCAAACACTTAAGCCAATAGCAGCCTAGATAAAAAAGGAGAAGGCAAACACTTAAGCCAATAGCAGCCTAGATAAAAATGGAGAAGGCAAACACTTAAGCCAATAGCAGCCTAGATAAAAAATGGAGAAGGCAAACACTTAAGCCAATAGCAGCCTACGTGAAAAATGGAGAAGGCAAACACTTAAGCCAATAGCAGCTTAGATAAAAATGGAGAAGGCAAACACTTAAGCCAATAGCAGCCTAGATAAAAATGGAGAAGGCAAACACTTAAGCCAATAGCAGCCTAGATAAAAATGGAGAAGGCAAACACTTAAGCCAATGGCAGCCTAGATAAAAATAGAGAAGGCAAACACTTAAGCCAACAGCAGCCTAGGTGAAAAATGGAGAACGCAAACACTTAAGCCAATAGGAGCATAGATAAAAATGGAGAAGGCAAACACTTAAGCCAATAGCAGCCTACGTGAAAAATGGAGAAGGCAAACACTTAAGCCAACAGCAGCCTATGTGAAAAATGGAGAAGGCAAACACTTAAGCCAATAGCAGCCTAGATAAAAATGGAGAAGGCAAACACTTAAGCCAACAGCAGCCTATGTGAAAAATGGAGAAGGCAAACACTTAAGCCAATAGCAGCCTAGATAAAAATGGAGAAGGCAAACACTTAAGCCAACAGCAGCCTACATGAAAAATGGAGAAGGCAAACACTTAAGCCAATAGCAGCCTAGGTGAAAATGGAGAAGGCAAACTCTTCAGCCAATAGCAGTCTAGGTGAAAATGGAGAAGGCAAACTCTTCAGCCAATAGCAGTCTAGGTGAAAAATATGGAGGGCAAACGCATCAGCCAATAGCAGCCAAGGTGAAAAATGAAGAAAGTAAACGCTTCAGCCAATAGCAGCTCAGATGAAAAATATGGAAGGAAACGCTTCAGCCAATAGCAGCCTACGTGAAAAATGGAGAAGGCAAACACTTAAGCCAATAGCAGCCTAGGTGAAAATGGAGAAGGCAAACTCTTCAGCCAATAGCAGTCTATGTGAAAAATATGGAGGGCAAACGTGTCAGCCAATAGCAGCCAAAGTGAAAAATGAAAAAAGTAAACGCTTCAGCCAATAGCAGCTCAGATGAAAAATATGGAAGGAAACGCTTCAGCCAACAGCAGCCTACGTGAAAAATGGAGAAGGCGAACGCTTCAGTCAATAGCAGCCTAGATAAAAATGGAGAAGGCAAACACTTAAGCCAATAGCAGCCTAGATAAAAATGGAGAAGGCAAACACTTAAGCCAATAGCAGCCTAGATAAAAATAGAGAAGGCAAACAGTTAAGCCAACAGCAGCCTAGGTGAAAAATGGAGAACGCAAACACTTAAGCCAATAGGAGCATAGATAAAAATGGAGAAGGCAAACACTTAAGCCAATAGCAGCCTACGTGAAAAATGGAGAAGGCAAACACTTAAGCCAATAGCAGCCTAGATAAAAATGGAGAAGGCAAACACTTAAGCCAACAGCAGCCTATGTGAAAAATGGAGAAGGCAAACACTTAAGCCAATAGCAGCCTAGATAAAAATGGAGAAGGCAAACACTTAAGCCAATAGCAGCCTAGATAAAAATGGAGAAGGCAAACACTTAAGCCAACAGCAGCCTATGTGAAAAATGGAGAAGGCAAACACTTAAGCCAATAGCAGCCTAGATAAAAATGGAGAAGGCAAACACTTAAGCCAACAGCAGCCTATGTGAAAAATGGAGAAGGCAAACACTTAAGCCAATAGCAGCCTAGATAAAAATGGAGAAGGCAAACACTTAAGCCAACAGCAGCCTACATGAAAAATGGAGAAGGCAAACACTTAAGCCAATAGCAGCCTAGGTGAAAATGGAGAAGGCAAACTCTTCAGCCAATAGCAGTCTAGGTGAAAAATATGGAGGGCAAACGCGTCAGCCAATAGCAGCCAAGGTGAAAAATGAAGAAAGTAAACGCTTCAGCCAATAGCAGCTCAGATGAAAAATATGGAAGGAAACGCTTCAGCCAATAGCAGCCTACGTGAAAAATGGAGAAGGCAAACACTTAAGCCAATAGCAGCCTAGGTGAAAATGGAGAAGGCAAACTCTTCAGCCAATAGCAGTCTATGTGAAAAATATGGAGGGCAAACGCGTCAGCCAATAGTAGCCAAAGTGAAAAATGAAAAAAGTAAACGCTTCAGCCAATAGCAGCTCAGATGAAAAATATGGAAGGAAACGCTTCAGCCAACAGCAGCCTACGTGAAAAATGGAGAAGGCGAACACTTCAGCCAATAGCAGCCTAGGTGAAAAATGGAGAAGCCAAAAACACTTCAGCCACTAGCAGAATGGGGGAAAAATGGAGAAGACAAACGTTTCAGCCAATAGCAGCCCAGGTGAAAAATGGAGAAGGCAAATGCTTCAGCCAATAGCAACCTAGGTGCAAAATATGAAAGGCAAACACTTCAGCCAATAGCAGCCTAGGATAAAAATGAAAAAGGAAAACGCTTTAGCCAATAGCAGCCTAGATAAAAATGGAGAAGGCAAACACTTAAGCCAATAGCAGCCTAGATAAAAATAGAGAAGGCAAACAGTTAAGCCAACAGCAGCCTAGGTGAAAAATGGAGAACGCAAACACTTAAGCCAATAGGAGCATAGATAAAAATGGAGAAGGCAAACACTTAAGCCAATAGCAGCCTACGTGAAAAATGGAGAAGGCAAACACTTAAGCCAATAGCAGCCTAGATAAAAATGGAGAAGGCAAACACTTAAGCCAACAGCAGCCTATGTGAAAAATGGAGAAGGCAAACACTTAAGCCAATAGCAGCCTAGATAAAAATGGAGAAGGCAAACACTTAAGCCAATAGCAGCCTAGATAAAAATGGAGAAGGCAAACACTTAAGCCAACAGCAGCCTATGTGAAAAATGGAGAAGGCAAACACTTAAGCCAATAGTAGCCTAGATAAAAATGGAGAAGGCAAACACTTAAGCCAACAGCAGCCTATGTGAAAAATGGAGAAGGCAAACACTTAAGCCAATAGCAGCCTAGATAAAAATGGAGAAGGCAAACACTTAAGCCAACAGCAGCCTACATGAAAAATGGAGAAGGCAAACACTTAAGCCAATAGCAGCCTAGGTGAAAATGGAGAAGGCAAACTCTTCAGCCAATAGCAGTCTAGGTGAAAAATATGGAGGGCAAACGCGTCAGCCAATAGCAGCCAAGGTGAAAAATGAAGAAAGTAAACGCTTCAGCCAATAGCAGCTCAGATGAAAAATATGGAAGGAAACGCTTCAGCCAATAGCAGCCTACGTGAAAAATGGAGAAGGCAAACACTTAAGCCAATAGCAGCCTAGGTGAAAATGGAGAAGGCAAACTCTTCAGCCAATAGCAGTCTATGTGAAAAAATATGGAGGGCAAACGCGTCAGCCAATAGTAGCCAAAGTGAAAAATGAAAAAAGTAAACGCTTCAGCCAATAGCAGCTCAGATGAAAAATATGGAAGGAAACGCTTCAGCCAACAGCAGCCTACGTGAAAAATGGAGAAGGCGAACACTTCAGCCAATAGCAGCCTAGGTGAAAAATGGAGAAGCCAAAAACACTTCAGCCACTAGCAGAATGGGGGAAAAATGGAGAAGACAAACGTTTCAGCCAATAGCAGCCCAGGTGAAAAATGGAGAAGGCAAATGCTTCAGCCAATAGCAACCTAGGTGCAAAATATGAAAGGCAAACACTTCAGCCAATAGCAGCCTAGGATAAAAATGAAAAAGGAAAACGCTTTAGCCAATAGCAGCCTAGGATAAAAATGGAAAAGGCAAACGCTTTAGCCAATAGCAGCCTAGGATAAAAATGGAGAAAGCAAATGTTTCAGCCAATAGCAGCCTACGTGAAAAATGAAGAAGGCAAACACTTCAGCCAATAGCAGCCTAGGATAAAAATGGAAAAGGCAAACGCTTTAGCCAATAGCAGCCTAGGATAAAAATGGAGAAGGCAAATGTTTCAGCCAATAGCAGCCTACGTGAAAAATGGAGAAGGCAAATGTTTCAGCCAATAGCAGCTTAATACAACAGATTTTGTTTCAGAGAGTTTCCATTATAAACTATTAAAAATATACCGGATACTTACTAGTTTTAACTTTCCAATGTTTGAGGGGTTTCTTGTACATCCTGGACCCCTAATTCCCCAGACTTGAACCCAATTGAGCATCCCTGGGACCACCAGGATCATCATGTTGGCTCTATGGATCCTCCACACTCTCCAGCCTGGTTCCTGTGGCGATGGCCATTTAGACTCCCAAGGTCTAGGTAGAGACCAAGGGTTGTCCTGGGATGGGAAGGGGCTTGTTTCAAGATCTTCACATGCATGCATTAATTACCCACGGAGGGCTTATACACATAAACCAGCAGGTGAGCACGGAGCCGGGGTATCTTTGTGTGAGAGACTGCAGCATTTGTTTAAGTATTACTATTAAGTAACTGAATGTTTACTATGTACAGTAGTAGGTGGTAGTTTAGCTCCCGCCAGTGTAAACATGTAAATAGCTGCATATTCCGTATATAACATTTTGTTTCTGTTTTGTATCAGTCTTTTGTTTCTGTTTCTGTGTGTTTGCTGTCGTTATAATAAACATGCCTTTTGAGCTTGGCTTCACACCTCATCGCCACCTCTCTCAGGTAACCTCCTGACCGCTCACCCACCACGATATCACAAAGAGACATCAGAAATGGTTCTTTTAGCAGGGTCAAGATCTTGTACACCACTGAACCAGGAGGAGAGCTCTTCTCTGTCTAGAACAAAAACCTCCAAAACTAGGTGAAGAAAGGCTGTCTAGTGACATTGAGCTGCAGAACTGCTTTAAAGCAAAAGTCTGCAACTGTTCAGTCTGCCAGTGCAGAGCCACCTGTTGATCCAGACAGCATATTTGGACAACAGGTGGCTGCTGAACTCATAACGCACCCTGCAGTCAAAACCAATGCGAGGAAGAAAATCATAAACATTCGGTATGAAAGGCAGGATTCTGAACACTTTCAATCAACCTCCTACCTGCCATCCGTGACACACACTTCTCAGCACATTCCCTCCACACCACACCACCAACATACCTCCCACCTCAAAATGATCCTGGTCATCAGCCCAGCATGTTGTAAAATGTTGACAAAGAGACATGAAACGCCGGAAATGTTTAGTGCTAAGTGTGTAGCATTAATGTCTTAGCCATTCTAGCTGTCAACTTTTTGCGGGAACTGATGTGATTTCACCCCATGCTTCCTGCAGCATCTCCCACAACATGGATTGGCTTGATGCAATCTTCCTCCGGACCATGTGGTCAAGCTGCTCCCACAACAGCTCAATAGAGTTCAGATCCAGAGACTATGCTGGCCACTCCATTACAGTCAGAATTCCGGCTGACTCTTTATTTCTTAAATATTGCCAACACAATTTGGAGGTGTGTTTGGGGTCATTATCCTGTTGTAGGATGAAATTGGCCCCAGTCAAGCGCTGTCCACAGGGTATGGCATGGTGTTCTTGTGGTAGCCTTCTTTCTTTAAGATCCCTTCCACTCTAAATCTCCTATTTTACCACCTCCAAACCATCCCCAAACCATCACTCTGCCTCCACAATGCTTGATTAAGCATTAAGCATTGGTCATGCATCTTTTCATTGGTCCTGCACTTCATAAATGTTCTTCTGTTTGATCCAAAGACCTCAAACTTACTATAACATACTATATATATATAATTCTTATTTGATTTACTTCTACAATACCTTCATGAACCAGGAGGAGACCTCTTCTCTGTCTACATCTGAACACAAACCTCCAAGACTACATGAAGAAAGGTGAAGGTCTGGTGACGTTGAGCTGCCCATACATGCTGATTGATCTTACAGCAAGAAGAGCTGTTCAAGACTTCGAAGTACGCCCCTTGGACCCCTAATTCCCCAGACTTGAACCCAATTGAGCATCTGTGGGACCACTTGGATCGTCGCGTTCGCTCTATGGATCCTCCACCTCGCGCCCTCAAGCAGCTGTGGGATGCACCACAGTCAGCATGGCTCCAGATACCTGTGACACACTACCAGGACTCAGTACTGAGTCACTCCCAGCCCATCCAGCTGCTGTCCATGCTGCACACAGTAGTTACTCTGGATATTCACTCATAAT
Organism: Megaleporinus macrocephalus; assembly: GCA_021613375.1. NCBI lineage: Eukaryota > Metazoa > Chordata > Actinopteri > Characiformes > Anostomidae > Megaleporinus > Megaleporinus macrocephalus. Next base: position 13,066,187 of record CM038712.1, on the reverse strand, counting down.
AATGTGACTCCACTGTGTATTTGGTGGCTATTCCATTACAACGAGACTTTTTAATATATATATATATATATAAATATATATATATATATATATATATATATATATATATATATATATATATATATATATATATTTATTGATCAATAAATGTTTTAAATTCTACTGAGATTCAGATTATTGTTAAAATGAAATGAAAGCATTTGTCAATCCTTGGCTCCACTGGCATATACAAACAACTAGCAACTACCTACAATGTAACAACAGTGACAGATTATATCGTCGCTGTCCCAAGAAAAACAAGTATTTCCTGAAAGCTCACTTTACAGAACTTTACAATTCACTTAACAGAAAGATTGTTTTTAAAAAGTTTTAGAGCATTTTTAATGGTTTAATCATTATGAAATCTTTACACACTATGAAAGATAATTATAGGGCAGGGGTGTCCAACCTTTTTCAAAGAGGGCCAGATTGGACAATATTAAAGTACCTAAGGCCGCGGCCTCTCTTTCCAAAAATGTTATTCTTAAATTATACATAACACTGTATTAAAAAATATGAAAAAACACACACGTACAGAACAATGGATTATTATTTAACTAATGAATTTAATTTTACTTTAATTGCAGCAGCAGGAGATCAAAAGTACTGCAAACTTTGTCTGAACAAAATTTCTGCATCAAGTATCTTCAGTGTTTCTCATGTAGACTAAATATCACTCAGTCACTGCGTCATCAAACTTATGGAACTCAATAACAGCAAGTCTTATATTTCATATTAATAATATATTGTAAGTCACATAATCTGTTATGGTATGAGAACCTTTCTTTGATGGTGAGTTTCTCTACAGGGACACTGATGTGGTGGTGTGTTTCTGTGTGTTGTGCTGGGGTGAGTGGATCAGACACAGCAGTGCTGCTGGAGTGTCACTGCTCAGCGATTAGCATAGCCACCTCATTACTCTTGTGTCCCATGTGCCCTGAAGAACATTTGCTGCTGTGAGACCAGGTTTCTCTGCCCACTCGTCCCCTGAGTATTTAATATAATGTCCAGGCTTTGTTTCATAATGTCTCTTCATATTTAACTCTTCATTACCGCAATAGTCTCTTGGCATAAGACTCTCTCTCTAAGAAAACTATTCTGACATCCATCTCTCATGAAATCACCAGTTCTGGAGTTCTGGATTTTTTGGCATAGCCGTCACTGCATTCCGTTTCGTGGATGCTCAGTCCAGCCCTAGTTTAGATCACTCTGATTGCTAACACAGTGGTGAACTGTACTATACATGTATATGTACTGCTGCCACCGTCAGGTGAAAGGAAAAGTACGGACACTAATAATGTATTCTTACGAATGATACCGCGGGCCAATAAACATCTGTCTGCAGGCTGCATTTGGCCCGTGGGACGGTCTTTGGACACCCCTGATATAGGGTTTCAATTATGCAGACAACAAAAAATACAACCAAAAATGAAGATGCTTAGTTTTTATTGAGACAGTTGAGACTGAGACTGAGTTGTTATATGATGTACACTACAGGACAACTGTATAGACCCAAAGAGTGCATTAGCTGCTTAGCTGCCCTTATAATAATAATAATAATGCTTTACAGACAGTTTTCATCAATAGCAACATAAACATAATTAACCAAAGACAAAGTTTAACTTTAAAGCTACTGCAATGTTAAAGCTTTAATTAAACGCTGAGTTAAAGAGAGACGTTTTTAATTGTTTATTAAAAGTGAGCACTGATCCTGACTGTCTAATGAAAACTGGAATTGAGTTCCACAGTTTAGAAGCAGAGGAACTAAATATGTCTCCCCAGGTTTTCTGTATTTTACTGAAGGATGTGCAGAAGGTTAGTATCTGCAGATCTAAGATCTCGAGTTGGAACATACCCAGAGAGACATTCTGTGATGTAAGCAGGTGCTAGATTATTTAGAGCTTCATGGACGAGTAGCAGAACTTTAACGTGTTATGATCATACAGCCAGAAAATTTGCTTTTGTTAAACACACATTTCCAACCAGGTGAGGCAAAGTCTTCTTTGAGGGTCTCACAGAGCTCTTTGGTACCAAAGCTAACACTGTGTGGGATTCCAGATGCAACAGGTCACATTACTCCCAGCATCATCCCAGTTCATCATTGTTGTAGGTAAGTAGGCTTCTGATCCAGCTTCGCGGAGAAAGTGCTGCAGATAGTCTGAGACTATAGTGATCTTCAAAACCATAATAGTGTGGAGTACAGTTGTAAAGCAGAACACCCTCCACCTGATGGCAAGAATTCCAAAGGCATTCTCTACGACTCTCACTGCCCAGGAGAGACGATAATTAAACACCTTCTGTTTGTGATACCTTTGTCTGAACGAGCACTGCTTCATTAAATCTGTACACAGTGGAACGGTACCACCAATGTTGGGCAGTTGTTTGGAGGTGGAATACGAAAGAGTCCAGAATCTGATACCCTGTCCTAGGTGATCATACTAACATATAGGAACTTATATTAACATCTACAACAGCCAATTATACAGAAACTCTATGTGTGTAATTGTGGAATGTGCTGATTGCTGAGTGTAGATAGGCTTTCCATATACGCCACCCACGCAATGTGGAGTTCTTCAGTTATTGCCCTCCATTCTGTCTCTAACTTGGGTGTAACCAAACAGATGCATGTAGTTCCCTCTATCCTGTACTGAAAGCTCAGCAATTTGAAACTGTCATCTGTTGAAAAGGTAGAAAACATTTAAGCCCATATACTATTTTTAAGGTTGTGGACCAATAGAAATGCTCCAAAATGGCTGGGAAAACTTTTGGTTCCATAGACTTACATTAAAAGTTAAGCATGTTCTGGCCCTCTTCTGTAAAGCTTTCTTTTTGGAGGTACTTGTTTACTTTGGACAGTGACAATTGCAGTTGTCAGCAGTTGTATTTTCTGTTTAAACTAATGCTGTGGGTGGGGAATCGGAGGGACATTTTAGTGTGAGGTGTGGTTTAAAAGCAATTGATGAGTCTAGATGGCATGTTCATCTAGGTGCATGTTCTCCCCGTGCTTGAGTGGGTTTCCTCCGGGTACTCCGGTTTCCTCCCACAGTCCAAACACATGCATGATAGGTTGATTGGTCACTCTAAATTGCCTGTGGGTGTGAGTGAGTGATGGACTGGCCAACTGTCCATGGTGTACCCCGCCTTCGCTCGATGACTCCAGTTCTTGATGATGGCAAAGTCGGGCATTGATGGGGGGTGTCTGGATCCTGAGTTCGTGTATGAATGAGAAGGGATGCAGGATCCAAAGTTCATGTGTGCAGGAGGCAAGAATGGGAGGGGGGGGGGGGGGGGCGGGGGGTGGCAGAGCAGGGAGAAAATTGAGCATCCTGACAGCTTGGTGGATGGAGCTTCCCTCAGTCTGCTGGTCCTAGCCAGGTAACTCTGCAGCCTCCTCCCTGATGGGATCACCTGCCATGCAGAAGACTTGTGTGTCTTGGAGGGAGGGGAATAAGGTGCCGACGATCTTCTCAGCTGCCCTCACGATGTGCTGGAGTGTCTTGCATAAGGACGCAGTGCATGCGCTGCACCACACAGTAATACAGCTGGTCAGGATGCTGTCGATGGCACCTTCCATTTTTTGTATTCCAATTCCTTTTCAGGATCCGGCTCCCGTTTGTGTGCACGTATTACACTTGCTTATAGACACTGTTGATTCCATACAAGATTGTTCATACACATAGAAATTGCAAGCGTAATTTGTATCCCTGCACGATTGCATGCAGGTGAAGGAGAGTCCGATTCTGGTGTTGGAATTCAGCACACCATATACATCTGGTATGTGCAGCATGTTGTTTGTGGCGGAATTTGTTCATTATTCATTTTGTTGTGTGTTTTTGTGCGTGTACATGCATGATTTATGTATTTGACAATAGCAACTGCAGGCTGCTATATATGCTGCTGGTTCATGTGGTAGGTGTTCCTGAATGACTGGAAAGCTGTTAGTGACACTGTGAGTCAGAGTCAGCATAACACTGCCCTGTAAATGTTTTTGGCTTCACTGCTTTAACACACCCATTACAAATAGCTTAGCAACTTCAAATAGTTTAAAACATCATCTTATTTATAAGGAGTGATGGTGGGAAACACAGTGTCCCTGCACATACTGCCCTAAAACATTTCTATTCTGTTTCTAACTTGGGTGTAACCAAACAGATGCATGTAGTTCCCTTTATCTGGTACTGAAAGCTCAGCCATTTGAAACTGTCATCTGTTGAAAAGGAAGAAAAAAATGAGCCTATACCCTACTGAAAATTTTAAGGTTGTGGACCAATAGAAATGCTCCAAAATTGCTGGGAAAAATTCTGGTTCCATAGACTTACATTAAAAGTAAAGCATGTTCTGGCCCTCTTCTGTAAAGCTTCAATTTTTGAGAAATTTGTTTTACTTTGGACAGTGACAATTGCAATTGCAGTTGTCTGTTTAAACAAATGCTGTGGGTGGGCAATCGGGGGGACATTTTAGTGTAAGGTGTGGTTTAAAAGCAATTGATGAGTCTAGACATATTCTTATAGGAGTTAGTTACACACAATAGCATTGGCAACCACTGCTACCGACATTTCAACACTCACAAACTGCAAACGGCTGAGAAGATGTCTATGTAAAGTGATCTCAGTCCCATTTAGGGTTGAAGAGATTATTGACCAGCTAGGAGAGCTTGTATCTGGCCAAGCACCGGTGTCAGTGACATGTTGACCGGCTAGAGCTAGAGGCTTACAGGACTGTCTGAAGAACCGAGGTCCTGGATTAACACTGTCCTGAACATTTCAGTGCTTTCTCTGCTTAGAAGCAACATTACATGAATTTTACCTTCAAATAACAACAACTATGGGTCTTCAGCTTGCTGTAAGAAGAAGCTAGCTCAGCATTCCCAGTAGGGACATCATGACAGAGGCTGCAAAGAGACATAACTCCACTGGTATTTAAGATTGTGACGTAGATTGCAACCTCATCCCTGTCTTATGGAGTTTTGCAGTTTTTCTCAGTTCCATTTTCAGACATGCAAGGAAATAAACTTAAGGTTCAAAATTGAATCTACCTGGGCTGAAGGTTAGGGATCAAGTGCTGTGACCTGAAGCTCACTGGTTCAATCCCCTGGACCAACAGGACATGACTGAAGTGTCCTTGAGCACGCAATGCAAGTGTGCTCACTTCCCCCTGGTGTGTATGTTCTCTAGTGTGTGTATACGTGAGTGTTTTGCTGCATTGATGGATTAAATGTGGGGGTCCAATTCTGCTGTGTGCAAACACAACTGGCAAATACTGTAAACCAAAGAATAATAACTTGATCTGGTTCGTAAGTGTTCAGATGTCATTAGAAGCTGTTGCTAATGCTCCAGAACCAGAAGCCAAAGTTTCCTCTGCTCTAGTCCTCCCCGACAAGGGCGTAGGAGCGGGTTTGACCAATATGAATTCCACCCTATCCCCTAAAATATTACCCATAAGCTGATTCTACTGTAGGTAAGGTAGTACATCACTGTATGTTTAGTGATGTAGAACAACATTTGTGGAATTACAGTAAACTGTAAATAAATAATCTGTACATCTGTTTATTATTAGACAAATCCAATTAAAGCTCACTTTACAAACTAAACAAGATACTCTACATTACCTGGTACTGTTGTCCAAAAACCTTTAAACTATACATACAATGTCTAGATCATATACATATATAACCAAAAAGTTTTTTCTTTGGTGGCATATTGCTAAAATGAAATGACAAATAAAAGTATATTAAGGTATCCTGACTAGACCAGACTAACATTAGACAGTAAGGCTGTGTTCCCAACAGCACCCTCTGGAATTTATTTATTTATTATTATTTACGTATTTAGTGTAGTAGCAGTCTGCAGTTTGGGACGTGGCCAGAGAGTAATGTACCTTTACATTTCAGAGTACTTTATGACTAAAGTTAATATAAACGTTAGTTAACCCAAACCCTCCTAGTCTGTTACCATAACAACATATTATAGAAAAAGCCGGTTTTATTGCAGTATATTGTAACGTTGCGCCAATAGCAGCTGGCCCTGGGTTATTAGCTCTCCGCACGTTGGGCACTCTCTCAGGGCTAGTTTTCTTTTTAAAAGAGGTGTTAATCTCCAAAATGAGTAATATTCCTGCATCTGGCTTGTTTACTTCTTCGCAATATATTGTCACCGTTGCTATTCATTGCTCTCATCACTGACTTTGCGTTTAAAGCTGACGTAACGCTACGCAACGCTCCAGCGAGGCAAAAGCTCGGCTTAGTGTAGCTGCTGACTGCAGGATATTTCTGAACAAGCATCTCAACACAAGCTTTAACCAAGTGGAAGACCCAGACCACCCAACAACCAGAGCCAATTGCTAACAACAAACACAAACACTTGAATTGCAAAGGCTGCCAAAAGACGAAGTTTTTTAAAACCAATTTAATTTTTGGGTGGGACAAATCCACCTGTTTCTGATGTTGGTGGGACACGTCCCCGCCATCCACCCCGGTTCCTACGCCAATGCTCCCCGATGATCCACCCCTAGTATTTGATTCACAAATGGGCCTCACTGACAGTGAATATGCAGAATCATATTTGCATTTTGTTTGGGGCAGAGATGAAGTACCACCATGAGGAAGTGCAACTGCAAATAGGCAAATTTGCACAACCCCAAATTGAAAAAAGTTGGGACAGTAAGGAAAATTGCTGTGTTTCTTAAATTTACTTTGACTTCTATTTGATTGCAGAAAGTATGATCTTTAGATCATTTCCCCATTCAAATTAGGGATTTAAGGAACTGGGAATTAAGAATTTTAGTGCGTGAGGGTCGCAAGCCTAAGCTGAACACCCGTGATCTCAGATCCCGCAGACGACACTGCATCAAGAACCCTCATTCAGCAACAGCTGATACAACCACATGTGCAAAGAATTACTCAGGCATACGTCTGTCAAGCACTACAATACAGAGTTCCTTCTTTGGGCCTGGAGGCATCTGGGATGGACCATCGCTCACTGGAAACGTATTGTTGTCAGTGCTCCAGATCTTTTTTTGGACGCTGTATACCCGTCATGGCTTGGGGTCATTTACACCTCTGTGATTCAGTATTAATGCAGAAAAGTACATAGAGATCTTAGAGCTTAGAAGACACTTTTCCAGAGACGTCCTGCAATTTACAACAAAACAAGGCAAAACCATATGCTGCACATATCACAAAAGCATGGCTACAGAAGAAGAGGTACAGGTAATGGACTGTCCTGCCTGCAGTTCTGACCTGGACCCAGTAGAGAATGTGGGAGGAGTGGTGACCTCGTACTTCTGCATACATTAAGACATGTTTGCAGAGAGCATAGAACCAAATAACTCCTGGAACACTTCATGGCTTCATAGCCTCAATGCCAAAACGTCTTTTAAGTGTTATGAGAAACAGTGGCAACATTACAAAGTGGCGAATGCTTGACCATCCAAACTTTTTTTGGAATGTGCTGCAGGTCTGAGACACAGGAATGGATGTATATTAGCAAATGAAATGAACTTGACCAGACAAAACATGAACTATCCTGGTTCATACAGTCTGCCATGAATTCAAAGTCCAAGTAAATGTAAGCAATACTGCCTATTTTCTATATTTGCCCAACATTTTTTTTTATATATATCAGTAGACATTTTGCATTTGATTTTAAATGATGCCTTCAGTAATGCACACTCATATTATAATGCAATTGTACACATACAATTTAATTAGCTTTTTTTCAAATTTGCAAGATCAAAACATGCCATAAAAACCACTTCCGATCCAGAGATCCGAATACAAGCTCTCGTTATTATTGCAACTGTCTATTAAAACATTCATACGTTTCCTTTCGCCAGATCAAATCAGGTGAATCTGTTTTATCTCGCGAATATTATCCCCTTAGACATATTCCAGCAATATTGCACACGGTGATACATTTCCATTTCCACTGCACATTGTCCTCTAAGGCTTTTATTCATATTTCGTCCAAGTTAATTAGGCACCTATGTTTTAAATGTCAGCTCTATTTAATGTTGATGGATAGCACATGCTATCTTGGCAATGCAGAGGCTCTTTTGAAATCCACAGCTGTCTTATGGGAGGAGTGTAGATTATACATGTCTCCTTGTTTATGTGCGTTTTCTCTGAGAAGCTCCTTATTAAAGGAATCATTCATAAAATAAGCATGCGGCCAAAAGGTTTTCAGTGTGCTTCTTTAGTTTTGCACTGGCACTGTGGGGTTAGTGTAGGTAACAAGTGATGGAAGCTTAAATACACAAGAGTCAGCACAGTGTGAATGCCTAAAGGCCTAAAAACCATGTGGAGCTGTTTGACACTGCATGACAATTAAATAATTAAGTATAAATTGAAATAAATAAAAATAAACAATGACAATGAATGACGTAGTAATGTAAACTACTACTACTAATAAAATAATAATAATAATTGTAAAAAGAAAAAGAAGAAGCAAAGCTTTTTCCTTTAGTTCAGTTTATATATATAAAATCTTTTTGTTCCCCTTAGTTTTTTAAACATGTATTTTTAAAAACAGAAGTTTTTGATAGCTGTAAATAGAAAACACGCATCAGAGTAGAGTTTTATTACAACTCCATTGTTAGTATGTTCATCATTAGCTTGGCCTTTCTTCTTTCTGTGTTTGCTTTTGTTGTCACTCTCCTGTTATGATCCATGTGCTCATGTTTGTTTTGATTGATTGCTCCTCTTTGTCTCTGCCCTCTTGTCACGCCCCTCACCTGCTCTTAGTTTGTGTCTCGTCCCTGTCCCAGGTGTTAGCTGTTTCCGGTGGTCCTGTTATACCTCTTGTTTGCTTCCTGTGTTGGTCTGGCATTGTGGTTGTAATGTGATTGTACTGTTGCTCTGTCTCTGTTTAAGTAGTTAGTTGGTGATTTTGTTTGTTCCTATATCTGTTTTGCTACACCATAGAGCAGGGGTATTTAATAGAGATTTCCTCAAGCCAAGGTCCAGACCATCATCATTTCTAACTTGCGTTATGATTCAGTGCCATATTCTGTACATTTAAGTTACCTAGTATCAGCATCTTATACCATCAGCTACTAAAAAACAAACTTAATACAAATACTGTTCAGTATATTTCAGTACATTTATTATTTAAATACTGTTTAAAAGTTTGGGTTTGCATTTGACAACGTCTGAGTCCAGATCCGGTCCGCCTATTAGTGACCTCTGCCATAGACTATAATAAGAGACGTTTGCACGTGTATCCGGCTCGTTCGCCTAATGCGCCAATATAAAATCTGATTTTTTTCCCCAGACTTGTCCTTTATTCTATATATCTTTGGTCAGACATCTGGATATCTTTGAGAACGTAGTTATTTTCTATTTACTTCTTGTCAATGGGAGTTTTTTGTGAACTGGAAGGTTTAGAGGTTTATGAAAACCCTTGACAGGGTTACGTTTTTCAAAATAGCTTCATATCAAATAAAGACAAATTTTTTATAAACCTACCATTCATTGACACTCTCAGTTGTTTGATAGGAACTGGCTGGATACAGTTCACAATGCATTGTGCTCAGTTCTTGTAAATGGGGCATCACCTTGACTGCAAATATTAAAAGCGACCTCAGAGATTTGATATGATTAACAAAAGTCATTCAAAATAATTCTCTTATTTAAACGGCTAGAAACATTTGGCTTCCCTGGCTGTAAGGACTGCATTTCAGATGTGTGGCAATGTTAACAGCCCCACAGTAAGCAGGAGGTTTTCTTTGGCTCTTTTTGAGCATGTGTTTTCTAGAAGGACTCAAACTACACTGTCTGATGTCATATGCATTTAAATAAGCCTATACTTAAAAGCATTAGACTGGATAATTGCTGCGGTCATTAAATACGTCACTGCTGAAAGCTGTTCTTTTAACCCTACATGACTCCCCATGAATAGCTCTCTCTTTCTTAAACAACCATATTAGTGGATGCATCTCACAGTGGTAGAAAATTATGTTACTGTGTTTCAGAAGGATCAGATTAATGCATCAAGCAAAGAAAACAACTAAGGAGAAGCTGAAATGACTGGAGGTGGAGTAACCGGCAACTGTGTGGTTGGAAGAAATGAGGTCAGAATAAAATCTTGAATGACCTGATCAGAGAACGCTTAAATACTTAGTGAAGTCGAATCATAAAACCCAGACAGTAGAGCTGTGTTTATTAGTGAACAATAGGGGGCATTTGTTACACAGTGTAATAAGAACTCACAGGATTGGGACTAAACAGCTGTGTGCGACCACAAGAAAACTACCCATTGGTGATTAATTTGGTAGCATAAAAAGTCTGGATGGAAAGTGTCAAAGGAAAAGGTCATGTGATCTGATTAGCCCAGACTGACCCTAATCCAGAGTGACTGAAGCCTCAGGATGAGAGAAAAGGGCATGACATCATGTACCTGTTCTGCATAGGGCCCACTGTACAAGCCTCTGGAGGTAGTGTTAGGATGTGCTAAGTGTAGAGGAGCTTCAGTTGGGCAAGTCTATGCTCAGCAGCTTCATGTCAGCTGACCATCCTAATGTACTTACTTAGGCCTAAGCTGTGAAGGCGTGGTTCAGGGGCTATGAGGGATCCTTTTCACACATGAATTGGCCACCACAGAGTCCTGAGCATAAGTCTTCAAGATGTGCTGGAGAAGAGTGTTTCTACTATATAGTCAACAAAACAAGATCGCTGGCAAAAATGAAAGCAACTTTGGACAAAAATATGGAAAAAAATCTTTTCACAAACTTTTTTACATATCAGTCGATATCGATATATATCACAATATAAAACAAATCACTATTGCACTTTTACTTTAAGTAAGAAGTGAGGATATCAAAATTTCAACATTTTGTTAAGTTGTTTTTTTATCCTCTGATTTATTTCCTATCAAAAGATAGACAAATGTACTATAGAATATTACATAACTGTATTTCTGTATTTTCAAAACTATATATACATTGTAGGGGCTACTGAACACATGAATAGTATTCACACATAGACACTGTGTTAGGCAGGCTGTTGCTAGCCCTTTAAGTTTGGGCTGAGGACAGGACTCATAGCGGTGAGTCGACTCTTTGTCAGCTCAAATGGGGAGTTGGCTTAGCGATTCTGTTTTTGGTAGAAAATAAAGTTTTCCTCGTCGGGATATTTGATTATAAAGTCTACTTTGCCTCAGCATTCTTACTCGAACTCCTACAACATACATATTTATCTTTATAGATAATAAAATTAGCATAACGTGCGTCGATGCATTGCAAAGATGGCCGCGTCTACTGAAAGCATGGATTCATCCAGAGCACAAGCTGCAGCTATAGTCCCTCGCGTATCTAAAGTTGTGGGAGTGTTTCACACAGAAACACAACAGTGTGGTGCTCTATCAGCTCTGCACAGTGGAGATGATCACAACAGTACAACTGCTATACACGAGCACTTGAAGCTCAAACATCCCGTAGAGCTTCATCAACACAGCAGCAGGACGGCACCTGTTTACCTGTTTATCTTATTTTAACAGATTATTTTAAGATTATTAACACGTGTAACATGTTTCTTTCAGTAGTAGTAACGTTTTCTGTCTCCGTTTTCTCTTATTTTGTTCTCACTGCTCGAGTGTGAACACCTGCAGAAACCAAATTACTAGCGTGTGGGTTAATCTCTGTGCTGTGTGATTCAACCAACCATGATATGGCTGGAACTCTGGTTCAGCCACCTGATTGGTTGGGGGCGGTGCTATTCTCATTCTCATTGGCTATTCGTGTTCTCCCTCAAAACATAGACGGAACTTAATTCTGTTGACTTTCTATCAACTACATCTTTTAGTTGTATCGAGGAAACGTTATTTCACGATAATTATCGTTATCGTTGTATTGCCCAGCCTTAGGCAAAAATAAACGCTGGGACGTTGCATAAGGTTGTTGAGACAATGCCACAGTGAGTGTGCGCCATAAGCAAAGCTAAATGTGTTTGTTATTTATTACGAAAGGTCAACCGTGTTTGTGCCATATCACAGTGTCACACTGTGCTTTAGCTTTGCGGTGTGATTCGTATTTGTACTTTAGGCTCTTTGACATGAAGTTTTATGGGGTATTATCTCCCTCTACTGGACTGCGATGCTCAAGCTCCTTTTCTAGTCAGTTCTGTGTTCTTGTGGTTTATTTTATTTTTAAGAAACATTAGGATAGAAATGTATTACATTTGTAAAAGCTATGTGGATATACGTGTGGAAATGGCATTTTCCCCATTCTTCTATCCCTTTTCCACTACAAGCCTCTTCCTTCTCCAAGCAGCAGAAAGTCTGCTCTCCAGCGGTGCTTCATGCCTGGTCTGGGTGGTCCCTGCTGGGCATGGCTGCAGTGGAGCGCTCTGGGATCGCTGGAGGTCGAGGACTTTTGCTTGCCTAATGCGATCAAAAGCTATTAAAACAGCGTGCCTGCAGGCCGAGAGGCAATGAGCCTGAGACTCCACTGTCTGCTGCCGCACATCAGCACAGGAGGAAATGAGATACTGCAGATTAAAACACACACACACACACACACACACACACACCAGGCGACTCAACGCACTCGGAAAGGAAAGATATTTAATCAACACTTACATGTACAAACTGGAGATGGGCGATACAGCTGATTTGTATTTTCAGTTCAGCCACATAATATGAAGGACTGATTCTCTGCCTCTAAAAAGCTTCTGTTAAGCTGCTCGTCCATTACTATTCATTGCACAATCACAGTGGGGAAACGTCATGGCCCTCTACACCCTCTCAGAGGGCCTAAAATATTCTTAACACACACACACATATAATTTTATTTGATCTACTTACAGTTTGACAATCAACATCTAAACAATAGACGTGTCTATTCAGTCTGTGTTGGAACGTGAGGGGTTAAGTGGAAGCCTGTGAGTCTTTGTCTCCCCCTACTTCACAGAATGTTGGTGATTGGTGGTCCCGCTGTTCATGTACAGAGGGGGCGAGGCAGTTATGATTCAGGGCGATATCAATTTCAAATGACAGTAAAACTGACAAATCATATCTTCCCTCTAAGTGGGCGGGCTTAACTGTGTGATCATTTCCGCCCGCTGTGGCGACGCTAGCTATGATTCACGATGGAAGTCCATGTCCCACCCCCAAACTGTCAAAACCACCCCCTCTAAGAACCCGAGTGCAAACGTTTCTCTTGCAGGCAGAGAGCAGCCGACGGTATTGCACTTTGCGGGGGGCAGAGGGCCGAGGCTTAAGGGTCACACTTAAAACATCCACCTGCATAAAGAAGGTCAATGGAATTCAAGAATTGAAAACTGGAGTTTCCAAAACTGGAGAAATGAGCACAATACAACTCCTAACAACCACCTGGAAAAGCTGGTGGACCAACAAAAGTATCACCACCAGATACTCCATTCTTGCTTCAGATCTTCAGTTTATCCTTCCACTATGAGAAGACATAGGTCCCCTCAATATGTCCCAATGCCCTCCCCCCAATCTGGGGAGATTCCCTGCACCTGCCTGGAATGACTTCAGCTCCTGCTCCTTTCTAGCTCTACTGCTTAACCATTACACGCACCCTCGACTCTTTCTATAGACTCAGTGAGTCAAACAGGCCTGTATATACTGCTTTGTTTGGGCTCGTGATTTGAGAAGTCTCTTACATGTTTACTAGAAATAGCCCTCTCCTTCCTTACCTCAGTTCTTGAATGCTTGTTGACTTTAATGTGGTCTCAATTAAGAATTGAAGTCGCATGTATCATATGTCTAGTTGGGGCAACAACTAAACAACTATAAGTCACAATGGTCTCCCTCAACCCACTCTGTGTAGATTCCTTGTACCTGCCCAGTCTATGCTCTGGCTCCACTGCTAAACCATTACACACACTCTTAACTCCTTCTATGGAGTCTAAGGGCGTTTTCACACCTGTAGTTCGTTTCACTGGTCCGGATCAGTTAATGAGTTTGTTTGCTTGGAGTTTCCTCCTCAGTTAAGTTTTCACACAGGCAAAAAGCGAAACGCACCATAATGCGCCCCAACAAACCATGTGAGCTTGTTGTCTCCTCTGATTGGTCAGAGCTATCTGGCGTGTGAGCAAGAAAGTAAACACAGGGAGAAGATCCGATTTTCCCGAACTACTGCACATTTCTTATACAGCGTAGCACGGAGCAGCGGCAGAGACAGCATCTGTTCATAGCTGTAATAATAATCTGATAATATACCAAACTACAGTCCACCTGCAGAACACCCAGCTCACTCCAAATATGTGAAAAAGTAACTGCCCCCTAAACCTAATAACAGGTTGTGCCACATTTGGTGGCAACAACTGCAATGAAGCGTTTGCAATAACAGGCACTGAGTCTTTCTCATCTCTGTGCTATTGCAGAATAGTTTGAAGTCAGCCACATTGGAAGGTTTTTGAGCATGACTAGCCTGTTTAAGGTCATGCCGCAGCATCTCAATTGGACTTTGACTGGACCACTTCGAAACCTTCTTTTTCTTTTTTTCCAGCCAGTCAGAGGTGGACCTGCTGGTGTGCCTCAAATCATTGTATCTAAACCCAAGTATGCTTGAGCTTCAGGTCATGAACTGATGGCTAGACATTCTCCTACAGAATTTTAAACTATCCAAGTCCTGAAGCAGCAAAGCAGCCCCAGACCCTCACACTACCACCATAATGTTCTTTTTCTGAAATGCTGGGTTAGTTTTACCCCAGATGTAACAGGACGCACTTCTTCCAAAAAGTTCCAATTTTGTGTCGTCAGTCCACAGAATATTTTCCCAAAAGTCTCTGAGATTATCAAGATGTTTTTCAGTAAACGTGACGCAGGCCTTTGTGTTCTTTATGGTCAGCAGTGGTTTTGGCCTTCGAACTCTCTCATACATACCATTTCTGCCCAGTCTCTTTCTTATTGCTGAATCATGAACATTGACCTTAACTGAGGCAAGTGAGGCCCGCAGTGCCTTAGATGTTGTTCTGGGTTATTTTGTGACCTCCTGGATCATCAATGGGTTCTTCGGTAAATTTTAGTAGGCCAGCCACTCTAAGAAGGTTCATCAGTGTTCCACATTTTTTCCATTTGTGGAAAATAGCTCTCACTGTGGTTCGCTGGAGTCTCACAGCCTTAGAAATGGCTTTGTAACCTTTTCCAGACAGAAAGATGTCAATGACTTTGTTTCTCACCTGTTCTTGAATTTCTTTAGATCAGGGCATAGTATGTTGCTTTTAGCCAACTTCATGTTGCCAGACAAGTTCTATTTAAGTGATTTCTTGATTCTACAGGTCTGGCAGTAAGCAGGCATGAGTGTGGATAGTCAAATTGAACTCAGCTTTCCAAAAAATGTGGTTAATCACAGTTAATTCATAGAGATGGGTTCAGCTTTTTTTTTTTTACATAGGGCCAGGTTGGTTCGGATAGCTTTTTTTTCTTAATGAATGAAATCATCATTTAAAAACTGCCTGTTGTATTTTTGTGTGATATTGACATTTCTTTGTTAGTCTGAAATATTTAAGTGTGACAAATGTGCAACAATAAAAGAAATCTGTAAGGGAAATACTTTTTCACAGCATTGTATATACTGTCTATATGTCTGTTCAGTGATGTCTGTCTGTTGTGACTATGAGTGTTGGATTTCCCCTCATTATATTAATAACTACTCCATCAGGCCCCCTCTATTACACATGATCATTAAATAAGGGCTGCACTGGCTTTGGCACAGAACTACATGGGCCTGCTCATCAACATATTGCTGTTACTCAAGCATTAAATTTTGTAAAAGAAATTCCCAGTGTTTGCCCATTCAATCCCAGATTTCTCCCAGTTTTTCAACTACATTCGCCCTATGATACAAACTGTATATCTTTATTTTTGTTTTTTTTAATGGTTGAACAAATGGTTAAATTGTTAAAAAGACTAATTTGTTGTTACTGAAGTTACAGTAACGCTATCATCATCCACATCTGACCATATCTACACTTCTCCACCCCATCCTTCAGAACATCATTTATATTACCATATAGGGCTTAATGCTTAAGTTTAATATAATCTGTTTCATATAATACACCATATATTGTGCTGCAGAGATCAACTGATTTTCAATAATGCTCTGGTGAGATTTATTGTGATGTAATATAAATAACACTCCCTTTTCTTACCTCGCGTCCTGAATGCATGTTGACCTTAATGTGGTTTCAGTTGAGAACTGATGAGAACATGTATGGCTGCTTTAGTTGGGGCAACAAAATGCTTTTAAGGTTAACTGAGGCATTTGTTTTAGTTATACTGGAGATGTAGACAGAAACAGCAATCCAAAAAGGGATAATTATAGGAAAGAAAATGGAAAAATTGTAATAATTGAACTGATAAATAGATGGAAAAACACACTCAGTGTCACTGATGTGAAGCACCATTCTTATGAAGTGCCAAAAGCTTGATGAATCCTAGTTCCTACTGTATATGGAGGATCCTGTGCTTGCATAAGTGGCAAAAGCTGACAAAAATATTTACATTTACAATTCTATGTCATGTAATATTTGGTAGCGTTACTAAATGAAAATGGATTAGTTTTAGAGCCAACAAAAAGTATTTCTTCTGATTTCTGCTGATATTCTTAGGATTGTGAGCCAAACTATTGTATAATTCATGGAAGTGCCTCTTGCTGACAGACATCTGACTTTTTTATGTACAGGTTTTCACAAAAAAGTAAAAAAATAAAACTGTAAAGATGCAAGACCCTAATACCATTTCACTAGACCACTTTGTAATATTATTTATTTATATATTGCTGCTGTGGACAGTATTTTTTTTTTTCTCTTCATCTTCTTCTTCTTCTTAGATTATCTTTGCCAAAGTTTTCTACAGAGTTTCTACAGATGTCTCTGTGAAAGGGTGTTCAGTCCCTGTTGTACTGTAGATGACTGTCAGGGTTCTGACAGAGTTCACCACATAGAGAAGAGTAGAAAGCCTCCAGGTAAGTTCTCACACCAGTACGATTTTATTAAATGTTCACACAAACAAAAAGGGAAAAATAAACTGTACAAAACAGACTAAGGTCAAAGGACTCTGGTGTACCTAGTGTAGCCCTCTAAAGTTCAGTATCACTTGCTGAATCCTGACTTACGGCAGTACAGAAAAGTTTGGTAGCCCAACAGCCCAACAGCCTGGTAGCCCAATATCCAGTGATGCCTTACCTTGAGCATTTCAATGCATATATGTTCAGACATGATGTGTAAATGACAAATAAACTTGCATGAGTAGTCTTGCATGAGTAGTAGGGTTTCATTTGGTAGCTGACCAGGCCCTGCAGTCCTGCAGCTATAACATTAAAACCACCTCCTTGTGTCCACTCACTGTCCACTCTATTAGACACTCTTACCTTGCCGATCAACCATGCCGATGTAAAGTCAGAGACAGTAGCTCACCTGCTGCTGCACAGTTTGTGTTCTCTAGTCCTTCATCAGTGGACACAGGACACTGTCCACAGGACACTGTTGGCTGGATGTTGTTGCTTGTGTGAACTATTCTCAGTCCAGCAGTGACACTGAGCTGTTTAAACACTCCAGCAGCAGCACTGCTGTATCCAATCACACTAACACACCACTTCAGTGTCACTGCAGTGCTGAGAATGATCCACCTCCTCAATAGTACCTGCTTTGTGGGGTACCTGTCCTTTAAAGAAGAGGGTGAAAGTGGATAAAAAATGTATGGAGCGAACCAGATCTTTACAGTCTGTAATTGTTGAATAACAAAGTGATCCTGTATGGTCAGTGGAGATGATTAAAT
The DNA here is from genome assembly GCA_021613375.1 of Megaleporinus macrocephalus. Classification (NCBI taxonomy): domain Eukaryota; kingdom Metazoa; phylum Chordata; class Actinopteri; order Characiformes; family Anostomidae; genus Megaleporinus; species Megaleporinus macrocephalus. The sequence continues at coordinate 13,048,407 of CM038712.1, read as the reverse complement.
GGAAGATGTGTGTAGATATAAGGAGGTGGATTAAGCCACTATTGAATGTAAATGTACTACTGTGAGTGTGGAGCACTGGACTTGCAAATCCTAGTCACGGTCACTAAAGAAAAATGTTTATAAGCATTTAGACTATACGCTGATTAGACTGGTCCTAACTACCGTTTTTCAGGCTTCAGAGTTCTGTTAGTAATGAACAGTCAGTATTTGAAGCTTCTCCTCTGGGGTGGACTGAGCAAGTCATTCAGTAAATCTGTGCTCAATGCCTGTTAAACGCACATCTGCAGCTTCATCTGCTGTAAAATCTCCAGGCTAGCTGCTTTTTCATACTACATATTTTCATACGGTGCTCACACTCCACACTCCAGCCCGCTACCCTCTCCTAGTGGTGGGCTTATAGCACATGCACGGGTTAATAAGCACTTCAGTGAGGTCTTCTATCTTGAGGTTTGAAGAGCATGTATCTTGGTCCTAGTAAGGGTCCGATAAGGCTGTAGGCAGCCACCTTGTATGTAGTTTAGTTTTTTGAAGAGGTGTTAATGTTAGTGTTGGGCTGTTTTAGGTTCATTTGCACAAGGACTTCTTCGATGTTGAAAAGCCTGAATACACAATACAGGGTTGTGTGTGTACTTCTTTTTACGTGTTTAGATAGATTGATAGATAAATACTTTATTAGACCCAGAGGGAAATTCAAGATCTCTGCACTAAAACACTCACACACACACACACACACACACACACACACACACACACACACACACACACACACAGTGAACATACACACTGGGCAGTGAACACACTTGCCCAGAGCGGCGAGCAGCCCTATTCACAGCGTCCGGGAAGCAGTCAGTGGTTAGGTACCTTCCACAAAGGCACTTCGGTCATGTCCTGTTGGATCGTGGGATCAAATTGGCAACCTTCTGGTCACAAGGCTGGTTCCCTGGTTCTATGGAGCCTGGGCACTTTTACCACTGTGCCACTGGGGGTTGGGGTTTAGTACATTGTTAGCAAATTAATATTAAAGCTGTGTTATGGACAGTATCCTTGAGTCTTCTAGGTTTTTCCTGAGAAAAAATGTAAAACCTGAACCCAGCCAATGGCTATCCAAATAGTTGAATATTATATATTAGAATATACCCATCCTTGCTTGTAAAGCTCCTTTCATACCTAAGCACATTTCGCTATTAGTATACTCTTAAATTGTCGCATGCATGAAATTCAGAATGAGAAGCTATTTTAAAATCAAAGATTCACATGCAACAACAATGGAACTATTAGTGATGCAGCCACTGTCACATATGTATTACAATAGCAAAGCTTATGTAATACATGAGGCTATCCTGATAGTTGTAACAGCTTATCATCGTTGTCCAAGGAAAAACATGAATCTCCATCATTTGAATGCAGCAGCTGCCAGTTACACTGTGTTTAAATGTACATCAATGTAAATGCTCAAAAACCACTTGGAAGAAATCCTTGTCCCTCTGAATATAGAATATTTTGGCCTCTCCTGTAACACTTGTTTTTTCTGGGACAGCTACGATATTCTCTATGCTAACACCTTTATGGGAAGTGGTCTTCTGCTGTTCTGTATTCTTACGTTGTACATACTGTCTTAATGTAAGTTACTACAAACTTCCTTATATCACTAGAAAAAGTGCTCCTCCAGTCTTATTACAAATGCAGTTACAGGCATGTTATTACCAATGTGTAATTACATTAGAGAGACTGTACTGCTATAACTATCAAGAGAGCCGCATGTAATTACATGAGCCAACAGTATCAGTGGAAACCATTAAAAACTATGACGTTGACAAGATAAACCACTAAGTATCTTGTCTTTGTACTGCTTTGGTTTAGATGCAGGTCAAACTGGATGAACTGGATGTGCAGTGTCCCCCCGAAAAATGAAACTGTGGCTAAACAATCACTAGGATGTGAATGAAATGCCCCTTCCAAACTAATCGTCTAACAGAAGCCTGCACTTATAGCCTGAACCACCCTGTATCTGTCTCTCTCTCTCTCTCTCTCTCTCTGTCTTTCTAAGACCCATTCATTCACTTTCTCTCTCTCGCTCTCCCACACTGTTCTCTTCATGCTCCAGCCTCTGCCTCCATTACTCAGCTTCTGGCTGTATGGTGAATCGAATAAGCCTAATGAGCTTTTTGCATGGCTACTTGATTAAGACGGCTAAAAATCAAAGTTTCAAATGCTAGGGGTTACAAATCATGGGTTACTGTCTCTTTCTCTCGAAGGCCTTCGTATAAAATCTAAGGATGACCCACAGGTCCTACTCTCTGCAGGGCCCTCTTTTGGCCAGACTAGCTAGCTCTCTGCACAGATGTTCTGCTAAAGCTGGCTATGCTTGAAAGGTAGAGATGTGACTAGCACCCATGTAATGCATGCCCAATATAAGATATAAAGATCCAATATGGATACAATATAGACAGAACCATCATAACTGGGATTTAATGGTATTTGTGGTCATTTCATGCCATTATGGTTAAATAGCTACCTTGCTTGCTGCTTAATTTAATGTGTTTATTTTACTGGCTGATATAAAACAATAATCCACTGTTCTGCTCATGCGCTTATATAAATCTCATATGTAGAATCAAAGAAGGCTTCAGTTTTACTCTGCCAAGCAGTCAGCACATGAATATGCACTTATTGGTCGTATAATGGGGCTCGACAGCTTCATCTTCATCTGGAAGAGTAGGACTTACTAAATTGGTGTTATGCCGCTGCGGGATGCATACTACTTACAGCAGCTCTGCTTTATATATATATATATATATATATATATATATATATATATATATATATATATATATATATATATATATATACATACACATATACATACACTACCGCTCAAAAGTTTGGGATCACAGTGAAATGTTCTTGTTTTCAATGGAATATCTTCCTTCCTTAACACAACAATGGACTGACGGGTCTCTAAAGAAAGTTGTTTCTTTCTGAGTCGGTCAGTAAGCCATCAACTGCTAATACTTTAGATACTAAACTAACCTAGAATGTTGTTCTCCCTTTTATGCTCACTTATTAGTAGAATGTTTTTCAGCTGTGCATCACAATTGAGCAAGAGTGTCCTAACAACCAATTAACCCAATAACATCCTTAACTTGGATTGGCGGCTGTACCAGGAGATTTAGACAGAGGACTGAGAATTGCTGATAATAGAACTATATGCAAAATAAGCCTCTATACAAAAACAGACTTTGATACAAACATTTTTATTCTTTAAAAATCATCTGATACATTTACATTAATTGTGAAATGGATAATATTGTTTGTGAATTGCATGAAATGAAATTCTAAAGTGATCCTAAACTCTTGAGCTGTAGTGTATATATATATATATATATATATATATATATATATATATATATATATATATAGAGAGAGAGAGAGAGAGAGAGAGAGAGAGAGAGAGAGAGAGAGAGAGAGAGAGAGAGAAATAGCACTGAACCGTTTCCTACTGGTGAAATAATAAAAATAAAAGAACCACTACCAGCAGTTTTACAATGATCAGAATTCAACAAAGCTCAACCTGGACAGACACAAGTGTGAAAAGCAGACAAAATACACACTCGTGACCCTAAGTGATGGGAGGGGGTGGTGGATTTGGTGAGTAATCCCGATGACCAGTGGCAGTGCTTTATGATTGGCTTTGGGGCATGGACATGAAAGCCATAGTGAATCTTTGAAGCCTAGGAAAGCCTGAGCTGCACAATGCATCTCAAACAGATCAGAGGGAGAGAGAGAGAGAGAGAGAGAGAGAGAAACAGAGGAGAGAGAGAGAGAGAGAGAGAGAACATAGAGATATAGAGAGACATAGATAGAGGGAGGGAGAGGGAGAACCTTATATGACCGTAATCAGTCTGAAACTATTATTAGAAAAGAGTGAACTGAAGAGAAGGGAGAAGGTTGGTGGGCAATTTGATGATGTTGTCATTATCGTAATAAATGACACCACAACAATCATATATCACATATATCTCTCGTATCACGGATCTCATCAACACTTCCAGGATGTTTAACAAATGAAAGCCTCGTAAAAAGACAATATTACACAACCTGAAAACAACAATGAACCGCATAGAAACAAAAAGCTGATTTATCTTCAACCCACCATTATATCAGTCTTTATTAATTCATTTTTTATCATTTTTTTTTTCCTTTTATTGTGGTACTTTTTAAAATATGGCACTATAGTTTTATAGGTGCATTGTTTTGTTGGCCATTTCACATTTTTTCATTTCCAAACCTCAGAAGAACCTCTGCGCGTACAATATGCCATAAATATAGCTTGAAATGAATGAATTAACTATCTGACTCACTCACTCACATTTAGCAGGCTATACATTTTCCACAAGGAGGCCATTAACAAGCAAATAGAGTGTTCAAGATGCACCAGTGTGATACCGCTGCACTACTGCTACTACAACTAACACTCCTACTAATAATAGTAATAGTTAAATGTTTAGTAATTGTTTAGTAAACTACACCTATTTACACAGTGCAATTATACTCACTTATTATACTTTTATTAAACTCTTACTAAACTTGACAGTCGGCAGGCAGGTAACATTTTCCTGGCATTTGCCAAATAGACCTGTCCATCAGGCTGCCAGATAGAGAAGCGAGATGTGTCACTCAACAAAACTAGCTTCCACTGCTCCAGAGTCCGGTAGCAGTACATTACTCCACTCCATTCTATACTTGGCATTGTGCTTGGTGATGTAAGGCTTGCGTGCCGCTGCTCGGCAATGGAAACCGATGCCATGAAACTTCCGAAGCACAGTTTTTGTGCTGATGTTAAAGACTGTCAGCAGAGCGTTGGTGATTTTTACACACTATATGGTTCAGCACTCAACAACCCCCCTCTGTATCTTCACACGGTCTGCTTTTCTGATTTTCTGTGGTTCCTAAACGCTTCCACTTTTTATAATATTACTCACAGCTGATCGTAGAAAAAGCTAGGTGGAAAGATGTTCTACAAACTGACTTGTACCAGACAGTAAGCTCTAATAAGCTCTTTAGAACAACCGATTCGTTTACAAATGTTTGTAAAGGCACACTGCATGATTAAGTGTTTGATTATATTCACCTGTGGCAATGGGACTGAATAAAACACTTGAATTCGAAGATTAGGGAGTGTCCCAATGCTTATGTCCGCATAAAGTAAATTAATTGGATTTAAAATCATTTTACTTTAAAAGAATTCCAGAAAATAATGTTATTCCCGAAGTCCCGATGATCCAGTTTAACAAAACGTTAAGATAGCATATTGTAAGCACTCCTGCTTAGCACCACCAGTGGTCTCCTGAATGTTAGTAGCCTAGAACATAATGCCTGCCACCTGATTATCATTACCCTCTTCCTTTATATACCCCTCACACACACACCACAGTGTGTGGGATTGAATGTACTTTGGTACATGCAAACCAAGCCTTTTGTTCATCTCTGAAAAGCCAAGCCAACCTAAGCTAGGCTAACGCCATATCAAGCCAAGCCAACCTGACACCAAGTCAAATCCGGCCAAGTCTACCCCAGTCAAGTTCTTCTAAGTCAAGCCCGCCTGAGTCAAACCAAACCCGCTGCACACCCAGCCAGGTCCAGTCAAATCATCAGTCCTCTGTCCATGCCACGCCAAGTCAGGGTATACAAATGCATGCTATTCCAAGCCAAGTCTTCCTGGCCGCAACACGCTCAGCCAGTCAGGCCACGGCTCTGTGTCTCATCACACATGTGCTCACTAACTCTGCCCTTTTGTTAGATTTCTCCTTCAACTAAACTCCACTGAAGGAACCTGCTTTAACCCCTGCTTTTACAACGAATCAACGCCTGGAATCTCCAGCCTGAGCTTGTACTTTGCTCAGTCTGGCCGCCTGGATATCTCCACTAGGCCCCTCTGGTTTCCTGACTGCCGTGCCTCAGCTCTGCCCAGTATTCTGCTCATTGCATTTCACTATTGTTCTCAATAAACAGCCTGCTTATGGATCTTACCCATGAGTCTTGTGAATCGTTACACATATGCCTAGAAATACTGTGGCTGTCTCTTCAAGGCTGACTATACGTCAAAGGAAATTCAAATCTTACTGCTAGAAATGATGTCCCAAAAGACACAGGGCCTCAAAAAAACAATGCATATGGTATATGGTATAATATGGTATAAATACATATGGTATAAATGCACATATATTCTTTCTGGGAGAGCATAGCAAAGGCCTGAAACACCTTAGCATTAACTTGGGATACCATAACAATAAGCTGCCAATACTGTAGAATTCACCTGGGAGTTCATATAAAATATAAACTACTGTGTAAACTACTACTATTTAAGTAACTAATAAGTGTATTCTCACCAATAAGAACACCAGATATCATTAAAACAGATGGAAATAATCTTAAAAAATACAATACAAAGTAGCATAAATATCTTATTCTGAAAGAAGCTTGAACTTCAGTTTGAAGAACAAAGTTTAGTTCCAGATTTCTCCTGGACGCCCCAGACATTGTATGAATCTATTGAGTTCCTTCAGCAGCAATCTTGATTTAGCTTAATGAAGTACTGAGCAGTCAAAGCCAGTATTAGATGAGAACTGTAAATAATACTGGGTTGTTTCCACAAGGGAGAAAATTGGAAAGGGTTAAATAAACACACTGACGTATGTAAAAGCACTACTTACTTAAATAATAAAGTGTTTTGCTGAGCAAAACTGGATAAACAGCTTTTTTAAATATAATTTTGTCCCCAAGTGCCTCAGTACTGTACCTGGGCCCACCTTGGACACCAGAGCAATGCACTGGCAATACAATAGCAATTACATAGAAAACCATAGCATTGGCTGCTGGCACTAGCGTCCCGGCTGTGTGGAATTCTATGGCAATGGCCTGGAGAAACACCTCGGCTTCTACGTGTCTATTCTTTGTGAATGTAATTTTGGCCACATTCGGAATAATTTGATCAATCAGTAATTGCTGGGAGAGAATGCTGGAAAGTTGAATAGTTTGCAGATTGAAAACAGCATGTTAGAACAAAGATTTGGTGCTGCTGATGATAGAATCCCAGTGCTGTGTTGGTGTCAAACAAGATAAGATATTAAGATAAGATAAGATTAGTCCCAGAGTGGGGAAATTCACAGAGTTACAGCAGCAAAGAGATAGCAAGGCACTCAGTACAAACAATAGATAAATAAACAGTACAGTATATACAATATAAATAATAAAAAGTGAGAACTCTTGAGATTGTATTTACAAATAATTGCACATTGCTTCTTAATTGCACAGGGGGAATGAAAAATATTGCACATTATGTTACACTGAAAAAATTCTATTTTCTGTAAGTGTGTGGTGTTTAGGTGTGTGTGTATGTAGTCCGCTGTGTATATGTGCTCAGCTGGGAGCAGTGCTGGTTGTAGAGTCTAACAGCAGCAGGAAGGGGAGCTGCTCAGTGCTGCCAGAGTCTTATGCATGGGGTGGGAGTCATTCTCCAGCATGGATGCCAGCTTGGCTAACAACCTCCTGTCTCCTACCACCTGCACTGGGTCTAGAGGGCTTCCCAGCACAGAGCCGGCCCTATTAATAAGTTTTTCCAGTCTCTTCTTGCCTGCTGTCGAGATGCTGCCACCCTAACAGTTCACTCCATAAAAGATGGCAGATGCCATCACTGTGTCAAAGAAGGTCCTCAGAAGTTTTCCCTGCACTCCAAATGACCTCAGTCTCCTCAGTAGGTTGGGTCTGCTCTGGCCTTTGTAGTCCAGCTTGTTTTTTAGGTGAACACCCAGATACTTATAAGAGTCCACTCTCTCGATGTCCATACCCTGGATATTCACCATGGAAATCCACCACCAGTTCTTTGGTCTTTCCCACATTTATCTAGAGGTGGTTCTGCAGACACCAATCCAGAAAGTCCTGAATCAGTTCTCTGTACTTGCCGTCCTCTTAATTAGTTATGAAGTCGGCGATCGCTGAGTCATCAGAGAACTTCTGGAGGCGACAGTTCGGTGAGCTGTACATGAGGTCAGCGGTGTAGTGAGGAGGAACGGTGCCAGAACCTTTCCCTGAGGCGCCCCTGTATCAGACACACAGTCCCGTACTGTGGTCAGTTGGTGAGGTAGTCCAAATCCAGTTAGACAGGTGACTGTCCACTCCACTAGAAGCCCGAGCTGTATGGTGTTAAAAGCACTGGAGAAATCAAAGAAGATGATCCTCACAGCGCTCCCAGGCTTCTCCAGGTGAGAAATAGCTTAGTGTAGAAGATAGATGACAGCATCATCCACCCTGTCACCAGGCTGGTAGGCAAACTGAAGAGCGTCCATGTATGAACCAGAGGACAGAGGTGGTTAAGGACCAGCTTCTTCTCCATTAGGCCTGACTTTTGCTTTATTGTGGTTATCACTTTGAATTCTCTTTCGAGTTTCCAGCTTCAGCTGCATTAGCGCCCTCATTCTACAGGGTTAGCATTCAATTTCCAAACCCATGACGGAGGCCATTAGGACAGCGACCTGTTGCCATCACGCTTTTTGGTGCGCGCTTGTGTCAACGACTCATACAGTCATATTGCTCCGTTCTGTTCACCAGTTCTGACTGAGCGCTGTCAAGCTTTGGGAAATCGGTTGAGCTCTCCAGCCTCAGTGGAGCTCGCCGTGCTGTGTTAGCACTTCTCGCCCTCGGGTGGCAGCAGGACGGCGCTGGAACCATTTCTCCCATTCCTTTCCCAGTTTGCATTTCCATCTCTAGCACAGCGGTTTTCCACAGGAGCCTGTAGCGGTTGCAGCAGTCTGCTGTAATAAGAGGAGCCACGGTGGTGCAGGGCGCTGTGCCTGAGTCCTATCATTCTGACGGCTGGAGGACAAATCCGATAAAAGTGTCCGGTTTTATATGATCCCATGCCTCTCCGGCAGACTTATCATTAAAAAGAGCTCAATGTCTGCTCTCTGAGCTGTATCCTTACAGAATGAGGGAGACAAAAAGAACTTACAACTAAAAATAAGTGCACAGCCAGCGGGGAGAGTGCAGAAAGCAAAGTATTAATACTAATAAGATTTGCAATTGTAATGTTTGCAAATGTGGTTCATAATGCAGGAGTCTTTTCTTTCTGTTTGGGAAGGTGTGTGTTTCATGTCCTTGATGAATCTTAGATTTGGCCTTGTCTGAGACCAGGGGTCCACCTTTTATTGGAACACGCCAGCCTGTTTGTGTAGTCAGTGTGCGCACGTGTGGTTCTTTTAAGAAGTTTGGACTGAGATTGGAGAGGGCGTGTGTGTTTGTGTGTGTATGTGTGTGTGAGTAAGAAAGTTCCAGGTGAAATGCTAGCCTGTAGGTGATGTTAAATTGGGACAGAACTCTAGATGAACTTTCTTTGGGCTTCAGCAAAAAGTTCAATTATAGCCAGTAAGCGGAACACGCTCTCAAGGCATTTGGAAGTGAGAAAAAGGGAAGCGAATGGTGATTAATCATTTACACACCCCCAAAAAAATCCTGCCAAATGCCAAAGGCTAATTAATATGATCTCGTCGTTTCATTTGCATTCAATGTTCATGTTACGAATGTGAAAAAAAAGGGTTTTATCCATTTTTGTACATTTATTGTATTTGCTTTTGCTTTTTTTCTCCATCACAGAATACCTAGTTTTAATACCTGAATATCCTCCCAGACCCTGTATGCACTATACAGTAGCGCTGGGCATACGGGCCATATTCATGGATTTTTGTTTTTCTACATCATTCGAATGCGACAGCTGCCCTTTAGATTGTGTGATAATTTCATGATGAGTGGACCAATAGAAATGCTCCAGAATAGCTTGGGAGAATGTCTGGTTCCATTGACTTACATTAAAAGTAAAGAAGGTTTTTGTCCTCTCCTTTAAAGTTACATGTTTCGTCTTGTGACAGCGGCAATATGCTGAAACGGCTTTACTCACACCCATTTTTTCAGAAACACCAAATTCGTAGGCACTTGTAGGGACCACAGAAGGACCACTGCTGAGCAAATACACTCATACCAGCTCAAACTGGCCAATATTGTGCTGGTTTGATTGTTGCACCATCCATGTCTTTTTCTATTTGTAGATGCTGTAGAGAGGGCTGATAAACTCTAGAGAGGGCTGATAAACCCTATGTCATTTGTAGATGGGGTAGAGAGGGCTGATAAATTCTAGAGAGGGCTGATAAACCCTATGTCATTTGTAGATAGGTAGAGAGGGCTAATAAACTCTAGAGAGGGCTGATAAACTCTATGTCATTTGTAGATGGGGTAGAGAGGGCTGATAAACTCAAGAGAGGGCTGATAAACTATATGTCATTTGTAGATGGGGTAGAGAGGGCTGATAAACTCTAGAGAGGGCTGATAAACTCTATGTCATTTGTAGATGGGGTAGAGAGGGCTGATAAACTCTAGAGAGGGCTGATAAACCCTATGTCATTTGTAGATGGGGTAGAGAGGGCTGATAAACTCTAGAGAGGGCTGATAAACCCTATGCCATTTGTAGATGGGGTAGAGAGGGCTGATAAACTCTAGAGAGGGCTGATAAATTCTGTCATTTGTAAATGGGGTAGAGAGGGCTGATAAACTCTAGAGGGGGCTGATAAACTCTATGCCTGGCCTGCAGCAGTGTTAATGTGTTGATATACTCCAGTTCTGTTGTGTCCATTCTAACATCACTTGAACTCTTGGGATGAAAAGTGTTCTAAGGAGTTCAAGCATCCCCCATGGGCAGATCATAATGTTATCAGTTTGTTTTTGTTAATTTTCTGTAAAATTCTGTATTTTAGGAAATCTTTGATAATTTATAGTATTTCTTCATCTATATGTTATATATATGATGTGTAATGAATGATAATGAATACAATGAGCTACAAACGAATTTTAGTGTTTTCTTGTTCGCTGTGTCCAGGTCTTGGTCTTGGGTCCAGACTTGTCTTAGATTCAACTATTGCTAAGTCTTGGTCATATCCCTGACTCGATTTGTCCTGGCATCTGTCTTGACCTAAACTCAACTACTACATAGTCATGGTCCTGTCCCTGACTTCATATGCCTTGGTATCTGTCTTTTCCTGCTGGGCAGATAGTCCTCAGTGCTGATGCTTTTAGTTTTTTGGGTTTTTTTGACCAAATCTAAATTTTTTGACCCACAATTTAGATTGGTCTATCTTCAGTATAGACAGTAGACTGAAACAATCAGGATATAGTATTTTTTTTTATATGATACTGTTATATTTGATAATTATTGTATGATAATGGTAAAATACATTCCTTCAGGTAACACATACATAAATTACTAGTCAGTTGTACTCCACTAATTATGAGTCCCAGTCCAGCCCTGGACTCAACTAATACAAAGCATTGGTCCTGACCCAGACTGGATATGTTCTGGATCTGTCTTGTCCTCGACTCAACTACTACCAAGTCTGGGTCCTGTCCCTGATTTGATATGTCCTGATATCTGTCTTGAATTGGACTCAACTACTACAAATTCTTGGTCTTTACTCAAGACTATGACAGTAGGCTCCAGTCAGCAACTGGACCACTGCTAAGAAAATACACTCATACCAGCTCTAACTCGCCACAGTTATGATGGTGCAATTGTTTCACCATCCAGGTCCATTTGTAGACGGAGTAGAGAGGGCTGATAAACTCTGAGCCAGCAGATGGCCTGCAGCAGTGTTGATGTGTTGATGTACTCCAGCAATGTTGTGTCCGTCTGAACATCATTTGAACTCTTGGGCTGAAAAGTGTCCGCTCGAGGGCAGATCAGAACGTTATCAATTTGTTTTCATGTAATGATAAAATGGATGTATGGGCTTTGGTTTATATTTTGGTGTCTTTAGGTGGTGATTGTAGAGAAGATTGTAAAAAAGAATTGTAGAGAAGAATGGGCAGAAAATAGTTTATCATTTAGCCAAGAATCAGCACCAAGGTTCAGAAGAATCGACTCATTTGGAGTCAATGCCCCACCATTACTGATCAACTTTGTAGCAACAGGGTTACAGTCTTGAACTGTACACATACAACATGTACGTACATGGTGTTTCTGATAAAATGGCCCCAGAGTAAGAATTTTAGGTGGTGTTTCCACCTAATAAACAAGCAACTCTACTGTTATCTACTGCTTAGCCGTTTAGATCTTTTCAAAAAGAAAGTTAACTGAGAATGCTTTCAGTCTGTAAAGTGATATGAATGCTGAATTTGGTGCATCAGTTTGCCCCCAGCGTTTCAGTGCCTTTGCTAATGCTCAGTGTTTTTTTGTGTGGAGTTTGCTGTGAATAGGCTCAGCTTTTACCTCTTCACCCCTGCAGCAGTAGACTACAGATGCCAGGGTGGGCATCTTGTCATGAAGCTGGATTAATTTTAATTCCTTCTGAATCATTTTCATATTGAATTATGTGGCAGAATGCTAATACAGACCAGAGCTTCCTCAGAAATCCCTCTCTCGAAATAGCACAGCTGTGACCCTTCGTTTCGACCCTCCTGTCCTACTAAAAATGAATGTTTTTTTATTGAAATCGACACCAATTTCAGAGCTAAAAAAACAAAATATTGATCATTTTAGTCAATATTTACACTAGAGCGATCTTAGTTAAACAATGCTTTATTACAGGATTCACATGTACCAGCCACTTCATGAACCCTCAGGGTCTTCTAGGCCTCCCAAGAAGGTGGAATGCTTCCTGTGAAATGTTTTGTTTAGTAAAATCATTAAGCATTTTGCATTTCTTTTGCTTTCTCATTTTATTCCAAAGGTTTGATTGAAAACAAACTGGTTACACTTATAAATTGGCCAATGGAAAATTATACAATAAGGGTGTTTTTCTGTTTTGGCCTGAACTCAATGACCACAATGTCTTGGTCCTGACCCTGACTCAATATGCCCTGGTATCTGTCTTGTTCTGGACTCAACTACTACTTAGTCTTGTTCCTGTTCATGATTCCATATTTCTTGGTATCTCTCTTGATGTGCACTCAACTACTACAAAGTATTGGTCCTGACCCTGACTCGATATGTTCTGGATCTGGGTCTTGTCCTGACCTGGACACACCTACTACCAAGTTTAGGTCCTGTCATTCTGCTTTTTGCACTTTCTTTTGCTTTCTTGTGTTATTCCAGTGGTTTGATTGGAAACAAATGGGTTATGTTTATAAATTTGCCAATGGAAAATTATCCAATGGGGTTTGTTTCCCTATTTTTTCCTTTGGTAGAAATAGCCAAGCCAGCTCTCCCATTGATTTGGACTTCAGGAGCTAAACGGAAGGCCTAAAATGTCAAATTCACCACTATCAAAATTAGGAATCCATCACATTTTGCTTTACAACTGAACAAGTTAGACCTGTACACCAAGCTAAGGCAGCTGCATTGTTTTTTTATATGGGCAGTACACTGGCAAGTCTACTTAAAGTACAGTTAAGCATGAAAAACAACACTTAAATCAATGCCTAGTTGTAAACTTTAAATTGCAAAACAATATATAAGGAGCTATGAGTAAACTATGAGCTATGAGAAAATATGAGTATTTTGTTAAGTTGACTAAAAGAAAACTATACTTGCAGTTGATGAACTATACTAAACCATTAGCATATTAAGATTGTACTTATTAGTGTACTTTCATACACTAAACAGTGGGACAGAAGTTTATAGCTTGTAAGCTAAGGGCAGCATGGTGGCCCAGCACAGCGCTCTCGCCTCACCGCAAGATGGCCCTGGGTTTGATTCCCAACCACAGTGACCAGATTTCTTATGGGTGAATTGGAGATGCTAAATTCCCCCTTGCCGTCAGTGTGTATGCCTGTGTGATAAGCAGCAAAAAGATAAGATAATGTTCTATTAGTCCCACAGTGGGGAAATTCACAAAAGATCATCTTCCCTGACCAGGAATGAGTCCTAACCACTAGACCACTATTAGCTACACAGCGGAATTTGACCTCTGCATTTATTCCATCCGTGCAGAGAAACACCCACATTGTAACATGGCAGGAACAGACAGACGTTCACAGATATTGAATATAAAAGGTCAAAACCAGAGTTAATGAAGCAACCATACCAGAAAGGACTAAGCAAAGAGATAAACGCGGAAACAGGCAAAAGGTACGTAAGCGGGTAAACACAGCTACCGATACAAAAGGGGCAAGGCTAAAGGCAAAGTCGAGAAACAGGAAAACAGGTCAACATCAATTGGTCATAAACAAGAAAAGAAACGCTCAGCAAGGCACAGGAAAACAGGCACAATACTTTGCAAAGTGAGAGTCCAAACATAGAGCTTATATAGTTTGTGTAATGACTAAAACTCAGGTGAACCTGATCTTTGCCTGGAAGGTTGCTGGTTCTATCCCCTGGACCAACAGCACACAACTCAATTGCCCTTGAGCATGGCACCTAACCCCCAACTGCTCCCCAGGTGCTGTGGATAGGGCTGTCCACTGCTCTGGGCAAGTGGACTTGAGTCATGAGTCAAGTGATCAACAGAGGATTGCTGGGAAGTGGAGTTCGTAGGTGTCAACCTAGACTCTTGCGCAGCAGCGTTGGCATGCAAGGTGACACACATATACACACACACTCTAGGGGGCACTTGAGTTGTGTGCTGTTGGTCCAGGGGATTGAATCAGCAACCTTCCAGTCACAAGACTGTGCCCCTAACCTTCATCCCACGACTTAACCAACCAACCAACCAAAGAAATGAACAGGTTTTAGTGTAGCTGCAGCTCAAAAGATTCGTTGTGTATTTAAGAGTTTACTACTCTTGTTCAGGTTCAAAAACTAAAAAGTGGACCAATTTAGTATACCCAGAAGGATATCTGGGAAATGTACTTCAACTTAGGTTTGCTTAACAAAATGAACTTTAAGTATGTTTAGTCTGTGTATGCGTTTGTATAGGACTTTATCAGAATCCATTGTGTTCACTGCTTTTAGTGTGGTTTATATACAAGTCGCTGCTGACTGGGCATCTTCTCTAGCACACCCATGTACCTTATAGCATGTTGCTCATATTTCTCACCGATTCGATAAAACCTGCCATTCAGCCTGGACCTGTAGCAAAACGGTGCACAAGGATTTAAGACCGTATGTGTCTCAAGCACAAAAAACAACCCAACCAATGGGCCTTTTTTGCATTAGACCTTTGTGTGTGTCTTATACTACAGCACAACAACTTCATAGCAATATTAGTGCATACTGCTGATCCAGCCCCACTGAATCCACCGCACCTTAATATCGACCTTTTTTTTTTTTTAGCTGCCGCTCTTCCGGCTGCAGATTTCTGGGGTTTTCCTTGCAAGCGTGCTGTTAAAGAATAGCAACCTGTTCCCAGCATCGCTAAAGGCGAGCCCAGCCTTCAAACACTCTGGCTATCAAAGACCCTCTAATACCGCCTTCTCCCGTCTCTGCGCTTCCACAGACAGAGTCACTAAAACATCACAGGCTTTAAAATACAGCTGGAGAGAAAGTTTTTACCCAACTTTCTTTATTGCTCTCCGCCTGCTCTTTAGCACATCTTCCCTGGCCGCTTTAAAGACACTTCTAATGCAGTTCCGTCGCCCTCGCAACGCAGCCCGCTCCTTCTTCTGGTTTCATCCCTCACTCCTTCTGTGGCTGCGCCCCGCTGTGGACGCCCTCGCCTCTTCCCAGCATCCGTAGACCCCTCTGCACATCTCCTGCGTGTTATTCGTTTGGCGTAATGGTGGTCAGAGTCCTTTAGCTGAACATTTCATGCGTTTGAACATATAGTATGTTTAATATAACTGCTCTAGCACCATGGAAACAGTTCTCGTCTCTGTGGTTTCTCTGATAGCTCTTGAATGAGAAGGGAAATGGGAATACAGCCCTCTCTCTCTCTCTCTCTCTCTCTCTCTCTCTCTCTCTCTCTCTCTCTCTCTCTCTCTCTCTCTCTCTCTCTCTCTCTCTCTCTCTCTCTCTGTGTGTGTCTGTCATGGCTCCAGGGCTGCCGGTAGCCTCAAATGAGAGCGTGAAACGCACAAAGAGAGGAGAGGAAGTGCTCACACAGAGTGCTTTAACAGATGAATATATGCGAAACAGCATGAGGGGGAGAGAGAGCGGGCGAGGGAAAAAAAGAGAGCGAGCGTATTCCCATTCCCCCCGCTATTCGGAAAAAATAAATAAATGTCCGAGAATGAGGGGGAAGAGACCAGTTTCCATGGTGCCAAAGTAGTTATTTTAAACATGCTTTATGTTCAAATGCTGAAGCCACCATCACTTCTAGGCCTTTGACCACCTTTATGAAGGGAAAATTACAGACAACACTCCTCCAAGGCCGGGAACGTCGCCCTCCCTAGGCGTTAACCTGTCGGACTTTTTTTATGCTGCCTTCTTTCCTCTCCGGTTTAAAAAAACAAGCTAAGCTCTTGAAGCAGACCCGGTGCACTGCTAGACTTAGTAAGCTGAGGCAGTGACTGCCATTTATCAGTCAATTAGAAGGGCAGTTGGGTTATAACTATGGGCCCAAGTTGGGTTTTAACTTTGAGCCCCAGTTAGGCTACAGTTGTGGGTCCTGGTTGGGTCTGTTTGTTGGCCCCAGGTGGGTTATCATTGTGGGACCCATTTGTCTGCACCATTTGGGTCACTGACGTTGGGCCCAGTTCGGCTACGACTATGGTCCCAGTAGGGTTACAGTTATTTCTGTTTTGACTTTAGGGCCAGTGGATGACCTGCAGCCCAGATTGACCCCATTACTGTCTGTTTGTCTATAAAGCCAATGGAGTCACTGGACAAACCTTTGTGGGCCCACACTGGGCTGCCTAAAGGGGGGCTCAATTTAACCCACGTGGGGCCCTTATGGACATGTGGTGAGGGGTGGTGTGGTGTGGTGTGGTGTATGGTACAGGGTTGTGGGGGATCGATCCATAACTTTGGGCACCAACTCTCATGGTGTAGTAGTCTAGTGGTGCAGCACAGCCCGTAGCAGGACCCCTATCCCAGTTTAATTCCTATTGCAGTGTTTGAATGACCGTTAGCAAACACCTCAGTTATTTGACTGTTATATTCAATATCTATGGTGAAAGATGTGCAAGTAAATGTGAGGAGGAACGAACGCTTGATATGCGAACGATATCAAGGAACTGCACAAGAGACTGAGAACATTTGTAGGATAGTCTGCTTTCAGCACTGCTTGCTGTTTAGATTGAACTGCATTAATTCTGTCATAGTGTCTGCTATACACTCCTGAACACTGCTCTTAATACTGACTATGCTTACTTTACTGATCAGGACAGATATTTGGTTCTTTCAGTTCTCATCTCGTCTGTATGTGTATCTTGCAGTCAGTGTGTGAGAGTTTGCAGCCCTGGATTAGCTAACTAGAGGAAAAAATATTCTTTATTCTTGCTGAATGCTTGACACTGTTACTGTGCAACAGCTCCTGTTATCCTGGTTATTATATGTTTAACAGACTAACAGGGCAGGGGTGAGTCTTTTGTATGCTTTCCTGTGGAATTTACATCTTATACATCTCATCTTATACACTAATCAGCCAAAGCGCTGAAACCACCTCCTTATTATCAGATTTACTGACCATATAGAAGCAACTTTATTGTTTAACCATTATATACTATAGTCAGATTTGATATATACATTGTTTAACCCTTTTCACCCACCACAGAGCAGGTAATATTAGGGAGGTGGATCATTATCAGCACTGCAGTGGTACTGACATGATGGGGTTGTGATGCTGCTGGAGTGTTTTTAACACCTCAGTGTCACTGGCTACGTTTACATGCAGCCTGATAATTCGTTAATAATGAGACTAATAGCTCAATTGCAATAGAATATGTCCATGTATACACCTCAATCCAAATAGACTAGTCTGATTGAAGTCATTCCGATTATAATTTCTATCCGATTGAAGGAGGTGGGTAATCCCGTAAATAATCTGTTTAATAGAAGAATAATAGCCGCGTAAACGCCTATATCCTATATCTTCCTCTCGGCCCTTCTTTAATAAGTACATGAAATATGTTTTCTTAAGTCTGCCATCATTCTAAAGCAATTTAAAAACACGAGCGCACTAACTGAAACATCAGGTAACATACCTCTGCCGGTCGCACTTGGACTGACCTCGTCTGAGGCTTGTTGTCATGATAACGTTTACACCAAGGCTTTGGTGGATCCGATTACTTGTAGTGTGCATGTAAACGGAGATTTTCATCAGATAATATCAGCATATAAACACCTCAGTTTTAATCTATAATTGGAATTAATTCAATGGGATACATGGAGAAAATCTCTGCATGTAAACATAGCCACTGCTGGACTGAGAATAGTCCACCAACCAGCAACATCCAGTCTACAGTGTCCTGTGACCATTGATAAAGGACTGGAGGATGACCAACACAAATTGTGTGACAGATGAGCTATTTGAGAATGACTCACCACCTGTTTGATATCTGCTCTCTTGGTGGTCTTTTAGAGGGCCCTGATCGTTGAAGTACAGAGTGAAGGTGGGCTAGCAATGTATATAGAGAATCAGATGGACTAGAGTGTGTAAGCATCGGTGTGCACTAATACATCTGATCCAGCCTATCAAGAATTTAAGATCTGAATTAGCTGCCGCATATGTAGCAAATTATGACTGCAACAAGACTTTACAGGAGATATCCAGGACCAGGGTTGGTGATTACTGGTCTTTGCCTTTTCCTTGCAGGCGATCCCACTTGTAACACCACTGCGATGTCAGCGTACAGTAGGGGGACACTGGAAACGATACGTTTTTAACAAGCGCTCAAGTGTTGAACGCAGCAGCAGTGGGAAAAGCCACCACCACCACCAGAGCTGCCTGAACAGTTAAGATAGCAGGCAGTTCAGTAACAGCCACACATCCCACAGTGATGGTAGATACTGGCTCCCACACAACCCATTTTCAAGCCCAGCACAGCAAACCATAACACTGCTGCACCTAAAATACTCATACAGAACCAACTATTGACATGTTTTTGTCTCTCTTGCCATTGCTGTGGTCATGATGTCCAAGGCTTCCGAGCGTGGGACATTTATCCAGTCTGGGCTCTACCTAATAAGTGACATAAGCAACTTGTTAGTGCTCCACAACCTCCAGGGGGCCTATAGGTAGTCGAGCTGTGGTATGTCTAACCACATCTTCAGACTCCACAGTCACAGTTAACTTCTTTAGATACCAGCGGTTGCATGTTTAGCTATATCAACTAATAGGGTGTTTGCAAATGACATCACGCCACTG
This sequence comes from Megaleporinus macrocephalus, assembly GCA_021613375.1. Taxonomy (NCBI): domain Eukaryota; kingdom Metazoa; phylum Chordata; class Actinopteri; order Characiformes; family Anostomidae; genus Megaleporinus; species Megaleporinus macrocephalus. Next base: position 13,029,184 of record CM038712.1, on the reverse strand, counting down.
TGGTGCGAACTGTAGATGAAGGGCAGAAGGTGATTGTCCACATAGAGAGCTCTAGAGAAACATGGCTTACGGTTCAGTTTAAGAAGCCACTAGAAGCATTTATGAAGTACCAATGGTTTGTAAGCCTCTGTCTGTGGTCAGGATGAGGCTAAAGAAGCTTACTGTGCGAGGTTCTTGTAGCTGTAGTTTTGAATCTATCACCTGTGCACAGCCACAGCACCCACAGACCAACTGTTCACTATACAGTATTCACTCGTACCTACCGTACAAGCACAAATTCAGCTTTGTATTTGCCAGTTGTCTGTTCCACCAGAATGTTGGTTACCTGGCACATCTGTTAAGGTGGAAAGGCTAATAAAAAGCTAACTTCAACAAGTGAGTATTGTATTTTGAACAGCTTTATCATTAACATTGTTGGGAATTTATATAAATCATAGCATTTGGTAAAAACGTATGCTTACATATGGGCCTGCTGATTGCTGCAGCTCATGAGAAGGTCATGGCTTTGTGACCCCAGGTAGTTGGGGCATTTACGGCTAGGCTCAAGAACAAGACCCTGCAGCATTATCTTTAGAACTCTAGGCTCGAGAACCACTCCATCCAGAAGAATTACAACAGGCTAGGTGTATCCAAAATGACCACAAGGAGCAAGAAGGCGGGCCATAAAAGGGACTATGCAGCAGAGACATGATTGAGACCAGGGCAGACCAGAGTGTGAGAGTTTAGAGAAATGTCGGTACCGCAATCCCAGGAATAAAAAGCTTAAACTCTAAACTGATCTCCCTCTTCATTCTGACGACAAAAACAAAGTTACGACACCATCTAGAGGTGTTACAAACAATCTGTACCTTAATACTTATGTATGTACGTTATCTTTGGTTTTCTTGAGTAGAAGGACATCTAACGTTAAAGGAGAAGGTGGTAGTACTGGCTCCTCGCCTCGTCCATTCTGTTTTACACTTATTGCCCTCCATCTGGATTTCAAGTGTCGTCAGAATGCCATGAGTGAAAACACCTATTGCTTTGTAACAAGTGACTCAAAGAACGATGTCTATAAAATTCCATGATTAACAATCTGCACAAATAGAGTGTGAGTACTTTCCAAAGAGCCCGGCATCACTTTGCTAGCCTTTAGGGAACCATAGGTGTTTCAGACTTTGGCTATCACCCCTTGCCTTGTTTCTCTTGTCTGTTATCATCTGCCTTTACTTATCATTCCCATATGTTTCTGTTTGTTTTAGCTCTTAGCTCCTCCCTCTCTCTTTGCCCTTTTGTTACACCCCTCACCTGTTCTTAGTTTGTGGCTTCTAGGTGTTTCCTGTCTGCCCTTGAGTATTTACACCCCTCTCCTAGTCTCAGTCTGGCAGTTGTGCTTTGTGATTGTGGCTTTGTGCTTCGTGGATTGTGATTCTGGTTTGGTGATTGTATTTCTCTGCTCCTCTCACCATCTCCGCCTGCACGCTGACTCCGTGCAGCATCAAGTTGGACTCTAATAAACAGACTGTGCGTATCCGCCTCCCTCGTCTGCTCAATCCCCACATCGGAGCACACTACACGGCTTACCGACACACTCGCCTGCAGCCAAGTCTCGCAAAGCCCGAGAAATTTACAGCACAATAACTTGGCGAAAATAAGAGTAAGCGACTTCAAACTTTACAGGACTATAGAGTGTTATGCCCTATAACAACACATGAATTTATATTGTAGTCTTCGGGGAAACCAGGGATAACAACATTCCGTATCTGAGATTCGAAGCACTGCAGATCAGCAAAGAAATGTTGGAACAAAAGCCAAGCTCCGTAGGTCAGTAGAGTGCGACAGACACTTTCCAACAAGCCTTGGATCTCGCTGCTGATCTGCAGGAAACCTGGAGATCACCAGTCTCCTCACCTGGTGTCCTCTCTGAGGTGTCAATGTTGTTAGGGTCAGAATTACAAGATCAGCAAATATGAGTCTTGAAACACCATCATTTTTTTAAATTTTATATTATATCATATATCATATCATATGCCCAAAGCATTTCTATTGGTTCATTCATCACAAAGTTTCCACACAATATAAACAGCAGCTGCTGCATACAAATCATGGTGAAAAATAAAAATCTGTAAAAATGGAGATTGTTGGATGTCGTTGAACCCATGTACATGTATCTATATATGCTTCTATTGTATGCCTTTGTTTTAATTTACCTATAATACATGTGTATATATATATATATATATATATATATATATATATATATATATATATATATATATATATATGAAATGTCACCAGAGTCAATATCTCTGGTGACACACGGCAGACTAAGATATCCCTGCTGTGGATAAGTTTGTCTCTCAACAAAGCCTCGACAAATAACCTTAAAAACAAGGAATAACGAGTTACGTGCATGTAGATGGATGTGTTGTTTTTTTAAAATACAAGCTATTTTACATTTTACATGAAAGCTAGTCACACATGCACAGTTACTGTCTATGTACAAGTACACAGTGAAGTGAAATTCCGTTCCTCCAAGAACAACAGGGTGCAACATTGAAAAAAGAGTACAAAGTGCAAACGTGCATACACAAGTTTTAACTAGAAACAATAAATACAATAAATTAACAGACAGGACAGTAAACAGACAGGACAGTAAACAGACAGGACAGTGCAGCACAAACACAGCACTCATTTCTGAACATGAGGTAGTGAATAAAGTGCAGAGATCCATAACATACTGTGATTTGTGGGTTATTCAGTCAAATAACATACAGCAGTTACTGAGGTAGTACTGGGTAGAGGTAGAAGTAAACAGTGTAAACACAGTAACAGCTCATTTTGCTGATTCTATGTGGTTGCTGAACTCAGTACAGGTGGGTTATTCACTTATTTGGTCACTCTGTTGTGTTTATGTTGTTAATTTATCTGTATACAACACAGCACTGGTAAACATGCTGTAGCCTAGCCATGCTTTCCTATTCTGTTCACCACTAGATGGCTGTAATCTGTTTACTGTTTACATGTAATATGGAAGATGTGATAGCAATTTTTATGTGTACTATCAAGATTAAAAATAAGAAAATTTGAATATTGTAATATGTATAGTATATAAAAATAAAATAATTTTATACTAATACTATACTAATTTTATACTCATTAAAAAAAGCAACATGAAACTCATTTGGGGTGGGGGGGCGGGGAAATGTGGTCTGCCCTGAGTCAGAAGTTCAGTAGATTGGCGTGCATTTTTTCCTCCTATTCAATCTCTATGGGGGGAAAAATCAGAAATAAATCTGTTACTTTCTGGAATCTATGCATCCAATCAAAAAGCTGTAAAGAAGCCCAAATCACAGAATCATACTGAACAATCTGGAGTTGAAACAAGGTTGATTTTTTAAAAACTGCAGGACGAATTACATGGCAGAAACAAATGGATTTAAAGTGAAAGTAAGTAGGAATTTCTGCTTTATGAGGCAGACACCTGGACCAGGACTGCTGGGAAGTAGGGCTGTGTATTGGCAAGAACTTGGCGATACAATACATATTGTGATACAGCCGTCACGATTCAATATATCGTGATATATTGCGATACTGCAAGCAAAGTGATATATTGCGATTTTTCAAATCCTACCATTAAAACACACCACTATATGAAGAGGTTTGTCAATGCTTATAATAGCATTGTATCCTTGTTCTGCAGAAAATGGATTACAACACTGCCATCTAGTGGTCAGAGGTTTAAACACACTACACATTGATTCACTGTCTGCCAGGAATCTGTGTATCGATACTGTGTTGTTGAGAATCGATACAGTATCACCAAACATAATATCCTGATATTCAATATTTTGGATATTTTCTTACACCCCTACTGGGAAGGTTATCCTTAAATTCAGCCATAACCTCAAATAAGCATCTAGTCATCAGCTATACAGTAATAACCAGTTTAAGTGTATATCACTTGGAGACTCTGAATGTTTTAGCTATCTTCTAATTGTACAGTGTGGAGCCCACTGAGAAATCCTGCTTAGGACCGTAGAAGACCCTAATTGACTGTAACAACTACGTTCTGATAAGGCCTATTTGGTCCATTCATTTCACTGAGATACAATGCATTGCTTTTGCATGCGTTTCAAATTGAATGCATTTGTTTAATTGCAATTATGCACACAAAAGAGAAATGGGTTTGATCGAGTGGCACTACACGGACAATGCGGCCGAGTGTGATACAGGTGAGGTTCGCCAGCAAGATATCAGAGCCGAGGAGAACTCCATTTCTTTTTCAGCCTGCTTTTGAATAACATTTTTTTTTCTCTGTGAGTACATGTAGCCACGGACTATATGGCTAATGCATCTGTGTAATATGTGTGTGAGACACATCCATTTCTCTTACACATAGATATAATGAATCCCTGTGGTCCTTGCTGCCAGGCAACAACAACTGAAAGGGGGCTCGCAGCGATAGTGTGTGCTCCATTACAAATAAAATCATGTTTTAAAGCGAGAATCATGTTTTTAACCCCCCCCCCCCTCCATCCCCACCCCGCCGCACCAAAGGTACACTCAATAACAGAGGACTGTTAACAGAGCCTGCTCATCTGCACACAACCCCTTTCCACCTCCGCTAACTTCAACACACACACATGCACACGTTTTATATATAGTCCTGTTAGGCTGTTGTAATGTGTTATCCATGTATGTGCCATCGGATCCATCAGGAATAACCTTTAAGCAGACACTGAAACAGCTGTAGGCTATGTGTTATGTCCAGTGCTGGCGTTTACCATCATGCAAAGCAGGCAAATACTCTTTGTTTGTTGTTTATTTAGTGATTTATTGCCATTGGGCTATTGTAACCACCTAGTGAAGTAATAAGAGCCTTAGGATTTGAAGTCCCAGGAAACAGAATCAAATGCAATGTAATAATGTAATAAACGTGCGTGACTGACATCGACTCGGCCCATCACTCCCAGCCTGCTTCACTACTGGAGCAGAACTAAATGCAACACCTCAAGCAGAGAGAACTGAATACAGCAGGTGGTGTTGTGGAACCTGCTGTGTCCACTCGCTTAAAACATTATCCAGCTTTTATGATGCAACATCTTAAAACAGGTAAACGTCTTATTCACTTTAAGGCTGGATGTGCATCCAGGCAATGCTGGCGTGGCCATAACAAACAAACCCATTGGAGGTAGATGGATGAGCCAGATTGACTGCTATGTTAGTGGTGCACAGGTGTGACCACTTCATCATACTTAGGTATACACTAAACAAATAAACCATGGTCTAGCAAAAAAAACAAAAAAAACACAGGTCATGGTTCCCCTCTAAATGGAGCCTGAGTCATGAATCAACATCAGAACATGCTGTCCTCTTCTTCTAGCAGTACATCCTCTGTCTACATCCAAATTCGCCTGTTGACTCTTGATAGACTCTCTTTTATCATTCCTGCGACACAAGCTACACAATAATAAGCAAGCAATGCCTTTGAATTTGGCTCATGGGTGACAGAGCAGAGAACTGATTTTAATTAATAAACTAGTCATAAAGAAGTTGATATCAAGCTGTTTACTTTAGGGCTGAAACGATTCCTCGAGGAATTCGAGTAACTCGATTACAAAAAATCATCGAAGCAAATTGCCTCGAAGATTCGTTTAACTCATACACAAATATATATAGCCCTTTGTTGCACAGCGCGCACTTACGGTGTTGCCAGGTGACATGAAGAACACGTGATTTGATGGCGCGGATTATAAAATAGAGAAAGAGAGAGAAAATAAGGAGAGGAGAACAGAAGAGACGGGTCAGAGAAAACCATACTGGTTTTCTGTAGAACTGAACTAGCCGAGGAAGCCGTTACTGAGCGTAAACCTGAAGAAAGACGAGACTGAAGTTAGCTTCTTATGTAAATTCCACCTTTCCACCTTAAATGATACAGCAGTTAGAGGCGGCGGATTTTAACTTCTATACCATTTAAGGTGGAACAAGTAAGTCAGTGTGATGGTGAGTTGAGATGAAGGCTAGTAAAGCGTGTATGTTAGTTATGGTTATATGTGATGACTAGTTAAGAAAGTAAGTCAGTGTGATGGTGAGTTGAGATGAAGGCTAGTAAAGCGTGTATGTTAGTTATGGTTATATGTAATGACTAGTTAAGAAAGTAAGTCAGTGTGATGGTGAGTTGAGATGAAGGCTAGTAAAGCGTGTATGTTAGTTATGGTTATATGTAATGACTAGTTAAGAAAGTAAGTCAGTGTGATGGTGAGTTGAGATGAAGGCTAGTAAAGCGTGTATGTTAGTTATGGTTATATGTAAAGACTAGTTAAGAAAGTAAGTCTGTGTGATGGCGAGTTGAGATGAAGGCTAGTAAAGCGTGTATGTTAGTTATGGTTATATGTGATGACTAGTTAAGAAAGTAAGTCAGTGTGATGGTGAGTTGAGATGAAGGCTAGTAAAGCGTGTATGTTAGTTATGGTTATATGTAATGACTAGTTAAGAAAGTAAGTCAGTGTGATGGTGAGTTGAGATGAAGGCTAGTAAAGCGTGTATGTTAGTTATGGTTATATGTAATGGCTAGTTAAGAAAGTAAGTCAGTGTGATGATGAGTTGAGATGAAGGCTAGTAAAGTGTGTATGATAGTTATGGTTATATGTGATGACTAGTTAAGAAGTCAGTGTGATGGTGAGTTGAGATGAAGGCTAGTAAAGCGTGTATGTTAGTTATGGTTATATGTAATGACTAGTTAAGAAAGTAAGTCAGTGTGATGGTGAGTTGAGATGAAGGCTAGTAAAGTGTGTATGTTAGTTATGGTTAGATGTAATGACTAGTTAAGAAAGTAAGTCAGTGTGATGGTGAGTTGAGATGAAGACTAGTAAAGCGTGTATGTTAGTTATGGTTATATGTAATGACTAGTTAAGAAAGTAAGTCAGTGTGATTGTAAGTTGAGAGAAAGGCTAGTAAAGCGTGTATGTTAGTTATGGTTATAGGTAATGACCAGTTAAGAAAGTAAGTCAGTGTGATAGTGAGTTGAGATGAAGGCTAGTAAAGCGTTTAAGTTAGTTATGGTTATATGTAATGACTAGTTAAGAAAGTAAGTCAGTGTGATGGTGAGTTGAGATGAAGGCTAGTAAAGCGTGTATGTTAGTTATGGTTATATGTGATGACTAGTTAAGAAAGTAAGTCAGTGTGATGGTGAGTTGAGATGAAGGCTAGTAAAGCGTGTATGTTAGTTATGGTTATATGTAATGACTAGTTAAGAAAGTAAGTCAGTGTGATAGTGAGTTGAGATGAAGGCTAGTAAAGTGTGTATGCTGGTTGTGGTTATTATGTAAAGGCTAGTTAAGAAAGTAAGTCATTGTGATGGCGAGTTATGTCCATAAATGATCTAAGCTGAACTTAAGAACATAACCACAAAAAATAAAAGCCTGAACTTCACTTTACCGTTTTGATTATAGCTACAAACACACCCTCACAAAAACATACACCTCTCACACACACTTTTCTCCTCCCAGTGATGCATAAAATACACAGTAAACTAAATATCAGGTGGTGTTTGTAGCAGTTTGGAGTCTAAAATGCAATACAGAGAGAATATTCAGTTTAGTTTCTTTGGACTAAGTGGGTCAGCAAGTGTAGGACAAGCTTCTGCCTAGTAAATGGGTGTACAGTAGGCAGTCTTGTGAACTTTAAGTATGATACATAGCTCTAGTAATACATTTCAATAATAGTAATTATTAAGATGTTTTCTTTTAAGCTGTATCATATGCAATTTAAGCAATAAATGTTAAAAAACTCTCTTTTCTATCTTATATTATTTTACTATTGCTTTTTAATTGAAAAAATATATATTTTATCCGATTACTTGAATAATCGATGGAAAAATTGATAGAGTACTCGATTACTAAAATAATAGATTGCTGCAGCCCTAGTTTACTGACCAGTTTACACTGAAAGGGTAGACATTCAGAAGACATACAGAAGTCTACAACTCCACTTCCAAAGTTGGGATGCTGTTTAAAATGTGAATAAATGTAAATATAAACAGAATGCAGTGATGTGCAAATCTTACAGACGTATATTTCGTTCACAGTAGAATATTGAACACACATCAGATGTTGAAAGTGAGACATTTTGCCATTGTTAACTCATGTATAAGTTAAACCGCAGCAACACATTGCAATAAAGTTGGTAGAATGGTGGGACCATGTCTACCATAGTGTAGCACCTTCCCTTCTTTTAACAAGAGTCTGTAAATGTCTGGGAAGTGAGGACACCAACTGCTAGAGTGTTGGGAGAGAAATGTCGTCCCATTCTTGTCTGATGTTGGATTCTATTGCTCAGCAGTTCTGGGTCTTCTTTGCTGGATTTTAGTTTCATGATGCACCCAATGTTTCTATTGGTGAAAGGTCTGGTCTGGAGAGAGGCCATTCCAGCTCTTCAGACCAAGCTGTTGTTAACATTGTCCTGAAATGTGCAAAGCCCTCCCTGCAAGACACATAGGGTGTTTCTTAAAACCTAGTGAGTGTCTAAGTAGGCTGTCTAGGTAGACAGCTGTTTAAGTAGCAGCTCTCTGTCTGACATCTCTTCTCATAAAACAGATTACTGAGACGCTCTAGTAAGAGAGAGACTGTGTCACGGCTTGTTCCCGCCCACTGCAGCACACGACCGTTGGTTTAGCTGGTTGCTAGGCTGGACTGCTATCCAAAACAATAGCCCGAGGTGTAAAAATCTGCTAGCATAAATGCTAATGGCTCGAGTATAAAACTGCAAAATGGTGAACGACTCGTTACAAAGTTATAAATAAAATACTGTTTTGTGTGATTATATGACAAGAAACACATTAAAACACCAGAGAGAATCAAAATAACTTACATTTTAAAACCACTTCACTGCTCGTAGATTTGCCTGCGTTGCATTATAGGATTGCCTTAGTGGCTGAGGAAGCGTTCGATGCTTCCTTAAAATCAGGTAAAAATAAGGTGCCTCAGTAGACAGCATGTTTAAGGTATGTAAGAATTGGGACAGCCTACATGTCAGGAGTGCGCATACTATGATGGAACATGCTGCTTATGTAGGCAGTTCACTAGGTTTTGAGACACACCCACTGTCTGGATGGGAGCATATGTTGTTCTGAAACCTCTATATATTGTTCAGCATTGATAGAGCCTTTGTAGATGTAGACACTAATGCCATGCCATGCCAACAGATATGCAGGCTTTTGAACTGTGCACTGATATGAAGCTAGATGGTAAAAATAAAAATAATTAACATTTTTTATTCATTTGACCAGAGAAGACCAGAGACGGCGGCATTACTGGATCATGTGGATTTTTCATTGCATGATACAGCTTTAACTGTCTTTACACAGAATGACTTCTGAAAGTGTTCCTGGGCCAGTCCAGTACAGAATCTGGCCTGTTTTTAATGCTTTGTCGTTTGAAGGCCAGAAGATCAAGAGCATCCAATATTTACCGTCAGCCTTGTCCCTTGCGCACAGGGTTTTCTGTCTGAATCTTTTGATGATATGATGTTCTGTAGATGGTGGGATATCCACATCGTCTTTATAATTTCTACATGTGGTGTTTCACAGAATGATAAACCTCTATCCATCTTGGCGTCTGAGAAACTCTGCCTCTCTGGAATGCTCTTTTTTTATATCCAGTCATGTTATGACTTTTCATGTGACCTCTCCAGCTTTTTTTTTATTAGTATCACCTACATTTCCAGCCTTTTGTTGAGCCTGTCCCAACATTTTTGAGTCCCAACTTTTCATGAATTAGTTTCTTCATAAAAAAGAGAAATAAAACATCTAAATTTGGTTCATTTGTAAGTCAGATGATCTATTTACCATGTTTGTGCACATATTTAGGGGAAATATTTAGTTTCTAAGACATTTTTATAGTGAAACCTGGTTCTGATAAGGATGAGGTGCAGGTCGTCAGATAAGCTGAACCTTGTGGTTAAATTTGTTAATTAAAATTAATCCACCAGTACGATTGTCCTTTAAAAAAACACCTTTGAAGCCCCTAATTATAGTTGTATTGCACAGTACATGGACACATACCGATTTCAAGGACTCTGAGAAAGTTTCGGAGAATGATAACAAAGAGCAAAGTTGTAGAAACCCGCTGCTTTCATATAAAAGACCTTTTGTGGACTTTATATTCTTAGCTTTTGAGCAGTAATAATAAGTCTAGATGTTATGCTCAGTAACTTATTAATTTGGGAGCAGACAGCATGATTTATATGAAACCCGTATTATAACTTTTAAAACAAGAGAGGTAATTGTCCTGAATAATAACTGAGCCTATGAGCCGTTGGTTTTTCAAGCTTACCGTTTGGAGGTTTGTAGTGGGTTAAAACTGGATGCCTACCAAAATATTTGACAGTCCTATATGGAAAAGAAATACATAGATATGTATTGCAAAATGTATTTCAAACACAACAGTATGTGAAGCAAAATTATTTTTTTTGGCGATTTTCAAAAAATTTACACTATCAGTCAAAAAGTTTGGGCACACCTCCCTAGGCTTTTCTTATGTTTTTATTATTTTAATAGTAATAATATTTGTGAATAATTGTGATGAAATCTTTAAAAATTTACTTATTCCTGGATCAGAATAAAGCCACATGAGCTGCTTTTCTAACAGGACTGAAGAAGATAGCATACATCTTGTTGTTTCTGAAGGACAAAAAAAATTATACATTATAAATTCTATTCAAACTTGTCTTTCCAGACATTTAGATCAAATGTCTTTATAATGATATAAGTATCCATTCAGTGAGGGGCATCCAAACGTTTGACTAGTGGCATATTTGATGAACACACTTTACATAGGCTATTGTAACAAGGCTAAGTTAAGGCTTGACACTTCGACAATCAATGCATCACCTAATAATCCAACAGTTTATAAATGTTATTTCTCAATGAGACATTGAGACATATCTATCTATCTATCTATCTATCTATCTATCTATCTATCTATCTATCTATCTATCTATCTATCTATCTATCTATCTATCTATCTATCTGTCCGTAGGTCTATCTATCTATCTATCTATCTATCTATCTATCTATCTATCTATCTATCTATCTATCTATCAGTGTATCGCTATCTATCTATCTATCTATCTATCTATCTATCTATCTATCTATCTATACCTATGTATTATCTGCTTGTATCTGTCTATATCAGTGTATCTATCTGTCCGTATGTCTATCTATCTATCTATCTATCTATCTATCTATCTATCTATCTATCTATCTATCTATCTATCTATCTATCTATCAGTGTATCCCTATGTATTATCTGCTTGTATCTGTCTGTCAGTGTATCTATCTATCTATCTATCTATCTATCTATCTATCTATCTATCTATCTATCTATCTATCTATCTATCTATCTATCTAGCTAGCTAGCTAGCTATCTATTACAGTAAAGTTAGGAATGGAAGCTTGCAGTGAAATGGTAAACACTTTGCAACCAGTTAATGTAAGCTAGAAAGCTAAGTCAGCCAAAATGACTTATGAAGCTAAAACAGCTTATCAAGACTATTTTCTCAAATATCACTCATTTTATCGCTCTTCTCATTAAGTAAGTGCATCTGGAACTAAGGTGGTGTTAGGTGGGGGATGTAAGATGCGGCGTAGGGGGCACGGGAGTCATGAGTAAGAAATATTTAAAACTATAGGTGGATAAATGTTTAAAGAGCCTGCTGCAAATCAGGGAACCATGACCAGCTGCATTAGCTTGTATTGGTTCACCTGAGACAAAATCATCTGCTCGTGGAAGAGAGACGAGGAAACATGAAACATTGTGAAATGATTGTGGTTCATCTTTATTTAAAGAACAAAATCATTTATATGGGATCAAGTTGGTTAAAAAGCACAGAGATGAGCAGGGAGCGAGAGAACATGGGAGCTAGATAGAAAGAAGAGGAGCAGGAGGAACGGATACAAGGACACGGAAAAAGTGCGGAAGGAAAAGACAGATAGCGTAAAGCTGGACTGAAAAACTCTGTCTCTTCATTAAAGTTTCATTGGGGGGCTGATTTATTCGTTTCTGCAGGACAAAAGGAAGGCAGGTCCATTGCTCTCTCCACTCATTCATTCTTTCTTTTTCTCTCTCTTCCTGTCTTTGATAAGGGCGCCACCCGTTCAGCCGCCAATCTAATGTATAATTCACACCAGCGATGCCAGGAAGATCCCTCGTTAGACATGGAGAAGCATTTACGGCATTAGGCTTAATTCACATAGCAAATGTGTTCGTTCTGAGGGCAAGACTGAGCTTTAATATAATGGCTATATTAACTGCAGCCATTATAAGACTAAACGCTAACCTGCATATCAATTATCTTATACTTTCTATATCTTTCACTTCCTACTGCACAGGGTTAAGAACCAGCTGTAATATATACAATGTACTATAAACAATATAGTACATCTCCTTTTCTTATATATTATTGTATTATTTTTTATTGCATTTTGAGAGTCAAGGATGTCCCAACATAACAGTGGAGTCTGACTAAGATGGGAGTCAGGGACTTTCCACCCTAACAGTGGAGTCTAACTAAGATGAGAGTCAGATACTTTCCATCATAACAGTGGAGTCTAACTAAGATGAGAGTCAGATACTTTCCATCATAACAGTGGAGTCTGACTATGATGGGAGTCAGAGACTCTCTACCATAACAGTGGAGTCTGACTAAGATGGGAGTCAAGGATGTCCCACCATAACAGTTGAGTCTGACTGAGATGGAAGTCAGAGACTTTCTACCATAACAGTGGAGTCTGACTATGATGAGAATCAAAGATTTCCCACCATAACAGTGGAGTCTGACTAAGATGGGAGTCAGAGACTTTCTACCATAACAGTGGAGTCTGACTATGATGAGAATCAAAGATTTTCCACCATAACAGTTGAGTCTGACTGAGATGGAAGTCAGAGACTTTCTACCATAACAGTGGAGTCTGACTCAGATGGGAGTCAAGGATGTCCCACCATAACAGTGGAGTCTGACTAAGATGGGAGTCAGAGATTTTCCACCATAACAGTGGAGTCTGACTAAGATGGGAGTCAGAGGCTTTCCACTATAACAGTGGAGTCTGAGTATGATGCGAGTCAGGGACTTTTTTACCATAACAGTGGACTCTGACTAAGATGGGAGTCAAGGATGTCCCACCATAACAGTTGAGTCTGAATGAGATGGAAGTCAGAGACTTTCTACCATAACAGTGGAGTCTGACTATGATGAGAATCAAAGATTTTCCACCATAACAGTGGAGTCTGACTAAGATGGGAGTCAGAGACTTTCTACCATAACAGTGGAGTCTGACTAAGATAGGAGTCAAGGATGTCCCACCATAACAGTGGACTCTGACTAAGATGGGAGTAAGAGACCTTCCACTATAACAGTGGAGTCTGAGTATGATGCGAGTCAGGGACTTTCCACCATAACAGTGGACTCTGACTAAGATGCGAGTCAGGGACTTTCCACCATAACAGTGGAGTCTGACTAAGATGTGAGTCAGGGACTTTCTACTATAACTGTGGAGTCTTACTAAGATGTGAGTCAGGGACTTTCTACTATAACAGTGAAGTCTCACTAAGATGAGAGTCAGAGACTTTCCATCATAACAATGGAGTCTGACTATGATGGGATTCAGAAACTTTTCACCTTAACAGTGGAGTCTGACTATGATGGGAGTCAGAGACTTTTCACCTTAACAGTGGAGTCTGATTATGATGGGAGTCAGGGACTTTTCACCTTAACAGTGGAGTCTGCTTATGATGGGAGTCAAGGATGTCCCACCATAAAAGTGGAGTCTGACTAAGATAAGAGTCAGAGACTTTCTACTATAGCAGTGGAGTCTGACTTAGATGAGAGTCAGAGACTTTCCCGACTAACAGTAGAGTCTGACTATGATGGGAGTCTGGGACTTTCTAACATAACAGTTTTCCATGCTCCTATAGCCACTCCTGGACACGCACAGAATGAGAGTGACCACTGCCAGCACGGATAGAGGAGAAAGCTGGCGTGTGTATTGACTTCAAACCCAGCCATAGTGACAGTGAGCTGCAGCCTCGGTCAATAATCACAGATTTCCAATCACCCCTTCGCCATGTTTGTTATTGTTTTGGTTGCTCTTGCTCGCGCTCTTACTGGCCACTGCTCATTGCACTGGCTACTGCTTCTCGTGAAGGTACTCACACGAGATTCATAACAGAGAATTTTTACACAGGCGAGAAGAGATTGGCATTCATGGCTCTCTCAATGAACTGTTGCTCCCCACAGCCAGCAGCACTCATGCAGCCCCAAACCAAGACACTCCCCCAACCATGCTTGACTGCAGGCAAGACACACTTGTCCTTGTACTCCTCACCTGGTTACCACCACACACACTTGACACCATCTGAACCAAATGACCATTTATCTTGGTCTCACCAGACCACAGGACATGGTTCCAGTAATCCATGTTCTCAGTCCTTGTCTTCAGCAAACTGTTTGCGGACTTTCTTGTGGATCATCTTCAGAAGAGGCCTCCTTCTGGGACGACTGGCTGCTGTTTCTCGTGAAGGTGCTCCCACAAGATTCATAACAGAGCATTCTACACAGGCGTAAAGAGATTGGGGTGTCTGTGAACTTGGGAAGTGTGGACTGGGAAGTACGTCACAGTACATGTTGGCATTCATGGCTCTCTCAATGAACTGTAGCTCTCCACAGCCAGCAGCACTCAAACCATGAGACTCCCACCACTATGCTTGACTGCAGGCAAGACACACTTGTCACCTGGTTGCCGCCACACACTCTTGACACCATCTGAACCAAATGTATTTCTCTTGGTCTCACCAGACCACAGGACTTGGTTCCAGTAATCCATGTCCTCAGTCTGCTTTTCTTCAGCAAACTGTTTGTGGACTTTCTTGTGGATCATCTTCAGAAGAGGCCTCCTTCTGGGATAACGATTTGAGACAGTGTGCATATGTTTGTTATTGTTTTGGTTGTCCTTGCTCCATAGTAGTTTGCTCACAGTCTTACTGGCCACTGCTCATTGCACTGGCTACTGCTCATCGTAAAGATTCATAACAGATAATTCTACACAGGCCTAAAGAGATTGGGGCGCCTGCGAAGGTTCTCAGACTGTGAAAAGCGTGGTGCTAAACTGTTCACACAACATGAGCGGTTGCCAAGTGTGCCTACAGCAATTTGTCGCTGACCTTGACGGCTTGTCAGAGATCAGTGTGATTGTCAGCGCCTGGACAATTAGAACTGAATTCATGTGATGTGCGCTCGGTTTAATCTGCAAAAACTGCCTGCTTTGAATTCATCATTGAAGGCATTTGTGTCTAGAGTAGTTTAGCTCCATCCATTCATGGAGAAGTGAGGGAGGGGTGGGGTGGATGTGGGTGGAATTGGGTGGCAAAATATGTGGAGGGAAAAGTACGAAAGCCTCTTTATGCCCATAAAAATGCTAACAATGTTGAGATAGTATCTCAACAATATGAGAAATAACATATTTGAGGTCAGATTTCATAATCTGAGTCAATTCCCAGTGTCATAATTACAAACCCATTGTTTTTAAATGGCAGAAATTACAGAGTTCCAAAGAAAATGATTACCATTTCAGCCTGGACTGGTTTTGAATAAAACCAGTCAGATCAGAGGTCAGTACATACAGCAGTCTTAAGGGCCCACTAGAACAGATATGAACACATGACTTCACCCAGGAGGTCAAATAAAATACAAGCAGCATATAGAAAACGACCTCTTAGCACATGGTCACGTGAGTAGTACGCATGTTCTGGGTCCAGACGCATTTCATTCCTTTTTAACAGCGTGGGAAACTGACAAGTGAGCAATCCATCAATATGGAGAGAATGTAGAGAATGGGAAAAGAGAAGGAGATGATATTTGAAAGACCGCATGTAACATCTGTAGTCAGGCTGCGAGGAGAATGATTGACAGCTGGCTCAGATATTCTCCTGCCGTCGCTGCCATACGAGTGATCAGTGTGAAAATCTATGCACACTGTTCGGCTCACCCTCCTGCATACATACCTGCAGCTCAGTAACCGCACAGGTAGGAAGCTAACATGCATTATCATTCGTATTATAACATCCAGTCTTCTATACATACCAGTCTTCTATACATACCAGCCTTCTATACATACCAGTCTTCTATACATACCAGCCTTCTATACATACCAGCCTTCTATACATGCCAGCCTTCTATACATACCAGCCTTCTATACACACCAGCCTTCTATACATACCAGCCTTCTATACATACCAGCCTTCTATACACACCAGCCTTCTATACACACCAGTCTTCTATACATACCAGTCTTCTATACATACCAGCCTTCTATACATACCAGTCTTCTATACATACCAGCCTTCTATACATGCCAGTCTTCTATACATGCCAGCCTTCTATACATACCAGCCTTCTATACACACCAGTCTTCTATACATACCAGCCTTCTATACGTACCAGTCTTCTATACATACCAGCCTTCTATACATACCAGTGTTCTAGTCATGGGTTCTTCTGTTCCTTCCTGCGAGGAGCATCTCATATGAACAACCTATCTATCTATCTATCTATCTATCTATCTATCTATCTATCTATCTATCTATCTATCTATCTATCTATCTATCTATCTATCTATCTATCTATCTATATCCCTGTATGTCTGTCTATCTATCTATCTATCTATCTATCTATCTATCTATCTATCTATCTATCTATCTATCTATATCTCTGTACGTCTATCTATCTGTCTCATCTGTCTCATCTGTCTATTTATCTATCTATCTATCTATCTATCTATCTATCTATCTATCTATCTATCTATCTATCTATCTATCTGTCTGTATCCATGTATGTCTATCTATCTATCTATCTATCTATCTATCTATCTATCTATCTATCTATCTATCTATCTATATCCATGTATGTCTATCTATCTATCTATCTATCTATCTATCTATCTATCTATCTATCTATCTATCTATCTATCTATCTATCTATCTATCTATCTATATCTCTGTATGTCTATCTATCTGTCTCATCTATCTATCTATCTATCTATCTATCTATCTATCTATCTATCTATCTATCTATCTATCTATCTATCTATCTATCTATCTATATGCCTATCTGTCTCATCTATCTATCTATCTGTCTGTCTGTATACGTTTGTCTTTCTGTCTCTATCTGTCTGTCTTTTTGTCTATCTAACAGCATGCATAGATTTTCACACTGATCACTCGGCATTTATTTTATGTCTGGAAACTTGCTGCTGTGTAGGTTTGGGGCTAGTGGAGACACATTAAAGATTTGGGAAAATGCTGCCTTAAGGTCTGTAGTGTTTAATTTTCATTCTGTTTTACTGACTGATGTTTATTATTGTATTTTACTTTATTTACTGTTATTTACCGTATTTAATTGGACACGGGGGTGGGTTGGTGGGCGTCACTGGTGAGATCTTTCTTTGTCTGATTCAGTAATGTATATAAAGTTGAAGAGGTGATAAACCTGCCCCAGAAAATAGTCATATCGTTTTCATAAAACATAAAAGAATTAACATGTTGGTTTTGTATTGTTTTAAATTAAACATAGGTTTTCAATGATCTGCACCTCACTGCATCCTGTTCACCCCAACATGTTTGGAAACAAGGTTGTACTATTCTTTGTAAGACATGTTTAGTGCAAATTATTTTCCTCCTTATTCAATAATATATCAAGTTTAACCCAATTTTAACTCTAAAATGTCCTAAAATGTCACATTTACATATTCCGCTTAGTAAATCAACAATTTGGCCTTCTATACATGCCAGCCTTCTATACATACCAGCCTTCTATACACACCAGCCTTCTATACATACCAGCCTTCTATACATACCAGCCTTCTATACACACCAGCCTTCTATACACACCAGTCTTCTATACATACCAGTCTTCTATACATACCAGCCTTCTATACATACCAGTCTTCTATACATACCAGCCTTCTATACATGCCAGTCTTCTATACATGCCAGCCTTCTATACATACCAGCCTTCTATACACACCAGTCTTCTATACATACCAGCCTTCTATACGTACCAGTCTTCTATACATACCAGCCTTCTATACATACCAGTGTTCTAGTCATGGGTTCTTCTGTTCCTTCCTGCGAGGAGCATCTCATATGAACAACCTATCTATCTATCTATCTATCTATCTATCTATCTATCTATCTATCTATCTATCTATCTATCTATCTATCTATCTATCTATCTATCTATCTATCTATATCCCTGTATGTCTGTCTATCTATCTATCTATCTATCTATCTATCTATCTATCTATCTATCTATCTATATCTCTGTACGTCTATCTATCTGTCTCATCTGTCTCATCTATTTATCTATCTATCTATCTATCTATCTATCTATCTATCTATCTATCTATCTATCTATCTATCTGTCTGTATCCATGTCTGTCTATCTATCTATCTATCTATCTATCTATCTATCTATCTATCTATCTATCTATCTATCTATCTATCTATCTATCTATCTATCTATCTATATCCATGTATGTCTATCTATCTATCTATCTATCTATCTATCTATCTATCTATCTATCTATCTATCTATCTATATCTCTGTATGTCTATCTATCTGTCTCATCTATCTATCTATCTATCTATCTATCTATCTATCTATCTATCTATCTATCTATCTATCTATCTATCTATCTATCTATCTATATGCCTATCTGTCTCATCTATCTATCTATCTGTCTGTCTGTATACGTTTGTCTTTCTGTCTCTATCTGTCTGTCTTTTTGTCTATCTAACAGCATGCATAGATTTTCACACTGATCACTCGGCATTTATTTTATGTCTGGAAACTTGCTGCTGTGTAGGTTTGGGGCTAGTGGAGACACATTAAAGATTTGGGAAAATGCTGCCTTAAGGTCTGTAGTGTTTAATTTTCATTCTGTTTTACTGACTGATGTTTATTATTGTATTTTACTTTATTTACTGTTATTTACCGTATTTAATTGGACACGGGGGGGTGGGTTGGTGGGCGTCACTGGTGAGATCTTTCTTTGTCTGATTCAGTAATGTATATAAAGTTGAAGAGGTGATAAACCTGCCCCAGAAAATAGTCATATCGTTTTCATAAAACATAAAAGAATTAACATGTTGGTTTTGTATTGTTTTAAATTAAACATAGGTTTTCAATGATCTGCACCTCACTGCATCCTGTTCACCCCAACATGTTTGGAAACAAGGTTGTACTATTCTTTGTAAGACATGTTTAGTGCAAATTATTTTCCTCCTTATTCAATAATATATCAAGTTTAACCCAATTTTAACTCTAAAATGTCCTAAAATGTCACATTTACATATTCCGCTTAGTAAATCAACAATTTGGCCAGGGCTGCTTTACTATTTCTTGCCCAGACCATGTAGATATCAGTACATTAAGTGTTACTGTTACACGGTATGAGTCTAATACATTGCTGAAGGATATCTGTCTGCTCGGCTTATCGCTCGCACCGCTGACGCTGTTCTCTTCATGGAGGGCTGAACGGCCATTGGGAACTGATATCAACCCCCAGTTTGGCAGGCGTAGTAGCCTGTTTCTGGGGGAGCCTACGGTTCATCTGATGGGTCCATCTAATATCCACTCAGTCCAACATGCTGCTACTGCCTGCACATCAAATGGAAACTGAGGACCATTCCCTTAAAAGCGATAAGGCACTGGAAAGCAGTCCACAGCAACTCAGTGTTATGGCCTGAAGGCAGAGCTGCAGTCAACACTGTCTCTGTAGTATGCCTTAAAGGCACAAGTGTCATTAGAACATGTGAGTGCTTGAATGAGCCTTATCAAAACCTACAGACAGAGCGGAGGCCTGTGTTGACTGAGTTTTCAAGCGCTGCTAGCTACACTATTGATGCAGTCCCAAAAAGGAAATTAGAGCGATACCATCCTGAGCTAGTTAACAGAATTTTTTATTATTATTTATTAAATATTTTAAATATTTTACAGCAACATTGTCCTTTTTTATCAACTACAACATGAACAGAACTTAGCAAGACTGAAGTTGAACTGAAGGATATATACAAAACTAAAATATACACTCACTGAGTATTGTATTAGAAATAGCTTCTTGCTTCTAGAGGCGTTGCTTAGTTTACCAGCTCCACTTACCATATAGGAGCACTTTGTAGTCCCACAATTACAGACTGTAGTCCTTCTGATTCACTGCATACATTGTTACGCTGTTCTTCAATGGTCAGGACCCCCAGAGAGTAGATGTTATTTGAGAAGTGGGTCATTCTCGGAATTGCAGTGACACTGACATGGTGCTGGTTTGTGTGGATCAGACACAACACTCTGTCCACTTACTGTCCACTCGATAAGACACTCCTACCTTCTTGATCCACCTTGTAGATGTAAAGTCAGAGTTGTCCCATCCCCTAGTCCTCCATGCTGCCTACAGGACACTGTTAGCTGGATGTTGCTGGTTGGTGGACTATTCTCAGTCCAGCTGTGACACTGAGGTGTTTAAAAAAAAAACAGCAGCACTCCTGTGTCTGATCCACAAGAACAAAGCAATGGAATGGACTTGAAATGTTCTGGCTGACCAACTTCACTGTATTTTGTACATATAAGCTAGTTTTATATTTGATGTCTGCAACACACTCCAAAGAATTTGGGACAGAGCAGCAAAATAAGAGTGAACAGTTTAACGAAAACTCAAGTTCACTATAGGCAAGTGAATTGGTATCAGTAGAGGGGATCATGACGGCCTTTGCAAGCACAGTAGGTCTTTTAACTCTACTGTACATAATATTGTGAAAGGATTAAGAGAAGAGAAACCTCTGTTTATGTAGGGTACGGCCAGAAACCACTGTTAAATGTGGGTGATCTTT
Source organism: Megaleporinus macrocephalus (assembly GCA_021613375.1). NCBI lineage: Eukaryota > Metazoa > Chordata > Actinopteri > Characiformes > Anostomidae > Megaleporinus > Megaleporinus macrocephalus. Next base: position 13,008,266 of record CM038712.1, on the reverse strand, counting down.
GAGTTCTTAGATGGCACTGCATAAGAAACCATGAGACTACTCTGTTAAAGATAGCCACAGAAAACTGAAAACTGTTGTCAAGCAGAAGCTGTCACACAAAGAAGAAAGCCATACATTAAGTCTATGCAGAAACACTGCTGAGTTCTCTGGGCTGGAGCTCATCTCAGATGGTGGTCAGATGAGTCTGATGAGATGTTTCAGCTTGTTTTTGGGAGATGTGTTTCAGACTTTTTTCCACAACTTCATCAGCAAAAGATGTGGTGAAGCAGTCACATCATGGATGACTTGCATATATGTGAAAGTACCACTAATGCAGAGATATATACTACTGTGCTGTACTGTTCTAAACTCTTTATCTTATTAATGAGTGAATTATCACCAGTAAGAACACCTGATATAATTAAAACAGATGTAAATAATCATAAATACAATACAAAGTAGCATCAATATCTTATTCAGAAAGAAGTAGATCATCTTGAGATCCAGTTTGAAGAACAAATTGTAGTTTCTCCTGGACGCCCCAGACATTGTATGAATGTATTCAGTTCCTTCAGCAGCAATCTTGATTTAGCTTAATGAAGTACTGAGAAGTCAAAGCAGGTATTAGATGAGAACTGTAAATAATACTGGGTTGTTTCCACAAGGAGACGATTGGAAAGGGTTAAATAAACCCCAAGTGCCTGAAACTGTTGCACAGTACTGTATGCTGTCATCAAGATGATGTCTTTTCTCAGGAAGTCTATGGTTACTTCAGGTAGGCCTATTTCTGCATGTGAGACATAGACATGTAGAGTATGTGTGCTTGGCTGGCCTGCCTGCAGTCCACATCTGTTTCCTTCTGAAAATGTATTGTGTTTCATAAAGAGGAGAATCAGACGACCACCATGGACCGTTGAACAATTGAACTTGTATCAAGGATAAATGGGCTATAACTCCAACTATAACTTTCAAAACTGCAACAATTAGTATCCTCAACAATTCATATTGTTGTAACACGGCGGTGATGGTGTAGTGGTTAGCATTGTCGCCTCACAGCAAGACGATCTGGGTTGGATTCCTGGTCCGGGTCGTTCTAACATGCGTGTGTTTGTACTGTGGGAGGAAACCGGAGTACCTGGAGGTTGATCAGGCCTGTCCATGGTGTACCCCACCTTCGCCCGATGATGCTGGGATTGGCTCCAGCCTCCCCCGTGACCCCAACAAACGGGATATAGTGGAAGATAATAGATGGATGGGTGATGTAACACAATGACAATATTGTCCCAACACTTTAAATGCACTGCACCAAACGCTAAATTTGTTTTTATTGCAATTAAGTTAAGAACACTGGAAACCTTTGGTCAGTTAAATAAAGGGTTAAGAGAATCATATAGGAACATGTTGTAGTTCTACACTTACAGACCGTAGCCCATCTGCTTCTCTGTATACCTTGTTAATTGCCTTACCCAGTTCACCCAGTTCTTTAATGACCAAGACCCCCACAGAGCAGGAACTATTAGGGTGGTGGGTTATTCTCAGCACTGCAGTGACACTGATATATCTCACAGTAACCTCACTGTGTCACTGCTGGACTGAGATTAGCCCACCAACCCAAACTAACCAGCATCTTACTGATAAAGGACTAGAGGATGATCAACTCAAACTGTGCAGCAATAGATGAGCAACCAATATATGACTTTACATATCGTCACTGTCCAATGAAAAACATGTATCTCAGTTTTTCTCGATTTTTATTTTTGTACATGATTTGACCACGACAGCTGTTTTTAACATTGCGTGAAGGTTTCATAATGAATGGGCCAATAGAAATGCTCCAAAATAATAAAATAAAATCTGGTTCCATTGACATATATTGAAAGTAAAGACAGCCATACATTCCATCACGGTCGCTCAGATCTGCTAATCAGCTTCTTTTGGAGGTCCCTAAATCTAGGCTGATGCACAGGGGTGATCATGCTTTTTCAATTATAGCCCCTAAACTATGGAATGAGTTGTCCCTACATGTTAGGGTAGCCCCTACACTACTAGTTTTTAAATCCCATCTGAAATCTCATTTTTATTCTTTGGCTTTTAATGTAGTCCAGAGTTAATGTTGTGGTTTTGTTTGTTTGTTTGTTTGTTTTTATGTATATCTTTCCTATTTATTACTGGACAGTACTTTGGTTAACATTTGTTGTTTTATGAAGTGTTTTATAAATAAAATTGACATTGACATTGACCAGTAAGGTAGGAGTGTCTATTAAAAGTGGACAGTGAGTGATCTACTCATACCAGAACAACACACACCACCACCGTTTCGGTGTCACTGTAGTGCTGAGAATGACCTACCACTCAAATAGTACCTGCTCTGTGGGGGTCCTGACTACAGTCTGTAGGTGTAGAACTACAAAGCGCTCCTATACGGTAAGAAGAGCTGATAAAGTGGACAGTGAGCGTAGATACTGGAGATGTACCTAATGAGTGACTGGAGGGTGAGGATCTACTGTGTGCCAGGTTGACCAAATAACAATTTTTTGATCATTTTTTTCACCCAGTGCTTCTATGAAAGCTCACAATGAACAGACATTTTGCTGGTCATTAAAATCATGCCCCCAGCATGCCCCCCAGATCCTTAGCAAAGGTTGAGCCCCACCATCTGTAAATCTCTGGTGATGCCCCTGCCTTTGACTGGGGAGGAAGGAGCGTTTAAAAATGATTATGATTGGCTGAGAGGTGTGACAAATCACAATTGAGTAAACAGTCGATTAAAGCACAAGAACATTTGCTGTGGGGGCGTGGCCAAGTGAGTTAAATGCTATCTGAGGTGGCTTCTCCCTTTCCTACTGGGTAGCAGAGCCTCTGACCTTCTTGCATTGCGTTGACGATAATGAACGGTAACTAGACATTTTACTAGAAAGCGCCTCCTTGTACTCTTTACTCACTGTCTGTTTTATCAGCTCCACTTACCATATAGGAATAACACTTAATCTGTAGTGGTCCTATGGGGGTCCTGACCATGCTTACAAAAAAGTTTATGCCAGTGTGATATTAGTAAACTTAGTGAGTATGCTTTCAGATTACTTTGTATGTACTTATCAGTGATAAACTAAACACAACTATACTTGAGTATACTTAGTATACTTGGCTACTTATAAAGTATACTGTTGCTGTCCAAAAAAGAACAAGTATCTCTAGAACAGTAACTTTACAGGGCTTAAATTTTCTTAACTTTCAATTTAAGTTAATGTAAAATGATTTTATTACAAGTGACTTTGGAGCATTTCTATTGGTCTGCTCACTCATGCATTAACCAATGACAGGATATAAAGAGCAGCTGTCGTGTTCGAATGGCATAGAAAAATGTAATTATACATGATTTTCTTTGCACAGTGATAATATTTGACCTATTCCTGTACTTAAACTTTTGACTTAGATACTTAAATTAAGTATTCTTTCCTTGTACAAAGAAGCATCTAGTACAACATTTGAGAATATATATATATATATATATATATATATATATATATATATATATATATATATATATATATATATATATATATATATAGACAGAGAGAGAGAGAATACAAATGTGTCCTAAATCCTGAGTATCCTTAAGAGTATTACTTAACATACAACTTTAAGTGGGATAGAAGTATATAACCAGTAAACTCAGTGTAGCGCTGTCACCTTACAGCTAGAAGGGCCTGGGTTTAATTCCTGGTCACTCGGACCAGGTTCTGTGAACTGTACAAAAGATGTAAACTACTTCACTACTCTACACTAAAAGTATACATTCATAAACTAAAACGTGGACCAATTCAGTCCAAAGATGTATGTCAATAGTACATTTACCAGGTTACTACTAGTACACTGATATTAGTATAACTTCTACATAAAGTATATGAACTAGAGAACTAGAACATAGACAGTAGTATAACTACTATATCAAGTATATGAACTTGTGAACTAGCACATAGATATTAGTATAACTACTACATAAAGGATATGAAATAGAGAACAAGTACATAGATATTAGTATAGCTAGTATATATCATTAGTATAACTAAAATGAATGAACTAGTAAACTAACAGCATACTTTTAAGTTTACTTTTATTGCAGCTGCTGTACAAAATATGTAAATTAATTGTTTACTGGTACACTAAAAGTATACTTAAAATTCACTATCATAAACTAAAACTGGAGCAATTTAGTCCCAAGATGTAAATTGTACACTTACTAGTTTATGACTAGTACACTGACATTTGTATAACTACTATAAAGCTACCGTATAGCTTTACTTTCGTTTGCCTAATAAAATGAACTTTAAATATAGATTTTTTTGTTAGAGCACTGAAGAACAGGGTAAGAGCTGAGCTGAGAAAATGAACACAGGGTGTAGATACAAGGAGGTGTACTTAATAAAGTGCTCAGTGAGTGTATACCATGAAAAACAAAAATGGCAACTTTAAAGGAGAGGACAAATACTGTCTTGACTTTCACTGTAAGTCAATGAAACCACTTATTCGGGAGCATTTTAACTGATCCACTCATCATGAAATTGTCATTGTTCCTAATGACTGGGTGAAAGAACTGGGTGATGACCTGGACATTCGATTCTTATTAACCAGCATGCAAAAGTAACCGAAGCAGCAGCTATTAGTCCTATTAATCTATTGATTTTTTTATTTATTACCTGAAAATGCTTCTCACTTCCAAATGTCAGTTTTAACAACAGCTTTTCTAGACAGACGCACACAAAACGGCTTGGAAGGTTTCTTTGGAGTACAAAGAGTTCACAACCACATTACTGTCCACTGACGGCAGACTTTAGAAACAGATGTTGGGGGTGTCCTTCTACATGATTAGGGGGGTAAAAATGAAGCAAGAGATCCTGTAATCTGCAACGGATTATCTGGAGGACTGATCAAAAGTTCACGCTGTCATTTACTCTGAGTTCAGATAAAGCTCAGAGCCTCCACACATGATTCAGCAGCAGAAGAAAGCACTGCTTCCACTTACATGCAGAGTGCAGGAGTCCACCTGGTCTCGCTGTTTAAGATGACAAGCAGCGGTAATACAGCTCCCCCTTCTGGACGGCAGAATACAGTCCAGGAATATACGGAATAACTGAAAAACATCACTCATTTTGCTCAAACGCTCATTTGAGGGCTAACAAAAAAAACCCTACACTACTTCAGGTGAGCACATCAAATCACATATACCTAATTAGCAATAAATTCTGTTGAAATAAAAGCTTAAAGCTTACGTGTTGCTGCCATGTTGAAGGTCATAAACATAATTAGGCGACATAAGGAGGAGCTGACCTTTACTTAAATACAGTCTAACTGTGTGGTCATGTGTTTGGAAGGCAGACGTTGGGTGGAAAGATCAGGTTAGCCTTTACTGCTGTCTCACTTCACCTGATCGGAGGGGGTATTACCTCTTCAAGTGCTAATATGATCGAACCATTGAGGGTCCACCAAGAACTTAAAAAACAACAACAAACTAAATAGAACATCACAAATGAGACCTGAGACTAATGTTTCTCAGACATGCTGAAGCTTAAAAGTCTCTAAGAAAATAATGGATGGTAAAGTTTAGGCTTATTAATAATTTCTAATTATTTTCAATACAAAAATGTAGGCGTTTTTTCATCAAACCTGCACTGAGAACAGTGATAGCAGTAAATTAGTCAGAAGACTAAACCACCGTTAATTAAAAAATTATGCTGATGAACAAATAATAGTTTTGGATGAAGAATGAAAAACAAATCGTTGTTATCCAATCGCTGTACCTCCATTTTTCATTTTTCTACATTATTTGGATGCAGCAGCTGCTGTTTACACTGTCTAAAAATGTATATTAAATGGACCAATAGAAATGCTTCAAAATAGATTGGCAAAAGTTCTGGCTCCTCGGAGTCGCATTAAAAGTAAAGGCAGTTTTTGTTCTCTCTAAAGTTACTATTTTGAAGATTTTTTTTTTTTCTTTGGACAGCGACGAAATACAAAAATAGTGATAATGCTCTATAAGTGGGGGGCACGGACAGAATTCCTCCAAACAAACCCGCCGTGAGACCGAGGCCAGCATCAGAGTTATTTCAGTGTGCTGTAAATGTGGTCTCCAGAATCCAATTTGTTTTAATATAACTTTCATTCAATTGGCATTTAGATTTTATATATAAAATATATATATAAATATTTTTATATATAATTATGTCCCCAAGTGCCTCAAACGTATGCACATTTTTCCTTTAACCTTCCTAACCTATCCCAGAAGGCTCTTTATAAACCACCTGGCTCAGAAACACTCAAAATTCCAGATGTGATTTCACAGCTCTGAGTGTTTGAAGTGCAGAAATCATAAAAAGAAGAATCCTTCATGAGTATGTGTCCAAACTTTAGACAGGGACACCTCTACACGAATAAAATGGCTTTTAATGGACCGACCCAGGGTTACATAAAGTAGCAATTCATTTATTAAAGGTAAAATTATTTACAGGTAATCAAAGACAGTATCCTGGAAATTGGTAAAAATTGTTTATACATATATATAGATATTTATATATTTCCTGCAAATGTCTTATTCTGCATTTTTCTCAAATAGCAAAGAAAAAAAAACCTGTATAAAAAATTCAATTCAGAAAAAAGTATTCTAGCAGTTCTAACATCCAATAAGTACTATGTACAGAAAATATGTACAATTTCCAAAAGAAAAGAAAGAAAGAAAGAAAGAAATAAACACTCCAAATTAACTTATCACAAAAAATAAAACAACTTGAAACTTGGGTTCGCTGCAGCTTTACAAGTCGGAGAAAACAGAAATGGTTTTTACTCAGTATGGCTCTGCTTTATCAAACGTCTGATAGAGACAGAAGACACTTAGCTTAGTTCAGTGGGGTGGGAGGGAGGTGGGGGGGGGGGGGGTTTGAAGCTCATGTTCATTTCATCAAGCGTTCTAAAGCTGCTCTACGTCACCAAAGTACAACTTAAGACATCCAACTGGAGATGGAAAACGGTGCTCACTAAGTACTGACTTCAGCACATTTCGCTTAATTTCACACCAAAAAGAAAGAAAACCTAATGGACCTGAAAGGAAACACAACCCTTACAGCTTTCAGGTCAACTCATACAGAAAAATATTTAAAATAAAAACAAGAATTAAGAAATCTCTCCAACTGCCAGGCCACATTTTTTGGTATTGCGACATTTAACTGAGGCCCCATGAGCATTCATTAACAACGTTTCGTTAACAACGTTTCACTCAACTCAGCAATATGTACATGAACTCTGGCATGGCGTCCTGGCTTAAAAACAAATAACGATCCACAATTTTCAAGTGCCGTCAATGTTGCAACGTGAAATCGAATGAAGACCACCCAGTCCTGCTGTTTTGATACTTCTGGAAAAATAACTCAACTAACGAAAGATCAAACCGCAATGGCCAGCTGTTTTCTTTTAAATCATTGGTTTTCAGACTTGTTCTACATGATTGTTCTTTCAAATGCAAACGTCCTAAAACTACAACAGCTGTAAGAGAAACAGGTTGGTAGGGATGCACAGATGCTAATATCAAGATATCCGAGATCTTAAATGTACATGTGCTGATGCATAATTGCTCAACAAATTTAGAAACTGGAACTAAACCCAGCATTACAGTGTTACGCCAACGTGGCTGCACAGCATTGCTCACTCTGCTACTCAAGGCAGCGATAAGTGTGAAATATCAGTGAATACTAATTATCTACTCAATACTGATTATGTAAAATCAGATCAAATTCTAAATTTGCGGAGACTGATTTCACTGTGCATCCCTACGGAGACCTCTCTTCGCATGTTCTGGCAATGATGCAGAATCTCCTCCTGCAATTGGTTTTAATTAGCAACCAAATTTAAGACTCCCTGAATTTCAGAAGTTTGACAGTTTAGCACTCCAAGCGAGAGACAATAAAAAAAGAATCTGCATGATTATGCAGAACGTGTAGTCCAGGCAAGACTACAAAGCTTGTATTCACCCACTTGAAAAAGATAGAGCTAGATAGGTTGTAGGTGTCAAGGGAATGCGGTTAATGTGAAGGTGTACACTGTCCAATGTAACGCTATTCAGTCTAATACCAATTCCAGTTGTTTTCTAATTACCTACAAGGGAGTGGCTTAGAAATTATATATATATATATATATATATATATATATATATATATATATATATATATATATATATATAGTTGCTGTCCAATGAAAAACAAGCATCTCTAAAATAGTAACTTTACCGCAGAGGACAAAAACTGTCTTTACTTTCCAGTTAAGTTAATGGAACCAGATTGTTTCCAATTGATATTGGGGCATTTCTATTGGCCCATTTATCATGGCAATATGTCGAGTTTAAATGATGTAGAACAATGAAAATCATCAAAAATGGAAATAAGATGCATGTTTTTTATTGGACAGCGACGATATTATAGACCTTGATGGCCTGCATACTAATTACGAAGAACTGATGCTACTTGATGTTACGTTATTTAGACAGCCAATCGACAGGCTAGATCTAGTAAAAGCATCCCTGCCTTTTATCCAATTTGGTGTTAAGTGGAATTAGTCAGTGGTATTGAAGTAATTCAGTCAGAACCAAAGTACTGAAAGCACTTCAGTAAGTACAGCAGAAGGCTGCGACATGCAAATGAGTTTCAGACAAGCTCCAGAGAAAATTCTGGATTATTCTAGATGCTAAGATCCACCAAACATGTCTTATTTCAGTTAAAAATAGACAAGCTGAACTTTAATCATTCTTAACGTATTGGACTTAACGTAAGGGAATTAAATCACAATAGAACAGGACTGCAATTTAAAGTTGCAGCCCTACTAGGTACCCAAACTGAATGAGCCCATCATTCCATTTAAACATAAAACACCTTGGGAGACCACCAGATCGCAGTTATGATTCAATCCCATTTCTCAAACTCCTCCACACTAATCAAACTGACCTAACCAATAGCACTTTGCCATAAGACGTCCCCTATAAAACTTTAGAAATGGTTTAAATTGGATCGATTAATAGCTATGTATACGTCATAAGCTTAAAAATTATTATTAATAAGTTATAGCACAAATTAAAAATGGCAACGATGATCTGTCTATCTGATGAATGCTGACTGACTGAGAAGTCCAAGTGACATAAGCGACCAGCAAGATCTGAGGTAACAGTGTAGATGAATGTGGGCTCATTATTTGGCAAGCAAATAATAATAATAATAATAATAATAATTATTATTATTATTATTATCTGTGTTATTCCTGCTTACTTATTTGAAGCAGGCCTAATTAATAACCATGAATAATTAACTGTTAATAATTCATAGGTGTCATCTTATCACAAAAAGCATTGCTTTGTTCACATGTACACTCATTTTAGTGTAATTATCCTGCCCTCAAATAAGGGTTGCCAGTGGTTTTTTTTTTTTTTTTTCTCGAAGGTTATGAAAAAGCTCACCACCAAGTTTACATTTCATGTCATTACATCTGATTTCCTAAACAAATATTAGTCGCTATTATAAGTAATAGTACGATTCATGGCATTGAATGATAAATAGAGGATCGTCTATAACATTTCAACAGATTAAAATCCTTGTTTCTGTCCAAATACAACACTGGGGTACATATCTGCTTTTATATATTGGTGGGGGGCGGGGTGGGGGTATTTTCTTTAAAATATACGCACAAGTGTGTGTATGTGTGAGAGACAGCATTTGAAAAATACTTGAAAAGACCCATGAATAGAAGAAGCTTCTGCAGTGTAACCCCCACCAGCATCGGTGACCACAGCGAAGCCGCCATGGGTCTTTGTGCCTCCAGTGACGACGGGCCTCCAAGCAGGCTGCCAGGTCCTCTGAAATTCCACTAAACGGTGAGACCTTTGCTAACAGTGCTCTAGATATTCTATCACCCGTGAGATGGACTTCTGGCCTGTGGTGCCAACAGAACACTAAAAAAGAAAAAAAGAAAAAAGGTAGAGAAAGAGGAGAAGAGTTTTTCACACTAATGCATTAAAAGCAACAAGCCAGCAGCAGCCTGGCAAAACACAGACAGTGTAACATTTCTAAACATGCTTTTTACTGTACACATTTTGTTCTGCCTTTATTTATATAAGTCAGATCTTGATGATAAGATTGTTTGCTGAGTCATCTGAGAGGGCGAGTCACTTGTAATTAAGAATCCACTGATACCTTCAGCTTTTTGCAAACGCAAGTTATATCGCCAATGGAAATCTTTGCTCTGTTAAGGTCACGTAGGTATCAACTGCCACTGGCATCCACAGGTTAATGCAATAAAATTGGTTTTATTTTTAATTCTTAGATTTAAAAACCTCAATACCTGGTGCTGGTGACTATGCTGTCTTCGTTATCAGTATCAACTCTAATGTTCATTTGCTGATTTTAATATGTAACATCATTTTTTATTTAACATTTGTTATTTACCTCATAATATGTTAAATAAGAAAATAAATAGAAACCTTATTTACACAACAGTCAGATCTGGATGTTAAGATTGTTTGTTTGAGTCATCTGGGAGGGCGAGTCACTTGTAATTAAGGATCCACTGATACCATTTTTTTTCCTTTCTGATACCAACACTAAGACTTGACTCTTACCGCCGTAAATTAAGTCCCCAAATAAAAAAAAATAAAAAAACACTTTGTTCTGTCATGGTCACGTAAGAATCCACTGATATTGGCATCCACAGGTTGGCAGTTAATCACATAAAATTGGTTTTATTTGTAATTCCTATATTAAAAAATATTCATATTTGGTGACGGTGAATAATAATAACAAAATAACACCCGTCCCCCCAACTCTATTGTTTATTTTCTGATTTTAACTATTTAAAACAGTGTTACATTTACCTCAATTATACAACAAACAGAAACTATGCAAGAAGTTCTGCCATATTTAAGAGTGTTCTCCACAAATGACACGCTTATTTATAAAATTAACAAGTCATGTTTTGTTCACATGAACACTTTAGTCCTCACCTAAAGGTAGCCAGTGTTTTTTTTTGTTTAGCTTTTTGAGATAAAAAAAAAAAATTAATCACAGTGTTGTACACATACATGTGCAAACATACGTTTCATGTCATTTCATTTCCTAAACAAATATTACTCACTATAAATATATTACTACAGTAGAGCCACCAGCATCTCTCACTTTGGCAGAGAACATATGAGATGGTTCAAACCTTTACATTACTACCTCCTGAACTAGAGCATTTATGACACACGTTCAAGTATCTTCATCAGCTTTGGGCCGATCAGAGGAGGATGGGTTCCTCTCAAGGTTTCTTCCTCTTGTGAAGGGTCGCTTCTGGTTTGCTTTAGTGGGACTCTGACCTGGATACTCTTACTTATATTTAGATACTCATAAATGGATTCTTTTTTCCTAAAGCTGCTTTGATACAACACTGGTTGTAAAAAGCACTATACACAAATGTTAATTAATTGATAAGTTATAGAATAATTTATGGCACTGGATAATAAATAGAGGACCAGCTGTAAGATTTAAACAGAATAAAATTCTTGTTTTTGTCCAAATACAACAATTCTTTTATATACTGACTTGTTTGTAATTCTTATGATAAAACCTTGATGCTTGGTGTCTACGAATTCAGATATTGCCATGCAAATATAATATGCTGCATCATTCTTTCTCCTAACTCTATTGTTTATCTGCTGATTTTAATATTAGAAACCCATTTTGCACATCACATGACAGTTTTTAGCTAATATTTTAAGTAAATTTAAGAGCATTATCGTCTGGCCTCCACAGCCACCCAGCTACTCTTGTTCACCTGTACATACCCACGGCTATTCCAAGCCATCTACAGTCACGCTCTGGTTCTCGCCAAGCCTCTTGTATGATCATTTATTTTATTCTTTTTCAGTTTTGGAGTGTTTTTGCATCTTTCTGAGTCCTACCCAATTAACCTGCTATAATAATAATAGTCATTATTAGTTCTTATTTTTTAAACTAACACTGAACGTTCACAGCTGACCTCTCGATTTGTTCATATTCATTAAAAAAGAAAGCTTTTTAAACTAATTAGCAAGCAAATGCTGGGAAAAGGATGATATGTCCTTCCCACGGATGCCTCGGCTTACCAATTCTAGCTGTCTGGGCAAAACAAGTGGAAAATGAGTCATTAATAAAGTAATTAAGTTGTTTGGAAGGCCTGCTACACTCCTAAAACAGGGTGTAATGCCAGGAAGCACTGAAGGCATTGCTATTAAGAAAGTTTAGTATTATGAATTTAACAATAATTCGAAACTCGGGATGAGGCAGTCATTACATTTTTGTCCAATTCAGATTTCAACCATTTGTGTACACATTAAATAACTTTAAATAAGCTAAGAAAAATTATTTTTTTTTAAGGAGCAATATGTAATTTTTATTTTATTTAAACATTTCTTTTGCATGTTTCACTTTTACAGGGCTTGTTAAATAAATACTTTAACTTACAGGCTTACTGGCATATTATTATTATTAATCTGGTAACCCATACTAGTCATTTGATTAACTGAAAACCTAAAACTAGCTGAGAAAGTGTGTTTTTACAAAGCCATATATATACTTTTGAAGCTGGGTGGACACATACTCTGATCTGAGATATATATATATATATATATATATATATATATATATATATATATATATATATATATATATATATATATATATATATATATCTCAGATCAGAGTTATATATATATATATATATATACACACACACACTTTGATCTGATATAGATATATATAGCGCTGGTCAAAAAAAAATCGTCAACTTTAATGTTTATACATTTTTTGAACAAGACAGGTGGTGTGTACATTGTGTAAAAGTTTTACAATAACATAGCTTGGGAAAGAATTCTGGTTCCATTGACTTACACTGAAAGTAAAGACCTCTCCTGTAAAGCTGGCGACGATATGCAAGAGCAACACATCTGATTCTTCGTCCTGCTCTAATAATGAACAGCTTAGAGCAAATTATCTTCGCTACAAAGTCTTTATCTGCTGTTTAGTTTGAATGAAGTTCAAGACACTCGTGATGTTGCTGAGGTTGTGCTGGGACACAGGTTTGTTCTCATTAATTACAAGAGTCACTTATACGAATGTGAACCATCGAGTTAGAAACAATGGATTTCAGCAAAAAAGCTGCAGCTTGGAACGTGACTGCCCCCATGTGTGCTGACAGTAAGTACACGACTTATCTTTTCCATCACTTGAAAACAAAGCTTGCCTTTGTTTTTGACTTGTCAATGGATACCACCTGTCCCTGTTTCCAAGAGCTGCGAGAGCTCAGTTTTAATACTTCATCCTTTGTGTGACGAGATGGAACAAGTGAGGAAAGAAAAAAGTAATACTGTTGGTGGGAAGCCCATATCTGACTGGCAGCCGGGCTCAATATGACAAGAGTTCTAGAAAGGACACTCTTCACTTCTATTTGATTTGTGCTACAAGACAAGAGGGAGTGCTACCACAGTTACACCGATTTTCTGTTCTGTGAGGAAAACAGCTTGTCTATAAAACAGCAACTGAAAGAGCACAAAATCCAAACGCTACCGCAGTGTTCAGCACAATACAAGTGTAAAACTCATTTATCTGGCACGCAGAGCGCTTTTATAAATTTCTTTAATGACCTATAAGGTCCTTTTAATTAAAGGCTTTTTACATGGTCGACTGCTGTGAATATTTGCCCATCATCTGTCAGACAACCATTGAACAGAGCAATTTCTAGAGCTCACAGGAAATTTTCTTTACATGATTTAAGAGAAAAGTTACAGAGCAAGGTACAGCCTGGCTAGTACACACTATATATTAGGGGTGTAAGAAAATATCGAAATATCGAATATCGGGATATTTTGTTTTTGAGAATCGATAATATAACATAATATTGATACACAGATTCCTGGCAGACAGTGAATCATTGCGTGTTGTGTTTAAACCTATGACCACTAGATGGCAGTGCTGTAATCCATTTTCAGATCCACTCCAACATTAATAAGCAGCACAAGGGCGCAATGCTATTGTAAGCATAGGCAAACCTGTTCATATAGTGTTTTGTTTTAATAGTAGGATTTGAAAAATTGCAGTACATCACCTTGCTTGCAATATTGCTGTATATCATGATATATTGAATTGTGACCACTGTATCACAATATGTATTGTATCACCAGGTTCTACTATGTAGGGCATCGAATACATGCTGTGTTTCCACATAGTAACTTCACAGGAGAGGCCAATAACAGTATTAACTTTCAGAGTATGTTAATTTTAAAGGATATAAAGAGCAACAGTCTTGTCCAAATGATACAAAGAAATGAAAATTGACCTGCCAACCTTGGAAAATCTTTTTGAGTAGCAGCTTACTGCGACCGCACAGCGCAGCACGGCATGGCATGGCACGAGGTCAGGTTTATTTGCTGATCAGTATTAATAGAGTTCACATGATCACTCATCACAACTTATAAGTAAGCACATAGTTCCCACTCCCCACCAGATCTAGTTATTCAACATAAAAGTAGACTATGAAGAAAACAAGAACTATTTCAATGACAAGGCAATATATTTCAGTTTTCTGTGCTTTGATTCACTTCATATTTCGGAACATGTTCCAATGTTTTCATCACGACATTCAGAATAAGGTAACTGAAAATACCAAATATGTCCCTTAAACAAAATTGTATTGGCCTATCAGCATGAGCCGGCAACTATATAGCAAACTTTTAGACAGGTTGGCCAATAGGGAACTTAATGTGTCAGCGTCTCGTTAAATATATGACCATAATACAAGCTGTATCTGAATCTGAAATAAACACCATCTTGGTTAGAATAATCAATGTGTAAAGTGTATCCAAGTCTAACCAGGAGCACCAGAAATAACATATTTTTAATCAAAAGAAGGGCATTTGCACTTGGAAGCTAAAGCTAAAGCTTCAGCCCAAAGGCACTCCAAGATACTGTGAATACTTTCTTACAGGAAAGCCAATTAACTTTCACAATTAGATTTTATTTAAAGTAGTAACTGAATCTTTAATCATTGTAATTTAAAACATTTATCGTTTATGTATTTCGCTGGCACTCGCATGCATGTACCTGCACATCACTGTCACATTACAGCACTTAAGATTTTCACCTCAGGTGCCTTCTCCGTCCTTACCGTAAGGTTCATGAAGTTCAGGAACTTCTTCAGCATTTCAGTCATAATGGAGAAGTCTCCTTTAGGAAGGTTCTCTCTGACCGAATTCACATTCAGCTGAAACATAAACAAAGACATATCTTTTTTAGTTTGCTTTACGCTACAATATGTTCAACAATTTATTCATATCAGGGCTGAAACAAGTCCTCGAGAAACTCGAGCAACAAGATTACAAAAATCATAGATTTGTTTAATCCATAGAACCATATACAACACACTGTTTTGCACAGATGACTTTTACTGTTGCACAGCGCGTGAACTTAATAGTATGATGTATAGCTCTGGTAATACATTTCAATAATAGTAATTTTTAAGATATTTTCTTTAAAACTGTACTTTATAAAATGTATACAATAAAATGTTGACACGTCTTATTTTATCTTATATATATATATACACTATTCCTCTTTAATAAAGCAAAAACATTTTTTTATCTGATTACTCAATTAACCGATGGAATAATCGTCAGAATACTCGATTACTAAAATAATTAATAGCTGCAGCCCTAATTCATATATAAAACAACAGACTAATGCTTTCTTTTAACCAATAGTAGAGCATATACTGTATTAGACATAACATACTCAGAGTGCTTCAGTAAATAAAATAAACGACAAAAAGGCAATAGCCAGGTACTAACCGGACTGCCCTGACACAGGCAGCCCAACAGCAGGGCAGTGTACGACGCTACAATACTGTCTTCCATGTGCTTCCCAGCGTGCTGCAGTGCTGTAACAGAAAGAACAGAGAACCCACGAATCAGTAATCTTACGAACCTACTTGACTCATCAGAATAAGCAGAAATAGAATATATCATTGCTGTCCAAAGAAAACCATGTATCTCCAAATGAGTAACTTTACAATAGAGGCCAAAAATGTTCTTAACTTTCAATGTAAGTGAATGCAAAGAGGTGATTTTGGAGCATTTCTATTGGTCCGTTCATAATTTTCTTTTGTACAGTGACTACATACATCCATACACATGCTTGACAGTTTGAGTTTTGAATGTTTTTTTTTTTTTTTTTTTTGCATAAGTCTAACTTAAAACAAGGGTGTCCAAAGCCCGGCTCATGGGCCAAATGCGGCCCGCAGACAGATTTTTATTGGCCCCTGGCTGTCCGGTGGCATACACATGTACAGTATGGGTGTGTCTCAAACCCTAGTGAGGGTCTACATAGAAAGCACTTTACGTCATAGTATGCGCTCCCGACATGTAGGCTGTCCCAATTCTTAGATACCTGAAACATGCTGTCTACTGAGGAACCTTATTTTGATTTGATTTTAAGGAAGCATCGAACGCTTCCTCAGCCGTTAAGGCTGACACACGCAAATCTACGAGCAGTGAAGTGGTTTGAAAACGTAAGTTATTTTGATTCTCTCTGGAGTTTTAATGTCTTTAGATAGATAAATTCGCACAGAATTTTATTTACAACTTTGTAACAAGTTGTTGACCATTTAGCATTTTTAAGCCTCGGACTATTGTTTTGGATGCCCGCCGGTAGCTAAGCAACCAGCTAAACCACCGGTAGCGTGCCGCAGTGGGCGGGAACAAGCCGTGACGCAGTCTCTCTCTAACTAGAGCGTCTCACTAATCAGTTTTATGAGGAGAGACAGCTGCCTACCTAGACAGCCTACTTAGACACTCACTAGGTTCTGAGACACATCCTATGTTTCACCGTTTTGTTAGCGATCAAAGCTATGTAAACTTAAGAGACACTTTTTTTCTGACTGGGCTCCTGAATTTACAGAACGGCATGCAGTGATGGCTTCGTCAAAAAAGTTGTTAATGAAAACTGGCGGTTTCACAAGTGATGGACGTCATTATAGAGAGACGCTGCAAATCTTATACTAAGAGACTATTGCGCTAATGAAGGAACTGAATATCAAGAGACATTATAACCCAAAGCGTGGACTTTATAGTAAACACTCAGAGACAAGAGGACAGAAAGCCCTGCTCTCACAGCAGCAACTGTTCTTCAGGGCACGTATGGCACAGGAGAACCTGACCAGAGCAAGTTAGGAGGTGGCTATGCTAATCTCTAAACAGTGACACTGAGGTGTTAAAACACTCCAGCAGCAGCACTGCTGTGTCTGATCTACTCACACCAGCACAACGCACACTAACACCACCACGTCAGAGTCACTGCAGAGAAACTCACCATCAGAGAAAAGTTCTCCATTCCATAACAGATTACGTAATTTAAGAAATATAAGACTTGCTGTTATTGAGTTCCATAAGTTTAGTAATGCAGAGACACAGATTTATTGTTCAGCACATGTTCAGACATGTTGATATCCAGCTGCAATTACAGTAAAATTAAATTCATTAATTAAATAATTAGTCATCATTCTGTACTATGTATTTGTGGTTTTTCATATTTTGCATAAAGTGTATGTATAGAATTTATGAATACTACTTTTGCAAAGAGAGGCCGGCTCTTAGCTATTTTGATATTGTCCTGGACCCCTTTGAAAGAAGTTTGGACACCCCTGACTTAAAACAATCAAATTGTCTTACAAGTCCTATTTAAAGAAATAAGACATTTTTATATTGAGAACAATTATCTACCATTACATATCTGTGAGTATGTGAACCTCTATTATGAGTATCAGTGGTGAGTCTTGCGTGTGGTAATAACTGTTCTAAACGTTTCTGGTTTCTGATGATCCTGTACATCGGCTTATTGAAATTTTAGCACGTTCCGCTGAACATAACAGCTTTAACTCTGGGACGTTGGTGGGTTTTCTCGCATTAAAGCTTCATTTTAGTTCCTTCCACAACATTTCCCTGGGATCAGGGCTTTGACTTGGCCTTTCCAAAACATTAACTTCAATCTTCTTTAACCATCTTTGGTAAAACGACTTGTGTGGGCTGCTGTACTGCGACATGGCGCGCACTCTGTTGAGATTCAGTTCACGGACACATATCCTGACATTCTCCTTCAGAATTTTTGCTGATATAAATCACAACCCATTGTTCCGTCAATGACGGCAAGCTTTGATGGCCCAGATGCCCAAGCCATGATACTACCACCACAGATGGGATAAGGCTCTTTAGCTGCAACGCTGAGTTTTGCTTTCTCTAAACAAGATGCTTCTCATTTTTAAATACCAAACAGTTCTCATTTACGCTTATTATGATATTTGGATGAGCAGTGTTTTTCTGCTATGCTCATCACTGCTGTTTCGTGTTCTCCTGATGGTGGGCTTACAAATATAAGCATTAGCCAATGCAAAGGTCTTTACTCTGGGTTCTTTTGTGACCTTGCAGGCTATTACATGCCTTGTTGTTGGAGTGATCTTTGTTGCTCCAGGGGACAGTAAGAATGGTCTTGAACATTCTCTATTTGTACACATTCTGTCTAATTGATTAGACCTCATGTTCTTTATCGATAGTGTTATAACCCTTTTTAGTCTCATGAGTATCAACAACTTGTTTTCTGAGCTCCTCAGAAATGTCCTTTGTGATGTGAAGATCTGACTTAGATAGATCGCTGTACTTTAAATACAGCAGGTCACCCACTCACACTTGAGGGTCATCCCACTGACTGATAGCACAGGACTAAGTTTATCTTTAAATTAACTCCTAATTATAGATTGTCACAAGTATTAACAGTGTCTAAGAGTGGACCGAGTGTAGTAATTGACCACACACACACATATATACATACATACATACATACATACATATATGCATATACTATTTTGTTTTTCCCATTATAAACTAATTTCAGACATAATCGTTGAAACAATCACTTCTGTAAGCCGTTTAAGCCTTGAAACCTTTATTGAGGTCAAGCTCCTCGTCCTCTTCCTCCTTTTTTTCCGTCTCCTGTGTGTCGTTAGTTTCCGTGGCAACCCACTGAATCTCGCCAGAGGTCTCCTGCCACTCTCCGCTCTGGTCAGCCTGAGACTTGGGCGCCTCGCTGATGAGGTCATCAGTCTGAGCCTCAGCCAGCACGGCTGCTCTCTCTCGTTCCAGGAACAGCTACACATGTGCACACACACACACACACACACACACTTCCTTAGACTCAAAAGCCATCAAAATCATAGCAGAAGAATGTAACACTTAAGCGATCTTCCTAAGCCAGTGCTTTACTTTGCAGCCAATGAGAGAGGAAACTGTGAGTGAAATACACTTGTAATGCAAGCATACATGGTATAATTGGCATTAGCTATACTTACTCAAATTAACAGCAGATATCCTGCATACATGTGATACAACTGCACTTTCCAGCCATCCTTAAAATCTGTGTATTCCGACATTTGGGATGGCATTCGATATTGACAGCACTTGAAACCTGCAGCCCTACACTGTCGTCTCTCCTACATACCTGCACAAGCGCAGCCAGCGCGTTTGAGGACCCTAGAGCGCTTGGCTTCTTCTCTTCGTCTTCTCCTTCCTTACTGTCTTCCTTCTGCAGCTTCGACAGGGCCTCTCCCTCCATCCCGTCCTCGCTTTCTTTCCTCACGTCTTTCTCAGACTCTAGTAGGCAGCTTGTGTCCACCCCCATTTCCACGAGACAGTGTCTGTTTCTGGAGCTGTATTCAACCAGGTTTATCAACAGCCCCAGGCCCTGCACGCATGCACAACATACACAAGGCTCACACCACATACACACCTCAAGAATAACATCGCATCTAAGTGCAAGTGCATCTAACCAAATGTTAGAATCGAGGCTCAACAAAACACTGGATCATTTTCTAATGTCACCACTGCTGTATCAGTTTCTGTAGCTGCACAGCGGAGAGAAAATGTGTGTGTACAGTGTAAAACGGTTATTTAATGCAGGATCCATAGCAAAGTCAACAGCAACGTGACAGGCATTTTTCAATAATCTATATTCAGTGTAGAAAGATTTTGTTTTTAGCAGGGATGTGCAGGTTGTGTGTATACAAATGCATTAACCTTGCTTAAATACTTTTTTTGATATATTATTAAGCAAACACTAAACCTCATGCTTCCCTATACAATAGCTTGTTTGTTATTATGCAATACAACAAATTATACAACAACATAATATAAACATTGCAGGATTTTCTAATGAACTCTATCAGAACTGTGAGGCTACAATGGCTACACTGGAACACTACAAAGCAAGTCATGAACACGTACGAGTACTCGGACGTCAAATCTCTGCTCCTGAGGTATGAAACGTGGGACTTTGAGGACGCAGTTCAGCGCCGTGAGGATTAGCTGATCCTGTTCACCGGTCTTAGTGCTGCCCCACTCTACAGACAGAGATAGAGAAAGAAAGCACAAAAGAAAAGAGGGGAAAAGAAAAAAAAAACAAATATGACTGAATGGTTTGGCTGTTTAACTAACTAGTACTATCTAGTACAGTATGTAAACATTCATTCAGCTGCATTCGATATATGATATACAGACAGGTGACAAATTAAAAGTGTGCTAACAAACGAGCCAACATGTCCAAACAGGTGCACAGCATGATTCAATAAGAAAAATCTTTGTTGCCTTGTTGAGGAAACGGTGACTCTGAAAGATGTTTTGTTACTGAGGCACGAATAGATGAAGCCTAAGTCTCAAGGACTGCTCAACCAGCAAGTCTTTCAATATTTAGGTCTATTGAAAGACGTCAGTGAATAGGGCTGGTTCACATTAAATGAGCATCGTGTTCACACGCTATATATAGAACAGCAAGTGTTTCTTAGATGACTTGTATGAACATTACCGTAGGACATGATCATTGTGATTAACTACAGAGAGAGAGAGGGAGATTGTAGTAAAGTTGTATTGCAGAGATGCTTTAATAAGTGATTTAGTCAGATGAGTCATCCTTCATCATATTTTCTGCAAGGGACCGTGCTGTGTACCCGGAGGCTGCGCTCAGAAAGAGCGTTTGCTGTGCCTGAACCTCGAGGAATCCATTTAGCAAAGAACAGGAGGAGTGGAGAGGATCTACATGGGCAGTTTTATGGATGGGAAGCTCAGCACCACATCACCCAGCTCCCAAAATTAATAAACTAGTGTAACTATTGAACTACAGTCATCAGACACCATTATACATACTCCAGCTCTCTACACCAGTCATCAGACACCATTATACATATTCCAGCTCTCTACATCAGTCATCAGACACCGTTATACATACTCCGGGCCTCTACATCAAGTCATCAGACAGCATTATACATACTCCGGATATCTATATCAGTCATCAGACAGCGTTATACATACTCCGGGCCTCTACACCAGTCATCAGACACCGTTATACATACTCCAGCTCTCTACATCAGTCATCACACACCGTTATACATATTCCAGCTCTCTACATCAGTCATCAGACACCGTTATACATACTCCAGCTCTCTACATCAGTCATCACACACCGTTATAAATAGTCTGGGTCTCTACATCAAGCCATCAGACAGCGTTATACATACTCCGGGCCTCTACATCAAGTCATCAGACAGCATTATACATACTCCAGATATCTATATCAGTCATCAGACAGTGTTATACATACTCCGGGCCTCTACACCAGTCATCACACACCGTTATACATATTCCAGCTCTCTACACCAGTCATCAGACATCGTTGTACATATTCCAGCTCTCTACACCAGTCATCAGACACCGTTATACATATTCCAGCTGTCTACATCAGTCATCAGACACTGTTATACATACTCCGGGCCTCTACATCAACTCATCAGACACCGTTATACATACTCCGGGCCTCTATATCAAGTCATCAGACACCGTTATACATACTCCGGGCCTCTACATCAAGTCATCAGACACCGTTATACATACTCACCTATCAACCCAGCATAGTTCCAGAGACTTGCGGAACGAATGCTAAGATTAACTAAGGCTGCTCTGGAAGTTCATGATGGTCCAACACCTTACTAAGATGTTCTGTGTTGGTTTTGTGACCCATCTGTAAATCCTAAGAGTTCTTTTTAAAGTACGTGTATTTTCTTCAGTCTATGAAGGGTCATCGTTTATGGTATGTGTGTGCGTGTCTCACCGTTGTCATGTGTGAGGTTGAGAAGCACTCCTATGACTGCTCTCATGCAGTCCTCCACGGCCTTGCCAACGTTGCTATGGCTACAGTGAGGAAGTGCAGTGCCAGAAGACGAGAGGGAGCTGTTGACCTCGCGGCTATACCGCTGAATCATCTCTTCACAATAGCGAAGTCCCCTACACACACACACACACACACACACACACACACACACACACACAATATGAATATCCATACTGTACTTAAACCCTGAATCACCTCCAGTACCATGAAAACATACACAAACACAACTGAACTGTAGCTGTACAGCTAAAGCACCATGACGTATTTCTACTGCAAAAGCTGCACACAGGCACACCTCTCACCTTGCCGAGGACACTATTAACTGCGAGTCTTTGTAGGCAATCAGGTAAGTCTGGTTCTCTGGGTTATGGACTGTTACCTAAGAGAAGAAGAAGAAAAAAAAAAAAATAATACAAACCAACATGAAATCTCTCGCTTCATCCGACACAGCCTCATCAGCACATCACTGCCGTGTACTTACACTCTCTAAAACTCGTAAACATCGCTCTGCTCCCCATAATGATGCCACTAGGTTCTCCTTATCCTCCTCCTTGTCCAGGCTCTCCACACACTCTTTCACTGTATGAGAGAGGAAGACATCAAAACATCAACGCAAAGTCCTGTACAGGCCAGGATAGTCAATACTGTAAACAGACTCTTTCCTGCGAGTGGTATTAGCTGCAGGCCTGCACAATGTGAAACAAAACATATATTCACCTACTCCGTCTATAGCAGCTTAGCTCCACACGTTCCAATTCCTAAGCAGTGTTGAATTTCTTTCAACTTTAAAGACATGGTAAAATTTTGGTAGCATTTTCATTTGGAGGAGAGGGGGAGGATGAAAGATTCAAGCACATCATCCATTTCCCTATCTTTTCATTTCTGTGATTCTGAATGAATAATAACTAAATAACTGCCAACTTGTATATATATATATATATATATATATATATATATAGGTCCGGACCGTCATCATTTCTTGTAATGATTCAGTGCCATATCCTGTATATTATAAAGCTCCAAATAAATGTTTTTTCCTCACTTCAAGTAAAAACAAGGGCTACATTTAGTCTCCGGCTGTTGCGATTCGCTTTGTGCCTTGCCTGTGTGCGCGGCGCACTACCCAATGTGCACAGATGTGATTGGCGGAGGAGTGCCTTTGGTGATCTTACAGCACACACGATTGGTCTCTGAGTTCACTGCGCTGTAAAGTCCGTATACCACAAAGGAAAAAAAAGTTCCGCCGCTTAAATAAACACAGTCAAGATTCAATAATTCTCAATAGTTCACCAATGTCCGCCTATTAGTGAGCCCCGGATTTTATATATATCCACATTTTAAAACGGATGCATCACCCCAGCGAGGGTAGCCGAAGGTTATTTAGTTATTGCAATGCTCTCTGGCCTTAATGTACTAAACTGAACTTAAAATAGTTTAAATGTATGAAATTGTATTTTTCTCCCCATTGTATCCCTATGTTGCCATTACAGGCCTGACATTAGCCACTTGAGATACTTGGAGATACTTAAGACACTATATCACCTCTACCAGCAGGAGCAGAAAAGTGTTAAGTGTTTTACAGCAGCACTACATCATTGCACTGCATGCTATGACTTTTATGGGTCTTGATTTCTTGAGTTATTTAAGTTGTTCAATTTGCACATGTGTGTACTTCAAGCTAGGGTCACATGTATTGTACAACAACAATCAACACTTTAGGCAACAGTCTTAATGGCAGCTCTGGAGCAACCCACACTACCTTTATCTACGATGTGATCCAGTCCTCCCAACAACCGCAGCTCCTCTTTAAACCAGTCTCCTGCTCTCTTAGATGTCAAAGAGAGAAGAGTCTCCATCGCTAGGTGACCAGTCTAGAGAAGGACACACAGAAATGTGTGAAAGATCTATGCATGTACTCTGTACGTTCAGTGGTTCACAATCAGCTGCTATAATAATGAATAATTATGATAATAAACGACCACAACTTAGACATATACTTATTTTAAAGTTATTTATAAATGGTATTGATGTTTTTCGGAAAAACAAGAATCTTGACTGGGACAAAGGTCATTCAACAAAGTATATAGAAGAGCTGTGGATAACTCACAGTGATGTTCTCCAGGTCCAGATGTTTATTGTGCACCGTTTCGCAGAGCTTGCGGATCTTCTCTTTCACCTTGTTGATCTCTTTAGCCGTGAGCTGGTCGGCCACAGAATCGTCCTGCTCCAGCTCCAGCAGCCGGATCATCAGTTCTAAACAGGCCCGGTCCAGGTCCATGTTTAGCCGGTCCCGACTCAGAATGTACATCAGAGAAGCCGTGCACAAGGCCAGGTTCTGACGGGAAGACAAAAGGGGAGAGCAACATCAACCATCAGGTATCAGGTTATCAGGTAAGCCTACCTCGAATGTCAGTATTTTAAACAGTAGCACCTAATATATACATATTAGTATTAGCACCTAATATTATATACAGTACTGCTGTTGGTCGGGTTCTGCATTAGAAGTAGTTTATCTGCTTGGTGTTACTGCTGGAGTTTTTAAACACCTATGTGTCACTGCTGGTTTGGAGCCCTGTTGTTACAGCTCTCATTTACTTCATCCATCACATTTAAACGAATGAAGGAAATGAGAGCAACAGGGCTACAGTGATGAGCCAAGACATTATTAACACCATATGTTGTTGCTACTCTTGTGCCACCAAAGCAGCACCAAAAGTTTCAGATGCCCTGTAGTATCTGTCGCAAAGGATGTTAGCATTAGAACTGCAGAGGGGGAGTCATGGATACTGCCTTCGTCCCTCCTCTGACTGCTGTTGGTGGGTACTCTCCACTGCTTACAGGGAGTACCAAACAAGCCTAGCCTATTAAGAAATGCTCTGACCCATAACTACTTGGCCCTCATCACAGTCTTACAGGTCTTCACGCCCACGCTCTTACACATTCATCTCACTACAAAAAACAATGGTTCGCTTACTGCATCATATATATCGAATATCGTGACATTCGCCCCTGTTATGAGATTTAATTGTGTTACGATAGGCATTCCTACCAAACTGGCAATTCGTTATATATGGGCATCTGCACATTAAGCAAACCTAAATAATAGATAAGCATTTACTGAGACTCACCGGATGTTGTGGAGCGTCACT
Organism: Megaleporinus macrocephalus; assembly: GCA_021613375.1. NCBI lineage: Eukaryota > Metazoa > Chordata > Actinopteri > Characiformes > Anostomidae > Megaleporinus > Megaleporinus macrocephalus. Next base: position 12,982,837 of record CM038712.1, on the reverse strand, counting down.
GAGCATCTTAAAGACTTGCGCCACCTTCCCTCGAGCTCGCAGGTGCATGCGAAAACTTGGCATGGCACAGCGTGTGGCCAGACTTATAATACTGGAACACAGGGACATATAAGGCAATTAATATAAGCAAACAGAACAGCAGCAAGCCACTAGATGGGTTAGCATCAGGCAGGGCTGGGCAAAAAAAAAAAAAAAAACATAAAATAAAAAATAAATATATATATATATATATATATATATAAACATCTGTCCTGGCCTTTTTGGCCCCTCATAATTAGCAGAGCACAACCTAGTAATTTATGTATGTGTTCCCCGAAGGAATGTATTTTACCTATTATCTTATAATAATTATCAAATATGAATAGCATTATATTAATAAAACATAACTTTTTGCCTTTAGGCTTATTAGACAATTACAATTAATCATTACTTTAAAAGTCTATCAAATATCCATTGTGGAAAGCAAAGAAGTGAATGTACACATACTGTAGTTCTACCTATTTAGGTATATTCTATATCAAGCATTATGTATCATCAACATCCTAGATATCAGTTAACCCCACCACTTTTGTCTTCTGAATTGAATCTTTTATCTTTTTTATAGAAATCAACTCCAACATGTATATTCTTCTTATGATGTAACCAAAAATGGACACTTGCTGCTTATCCAACACTTCTCAGCCTTGATCGTTTGCTATTTTATCAGAAGAAGGTGCTGTGGCTGCCAGATTTTGTACTATATCCTGATTGGTTCAGTCCACTGTCTATACTGAAGATAGGGCTATACATTTCCCATCCGCTCACTCAACCGCTGCTATTAATGCATAAAGCTCAACAGTCTTAACGTCATGTTATCAAGCAAGCACTGTTTCTAGAAACTGAAGCAGCATTAGTGCAGTAATTACAGACAGCAGACGTCTGCGTGGGTTTTCTGTGTCTGTGTAGAGTTCCAGCTGCTTTGAAAGCTCATAGTTTAAATCCTTTTTGAAAGATTTTGGTTTGAGGTGCTTGAAACACTTTCAAATGTGTTTCACTGCAGTTTAAGTTTGCTTAAAAAAATAGAAGCAGCATCTTATTTAACCTTTGTGTGATTCACAGTCTTTAAGTGGTGCTTAGCTTGCACACATGGCAGTTTTGCGATCTATATGTCCAATGAGTTCATGTATGCTGGTGGTTACCTAAGGCAGCGTGTGTTGAGAGGCTGAGTGCTCTTCAGACCGGTCTCCAGGTACTCGAAGTCGTCAGTGAACTCCTGATTCTCCCCAAACTCCACCACGTCATTAAAGTGCTTCACATGCTGGACTACTGTGTACAGCTAACAAACACAAACAAACATTTGTACATCAATCTTTCACTGAGTGCATGAATGTTAAAAGTATCTCAGCAACATACAAAGTTGATTTCCTACAGATATTTCATTGATATTTCAAACTAGTACTTGATGTACATGGTTTTTATTCCTGAAGAGATGAATGTTTAGCTCATGCTGCTCCAGAATATCTGCATTATACTTATTTTATTGCTAAAAATGTTGCTCTGTAATAGATATGTGCATTATTGACAAATGGATTTTCTGTAATTTTGTTGACGATAATAAACGATATTGTGCATTAGTTAAAAATGTGTTGGTAAGTCTTATATTTTACTAACTTGCACTTCTTAAATGATAATATCCATCCATCCATTATCCAGCTAGATGGAGGTCACTTTTTTAGTGAATGACTCGCTAAAGTTTGCTGAGTGTGTATTTTGTCTAGTTGGTTTAGATCTATCTTGGACATCGCGCTCCCAAAGCTTATATATAAAAATATATATAACACACCCCTACTCTGTAATTCTAATTAAGGTGGAATTAATCCCAGTTTCTACGTTTCATTAGCTTCAGCAATGGAAAAATAGCTCAGATACTGGCTTTGACTTAGAGTTACCATTTCAGTTACACATACTGGCAAACGTCTGAATAATCTGAACACATTTGCACAACATGTGAACAACAGTTGCTTGAAAGCTACTCCATCATGTGATCTGCCTTCCGAACTTCTTGTTTTGGCATGCCCACTTTAAGCAGACCTCAAATGTTTCTTTTTTTGTTTTACATTTTTTTGTTTTAGATGTCTAGTACATCTTAGTGTAGACTACCAAAGTGTACACTGTTTACACTGGTTAACTGCACTACCCTCATCACTCTCACATACACACTATTTTGTACATTCTATCCCTATTTTTTGTTGTAACTCTCCTGTTTTGTGTTACCTTGTGTACTTGTGGAATAGTTACTGGATGCCTTGAATTTCCCTCTGGGATCAATTAAGTATGCATGTATGTCCGTATGTATATATGTATGTATCTATCCACAAACATTAGTAAAATTCACTCTCAGCTACATACCATCTCTTTGGTTGCACAGTATGTAACAGCTTCACAATAAAACACACAAAACCTCTCACCTCCTTGTGCTCCTTGTTGCACTTGAGCGAAGTGACGATGTCCTGGTAGGGCTCGGTGGGGACAGTTACTGACTTGATGACTTTTGGCGGCGGGGGCGGGGCTTTGAACACTCCATCGTCTTTGTAAGAATTAGCATCCTTGCTTGCAGCTGAAACGCTGGGCTTCTAGGAAAGTGATACATGCGTGTAAGAAGATTCCTGAAAAGCTACAATGTAAAGTCAACTTCAAATTTCAGTTGGCACATTCTCATGACAACAAGAACATTCTTATCATTTGTATAATTTATGTAGGTACAATCGGTACGTTATCAGTGATGTCATTTTTAAGTCATAGGGTTGCTAACTGGAAACATTTCTACACGGCTCCAAGGTAGCCAATAGCTGCTTATTGGCTGGATTAGGAAATAGGTTTAACCTACAATGAGAGGTGTTTATAATAAAATGTTTTATTCTAGATTATCTACTATCTAGAGTATGTGTATAAAACTGGCTTCTTTCTAGGTCACAGCTCAAGAGAGACTGACGGTTTTCCCTTTTCTAATCTGAATTCAACTCATGAAGGACATGTTCATGGGAGGAGTCCAGTTAATGAGGTTAATGTAGAAGAGGGGTAAACTTGAAGTGTCTAAAAAGAAGATCTCCAAAAGGATTTGTGGGAAATGGTCTGAAGTCAGATAGAAGAAGTATGCATGTCAGAAGTTAGCACGTACCGGTGCAACGACAGTGCGGGAGGGCGCAGGAGGGGGCACATCCTCTGGTTCGGGTTGGTTCCAGTGACGAGCGTTATACACGGCTTTAGCAGGAGACTGGAACATACGCACACACACACACACAGAGGGAGGGAGAGAGGGAGAGAGAGAGGGAGAGGGAGGGAGAGGGAGAGAGAGAGAGAGAGAGAGAGAGAGAGAGAGAGAGAGAGAGAGAGAGAGAGAGAGAGAGAGAGAGAGAGAGAGAGAGAGAGAGAGAACACAATTCAGACTATATCATCTCAACAAATTAAGCCATCAAATAAGATGGGATTCTGCAGCGTCACATTAATGCATTTCAAACCGAGCTATTCAAACTGAGAGGTAATAAACATGAAAAATAAAGATAATAAAAATGAAAAACGGGACTGATGGTGGAGCGGCGCTTTCATTTTGACAGAACTGGAGTCTGCAGGTGAGAACAGTTTCTAAAAGAGAAAAAGGAACTCCTATTTTGTAATGCAAAAACTGGTCTGTGAAAGAGTTCCACTGACGTCTTAACATTTCTGCATGAGTCCTCATTAGCTGAGCTGTGTGTCTTTCAGAGAGGTTAGATGTGAAACAGTTCATTGTACAGGAACTTCTGAGCATTTAACTAATTCACAGTGGTGGGGACAGAAACCAGCGAGGCTCTGACATCATCAAAGCAAATAACTGGCATATTATAACAATATAATAACTCGGTAATAATTAAAAAAGACCAGCAAAGGTACACACCTTCTGAGCTTTAAAGCATAACTCTGATAAAGGTAAATATTTACAGCACACTGCATGTACCTAGGGTTGTGCTATATTGACAGAAAATTATATCTGTATCTTTTCTGTAATTAAATAACGATAATAAACAATATTATGCATTATTTAAAGATGTGTTTGTAAAAGGCTTATGTTTTACTAGCTTGCACTTCTTAAAGGATATTAATATCCATCCATCCATTTATTATCTTTCTCTTTATCCCGCTAGTCTAGGTCACATGGGGGGGCTAGAGCTAATCCCAGCGTCATCGGCCAAGGCCCCTTTTTAGCAAATGACTCGTTGAAGTTTGCTGAGTGTTTGTTTTTGTCTAGCTGGTTAAGGTCTGTCTACTCTATTCATACTCCTCATACTCTGTGCTGGTTTGTTGGGATATGATGGAACAGGTTAGCTGTGGAGTGATCTTTAACAGCTGCTTTCTACAAGTCTACAAACTGCCATCTTCTGAGCAACGTCAGTCTTTTCAGATCCAGACCAGCTCCACACGAGTGAAGATGATCCTCGCCTAGAAGTTAAATTGAAGGCGGTAGACTGCGAGGCTGGTGGTGTCTGAGTGTTCACTCATTTCCAGCTTTAGATGTGTTGTTTAGGCAGCTATGCTATCTTTAGCCTATGCTAGCACACAGTATGGGCACTCTTAATGCACACTCTCAGTGCATGGAGTTGAGTCACTTGGTGATTTTTTTCCAGTCAGTACTAGATAACACACTCTCGCACACCCCTACATGCACCCATCTACTATTAATGTTATGTTTTAAGCTAAAATGATATCTAAGCTATCATTATACACTAATAAGCAGCATTAGCAGAGCATTAATAACATTTTTCTGCAAGGTAGCTTCTGAGGCATCAGGTTACTATCACCAATCCCGGGAACAATTCTGAGGTGGTCGTTTTTTTCTATAGTGTCGCACTGAACGACTCTGAATAACAATAACAATGGAATTATACAGAAATGTTAACAACTCTATGGAATTTACCTTTAACGTCTTGCAAAAAAGGAACATTCTTTACTTCTTAACTTTGGTTAAACGTTAAGATACTTTACTCTGAGCAATTTTTTGGACAACAGCTTCTCTTTGGTCCATTGATTATGGAATTTGCAGACAAAGTAAAGGAGAGCTAGGTAGTCCAAAGTTAAAAAAGGGGGGGAAAATGGGGAAAATGGAAATACCTGAGTATTTTTTTTATCAGTGATGATATATACAACAAACAATATACACAACAAACATCATAAAACAAATGATAAAATATGCCACAACAACAACAACAATAATAGTAGTAATAATAATAAATAAATGGTATGGTAAATGGTATTGGCATGATTTACCATCAAAGAAGTTTGCTAAGCCTTGTGAGGTAGGAGATATGACTCAGTGGGTGTTTTTGAAGTAACACATGAGGAAGGGACAAACCGTGGGCATACGTTTTCCTGCAGATCCAGCCCTAATGTAATACGCTGGTGATGTTCAAGGTCTCCAGTGGATCCTAGAGTTGAAAGTAAACTTAACAGGAGAGGACGATCTCCACTCCTGTGCTTTCTGTGGCCGTACCTTTTTGGGCCCGCTGAAGATCTTGCGGCTGATTTCTTTTTTGTCTGTCTGTTTTCCAGCTCGCTCCTTCTGTGAGTTGTAGCCGGTGGAGCCCGTCTCCTCCAGCCACTCCTGAGAATCTGAAAAAGACGGGAAAGAGTCTCTATAACTCCTCTGATCAACTGATTCACTTTAAAAGAATGCTTCAAAGGAATGGTTCCACCTTTACGCCCCCAAGCGTGATCCCCAAAGGCCTGTTTTGGTCTAAGGTTAACAGAGTAGGACAGCAAAAAGGGTGGACATTTCTTCTCTTTGCAGCAACCCAGTAATCCAGTAACCCCTCTGCTCCTCTCTCACAAACCAGAGAGATTGGCTCTAGTCACCCAAAATCTGTTCCACAAACGCATGCCCAGAACTAGGAATGCCAACCAGAAGCTCCTGTTCGCTCTCCAAGGTGCTAAGCTGCTACCAGGCTACAGGATACTCTTACAGCAACTATACAACTACTTAGCAGCAGTGAAAGCTGTTGAACCATAGCGGCAACAATAGCATGTGTGGATGAAGGGAGGAACAACCCATGCATGGCTGGCAACTGTTGAAAGCTGGCAGTCTCTTCACCCTCTCCATATCCACAGAGTAGACCAGGTCTTTGACAGACTCCAAGCTGGATAAGGGCTAACTGCCTCCCTAACTGCCTCCCAAACCTGTGACCAACCACTACTTCATCCCCACTGTGTACACTCTATTAGACAGTCATACCTTGCTGGGGGTCCACCTTGCAGGGACCATAGCCCATCTGTTGCTGCATAGTGTATGTTGGTCGATTTATAGTCCTTCACCAGTGGTCACAGGGCACAAGAACACTGTTGGCTGGTGGACTATTCTCAGTCCAGCAGTGAGAGTGAGGTGTTTACAAGCTCCAGCAGCACTGCTTAGTCTACGCCAGTGTCACTGCAGTGCTGAGAATGATCCACCACAGGATTCGTAAATCGAGGATCAACCCCAATTGTGAAAGTGGTGAACTGTTACACCTCTAATTTACATAAACCACGCTGGCTGCCATGCTTTATTAGCAGAACTTGAGGTGAAACAGTTGACTAAATGACAGAATGCCCCTGGTTTTGATACGAGGCTGGAATGAAAAGGTGTTGACACTGCTGCCCTAGATGAATATCGGTAGCTATTTAACAGTCGTTGACTTAATGAAGGCAGCAACCTGACACTTTTATTGCTCTCTGCGGGATTCGTTCTCATTTTCTAATTAAGATCTGAACAGTTTGCTTTACAAACATAACGATAACAGAGCTAAAAACCATATTCCACTTCACAGGAGTCTTCTAACATGTGTTCCATTCCATTACAGCTCCACAAGAGCACAATTATCCAGTATTAATCTACCCTTCTTATCTGTGTGTGTGTACCTGCATTAGTGCTGGTCTGACTCTCCTGTGAGTCACTGGTCTGAGGGCTGTCCACTCCAGTGGCCAGAGCCTCGGACGCAGCTTTCTTGGCCTTTTTCCTCTCCTTAGCTGCCATGTCCTCCTCGTCTTCGCTGTCGCTCTCACTGAGGTCATCAAAACCAAAGTACTTGATCTTGTAGCTGGTGCTGCCAGAAGCACTGGGTTCCCCATCTGTTTCCTGGCCTTCGTTCTCATCGAAACCAAAGAACTCCAGCTTGGTCTCCTTCTTGCTCTTGGTCTGAGTGGGCCGAAATCTTTGTGGGAGGGAAGGTGGGAGAGAAAGATGGAGAGAGAATGTAAATATGTGACAAATGTTTGTGCTATTTGTGCTTATTAGAAGAAGAACGCTTAAAGACCTTGCAGATGTGCATGTGTGAGTACATAATGTAGCTTCATATAAAAATAAAAAAAAACAGAGAAGCGGGTTTTATCCAAAAGGACTGAGTTACGAAGGTCTATTGCAAGAGCATTGAATGCTATCTACTCATGGACGAACCTAGACATAAATAGAAACGGAAACTTCTGAGAGAAACAAACTTTCTTGACGGCTTGGCTAATGTTGAAAAGTCATTTTAACTCAACTGGGTTATGCAGTACTGAAGAGTAGGTGGTGTTTTCATTGTCTGGGTCTTGAACCAGCAGGCACTATGTGACCATAGCTGGTTACAGTGGTGTTGTCGGTTGGTTTCATGAGAGCTACTAGTTAATTCCTACAGTATTCTTAAAAGAAATGCATCAATCAATCAGCCAGTGACCGGATTGGACAGTTCTTAGCTTGGTCCGCCTTGATCAGTGATTGGTACAGAATCAGATACATGGGACCGATCAGTCAGTCAAATTTACTTACGCGCTACGTAGTAGTTCATGTTGCTTATGCTGGGTTCTACACCAACCACACAGAGAAAGAATGTAGCCTGGCCTAAAGCACACAGACCTAACAGAAGCGCATCAGGTATATTTCTACACATAAGCTGTGTTTTATGTCACATCTTGTCAACCGGTGTCAAGGGCTTTGAATTAGCATGGACGGAAGTGACATGACCCCATTGATATCCAGCGATTATTGAATTGTCCCCACCAATAATTTGATCCCCTACAAAAAAAAAACCCTGATCCATCAACCTTTTAGAAAAAGAAAAGGTTAAATCATGTTCTCCACTCAAGTCCTACCTCCCTGTAACACATATGGCCAGTGTGATAGGCTGTGTCTTTCCCTGCTGTTACGTGAGACGTTGGCTGTTAGCAGCACCAAAACTGGAAGGAAAGCTTTTCAGACGTAGTGTGCAAGACTCTGTGCAACGTAGGTGACACATGGGTGTGTCACTTAAAGTCTAGTTCACTAATGAAATGAGTCCATCAAAGTAACGTCAATGGCAATGCTAGCCTCTGGCACACAGCAGGCTAACATCATCTGTAGCTATGAAGTCTATAAACTGAAGTCTAAACTACTTCTTAGTCAGCCCTTCGTCAGACCTATTATCTAGCATCCAGAGCAGCTGTAAACATGTCTATGTGAGCAATTTGCAAGTAGGACAAGTAGTATTTCCCAGTCACAAACACTTGAATGCAGCATTTGTTTACAACTGATATTTGGACGTCTAATGTAAGTTTAAATACTGTGTTGAGCCAGATTGCTCAACGATGCTGATTTCCTTTGAAACCATATTCTATGTGAGAACCGAAATGTGTCTCGTTACAAGGGCTGCACCTAACGATTAATTTCATGATCGATTAATCTAATGATTATTTCTTCGATTAGTAAATTAATCTAATGACTAATTTTTACATTTTGTGTGTGTATATATAAATACTTTATATATATATATATATATATATATATATATATATATATATATATATATATATATATATATATATATCAAATGGTTAAGAGTCCACGTTGTGACTTGACTTATAGAGGCACAAATGACACATAGCCTACACGCCTCACACACAAGGAATTGGACAGTTTGTGGACTACATTCTGGCAGAGAGCTGTTTAAGAGACCAGCATGTGAACCTATGTGTTTTAAAACTCCAGAGCCTTCTGTCCGTACTCTGCGTTCATTTCGTACCGCTGGAGACCGTGGGGGCACTTCCATACGGACACGACGAAGAAGAAAGGGACTTTTTAAAGAGAGGTTCTGTACGTTCATTAGAAATTTTCCGAAATACCTTCTCCGCAGCGTCGAGACAAACAGTCGTTTTTTCTTTGTTTTTGAACTAAATAAAGAACTACGAGCTCATTCACCGCCGCCATATTTCGTTTACTCCAAACTGCCCTCGACCGGACGTGTTGCTCAGCAACCATGTAAACGGAGCTGACTCTGGCAGACAAGTGTAAGGGGAGTGATGCTTCAAACGCACGCAGATGGAGAATAAATCAGCCTTTACATGTTAATAATTTTAAAATCTGTGTTTGTGTGAAATACTCCCACAACTTTAGACACACACAGATAAATCCATGTTTTCAGTAGGCGTGGCTTTTTGTGACGTATCGACGCACGTTTTTGCTAATCGCCCCAGCCCTACTCGTTACAGTTAACTCTTCCTTTTCCGTTACCTGTTGCACCTGTTTTCATTTAGAAAAGTACAAATACTGCACTTGGCCGACTGATCACTGTTGAGTTGAATGCACGTGTGTTACCTGGTGGGTTTGGCAGCTTGTGAATCTGCTTTCCTCCGGAAAGTTCCAGCCTCTCCCAAATCTGTAGGTGTTGTGTTCACAAGCTCATCCATACTCCTGTCTATTGAGTCCTGGATGGTGACGTTGCACACTGACACACATGACGGGTGCAGCACCGTGTAGTCCCTCACCCTGCCCCGGCCTGCAGCAGGCTTGACCTGTGAACTGCTGGCTGCTCCAGTACTACTGGCGCTGTTATGTGCCGGCCCGGCTGGTGTGCTTGCCCTGACCCCTGCTGACGTCTCGGTGGTTCCAGAACTCTCGGACTGATCTCTGTGCCGATTGGGCCGCCGATAAACCCTGTCAATGGCTGGTTTGAGGAGGGGTAGCTGTTCAAAATCGACCGGCACCTCTTGGGGAGGCTCCAGCTCTCCAGGGCTTTGCTCGACCATTTTAATGCCGTCCAAGGCGTCAGAGGTTTGCGTGGAAGCTCCCTCTCCGGCGACTGATAAAGAATCCTCTCCAGGAGAGTCCCAGTCTAAAGAGTCTCTAGCGGAGGTTTTTAAAATGTACTGGGAGATGGGTTTGCTTGTTGTGCTCGCTGACTTGTACCAGGCAGCTCCAGCGCTTGCATTCGATGAGGTTTGCAGAGGCTTGACTGAGGAGCGGGGGAAGTAGAGGAGGAGAAAATTACTTTCCGTTCAAGTTCACAACTACAGCTATTACAATTTCTCAAGTAAAGTCAATGACGTGATTGAAAAACAATCAATTCACAATTACACTCTCAAACAGCAAGCAATGATTTGTTGGCGATGTTTTTTTGTAAAACACAAACACACACCCCCAACAATTCAGTAGACCACCCTAATCACAAATCACATTCAAATGTATATAGATAAGGACAGTTAAGGAAACTTTCACCGAGATATGAGGTACTTTCCATATATCTCCATTATTATTATTTTTTATTATTTTATTTTTTTTACAAATTAGTTTCAGCTAACAATGTAATTAAACCAATCCTTTGTCTTATGAAGGAAAACAGCTTGCCAAGCATGAAAATGAGACATATAATAAACTCCATATCCAGAATGGCACTGGATATAGATTAAATTACTTTTTAATGATCCTGAAGGCAAGTTCTACAAACTCATTGTAAGGAACAATAACTCCAACATTAAGCATGCTAGAAACTCTGCAAAATCAGAAAACACGAAGGTAGCTTTCTTCCTTTTTATCTGGGGATAATTTACACAATCATTATAATGGACAAACAATGAAGGAACATGTCATTTTCATGGTCTGTAGACTTTCTGTAGATATACGTGTACTGAAACCCGATCTCTCAACTGTGAATGGGCTTCTGATATTAATGTTAGGACTGGCCTAACATCATTAAATGTTTTAGGAGTGTAATAACATACACAGCCCATGATTCAATTCAATTTACAAAACTGGGTCCAAACATTATAAAAGAAAAATAAATATGGTGGATCATTGTGCAATTACACTGACATAGTGCTGGTGTGCATTGTGCTGGTATGTGTGGATCAGACACAGCAGTGCTGCTGGAGTTTTTAAAGACTGTGTCCATTTACAGAAAGACACATCTACTTTCAGATCCACCTTGGTGATGTAAAATCACCTTTATCAGTCCGTCAGCAGCAGCCAGAACATGCTGTAGTGCCTACAATGACCCACCAGATGTACTTAGACATGGGAATACTCATATACATACACATATATACATACACACACACACACACACACACACACACACACACACACACACACATATATATATATATAATAGCAGCTGTCTGGGTAATGAACATTATTTCAATTACATGTTTACATGTTCACAAGCCAGCTCGGTTGCACGGTAAGTAATGTGACAACTGTTTACTTATAAATAAATGAAGATATGTCAGACAGACTTGTCCTGTGGATTAGTAATAGACAAGTTTTTTAGACAGCAAAAGAAGTGTAGCATTACGTGTTTAATTTTCTGTACTTGGCATGACTGGGATGTCGCAGTGTATAGTGCTGCAAACTAATGTGACAGGTGTTAACATTACCCAGACAGCTGCTATTATTGATTTGAAAAAGTCACTTAGAACAAAAGAGTGATAAACTAGAGGCTTCACAGTTCCCCACTTTACTACATTAAACCCTGGGAGATTCTGGCGCTTACTCTGAAAGAAATTAAAATATAAACACATAGAAGGAGCCAAAGTCGCGAGTATAGTCCATGGAGCAAACACGAAAAACAAAAAAATATCCTCCTAACACACATTGAGCTCTGTCTTCTCATTATTCACCACTATGGCTGCAATATATATTAATTTCATTACTCTAGTTATAGTTATAGAAAACCATCCTGCCTGTCACTGCATATAATGAGAGAAACAAAACAGAGTTTTAACAAAGTTTTGGGGGTTTACACCTACAATTAGAACAAGATTGAGGAGATTTAGTCTATTTTCTGTAATGCTGTTCTCTCAGCTGAAGCTAAAGGATGACATGAAGTAGTTAAGAACTGCTTCAGATCCAGTCCTAACTGAAAGTGATAACAGTGACTGTAAGACTTAGGATGTTCCTGTAATGTAAGAATCTCCTTTAGACGCCACGCTTCTTAATTCACAGGCGAGCCACTTCTTTTAGGGTCAGCAATATGTGTTATTTATTATTATTACATAACGATGCATCGTGAAACAGTTAATAATCGATGCAAATATGCCACGACTGAAATCCACTGAGATGTAAAATCTACCTCGCTTGTTAGACGCCAGTACATCACGTTAGTTGAATGCCACATTAGTGCCAAAACTAGGGCGCATTGTGAAAAACATGGTGTGAAAAATATGAAGCTGCACATTTAAACGGCTCGCGCACGTACATTTTTTCACTCGCAAATAGATTTTTTTTTTTTTTATAAACACGCGCTCAAACTTTTTTTTCCTACTTATGTTTTTTCTCTCAATTTGATATTTTTCACACCGTCAGCTGCTCTCTGTGCTTGAGAGAACGTTTCGTTTTAGCTCGAGTTTTCAGAAAGTGCGGTTCTGACAGCTTGGGGGCGGGACATAGGCTGAACCCTATTGTCTGATTTCATCTGGTTTTGTGACTGACCGCTTAGTTCAAACAGCCTCTCAAACTACAACAGACAGGGTGGACGAAGAGGAGCCGACAGAAGAGAAACTTTCACTATCACTTCTTATCAGTATGTATCCACTTCAATTTACTTTGATATAAAGAAAAGATATACAAAATATAGCATTTGTAGTTTTGTTGTAGATAAATAATACAAGAAAACTTTTTGGGCCATAATTTGATCGTGAGGCCAGCATCGAGAATCGCACTGCATCGTGAGTAGAGTGTATAATCCCTATGTATTATTAATAATAATTCCATGTTACATCTAGATATAGAAGAGTTATCTGAATGGTGGGCTTATAGCCAGTATCTTAAACTGACTAATTATCCTATAAAACCATTTTTAATTATCTTTGTGACATCACAGCACTTTACCCTAGTGTACTGCTCAGTGCATCCCATCATCGCCAATCAACAGATAACACTGACTGTGATCCTGCGCCAGCTAGAACTCAAGAACTCAAGTTAAAAGGGGAACTCCACAGATTTTTCTAAATACATCTGCATAATTAAAACATTAGGGCGTAGACAAAGTTATTGTGAGTGGTTTGATGTAAAAACGGTCTACTGCACACAAGCTTCTGATCCACAAAAACGTACCGAGAGAATTACTGACAGTAGTGGGGACAGGAACAAGACGTCCAAAGAGTTTGATGCCTCTTATCTTTAAACTCCCTCGTAGAAAGCTATTACACAAAATGGTTACAAATGTGTTGCACGATGGCTGATTCATTGCTCTACAGTAGTTGCTTAGAGATCAGAGATAAGGAGATGGAGACGTACTTAACTCTTTTGTTCTCCCCAAATGTATCACAGTTCCCTGTGCTCTCTGACAGCACTGTGAAGATTTGTGAACGATGTGCTGTACCCGGTGTTTTACTGCTTGGTGAACAGCAGCTCATATTTAAAGTCCTGATTTTGGATGTAAAGAAACTAGCACCTCAGCACAGCATCGGTATCACCTTAAAACAGGAGTTAATGACAGCACTGTTTACAGTCTGATGCCTAAAGATAAGGGGGAGTGTGCTTACATATACACACATACCCCATATGTTTATCTATACACTGTTCAGTTGTGTTTTTAAACTACCCTGCACAATAAAAATACTGTCCGCCCTGTTAAGACAAAGCTTATTTCCACTGACCGGGTCACTTTGCCATTTTACAGCAGCACTTACATTCTTTACTCTGACTGCTACAGCTCTGACATCGCTTTCAGTGAAGATTTAAACTCAAAGCCAGTCTCTGAATGTTACTGGAGGCTGTTAGCTTAACTAAAAGCCAGTGTATTCTATTGAAGTCAGAATACAAGCAAGTTCACCTGTTAAGAGGCACTGCAAGCCAAACTCCAGCTTCACCATCAATAACATTACACATACAAAACACTAGAGGATACATACAGATTCACTTGATCATTTTTAAGAGCTAATACAATGAATATAAAGAAATGTGGAAAAGCTGAAAACCTAGTAAGTGTCTACATTAGCGGTGTGCTATATATATATATATATATATATATATATATATATATATATATATATATATATATATATATATATATATATATATATATATATATATATATATTTGAATTGCTGTGTTAATGCACAAGCTGATGTTATAGAGTACGCTACTGACTAGGAAAACAGCAACAATCAGAAAGCCTTGACTCCACGAGCTCTAGTACAGGCTTCTGCGTGTGCGCGTTGAGAGTGCTAGCATAGGTTAAAGCCAGCACAGCTGCCTAAGCAACACACCTAAAGCTGAAACTGAGTGAACACACTGCACCAGGGGAAGAAACTCAGAGAAAGCCAGCCTCGCAGTCTACAGCCTTAGATTTAACTCCTAGGCCAGGATCATCTTTACTTGCGTGGAGCTGGTATGGATTTAAAAAAGAATGTTGTTGCTCAGAAGACAGCAGCTTGCAGACTTTGGAGGAAAGCAGCCGTTAAGGATCGCTCCACAGCTAACCTGTTCCATCATCTCCCAACAAACCAGCACAGAGTATGAGGAGTACGAAGAGATTATGAGAAGTATGAAGAGCTTCGGAGGTGCGCTGTCTAAGACAGACCTAAACCAACTAAGGTGTCTGGCAAAAGACACAGTCAGCCAACTTTAGCGTTTAGAGTCATTCACTAAAAATGTGTTTTTATTCGATGACACTGGGCTCCAGCTCACACCCCCTAAAAACAAAAAAACATTGTTTATTGTCGTTATCGACAAAACTACAGAAAATATCCAGATATTATTTTTTGCCAATATCGCACAACCCTAGTCTGCACAGACGAAATACTATGCGCTCACAACACATGGACTGTCCCGATTCTTAAACCGACCTTAAACATGTGGTCTACTGAGGTACCTTTCTTTGGTCGAGTTGTAAAGAAGCACAAAACAGTGCCTCAGCCGCTAAGACAATCCCATAATGCAACCTAAGATAACTTTTTTTCAACATGGCGGCTGCAAGCGGAGCAGCAGATGGAGCTACGAGCGGTAATGTAAGCTGGCAGCAAGCAGTGCTCATCTCCTTAACTGTAGGCATCTATTTCGTTCCTCCATAAAAAAATAACAGACACTGCAATGAAACATAGAGAGGAGCATCCATCGTGCTGAAACACTAAGGGGATGCTGTGGCTGAGAAAAGCAAAGACTGGTCGCATACAGTGGGCGGGAACAGAATGTCAGACAGAATGCTGCTACTTAACCAGTAGTCAGCTCGATAGGCTTTAAGACAGACCCCCCCCAAACATCAGGTCTACTCAATTTAAAGAATACTGGCCGCATGATGTGGAAATTTTGGTACTGTGGTGTTAAGCTGTTATAAACACTATTTTAAACTCTGCTAAAGCACGTGTTAACGGGTCTCACCTGCAGTTGTGCTGTTGGAGCCCACTAGGCTCTTGCTTATGTTGCTCCCCAAAGCCATTGTGCCTCTACTGGCAACAGCAACACCCTGAGTCTGCTTCTCAACCGGAACCTTGGGCTGCTCGTTCCCAAAGCCCGCCGCATCCGAGCCCGTGTCAGGCTGAGAAGTCCCTCTGGACGTGACAGTCTTGGACTCCTCGTCGCTGTCAAAACCGAATGGGTCCTCTGAGCTGTCGTCATCCTCAAAGCGGGGCCTTTTAACCAGCTCCGGCGGCTCAGGTTTGTACGTGGGTCGCTTGGCCCCGAGCTGAGCCTTGTATGTGGTCTCTCCCCATTTGGTGCTGAGTGTCTTCTTATTAGCGAAGACCTCCTCAAACTTTGAGTTGGCCTCCCCTCCCTTCCGAGTGTAGGTCTTACTGAATCTGGATGTCATGATGATGCTGGTTGCATATGTTACATATTCCCTACAAGAAACACAAAGAGCACAGGAAAATAAAAGCTTGGACTCTACATTCATCCAGAAAATGTTGCAAGCGGTTTTGAGCCCGTTTCGAAAAAGTATAGCAGCCGCCCATTAAGCAATAAGTGAGCAATCTGACCATGTGTGATCTACCACTTCCTCCAGGAGACCTTCTTATTGCAGTCACATATAAAGGCCATTGTGGAATGTGTACGTTCAATGATTTGATCAACAAATTCCTTGTATGCTTGACATGCTTGGCGAAATAAACTAGCTGATTCTGAAATTAATCAAAAGAACTAAGGATGTTTAAAAGTAAAAGCTAACAGAACCTAAATACATGTAGTCACACGACTGGGATATAGGAGAATGCAAGCTACTTTTCACATAGATAGGAAACTACAGCAAACACACTTTACAGTCTGAAGAGATGTGATGTGTCCCTTATTTGTCTCTCTGTTACTAAGGTCTTTTGACAAAAGAACAAACTAAGCACTTCAGTAGAGGACATGTTTGTGCATGACAACTTAAATCTCAAGCACTGTCCAATAAAACATTCAGCTTTTCCTGAAAAACATTGCTAACATGCCTCTTAGCCCTTCACAAAAACTTCCAAGGTTAGTTAATTTAAGTACAAAAAAACAAATGACACCTGGGCCAACACACTGCAAATGCACAGCCCTCCTACACAAATTTACCATGTGCTCTTGCATTACTGTGGCAGTTAAGCCACTCAATAGGCTTGTGGGGGGGCAAAGAGGACTAATCAGGGCAGATCTACTGTTATTCCAACAGCCTCAACAGCTAAAGGTGGGTAGTAATAGACTGAGTGATCTGCTGTACTTCTTGTTCTGTTGGAATCAAATGGCAGCAATGTGTCATTTATGTTTATGTCAGACTCAATTACTTGTCAACAGTTGAGATAAAAAAAAAACAACAACAACAACAGTACGAGAGAGGTTGGACAGGCTTGGCCTTTGTAACTGCACTCAGTGCTGCAACACTTAGAATACAGCTTGTGTGTGCTGCATTATGAACTACACTATAATACTATCAGAACACAACGTGCAAAATCATGTCTGTGTAGCTTTGATCGTCTACGTTTTTGTCCTTGTGTGACAATATTAAGAGTTCAACTTCTGTGTGTACTTGTCTGTTGTTTTCCAGAGTGTAAAATAACTTATTCCTAATTCAACAGTATTGACACAATTTCAGTTTGGAGGCTTGTGATAACCCACAAAGCACAAAAGATGGATGTGTGTAAAGGTTGAACTAAACAGAGGTTTTCATGAGACATGCAGCAGTTGTGGTCGTGCGGAGGTCAGCGGGGGGCTGTATGAGGAATTCTCCAATGTGGAGAACTTCAACTTCATTCAGATTACTAGCACGCCTTGAATCAGATGTATTAACAGAAGAAGTACATGAAGGAAGCTGTCAACCAGTAACAGTGCTTGTTTTTCCCTCTCAGTGTGTTTTAAACGTATTGTATATGTACTCTGAACACAATCCTTGTTAATGCACAACAACAGGACCTCAGTATTCAGTCATCTCTAAAATCTTAGCATCCATTTGACTTATATTTTAAGAAGTAATCTTTCCACCACAGTGAAGATACGATCATTCATACCCCCACAGTCAGGAGAACAAGTTAACGAGGCCTTGAAACTACGTGCTAAACATTTGTCCGACCAACAGATGTGTTAAAATAGCAGCAGGGAGGGAGAACAGATGTATCGACAAATGGGCCTAGCTGCAGCTTACTCAACTTACTCTCTGCTGTATTTCTGTTCGCGCTGAACAAAAGTGAAGGAAACAGCAACCGGAGAAAATATACAGGAGCGTTTAACACACTTCTAACTTTCTGAGAGCTTGTGTTGCCATTATTCTGCCTAAAAACACCGCTGGCGAGGTTTGACAATGACAGTTGTGACTCGGCTAAACTAGCTTAGCCGGCTAGCTAACCGCTGTTTATCTATCTCGTCATGTTTACACAGACACAGTCCGCGGACTTTCTGCGCTAAAGCTCTTAAACTGCGGACAAAAAGTCTCGCAGCTGCACCCTAACAGGTCCTGCAGGAGCAGTTTAGCAGCTGGACGCTGGTTTTGTGCGGTTTAAAAGGCCAGTGCACTCACCTAGCTGTACTTCGACCCGACCGCCTCTTCCCCCTCCTGTTAGCTGAAGTGGGTAAGCTAACTCCCGGCTTAGGCCTCCTGGCTCGGCGCTCCGAGCGGACCGGCTTGTTAGGGAGTAAATACACCAGAGCACGGGCGATACGCGGGGTAACTTTATGAAAGCAGTACAGTTACAGATTCTCCCGAAGCGAGGCTTTCATTTATTTATTGCAAGGTGGATCAGTCCGACTATGATGCGCCATTAAAATCACCCCTCCTCTTCCACTCGCCTCCAGTCTGCCAGGACTGACGTCACGCCGGAGCGCGGAGCTGTCCAATCAGACGAGCGCTTGAACAGCGGGTTCCCCGAAAGGGTGAGCGAGCAGGGAGGCAGTAACAGGACGAGCTATTGGGTGAGACCGGGAGGGGACAGTGTAGCCCGTCTGGCAGTAAATGACACTAAAACTTCGATCGTCACTTTTAAACCTAGACTACATTTTCCTTTTTAGTGAAGGATCTGCGCGCTGTACAGACCATAACTCACCTCAAAGTGGGATTCATTCCCTGTATTGAGATGATTCACAGTCCAATCAGAACATTATGACCACCCATTGCATCTACACTCTTCCACAGATTATTCAAATGGACTTTCTACAGTAGCTCTGCATACTTTGTTAGTCACCTTTCAACCTAGTCAGGACCCCCAAAGGACCACCACAGAGCAGGTGCTACTAGGAAACTGGGTCATGTTGGTAGCATGTGTTGTGCTGGTGTGAGTGAATCAGACACAGCAGCGCTTCATTCTGTGACCACTGATGAAGGACTAGAGGATGACCAACACAAACTGTGCAGCAACAGATCAGCTACTGCAGTGTCACTGCAGTGCTAAGAACGATCCACCACCCAAATAATGCATGCTCTGTGGTGGTCGTGTGGGGTCCTGACCACTGGAGAACAGGGTGAAATGGGGCTAACAAAGTATGCAGAGAAAGAGACAGACTATAGTCTGATATTGTAGAACTGCAAATCTGTCCTTCTGTTTGGTCTGTGGAACTAATAACAGCTACAAAGAGTATAGATACCAGTGGGTGGTCATAATATTCTGACTGGACTGTGTATGAAGTTCATTAGTAGAAAAAACTTTCTTTACACCCTGCTTGTATTCTGATGTGATGAGTGGATTAAAATAAATGGATTAAATAAAAACAAATTAGACCAAAAACCTTATCTCATGTCTTAAACATCTCTTGCAGATCACTTACACCATACATGCTGATTGTCTTCCCTGGGGCAGATAGGATCTTCCAGCAAGACAATGCGACACGTCACACGGCTAGAAATGTCCCACAGTGGTTGGAAAAGCTGACCAAGACTTCCAAGTGCTACTCTGGACCCCTAATTCCCCAGACTTAAACCCAATTGAGCATCTGTGGGACCACCTTGATTGTGGTGTTTGCTCCATGGATCTTCACCTATGCGCCCTCCAGCAGCCATGGGATGCACTGCAGTCAGCATGGATCCAGATACCTGTGACAACCTACCAGGACCTTATTGAGACTCCAAGCCCGTCTAGCTGCTGTCCGTGATGCACACAGCGGTTACTCTGGATATTAGCTGATGGTCATAATAATGTGACTTGACTGTGTAAAAGGTAAAGTTCAAAGTCATTTGGAGTGGTTTGATGAAATACTCCATTCTAGAGAATTCTACTGAGACAGAATTTTTTGTTTAAATGGATAGTGTACGCTGCCCGAGGCCTGCCTGAGGGTATTATTTTAAGAAGATTTTGCAACAAGGTTCAGTCATAAAACACACATTTTAAACATGCATTCATGGCAGAAAGGTAATGCCAGGTATTACAGGGCAAAGTACAACTCAAAGCAAAACCATATTTACCCATATATTTTCGGTATTTATCTGCTGCTTAATCCCACTAGTCAGGGTCACGGGGGGGCTGGAGCCAATCCCAGCATTATCAGGCGAAGGCGGGGACACCATGGACACCATGGAACAGTTTGCCAGTCCATCGCATGGCCAACACTTTCAGAATTGTTCGCTCCAATTATAAAGTGAACAAGTTCTTTCAAAAATTGGCAGGGAAAATTCTTTGAACCCAAAATATTGGTAGAGACATCTCCCTATCATCCATATGCAAACATACGTTCTTGTTGTTATATATCGTTGAAAAACAAGTCCAAAATGGCAACTTTACAGGAGAGGGCAACCACCTACTTTACTTTTAATGTGAATCAATGGAACCAGAATAACTCCAAAGTTATTTTGGAGCATTCCTATTTGTCCATTCATGATGATATAAAGTCTCATGAAGGTTCACTAGTGGTTTTGAGTTGTAGACATTGTGGCGGGCAGCACGGTGGTGTAGTGGTTAGTACTGTCACCTCACAGCAAGACGATCTGGGTTGGCTTTTTGGTCCAGGACGTTCTGTATGGAGCTTGCATGTTCTCCCCATGCTTGAGTGGGTTTCCTCCAGATACTTTGGTTTCCTCCCACAGTCCAAACACATGCATGTTAGGTTGATCGGTCACTTTAAACTGCTCGTAGGTGTGAGTGTGTGTCGGCCATGCAATGCACTGGTGACCTGTTCGTGGTGTACCCAGATGATGCTGGGATTGGCTCCAGTGAACCCTACTAGTGGGATAAAATGGAAAAAAATGGATGGATGGATGGACCTTGTGATTCCTGGTTCCCATCCCAACACTAAAGTACAGTGAACCAAATCAGTCACAACCTTTGAATTGCGACATTATTTCAAAATTTCTTCTAAAAGGAATTGAAATGAAAAGAACAGGAAAATATCGATTGCGTTGGAGAAAGAAAAGTATAGTGATAAATTCAGGGATTTACTGAATACAAGGGCTTGAGGTCATGACAGCACAAGACGTTGATGCTTACAGATTTAATAATACGACTACAAGGCTAGGTTGCTACCTTATTCAAGCAATGCTGATACAGAGAGTTATCTCCAGATAGAGCTTAGGTCCTATGTGAAAAGGATTACAGATCAATTTGTTCTGAGGTTTGCAAAGCTTTACAATAGCTACAGATCTGTGCTGCTGTCTAGCCACCAATGAGCAGCCAGACATTGTTGTGATACGGAGGTGGACTGCAGTGCCTAACAATAAAAAAACCTGATGAAATATCTTCTTTATCTCTGTCATCTGCGCACGCTTTCATTAGCAGTCTGAGCACTCGTTGTGTGTTTTCTCCCACAGAAAGGTTTTTTGTCAATACCTCTGGAACTGCAAACTCAAAGTGAGAACGTTTCCTTTTGAAGATGAAAACACGGCAATGACCTCAGCTGACCTCTCTGTGGATGATTTCTGTTGAGTGGTCAGAGCGCAATACTGGAAAAGCAGTTTGATAAACAGTCTTGATAAAGTTATTTGGCTTTGTTAATGTTTACATTCTTCTTAGGATAATTAGAAAGGACTCTTAATTTGTAAAATACTGTAAGATAAAATATTGTGAATCGAATCTTCTTGGCCTTTATGATTTAACATTGAGAAGAAAATTGGCAAACAAGCAGAAATTGTTCTTCTCCATATGTGTAGTTACACTTATAATCTAATAATAGCATAATAATATAATGTTAATGTTAATCAAGGGTGGTATCTTTTTACTGCCAAAATATCTAATATAAATGTGAATTTTGGGTAAACGTGATAATTATACTTATTGTAGTTTATAACAGTACAACATTTACCATAGTCAAAAAACATGAATTTTGAATTGCCCCACCCCCAACTTCCACCTTTTACCATTACCATTATGCCAATACCATTATAATAACATGGTATAACATGACAATTCATGAATCTGTCCGCCTTATGCAAATTTGCTGGTAGCTTACCACTAAAAAACAACTTGAAACCCACATGGATGCCATCAGAGGATCTGGTTTGGCAGAGTTTTGACATTTATTGCCCCACAACTACTCACCATATGTGTTGCTCACAGAGAATTTAACCTCTGAAATACCCATAAATACTCACACTACTGAATACACACACTTAGGGCTCAGTGAGCACACTTCAGCAGTTGTGGGATCTCAATGGCACTTCAGTCGTGTTGGTTTTATTGGATCAAGCCCAACGACTGCCCTTTAATAGCCATGACTAGGCACCTGAAAATATGCAACGTGTCGATGGTCTTCTTATATAAGAATGTAAGTAAGAGTCGTACTTGCTTCTGGCAATGGCTCCAATGAAACCAGCACCTAGAAATCATGTAGACGCTGAAAATTCAAGTAGTGAACAAGACGATGAGGTGAAGGGGGAGCTCTTGTAATTTACTGTTCTTGCTGAAATCTGGTGGGAGTACCTTCAAGATGGGCAGAGTGGAACATGGAGGTATAGGAAAAGGAGGAAATAGTATTTAAAGTGTAATTCCACCACAGATTCTGCATAATTAAGTGGTTAAGCTATAAACACAGACATTCAGCAGTGGTTTGATGTGAAATGCTTAATTCGAGAGAAAAAGTCTAAATCGTTCACAGTGGTGGTGGTAATCAGATCCAGATGTCTGAACCTATTATGCCTATAAAAGTCATAGAGAAAGTTATTAAATGAAATGGTTAGAAATAATGACAAATACACTGTTTTATGATATTTCTGAAATAGAAGTTTGTCTAAATGCTTATTTCTGTTATCCAGTCATTGTGGAGAGGTTAATAAATCAGTATATTTGCATTGTACACATTGACAGCATTGGTTGATATTGCCACCAAACTAGAACAGCATCTGTGACACCAGGCAGACCAGCTTGGCATAAGGACCACCACAGTCACCACAGTGGCATTCTGGTGGTTACCGTTAACAAACTGCAACAAAATCTGATTAGTCTGATTAGTTCCATGTCTGAGCAAACAGGCCTGCTTAAAGGGAAGAAGAAGCATGAGGTCGGTCCAGTTACGGTTGTGAGAAACATTTATTTGCAATCTCTGATTTCACCAGTGGGAGGTGCCTTGGTCTTCTCAAAAAGTCTTCAGCCTTCTCAAGTGTTTTTACAGCACGTCTCTGCTAGATATTGCATGCCTTCCTTTATTCACCAAGACCAAAACCAAAACAAGCTAATTAGTCTTATTATTCATGGTTAATTAAAATTTGTAGTTACAGGTTCAAAAACTAAAGTTCTCAAAACGTCTGCATTACTAAGTGGTTAAGATGTAAATAAAGTCATTCAGAGTGGCTGAATGTGGAGAAACAGCCTCAGTATTGTTCACAGTGGTGGTCATGGGAACCAGACATCTGAATAGTTTAATGTGTCTAAATGCTCCTTGTTATTAAAAGTAATGACTATGTTTTGCCTCTACTACTGGCGTGGAGATACATACAGCTCACTGTCACATACTGCATGTACTATATACTGTTTTAATGCCCTGCCATTTTATTACTATGCTCACTGTAACTACAACATCCTCATGTTGGCACTTGTCTACACTGTACATGTGCATCCATCTGTACTGTCCTTGCAAACCTATATTTATATATTTTTATATTTAATCTGTGTGTACTTGTGTGTATATAAGCTGCTGGAACAATACAATTTCCCTAATGGGTTTGATAAAATGCTATCTTATCTTATCTTTTGTTTCAAGAAGAATATTTACAGCTATTTTATTAACATATGATTATAAACAACATATAAAAACAGTAGGTTCACTGGTCATTTTGCATAGTAAATAAAAAAGCTATATTTGCATTATAAATAGTTCAACTCCAGTTCCTATAACCGAATTAGTAGTATTACCGTGGAGGTTATATGCAGGAACTGTAAGTAGTCTAGCTGCAGAGGATCTGAGAGAGCGAGAAGGTCTGTAGAAGGAAAAGAGATCAGACAGGTAAGAAGGAGCAAGATTGTTAGGAGCTTTGTATGTTAGAAGAAGGATTTTGAACTGTATGTGATATATAACAGGAAGCCAGTAAAGATGTTAAAGAGTGGGTGTGATATGGTGATGAGAGTGGGTGTGGGTAAGAAGGCAAGCAGCAGAGTTCTGAACCAGCTAAAGTTTGTGAATAGAAAAAGGACTGGAAATGAAGGCGTGGATAAGAGTTTCAGCAGCAGGCTGAAAGAGGGATGATCTGATTCTGCCAATATTACGGAGGTGAAAGAATGAAAGTTTGACTACGGAGTATTACTATGAAAAAAAAACAATTAAACAAATGTATTATTGTTTATTTATTACTGTTTGTTTAATTCTGCCTCTGTAAGTACTCTGTAAAAAATGGTTTCATTCAAAAAAATACTTAATTCGGTAACATAGTCTTCATCAACTTAAATAATAAATACTTGGAATGAATGATTCTTTCAACAACAGTAATTTTCTGAACTGAATACAACCAGTTAAACTGCCTGGTTCCACATAAAGTGTATTTTTATATGGGTTGAACCAACAAACCAATTTTTACTGTCTACTGTACAATTGAAGCCATGTGACTAAAGGGCACAAATGGTTTTAAAACATTTAACACAGGAATAACAGCCATTTTTCACAGTCCCTCAATTTACTAACAGGATTATGTTTAATACTTGCATGCAAATGCTTTGAAGTCAATGACCTGAAGTCTGGAACCCATTGGCAGTACCGAATGCCAAGTTTCCTCCCCTGAGATGCTTTGCCAGGCCTTCACTGCAGCTGCCTTCAGTCGCTGCTTGTTTATAGGTCTTTCTGCCTTTAGTTTTTTCTTCAGTAAGTAAAAAGGATGTTCAATTGGATTGAGGTCAGGTGACTGACTTTTGGGCTCTTGGGTTGCTTTCGCAGTATGCTGTGAATTATACCCATCTGTTCTTTAAAGCACCTACCTATCAGCTGTAGATAGATAGACAGATAGATAACTTTATTAATCCTGGGGGGGAAAGTTAGGTAACGTGTAAGTAGGTAAGTAAGTAAATAGGCGGATAAATATTATGCAGAAGATGTGGCATATTGTCATATGACTATAGAGTAAGTAAAAAGAATATATCACTAAATGGTAAATGGATGTTCAATGTAAGGCGCATGTATAAAGTGGCAGTGCATATAGATCTGAGTAAAGAGATGTAGTAATAATGATGTCCAGCTGGTGCTCAGAGATGGTGTTCAGCTGGTGCTCAGAGAGCTGTCCTGATATGGCTCAGTATTTAATAATGTCCCGTGTGTTGCTGTAAGTGCTACGATGTTTTACCAGTAGGTCACGGAGGGGGTGTGATATATTGTCTAGTGTAGCAGTAAGTTTACTAAGAGACCTCCTTTCTACCACCAGAGTCTAGCAAAAAGTCTGGCTCTGTACAATTCAGAGTTCATCTTGCTACTTCTCTCAGCGGTTATCTCATTAATAAACCCAGTTCCATTGGCAGCTATACATGCCCATGCTATAACACTGCCACCACCATGTTTCACAGATGATGTGGGATGCTGTAAGCACTTCCTCTTAGTGCCTGCAGAGGTCTCAGTCACCTGGGTACTAGGTATTTCTGGACACACACACACACCCTCATGCACGTGCTCATACTAATTACACACACCTGCCACCCATCGCAGCCCACAGCAGTAGCTCACTGACATGGTCCTTGTAGTCTCTACACGCACTGCATTGAGTGCATGGTATTGAATCGTAACACCCGTACTTACCTTACCTCTGCCAACCTCCGAAGCCAGTGCATCTCTCCACAGCGGGGTCCTGCCGTCTTCCCTGGCGTCCTCAAGGCTGCTGGACTCGCCGATCCGCCTAAACATCTACCTCCTATCGTCTGAGCTCACCCCTGCCGTCTATCCCCCATGGGTCTCCACACAGTGAGGTTTGTTAGACCTTCGGATTTCCTGTTTGTACTCATGCTTTGCAGCGAGCTTTCCCTTGACGTCTGCCGGTCTTCATTTGACTTTGAACTGAACTGTGTCCTATACGCTCTCCCCAGAATGGAGAGAGTGGTTACCTCCCTTAGGGATCCTCTCCTGGCATGTTCAGAAGCTACGCAAGGAATAACCCCTGTTGTTGAATTGTCCAGAGAGGTCCTAGATCCTGGTAGTATTCCTGGTGCTCGAGGGGCTTCATCACTTTCCACCGCTTAGACGGGAGAACAGCACCTGGAGTCACCGGGGCCACCAGAATCATCTAACCAATCTCCTTAAGCAGCCATCTCCTACGCCTGGCTGCCTGGTTCTGCACCTTATTTCCCATTTTCTTCCCTGTTGTGTTAATAAAGCCTTGCGTATGGATTGAAATAACCTGCCTGAGTCTAATGATTCGTTACAGATGTTAATTTAAGTTATGCTAAAATCTGGGCACTCTGCTTTTTAGATATTTTCTAGCACAGTCTAATCTGGTCTTTCTGTTCTTGAATGTTACCAGTGCTTTGCATCTTGAGGTAAACCTTCTGTATTTACATTTATGAAGGTACACTGATCAGCCATAACATTAAAACCACCTCCTTGTATCTACACACATTGTCTATTTTATCAGCTCCACTTACCGTATAGGAGCACTCTGTAGTTCTACACTCACAGACTGTAGTTCATCTGATTCTCTGTATACATTATCTCCTTTCACCCTTTTCTTTAACAGTCAGGACCCCCACTGGACCAGCACAAAGCAGGTACTATTAGGGAAGCAGATCATTCTCAGCACTATAGTGACACTGACATGGTGGTAGTGTGTCAGCAACATCCAGCCAACAGTGTTCTGTGGGCAACATCCTGTGACCACTGATGAAGGACTAGAGGAACACAGACTGTGCAGATGAGCTTTCGTCTCTGACTTTACGTCTACATGGTAGACTATCAAGGTGAGTGGACACAGTGTTTAAAACCTCCAGCAGCACTTCTGTGTCTAATCCACTCGTACTAGCACAATACACACTGACACACCACCACCATGTCAGTATCACTGCAGTGCTAAGATTGATACACCTCTCTAACAGTACCTGCTCTGTGGTGGTCCATTGGGAGTCCAAATCATTAAAGAACAGGGTGAAAGGGGGCAAACACAGTATACAGAGAAGCAGAAGAACTACAGTCTGTAAGTGTAGAACTACAGAGTGCTCCTATATGGTGAAGCTGATCATATAGACAATGTGTGAAGATGTAAGCAGGAGGTTTTAATATTATGGCTCATGGCTTGATTGTTATGGCTGATGGCTTGATTGTTATGGCTGAGACTTTGACGACTTTAGTTGTCTTTTGTGGTCTTCCAGTCCTTTTCAGACACATTGTGATGGCATACAGAGGCAAAACTCTCTAAGTACTTAGGGACTGTATTATTTTTAGTTCTTATTTCTAGAGCTCTTTTTTTAGAGTACTTATTATTTTGAGCTCTTCTTTGGTGCAAGAAGTGCCACATGCTGTACAGTGTGTGTTTGTAATGCTGATGAGTGAGCTAATCTTTACCAGGTTTACACACGCATGCACACACAGTAAAAGAAATTAAGGAATTAATTCCGAACAGACATATAGGCCATGTTTTGTGATTGCCACTGGGCTTGAACCAGCGTTTTTCTGTCACTTTGTTTCGTTCCCGCTGGACAGCTTTAGATTTATGAACAAAGGAACTTGCATGCATGGACATGTATAATTTGGGTGGAGGAAGATTAAATTAGCTTTGACTTTTTGTACAATCCTGTTGAAAGGCTTTGCTTTAGCCTGGAGGACTGGAGTTATTATGTTGAACGTGGAGCAGAGTTTATCTGATCTAGTACATGCTTAAAAACAAAGGATCCTAAATGGTTCTTGGCTTGGATGTATAGTCACGTGCTAAGTTTCGGGCACCCAAGACTAAGTTATCCTCTTTTTGGTTGAAAGTAAGTGTATGTATCCTTACACTTCTGCACATGTTAACCCTTTGATGCAAGGATGTAGAATTAGCATGGATGGAAGTGATGTGTCCCCACCAATATCCAGCAATTATTGAATTGTCCCCACTAATAATGTGATCCACTACGAAAAAAGACCCCGATTGGTCAACGTCTCGTTAACCTAGAGGTGCAGAAAGGGTTAAATTACGCTCTCTACTGGAGTCCTACCTCGCAGTAACACACATGGCCGGTGTGATTGGCTGCGCCTTTCCCTGCTGTCACATGAGACTCTGTAGCTACATTTGATTGTTAGCAGCTAAAACTCAAAGGAAAACTTTGTCATATGTGAGACTCACTGTGCAAGACTCAGGTGCAACGTGGGAGACACATAGGTGTGAAAAGCGAGTGAGGATGGCAGCAAAAAAACTATTTTTTCTAAGAAACATGTAAGTCACTTAAAGTCTAGTTCACTAATGAAATGAGTTCATCATAATAGCATTAATGGTAATGCTAGGCTTTGGCGCTCAGCATACAGCAGACTAACTTCCTCTGTAGTTATGAATAACAAGCAGTGTTCCTACTTTATTAATGCTAATGTATAAGAGATGTTGAGACATTAGGACATTAAGAAAGATTCTTTCTCTGGGATTGTTACTTTAGTTTTGTGGACAACAGCACCAGGTTATGCAGTGCTCCATGTATTAACCCTGATGTTTGAGACCAGTTTCACAGATGTAGGTCCCCACCAAGGTGAAGAGCAAATATACACCCTTGCTTTGATGCACAAGCTAAGCAAATCCCTTCTAATGCACAGCATGGATTAAACTTGGCCCATATTCATTTCCTATGTTATAGTGTGTATTGCTAGGAGTGTCTTTGGTAAATCTATTGAAACCAGCTTATTTTATTATTTAATGATCCAAGTGTTCATTGAAAGTCTTGTTTTTGACCTTTAATCAGTGTTTGAATGCTTATTTATTTACTTCATGAACAAAAATAGTGTTTGTAAATATTTTCCTGCCAATGCATCCATCCATCCATCTTCCACTTTATTCCACTAGTCGGGGTCACGGCGGGGGGCTGGAGCCAATCCCAGCGTCTTTGGCAGGGTACACCATGGACAGGTTGCCAGTCCGTTGCATGGCCAATACACACTTACGGGCAATTTAGAGTGACCGATTAACCTGATATGCATGTGTTTGGACTGTGGGAGGAAACCGGAGCACCCAGGTAAAACCCACTCAAGCACTGGGAAACATGCGGGACACTGGTTTTAACTCCACACAGAACAGCCTGGACCGGGAATCAAACCCGGATGGTCTTGTTGTGAGGCGACAGTACTAACCACTACACCACCGTGCCACCACAATTTAAACAAAACACTTAAAATATAAAAGCAGGGCAAGCAGGGATACCTTAGCTCACCTCGCCCCTCCTTCATTATGTCATACCTTCCACCCACCCATCCACCATTATTTCCAAATATACACCTTATTGCAGCTTTGTAAACCACTGTTGGTTCCAAACCTTCCATTGGGAATACATTGTCTCCCCAAAGATGTCACTCTCATATACTTTTAAACCTCCCTTATTTCCAAACCGAGGGATCATATATATTTTTAAAAAATAGATCAAAGACAGCCAGCTGTAGGCCTCTCCTGGGCTCCAATCCAAACTCTCGTTCGCAGCCCTTTTTTTGTTAATTAGCTTGTTTTCTTGTTTCATTATAATGCATGTATATAAGATGGGCTCCCCCTACATGTAAGCACAATACATAATAAATTTGATACTTCTTCTGAGAATCTGTGGCTGGGCTAGACTCTCCCTGTCACCCCCTAATCCCACCCAGACACTGTTAGATGGTGTCACAGTCACACACACACACAGCATCATATTACAGTAGCAGTCTGTGAGAAGTAAAGGATCTGTGAGAATAATATAACATGCTATAAAGTATAAAGTAAGTATAAAAGCCAAACCATCTAATATTTTAATATTCTAAGTATTATTAAATTCTCCCACAAAGGTTTGAGGCTATGCATTTAACAGAGGATGATACACAAAGGATTAAGGGGTGGTTTAGGGCTTTTTTGCTATTGGGATAAATTAGAGTTGAGAAAAAATGCTTGTGTTAATGATCAAAGATGAAAAAGGCACAGATAAACCATATTTAAGTGATACAGTAGAGAAACTATAATAAAACCCTACACAGTTAAACGATGTGTGGAGCCAATAATACACTTTAGGTTAACTAATAATAAGACTATATTAAAAGTATATATAGGAGCATGTAAAAGTGAAAAGCATGAAAAGATAATCAGTAATATGCTTGTTGTTGTGTTGTGCGGTGACTAACGGGTGGTATTGAGATTAAGATGAACTAAGTTGTGGGCACTGTAATTTTATGCAGATGTGAATTTGGTTGCATGTTTTCATAAAAACAAATTAATATGCGTAGCAACTCGACTGATTGGCAAGAGATAAAGAGAGAAAATCTCTTGTGGTCAGCTAATAACTTAAACAACTCGAGTGAAATATAGACCTTAACCTCTCCCTCTTCCACATTTGGCAACTTTGCTGCATAGTTCAATCACTGGGATGTAAACACTCAGAGCTGGTTTATTGTAAACGAACTTGACGACTCATTACGGTGGTTGTGATCGGAACCAGGGGTCACGGTGGTATAGGTGAAGTTGGTGATAGTGAAATAGTGATTAATGTAGAAAAAAGCAGTCAGGTCATTAGAATTCTGGTGAGCTGGTGGAGTTTTGGGCTGATTACTGTGACCTTAAGTATAAATGTACACATATGAAAACATCCATCCATTATCTTCCTCTTTATCCTGCTGTCAGGGTCACGGGGGGCTGGAGCCAATCCCAGCATCCTCGGGCAAAGGCGAAGTACACCATGGATTGCCAGCACACACTCACACCTATGGGCAATTTAGAGTGACCGATCAACCTAACATGCATGTCTCTGGACTGTGGGAGGAAACCAAAGTATGCCCCAAAATAACTTGGAAAAACTTCTGGTTCCATTGACTCACAGTAAAAGTAAAGTAGGTGGTTGCCCTTTCGTATAAAGTTGCCATTTTGGACTTTTTCACTGATATGTAACACCAAGGGAACTTTTTAAAAGTAACAATTCTTTCCTGCAAAATGTCAAATTCAGTAAAAAATCAACAAGCGTGTATGAATTTCAACATTGAGCTTGTTGCCATACGAATGTGACCCAATGTCAGCGATTCCCACCTGGACACCCGAAGGCTCCCTGCCCTGATTACAAGAGCTGCCTCACCTCTGACCTCACCATCTGCCTCTCATTATTTCCTTATCAGCCTCATCTTATTACCCCTCTACCGCAGAGCTTCGGTGCATATTGCCATGTCACTGTGGCTGCATACTGAGCGTTATCTCTAGTTTCGCCATTACAGTGTATCTTTAGACCCTTTTCTTCTTTGTCTCTGGTTGCTGGACTATGAACTGATTTAGTGGTTGTTGACTCGTTTTTCTTTTCTTTTTTGTTACTTTGTCTTTGAATCGCCCTGTTTTAATAACCTGCACATTGATCTATTACCTTTTGAGTAGTTCTGTTACGTTTAGTGCTGTACTGGCATCAGAAGTGATACAGTGGCATCTATTATAGGTACTTAATGTGTTTTATGCAAAAGGTCAATTCTTTTAGATTTATAACTAATACCCTGCAAGTCAAAATGGACATGTAAGGATTAAAAAAGTATGAGTGAAAGTGCAAATCTTCCAAAAGTAATGCTTCAGTGTACAAAGAACATTTATCTACTTGTTTTCAGCCCTCTAGTTAGTATGGCTGTAGTATGGTGTTATTGGAGACTTTTGGAGACTCTAAGGTGAACACACATGATATTCAGTTACAGTCCTCAGCGAGCACCGGGGCTGCCGTAAGCCCCGTCCCCCTGCAGTGCTCAATCTTACAGTCAGAGCAGACCCTCACCACTCCACGACCCACTACACTCACAGTGCTCAGTCTCACAGTCAGAGCAGACCCTCAACATTCCACGTCCCACTACACTCACAGTGCTCAGTCTCACAGTCAGAGCAGATCCTCACCACTCCACGACCCACTACACTCACAGTGCTCAGTCTCACAGTCAGAGCAGACCCTCAACATTCTATGTCCCATGACACTCACAGTGCTCAGTCTTACAGTCAGAGCAGACCCTCACCACTCCACGACCCAATACACTCACAGTGCTCAGTCTCACAGTCAGAGCAGACCCTCAACATTCCACGTCCCACTACACTCACAGTGCTCAGTCTCACAGTCAGAGCGGACCCTCACCACTCCATGTCCCACTACACTCACAGTGCTCAGTCTCACAGTCAGAGCAGACCCTCACCACTCCACCACCCACTACACTCACAGTGTTCAGTCTCACAGTCAGAGCAGATCCTTACCACTCCACCACCCACTACACTCACAGTGCTCAGTCTCACAGTCAGAGCAGATCCTCACCACTCCACGTCCCACGACACTCACAGTGCTCAGTCTCACAGTCAGAGCAGACCCTCACCACTCCACGTCCCACTACACTCACAGTGCTCAGTCTCACAGTCAGAGCAGACCCTCACCACTCCACCACCCACTACACTCACAGTGCTCAGTCTCACAGTCAGAGCAGACCCTCACCACTCCACCACCCACTACACTCACAGTGCTCAGTCTCACAGTCAGAGCAGACCCTCACCACTCCATGACCCACTACACTCACAGTGCTCAGTCTCACAGTCAGAGCAGACCCTCACCACTCCACCACCCACTACACTCACAGTGTTCAATCTCACAGTCAGAGCAGACCCTCACCACTCCACCACCCACTACACACACAGTGCTCAGTCTCACAGTCAGAGCAGATCCTCACCACTCCACGTCCCACTACACTCACAGTGCTCTGTCTCACAGTCAGAGCAGACCCTCACCACTCCACCACCCACTACACTCACAGTGCTCAGTCTCACAGTCAGAGCAGATCCTTACCACTCCACCACCCACTACACTCACAGTGCTCAGTCTCACAGTCAGAGCAGATCCTCACCACTCCACGTCCCACTACACTCACAGTGCTCAGTCTCACAGTCAGAGCAGACCCTCACCACTCCACGTCCCACTACACTCACAGTGCTCAGTCTCACAGTCAGAGCAGACCCTCACCACTCCACCACCCACTACACTCACAGTGCTCAGTCTCACAGTCAGAGCAGACCCTCACCACTCCACCACCCACTACACTCACAGTGCTCAGTCTCACAGTCAGAGCAGACCCTCACCACTCCACGACCCACTACACTCACAGTGCTCAGTCTCACAGTCAGAGCAGACCCTCACCACTCCACCACCCACTACACTCACAGTGTTCAATCTCACAGTCAGAGCAGACCCTCACCACTCCACCACCCACTACACTCACAGTGCTCAGTCTCACAGTCAGAGCAGACCCTCACCACTCCACAACACCCAACACTCACACCCTCACCACTCCACAACCCACTACACTCACAGTGCTCAGTCTCACAGTCAGAGCAGACCCTCACCACTCCACAACCCATTACACTCACAGTGTTCAGTCTCACAGTCAGAGCAGACCCTCACCACTCCACCACCCACTACACTCACAGTGCTCAGTCTCACAGTCAGAGCAGACCCTCACCACTCCACCACCCACTACACTCACAGTGCTCAGTCTCACAGTCAGAGCAGATCCTCACCACTCCACCCCCCACTACACTCACAGTGCTCAGTCTCACAGTCAGAGCAGACCCTCACCACTCCACAACCCCCAACACTCACAGTGCTCAGTCTCACAGTCAGAGCAGACCCTCACCACTCCATGACCCACGACACTCACAGTGCTCAGTCTCACAGTCAGAGCAGACCCTCACCACTCCACCACCCACGACACTCACAGTGCTCAGTCTCACAGTCAGAGCAGACCCTCACCACTCCACCACCCACTACACTCACAGTGCTCAGTCTCACAGTCAGAGCAGACCCTCACCACTCCACCACCCACTACACTCACAGTGCTCAGTCTCACAGTCAGAGCAGATCCTCACCACTCCATGACCCACTACACTCACAGTGCTCAGTCTCACAGTCAGAGCAGACCCTCACCACTCCACCACCCACTACACTCACAGTGCTCAGTCTCACAGTCAGAGCAGATCCTCACCACTCCATGACCCACTACACTCACAGTGCTCAGTCTCACAGTCAGAGCAGACCCTCACCACTCCACCACCCACTACACTCACAGTGCTCAGTCTCACACTCAGAGCAGACCCTCACCACTCCACCACCCACTACACTCACAGTGCTCAGTCTCACAGTCAGAGCAGATCCTCACCACTCCACGTCCCACTACACTCACAGTGCTCAGTCTCACAGTCAGAGCAGACCCTCACCACTCCACGTCCCACTACACTCACAGTGCTCAGTCTCACAGTCAGAGCAGACCCTCACCACTCCACCACCCACTACACTCACAGTGCTCAGTCTCACAGTCAGAGCAGACCCTCACCACTCCACCACCCACTACACTCACAGTGCTCAGTCTCACAGTCAGAGCAGACCCTCACCACTCCACCACCCACTACACTCACAGTGCTCAGTCTCACAGTCAGAGCAGACCCTCACCACTCCACCACCCACTACACTCACAGTGCTCAGTCTCACAGTCAGAGCAGACCCTCACCACTCCACCACCCACTACACTCACAGTGCTCAGTCTCACAGTCAGAGCAGACCCTCACCACTCCACAACACCCAACACTCACACCCTCACCACTCCACAACCCACTACACTCACAGTGCTCAGTCTCACAGTCAGAGCAGACCCTCACCACTCCACAACCCATTACACTCACAGTGTTCAGTCTCACAGTCAGAGCAGACCCTCACCACTCCACCCCCCACTACACTCACAGTGCTCAGTCTCACAGTCAGAGCAGACCCTCACCACTCCACAACCCCCAACACTCACAGTGCTCAGTCTCACAGTCAGAGCAGACCCTCACCACTCCACAACCCCCAACACTCACAGTGCTCAGTCTCACAGTCAGAGCAGACCCTCACCACTCCACCACCCACTACACTCACAGTGCTCAGTCTCACAGTCAGAGCAGACCCTCGCCACTCCACCACCCACTACACTCACAGTGCTCAGTCTCACAGTCAGAGCAGACCCTCACCACTCCACCACCCACTACACTCACAGTGCTCAGTCTCACAGTCAGAGCAGATCCTCACCACTCCACGACCCACTACACTCACAGTGCTCAGTCTCACAGTCAGAGCAGACCCTCACCACTCCACCACCCACTACACTCACAGTGCTCAGTCTCACAGTCAGAGCAGACCCTCACCACTCCACCACCCACTACACTCACAGTGCTCAGTCTCACAGTCAGAGCAGACCCTCACCACTCCACCACCCCCAACACTCACAGTGCTCAGTCTCACAGTCAGAGCAGACCCTCACCACTCCACCACCCACTACACTCACAGTGCTCAGTCTCACAGTCAGAGCAGACCCTCACCACTCCACCACCCACTACACTCACAGTGCTCAGTCTCACAGTCAGAGCAGACCCTCACCACTCCACCACCCACGACACTCACAGTGCTCAGTCTCACAGTCAGAGCAGACCCTCACCACTCCACGACCCACTACACTCACAGTGCTCAGTCTCACAGTCAGAGCAGACCCTCACCACTCCACCACCCACTACACTCACAGTGTTCAGTCTCACAGTCAGAGCAGACCCTCACCACTCCACCACCCACTACACTCACAGTGCTCAGTCTCACAGTCAGAGCAGACCCTCACCACTCCACCACCCACTACACTCACAGTGCTCAGTCTCACAGTCAGAGCAGACCCTCACCACTCCACCACCCACTACACTCACAGTGCTCAGTCTCACAGTCAGAGCAGATCCTCACCACTCCACGACCCCCAACACTCACAGTGCTCAGTCTCACAGTCAGAGCAGACCCTCACCACTCCACCACCCACTACACTCACAGTGCTCAGTCACACAGTCAGAGCAGACCCTCACCACTCCACCACCCACGACACTCACAGTGCTCAGTCTCACAGTCAGAGCAGACCCTCACCACTCCACCACCCACGACACTCACAGTGCTCAGTCTCACAGTCAGAGCAGACCCTCACCACTCCACGACCCACTACACTCACAGTGCTCAGTCTCACAGTCAGAGCAGACCCTCACCACTCCACCACCCACGACACTCACAGTGCTCAGTCTCACAGTCAGAGCAGACCCTCACCACTCCACGACCCACTACACTCACAGTGCTCAGTCTCACAGTCAGAGCAGACCCTCACCACTCCACCACCCAGGACACTCACAGTGCTCAGTCTCACAGTCAGAGCAGACCCTCACCACTCCACCACCCACTACAATCACAGTGCTCAGTCTCACAGTCAGAGCAGACCCTCACCACTCCACCACCCACTGCACTCACTGCACATGCCCAAAGCTGCCGCTGACCCCGCCCCCTATTTACAGAGCAGGATGTAAATAGATAGATAGATACTTTATTGATCCCAGAGAGAAATTCTTCAGTGCGACACGGCCGATTTCAAAGGCAACAAAAAAGAATCCACAGAAGAAGTTCATTTATTCAGAGTTCATTTATAGTTCTAACATATTTAGGGTGTTTTTACTCACTCTTTGTCTCTCCAACAACATTACTCCTACAAATACACATGCAAATAAGGCGATTACGTCATTTAGCGACTTCTAGTGATTTTTAGGCCAGCTAATAGGGACTTTCCTTACTGAGGAGTTGGCTACAGTGATTTGGGCCTGTATTCTCGTGTATGGCACAGTGCATATCCATGGCTCATGTTTTCCAGCTAAAATGCCTCAATACAATGTTTGTGTGATGTATAATTTATGCTGAGTGAATCACTGGTAGCTGTGGTAATTATTTTATATGCATTTATGTACATTTCATAGCTTATCAATAGCCAGGTCTTAGCCTCGTGGCAGGCCTTTAATCATGTTTATTCACTTGTGAGCACTTAAGTTGTATTTGTAGTAAGAATAGCACCCAGTGACCAGTACTTATAATTTGTATTTTTTTTTTCTTTCTTTGTAGGAAACCCCACACACACTTACACATGTTAATACCTGTACCAGGATAATGTTGATGCCAAATTAAGTCAAAATTAAGGATTTCATACTGGACCTGAACATTCTCTCCTTTCTTTTCAACTC
This sequence comes from Megaleporinus macrocephalus, assembly GCA_021613375.1. Classification (NCBI taxonomy): domain Eukaryota; kingdom Metazoa; phylum Chordata; class Actinopteri; order Characiformes; family Anostomidae; genus Megaleporinus; species Megaleporinus macrocephalus. The sequence goes on along the minus strand of CM038712.1, from coordinate 12,945,611 downwards.
AGCTGAACACATAGAATTGTTATCCTGACCCGATCCCTGAAGTGATTGCTAATCTACATACAAACCAGTTACAGCCCTGATTACAATAGGTATTGTCTGTCCCTGATAATACAGTTTAGAATTAGGGGTGGGCAATATGGCACAAGTCTTATATCACAAGACATGTGCATCACAATATTTAGTTTAGATGTAATATTCTTTAACAAACAAAGAAACCTGGAATGCTGCATACAAACACAACTACATTATTATTAATAATAGTAATAATCATGGCTGGATTACTGACTGGGCCAATGGGGCCAGCGCCCAGGAGCCCTATAATTTTATTTTCAAGGGCCCTCCATTTTAAGTACCCTTTGCCCAGGGGCCCAGACTATCCTTAATCCATCCATGGTAATAATGATTAACTTTTAATAGTGACCACAACAAATTTTAAAGATCGATCTCGGGTTTATACGAATTGATATAGGACTATTCTAATGAAGATCGATTTGAATCGAAAATCGATTTTTTAAACACACCCCTAGTTGTCATGTATCACAATATGCTTTCTGGAGCATATCATGATACATTATATCACAATAATAATAAAATAAGCTTATTTTTGCCCACCCCCACTTACAATATCCACTCAAACTGTAAAACAGAAATATTTACTCACTGGCCACTTCATAGCAAACGCAAACTGGTAGCTCCACCTTGTTGGTGTGATTAAGAGAGCCGTTGCTATGAACACTTTGTTCATGGCAACATATCTCTAGCCCTTCATTAATGGTCATGTTCCGACCACAAGGCTGTTCTTGGCTGGATATTTCAGGGTGGCGGACCACTTTCGACCTGTAAAACTCCAGCAGCGCTACACACTGCTAGCTGGAGCTCATAATGTGGTCAGTGTGAGTAGGAAGAGTGTGAGTGTGCCTATAAAGTAAACCACTAGTACAAGATTTCAGACTCGGCATACAGTTCGATATCTTTAAGAGCAAAAATATCAAATGTCTTTTATTCTTTTCAAATACAAAAAAAAGCAAAAAGTCAATTTCTATTTTACAAAAAAATGGTATAAAATCCAACACAAGTTTCAATTTTAGACTTTGTGATGTCGCTGTACATTGTTTGGCATTCGCTGGGCTGGAAACAGGGAGGAGAAACTTTTATGAACAAGTTCGATTTTCATGAATGAGAAGTTTGAGAACTAACCATGCCTAAACTGACCAACAGTAGTTGTTTTAATTTTTTTAATCATACACTATTAAAACAAAAGGAATTAAAAAAAAGGAAGACTTTTTAATACATGTGAACAAGGATCTACATCACTGTGCTTTGTACAGTCTGTAAGGCGGGACCTTCGCCCTGCCGGTCATTAGAAGGCCATTGGCAAGTCACTCCAGTGGGTGTGACCTCAGACATGCCCAATAAGTTCATTGGTGTGGAGAATGAGCACCAGCTCCAGTGGAGGTCAAGGGTCAATTTCCATAGGGACGACGGTGAGGATGACGTCCTCGTTGCTGCGGCGGACGACCATGCGCAACACAGCGTCTCTTTTGATGGCGGCGCTCACGTCTGTTGCCGAGGAGACCTGCTGGTTGTTGATGGAGATGATGACATCATGCTCCTTCAGTCCACCACTGGAATAAAGAAAGGAAAACAGAGAGAGAGAGAAAGAGAGAAAAAAAACAAGAGAACAAGAACAAAGAGAAAGAGAATAGTTTGGTGCTAATGCATTACATTTATTGACATATATTGCACATATATTTTACATACAAAGAAATATATGTGCATATATATTATTCCCAGTATGGAATTGGGCTGATAACACATTTTATATACTAACATATACTGCACATATACTTTACTTACAAAGAAATATATGTGCATATATATCATTCCCAGTATGGAATTGGGTTTATAACACATTTCATATACTAGCATATGTTGCACATATATTTTACATACAAAGAAATATATGTGCATATATTTTTTCAGTATGGAATTTTATCCATAAAATATTTTACATACTAACATATACTGCACATATACTTTACTAACAAAGAAATATATGTACATATATTATTCCCACTATGGAATTTTATTCATAAAACATTGCATATACTAACATATATTGCACATATATTTTACATACAAAGAAATATATGTGCATATATTATTCCCAGTTTGGAATTTATTCATAAAACATTTCATATACTAACATATATTGCACATATACTTTCCTTACAAAGGAATATATGTGCACATATATTTTTCCGGTATGGAATTGGGTTGATAACACATTTCATATACTAAAATATACTGCACATATATTTTACTTACAAAGAAATATATGTGCATATATTATTCCCAGTATGGAATTTTATCCATAAAATCTTTCACATACTAACATGTACTGCACATATACTTTACTTACAAAGAAATATATGTGCATATGTATTTTTCCCAGTATTGAACTTGGTTGATAAAACATTTTACATACCAACATATATTTTAGCTATATAATATATGTATATATATATCCTAGTTTGTAATATTGGTGCCAAGATATTACATTTAATACACATATTTTAAACATTAAGAAATATAGTAATATATACTTTATCCTATATTATACTATAAATATATATATATGCTACATGTGTTAGTATATATATATATATATATATATTAAAAAATGGAGAAATATGTACCTGCTAAGACATTACAAAACAAGCAAACAAGCATTGCACATGTAGTTTAGGCATGAAAAAATACATGTAAATGTATTTTTTCTTACTTTTAATGATGGCATCATATATATTTTTATATATTTTAATGTAATTTAAACATATGTACATACAGGTAGCGTCTGTATAGCGTATGTATATATGTATTGTTCCCCGAAAGGAAGGAGAACAAGAGTAAGAAAAACGAGGGTAAGAGTGTGTGAAAATTTAGAAACAGAAAGAAAGGAGGCAGAGTGCATGTAGGGTGGAGGAATAGAATTACTGTCACTGTTTTTGATAAAAGACACCCCAGTGTAGTTTCTGAGACTGGAACTTCTCCAGTACAAATCAAACATGTGTGCATTTCCCAGAAATATTTCTTGTACTATTCCAAAGGCTGATGTGAACCATCATACACAACGTATTTCTTTTCGTCTATCAAACAGCACATAACAACTCCAGAACTCAAAGTCAAATCACAGCTAAAACCATTTACTTATTAATCTTAAGGCATATAAATACTAATAGTAATATATATTGTTTAGTAACTACAGTGTATACTTTTTCAATACTAATACTATGAAACTATTAGGTGGTATGGTAATAAAAGTAAGAAACTGAAGTATTGAAGTACTGCCCACATTTCTTTGTTTCCCCAATTTAAGGGACCAGCATAATGACAAACAAATAAATCCCCCTTTACCCAAAATCCAGCCCATCAGCTCAGATATGTATGGTGTCATATCTGGTCATTTTGGGTGGTAACTATAACGCCTAGGTTTACATCATGACCCCTGATTCCTAACACCACCACTAAGACATGTTTGGTGTCATGTTTAGTGTTAATGGCGTAGATATGCTCTTGACATTAGTGGGGACCTATGAATATAAAAAAAATCTCTCTCGATGTGTCAATGAAGACCCCAGCTAACAAATCCCAAGGACGTCTGTGAAACACGTCTCATACATCCAGGTTAATACATGGAGCACTGCATAAACTGGTGCTGTTGTCCACAAAACCAAAGTAACAATCACAGAATTCAATCTTTTTTAATGTCTCAATTAAACTACAGTACATAGACTCGTTTCAGCCAGTTTCAACCCAGTAAACAGTGAGTTTACATCTAAAGACTTATTAACATTACTTCAGCCACAGTGTAACTGACATCTCATACATTAGCATTAATAAAAGTAGGAACACTGCTTGTTATTCATAACTACAGATGATGTTAGCCTGCTGTATGCTGTGCACGAAAGACTAGCATCGCCATTAGCGCTACTATGATGGACTCATTTCATTAGCAAACTAGACTTTAAGTGACTTTTAGCTTTTTTTCTGCCATCCTCACTCGCTTTTCAAACCCATGTGTCACCCCCGTTGCCCTTGCACACTTAGTCTCATATGACTGGAAAGATTTTCTTCCAGTTTTGGCGATGCTAACAAACAAACGTAGCTTTCACGTGACAGCAGGGAAAGACACAGCCAATCACACTGGCCATATGACTCGCATATAGAACTTGATTTAACCCTATCTGCACCTCTAGGTTAATCAGACGTTGACCAATCGGGGTGTTTTTTGGAGGGGATCAAATTATTGGGGTGGACAATTCAATACTTGCTAGTTATTGGTGGGAACACGTCACTTCAGTCCATGCTAATTCTATCCTTGTTTGGTGTCACATCAGCACAGACATGGGTCATATCTGGTCATTTTGGATGGTAACTATGAAGGCTATGTTCACGACAAGACCCCTGGTTCTCATCACCACCACTGTAAAGAAATCTAAGTGTACACTGAACCATTAAACAAATCAGCAGAGCTCCTCTTTAGCACCCTAGCATGGTCTGCATAAGGTGGGTATAGGCTATCACAGCTCCTGAGCAAAACTGAACAAGTAAACCTGTCTCGGCTTGTGCGGCTGCATTAAGGACGATTGCTTTAACATTCTATGGCTTTAACATTCTAGTTGAGGAACAAGCCTGTCAAATGTGAGGCGTTTAGGAATGGAAATATGGGCAGTTATTTCAGGCAACAGTGCCGTCTAGAAGAAGAAGGCTGGCATTTGGAGCTCATCTGACTCCACACTGTGAGTCATTAGTGTGGCAGGAAGGGCCTGTGGTTGGCCCGCATGAGTGTGAGTGTGCGTATGCGAACACATGACTTTTTTTCTTTTCACTAAACACACACAGCTTCTGCTTTGGGAACATGCAGTGTTTGAGCTTCAGTAATGGGTGTGCACTTTGGGGAAGTAAAAGGGGAGGTCAGTGTGACTGGAAGGATGATATATGAATATCTCACTGAAACTATTATAATATATATCTATAAATAATATATATCTCACTGAAACAAATATATATATATATATATATATATATATATATATATATATATATATATATATATATATATATATATATATGCTTAATGAAGTACTGAGTAGTCAAAGCAGGAAGATTAGATCGGAACTGTAAATAATACTGGGTTGTTTCCACACGGAGAAGCTCAGAAAGGGTTAAATAAACACACTGACATATGTAAACGCACTACTTACTATGTTAATACAATTTGAATATTTTAAAACACAAAGCGTTTTGCTGAGCAAATAAAAATAAAAAATAATAACTTTTCAAAATACAATAATATCCTCAGGCGCCTAAAACCTTTGCCCAGTACTGTCTCTAATTTGTGATATATGTCCAAAAGTACTATTTTAAAATACCATGAATATATGTAACTGTGCTATTTTTGATTATATTTAAAAAATATAACAATATATGCACATATTTGTCAAGATATTGAAATATCTTATTAAAATAGAGTGCTGCTAGGCCATTGCTATGCTATCCCAGGCGGTTGCTAAGGGGTTGCTATGCAAATATATTAATAAAATATGTATATGTATGTATGTAGTAAAACAAATATAATATCAATAGTATTGATATTAATATATAAAACTGAGTGTCCTTAATTATAATACAAATGCAGTTCACTGCCCAAATAGGATAGTGTGTGTGTGTGTGTGTGTGACAGTGGCGTATCCACAAAAATATAACCAACCCTATGACAGCAGTACATTTTAATCTTAGCTCCTAACAGGTTGGATTTTGAATCTGGAAATATGGAGTTATGGAATAACTGTACATGTCTGAAGCCCCCTCCTTTCAATCTAGTGCCCCATATATTCACATCCTGATCTTCCATTATCTGTGACAAAGTTCATGCCAATCCTTACCACCAACCCACCTCCTCTACATGCCTTAAACCCAAGGCCGAAGAGTTCTCTTCTTCTTTAGGTGATGTACTACTACCACGTGTTTGAACTCACCAAATCAGATTAAAGAAAAAACCTTAAACTGAACTGGAAGCTGCCAGCATAAAAAAAAACCTATTCATTTCTACATTCCAGCCGTCTCTGACAATTAAGCTGTCATTGTGCCTTTAAAACTGATATATGTACACTACCGCTCAAAAGTTTAGGATCAATTTCACTTCATGCAATTTTCATGCAACTTACAACCAATATTGTCCATTTCACAATTAATGTAAGTGTATCAGATGAATAAAAGAATAAAAATGTTTGTATTAAAGCCTATATAAAGGCTTATTTTGCATGTAGTCCTATTATCAGCAATTCTCAGTCCTCTGTCTAAATCTCCTGGTACGGCCGCCAATATGACCTCTGTTTTGATTGGCTGCCCTGCATTATGCCTCATTTAGAAAGCAGCCTAAGGGAAACACTTCACCTTTACTTTACCTTTCATTTGACTGAGAAGTTCACAGACAGAAGAACAAATATTGCCATTTCCATATGCAGGGAAAGTGTTTCCAGTCCATATTTCATCTGGGATATCACTGCAGCAATGTAGCAACCACTCGGGATACCACTGCAACCTTGTAGCAACCCCTTAGCAACCATCTGCTATATTGTAGTGTGGGCTTTTCTCCAGACTCTCCAGTTTTCTTCCACAATCTGAAGACATGTATTCAGGCGAGTTGGAGAATACCTCTAGATGTGAATGCATATTTTCAATGTCCATAGAAATACATGTATGTCAATTTTGGGGGATTTTTATTTTTCTGCATCGCTTCAATGCAACAACTTCCCGTTATATCCAGTGAATATTTCATGATGAATGGACCAATAGTAATGCTCCAAAATAGCTCAGAAAAAATTCTGGTTCCATTGACTTCCATTGAAAGGTAAGAAGGGTTTTGGCCTCCCCTGTAAAATTGCTATTTTGGAGATAGCTTGCTATGGACAGCGATGATATATCTGTATGTCTGCCCTGTGTCAGAATGCTGGTCTGTCCAGGGTGTTCTCTAGCTTTCATCCAATGACAGCTGGGGGCTCCAACATCCTCCATAAGACCCAGGAGGATAATGAATGAATAATAACAATAGTAATGACACAACCTGAAACCTGACACTGTATTCTGACAATGTCCTAAAATGTACCTGCAGCTCAAAACACAACAATTAAAAGAACAATCTCATCTGTGGTAGTAAATGAGTTGCATGGGGCGCATATTTCAAATCATCGTTTTCCTTAATATGGGCCCATTAAAGCAGCTCTCATGTACAAAGGGTCAGCCTGCACTATGCTTTTAAGCCATTACATTCTTCCTGAGTAAACTCTGCAGCCCACTGGAAGAGAACTGCCTCTTGAAGGGGCTGAAAAGTGAGAGCAGATTGAGGGTGAGGAGAAATGCTGCATCAGCGCCTGGTCTATACACTCTCCTCATGACACATACGTGCACACACACTGCTGTTAAGCTGCGGTCACAGAAAATACTGAGTGGGAAGAATTTTGGAGGGTAAGTAAACATGTGAGTCTGGAAGGACCAGGTTATGTGGGTGGGTGTGTGGAATGAAGGGGTGGGGGTCTGAATTTGAAACATGTGCACTTGCAGAGAGACAGCCTCTCTAAGTGCGACGGCAGAGGTACACAGTCTAAACTACATGTGGGTGCTAAGCCATTGCTATGCTATCCCAAGTGATTGATGAGGGATTGCTAGTCCATTGCTGTAGTGTCCCAGGTGGTTGCTAAGGGGTTCCAATCCATTGCTATGCTATCCCAGTGGTTGCTAAGGGGTTGCAAGTCCATTGCTATGCTATCCCAAGTGGTTGATAAAGGGTTGCTAAGCCATTGCTATGCTATCCCAAGTGGTTGCTAAGCCATTGCTATGCTATACCATGTGGTTGACAAGGGGTTGCTAGGACATTGCTATGTTATTCCAGGTGATTGCTAAGCCATTGCTATGTCATCCCAGGTAGTTGCTAAACTGTTGCTAGGCTACTCCTATGGTATCTCCGGTTGTTCCTAGATCAATGCTATTGTATCCCATTTGGTTGCTAAAGTATTTCAAGGCTGTTGCTATGATATACCAGGTGATTGCTAAGGTGATTGCTAGGCCATTTCTATGCTATACCAGGTGGCTGCTAAGGGGAAGTTAATCCATTGTTATGTTTAACCATGTGGTTGCTAAGAGGTTGCTAGGGCATTCCAATGCTATCCCAGCCAGATGCAGCCTCTTATGCAAAGTTTTGCAGTTGTAGCCCAAAGACTGAGGAAAATAATAATTAGAAAAAAACAAAGAACAGTAACAAAGTTGTTTCTTTCTAGCTAACTTATTAACTTACGCTGCAGCTGGGGTTTTGGAAATGACCTCCATGACATACGCTCCAGATGTGACATCAGGAAAGTCCCGGTGTTTGGCTTTCAGCTCCTTAGCCAGTCTATGGAAAGATTAATAAATTCGTAAAGAGGGGTCACCAGCAGTTACAAGTTCCAGATGCATGCAGAGGTTTGAACACCCCAAGTCTAATTACATGTTTGGTTAATTTTCAAAGTCAGTAGAAGTTCATACATCCTCTACAGGGAACAAATATTGTTGCTGTCCAAGGAAACCCAAGTATCTCTGAAGTGGCAACTTTACGTTCTTTACGGTTAACGTAAGTCAGTGAAACCAGAATTTTTTCAAAAGTACTTTTGAGGATTTCTATAGGGTCCATTCATCATAACATTTTAACACAATGTAAATGACAGCTGTTGGTTTTTCTTTGGACAATGACATTGTACTGGAAAACACAAGACATTAAATAAAATAATATTTTTTCTCATGCCACTGAATTTCCCAATATCTTAAATTCAGCAAGTAATATGACTGGGGGTGGCCAAACATTTGCACACAATTATATTTGCATTCATAAATGAGCCCAACAGCTTGAATACTAACGCAGCGTTCAGGGTCATCATTCGTACACCAATGTACTTCTTCTTTGCTGCTCCTCTACCTGTCAAGAAGCCAAATGAACAACAGTCAGGACCAATTAACTATAAAGAAAACAGACACCATTGATCCCACAATTCTGTTAAACAAATACTCTAGCATTGTTTAACCAAACCTCAATCTGCCACATCTGTTTAGTATTGTGAAGTATTATTATATATACATATATATATATATATATCAAAGACTGCAAGTATCTCCAAAATGGCAACTTTACAGGAGAGGCCAAAAACTGTCTTTACTTTTAATGTAAGTCAATGGAACCAGATTTTTGGCGCATTTCTATTGGTCTATTTATCATTAAATTGTCACAGGATTGATCACAAGAAAGAACAGCTGTTGTGTTCAAATGATGTAAAAATAAATAAAAATCGACAAAAATGGAGATACATGTGACCATATAGTAGAAGCCAATAGGCAGTTGCTGATTTTAGAAATGTGTGACTATACAGTGGGGCTAGGATGTATGTAATCAGCCACTGATTGTGCAAGTTCTCCTACTAATAAAGATGAGAGAGGTCTGTATTTTTCATCATAGGTACACTTCAACTATGAAAAAGAAATTACAAAACAAAATCCAGAAAATCACATTGTAGGATTTAAAAAAAAATCTTTTGTAAATTATGGTGGAAAATAAGTTTATGGTCAATAACAAAAGTTCAACTCAATACTTTGTAACATAACTTTTGTTGGCAATAACAGAGGTTGAACGTTTCCTGTAAGCCTTCACCATGTTTGGCCCATTCCTCCATGCAGATCTTCTCTAGAGCAGTGATGTTTTGGGGATGTCACTGGGCAACATGGACTTTTAACTCCCACCACAAATTTTCTATAGGGTTGAGGGCTGGAGACTGGCTAGGTCATTCCAGGACCTTGAAATGCTTTTTACGGAGCCACTCCTTCGTTGCCCAAGCGGTGTGTTTGGGATCATTGTCATGCTGAAAGACCCAGCCATGTTCATCTTCAATTCTCTCACTAATGGAAGAAAGTTTAGGCCTAAAATCTCATGATGCATGACCCCGTTCATTCTTGCCTTAACACAGATCAGTCGTCCTGTCCCCTATGCAGAAAAACAGCCCCAAAGCATAATGTTTCCACCCCTATGCTTCACAGTAGGTTTGGTGTTCTTGAGATGCACCTCAGCATTCTTCTTCCTCCAAACACGACAAGTTTTTACCAAAAAGTTCTATTTTGGTTTCATTTGACCACATGATATTCTTCTGGATCATCCATGCGCTCTTTGGTAAACTTCAGAGGGGCCTGGACATGTACTGGCTTGAGCAGGGGGACATGCCTGGCACTGCAGGATTTGGCGTGTAGTGTGTTACTGATGGTAGCCTTTGTTACTTTGGTTCCATCTCTCTGCAGGTCATTCATCAGGTCTCTCTGTGTAGTTCTGGGATTTGTGTTCACCGTTCTCATGACCATTTTGACCCTATGGAAAGAGATCTTGTATGGGGCCCCAGATCGCTCCCACATCGCTCCCAGATCGCTCCTTGTTACAATTGCTCCCACAGTTGATTTATTCACACCAGCCTGCTTGCCAGTTGTAGATTCACTCTTCCCTGGTGTCCTTCGACAGCTCTTTGGTCTTGGCCATGGTGGAGTTTGAGGCTGTGGACAGGTGTCTTTTATACAGAGTGGAGGCTGAAGAGCTTCTTAATGAAGAAGTTACAGGTCTGTGAGAGCCAGAAATCTTGCTTGTTTGTGGGTGACCAAATACTTTGTTTCCACAATAATTTACAAATTAATTTTTTAAAAATCCTACAATGTGATCTCCTGGATTTTTTTCCTCATTTTGTCTCTTATAGTTATAGAGTACCTATGATTAAAATTACACACCACTCTCATCTTTCTAAGTAGAAGAACTTGCACCATCAGTGGCTGACTAAATACTTTTTTGCCCCACTGTATACCGTCAGTGTGAAACTCCAACACTTATAGTCTATCAGCACATATTCAAGCACATACTTGTACAAATCTGTGACAGAACAGATTTTCAGTGTATATACTTTATACTTTATAAAAATATTAATAACCACGTCTACAATCATGCATGTTTACATACATACTTACATATCATAATTCTGCAACTGGCCATTGGCTTCCATTCTAAGTGTGTGTGGTCATTAACAGTGTGCTTCTGGTTTTAAAAAATGCTTGAGTATTTTTAAATATACTTATTTATATATAATATAATGGAGATCAATGCAGCTGCATGCCGGCTGGTGAAAGAGTATGAAGCGGGTAAACTCCAGAGTACCTCTGGCCTGCCTGTCATAGGACTCGGAGAGGAACTGCCTGATCTTGTCTGAGGGAATGGCGAAGGAGATCCCTGCTGTAACCTTCAGAGTGTTTATCCCAATCACCTCGCCATCCTGGAGAGCAGAGAGAGTCTCAAATGAGCTTTTGAAATAGCACATATCAGTGACAATGACCAAAAGCATATCAGAGGAACCCTTACCAGGTTAACCAGAGGTCCTCCTGAGTTTCCATACTGTTAGAGGGGAACAAGCGAGAGTATTAAAGCAGTTGAAGCTGTCTATAATAGTCTGGCTAAACAAACAAATAAATAAATAACGACATAACGACATGATCAAGCTACTACTTAGGTAGTAAATAAACGTGAGAGTTGTTTTTGCATAATTTGAAAACTTCAGTTTATCTTGTGTTAATATATCAAGATAGAACTAAGCATACATCACAAGCACCACATATTGTATATTTTGTATATTTTTATGAATATCTTGTATATTATGTGTAAGTTTCAGGTGCTAGTTGTGTCTAAAATATGGGTGCAGCTTCAGGGATGAGCGTTTGCCTAAAATGATAAACAAAGCCACTAATACTTTTAGGACTAGTTCAAACTAAAACTAAAATAAGGCTCCTTGTACTATAGACTCACATTCCAAAGTACAATTGACTTCTAGCACTTGCTGTTGCAGCAAAGAACAAAAGCTACAGCCCAAGCGTGCTGGGTTGGTCTGCATTCGTCAGCTGCTGGGATGTAAACGTTGAGAGCGGTTTGATCTGGTTTGCTTCCCAGTAGAGAAAACTTTTGACTGATTTATTTTATGCATCACCATTTCGATTGTTAATTTTATTGAATTAGTATTGGTTTCCTACTTGGTTTTCCTAGTTTATGTGTTTATGTATCACGTTCTGTTTTAATATATTTCTTATTTTACTGATTATTTTCATTGCTATACATTTATTGTCACAAACTTGTATTTACTCTTTTCAGTCCCTTGTTTTTCTGTATTACTCTAGGCTCCACTGTAAATGAAAGGGACCCTGAATGTACTGCCAATGTTTGATATATGCTAAAGACTTTGAGTTGTTGTTCAAATGAGTAATGCAAGTGGTGGAATAGAGGAACAGTGGATGTGCTCTTGTGCTTCCACTGAAAATCTTTCTCCAGTCTGCTTACCCAAGCTGGAGAGTCTGATTTAGGCCTTTAAGGCTACAGTAGCATTTTACCTCCAGATGGCCAAGATGCGAGCTGACTGAGTAAATTTGGGGGGATAATTGTGTAAATTTGATGTATTGTCAATCATTGTTCTAGGAATAGATGTGTGATTCTCCACTGTTGTCATTTTTGACATTGTGCAATGTATAATATTAATATTATTTTAGAATATTATATTATATTTAAAATGTGTGACTATATAACACCAATATAAAACTAAAACTCTTACAGTCTACCAGCACAGATCCTAGAACTTACAATGACACTAAAAGTGGTCGTATGGTGGTCTATACTGTGAAATATGTGAAAAAAACAGATTTGCAGTGTATATACTTTTATATTACATTAATATTACTAATATACTAATATCATGCCCTGTCTAAGTATTTGTTTCACCCCTACTAATTCATGACAAACAAATAGAAATACACTTACATTAATAATGGCATCAGTCTGAATGTAGTCCATGTCCGAGTTGCGCAGGCCAAGCTCCTTGCCCCCTCTCTGGGTGGTGCTCACGATCCCTGTGGTGACTGTGTTCTGGAGAGAAAACGGGCTTCCAATGGCAACCACAAACTCGCCTGGTCTGAGGTCAGCTGAGCGGCCCAGCATCAGCACAGGAAGTTTGCTCTGCGGGTCAGGAAACGGCAGACAGAGAAATCATATTACTGAAGGACGACTGCTTTCATTTCATTTCCCAGAAGAATGAACTCGCCATTTGAACCCAGCAGGATTTTTGAGAATTGGAGGAGCTGCCAGAGCTTCAGTTGTGTAATCCTGGTAGCTACTTAAAAAAAGCTATGAGAGGCCACGTGGGTCGTTTTACCACAGTTAAGGGGGCACCGAGCACTGTAGTTCATTAACTGTATTCTGTGACTGCCAAGCAACATAATGGTCAAGGGTTACTCCATGAGGAGCATGTGAACAGCTTAATTCTAATTAATTTTATTCCATTTCCCATCAAAACAGTAATTAAGTACAAGTTACTTATTTAAACCGAAAACATGTATTTAAAAGAATATTACAAAGACGAGTAAACACAATTTCAAATAATATCAATATTTAATGTATCCATGATTTGCCTTTATTACAGCTTCCACTCTTTTCAATAGACTGACTTTTAGTTTTTCAAAAACATCTGCAGGGTTACTTTCCCACACCTCCAACATTCAGTATTAAATGACAATCCAAATAATAAACACATGCAGTGATGTTGAGCTCTGGACTCTGAGGAGGTCATTCCATTATTCTGAGAACACCAACACCTTCTTTGTTTGATTTCATTATTTTTTGTCTATTTTCTGTTCTCAGTGTGAGCAAAAATAAGTTTTAAATACTGTTTTAATTTTATATATATATATATATATATATATATATATATATATATATATATATATATATATATATATATATATATATATATATATATATAATCAGCCATAACATTAAAACCTTGTAACTACACACACTGTCCATTTTATCAGCTCCACTTACCATATAGGAACACTTTGTGGTTCTACACTTACAGACTGTAGGCCATCTAACACACTGCATAGATTGTTTATCCCCTTCCACCCTGTTCTTTAATGGTTGGACCCCCTCAGGACCACCACAAAGCAGGTATTGTTAGGGAGGTGGATCATTCTCAGCACTGACATGGTAGTGGTGTGGTAGTATGTGTTGCGCTGGTGTGAGTGGATCAGACACCGCAGTGTGGCTGGAGTGTTTGAACACCTCAATGTCACTGATGGACTAAGAAAATCCACCAACCAGCAACATCCAGCCAACAGTGTCCTGTGTGCAAAGTCCTGTGAGCACTGATGAAGGACTAGAGAACCTAAACTTTGCAGCAACAGATGAGCTACTGTCTCTGACTTTACATCTACAAGGTGGACTAGCAAGGTAGGCGTGTCTAATAGAGTGGACAATGAGTGGACACAGAGCTTATAAACTTTAGCAGCACTGATGTGTGTAATAAAATGGACAATGTGTATAGATACAAGGAGGTGATTTTAATATTATGGTTGATCGGTGTATATATATATATATATATATATAAATATATATATATATATATATATATATATATATATATATATATATATATATATATATATATATATATATAGCATGACTAAACATTGTAAATACTACCCTCCTGACCAACCAGATCATTTCCTGCATTAAGTGATCTTAAGTCCACAAGAAAATAGTTAGCATTTCAATTTAGGCCATGTCTGAAACCTTACCGCCTAGCAACCTTTCAGACATGCCGTACAACTGAACGCTGGAAAGAACGCGCATGTAACATGGTTTTTCCATTCCTCCTTCGAATCATTTCCGGAATCTTCCCCCTCCCGGCACCAAGGGCTCACACGAACTACCAGATTAGCATCACGACAACAGAAACCTGTGTTTAGCCGCGGCGTTGGTGTCCATTTTGTTTACTGACAGTAAAAATAGAGTAAGTGAACAGACAGCAGGGCAACGGAGACTGATATGGATACCAGAGGCGCTTACATTCTTACCTCCGTATCTCTGAATGAATTATGGGCCTGTCTAAACGGCCTATTCACATGACAGATGCGTCCAAGCTAGTAACCACTCAAACAGACATTAGCATTTGCTTTGCTAACCATCTACATTAGCAGAACAGGCTAAAAACAAAAGCTAATGTGAAGGCCTTTGTTAGCTTTCTTCTCTGAGCTAACAGAGTGAGTGCTGACTGAAGTATAAAATCCAACACTTATGCCACAGTTTTGCAAATTACCACAAAATTAATCCCTCAGCCAACACATATTTGGTTTTGCTGCAGTTTTGCGCCACAGCTAAACATTGAACATAACTAACAGGTGATGGAAGCCATATGCCTAAAAGCAACACACTCTTAAATCAAACCTTGTCATGTTGTAATCTTACATAGACTTCATTCTGTGGTTTCTGACAAGCCTAGTGTTATCTGAAAATTGGGTATAGCTAAAAATGGCTGCACACACTGCAAAAACATAAATCTGGGCAAGTACAGTTATCTTATATTTAAGTGATACATCTTATATTACTCATTTTAAGATTGTTGTAAGCTTATCGTGAGACTATTTACCTCATATAACTTCACATTTTCTACTTTTTAAGTGATTGTAGTGAGTAAATTTAGTAAATAAGCATACAAAACTCTTGTGTTGTGCTGGCATGAGTGGATCAAACACAGCAGTGCTGCTGGAGTGTTTGAACACCCCTGTGTCACTGCTGGACTGAGAATAGTCCACCAACCAGTAACATCCAGCAAAGAGAGTCCTTTCAAATAAACTTCATTATGTGGTTTCTGACTAGCCTAGTGTTATAGTGTAAAATTGGACTATGGCTAACATAAATCTGGGCAAGTACAGTTATCTTATATTCAGTTGATATATCTTATTCCTCATTTTAAGATTGTTGCAAGCTTATTATGAGACTATGTAACATTTTTAACTTGTGTTAAGTGATTTTAGTACATACATTTAGTAAAAAAGAAATACAATAAGCTATTAAGCCCTTAAATTGAGAAACACAAGGTATATCAACTACATATATGGTCATTTTACATGCCAAAATTTGCAGTGTAGCTAAAAAAATTAGTAGATCAATCATGAAGCAATCATGAACACTAGCAGGCCTATTTGAGAGTACTTGATTACAACAAGACAGTTTGAAGCAACTAAAGCAACTCTACAGTGCAAATGTGGCTTCAGCCCAAACCGAAAGAACCAAACTTTGGGTATCAAACATGTCTTGGCCAATTAACTACATTTGAGCTAAGGCGTCCAAACCCTAATTCTACTCAATACCACGGTCGAATGACCTTGGGCAATAAACACTACTAACCTCATTCACATGCTTTAGCTATCCAGGACAGAGGAAGTGAGCAGGCAGTCCTGGACAGTAAACTGATCTTGAGGGTCGCGTGGTAAACCCTGAGCGAACCGGACCTGAGCTAACCTGAGTAGGTTTATAAATAGAGAAGGATAAAGGTGATGATGACTGGTGAGGGAGGTGGGGGGAGACCCCCCTCGACACACTCATCCCGCTTCTCTTCTTCCACTCAATTGGGACGTGAAACAGAAATAGAATTGTCACTGCCAGCGGCCATCGCTCCAGCGATAACAGCAAAAACATATGGGTGGCTAGGCTGAGAGAGGCACAGTGAGAAAGAGAGAAGAGAATATCATCCAGGTGAGGAGTCAAGTCAAAACAGTTAGGCCTACGCAGAATCAGAAATACTTTATTAAGTATTTACTGGGTCTGTTAATACTTTACTGGGTCTGTTATAAACTTTGAACAATAAATTTTTTTTTTTATCAATCATCATTAGTTTAGTTACTGATCCAAACAATTGTTATATAAACTACAGATTCCATCTTTTAAACACTTAGACTCACCCTAGAGGCACAGGGCTTCACTCAGACTCGCACCCTAGAAACACAGGGCTTGTCTCAGACTTGCACACTAGAGACTTAGGGCTTAACTCAAACTGGCACACTGGAGACTTAGGCTTAACTCAGACATGCACCCTACAGACACAGGGCTTGACACAGACTTGTATGCTAGAGACACAGGACTTGACTCAGACTTGCACACTATAGTCTTATGGCTTGACACAGACTCACACACTAAAGACAGGGTTTGACTAACACTCGCACCCTACATACACAGGGCTTTTCTCAGACTTGCACACTACAGACTCAGGGCTTGACTCAGACTTGCACCCTAGGGATACAACGTTTGACTCAGACTTGCACCCTACAGACAAAGGGCTTGGCTCATACTCACACCCTATAGGCACAGAGCTTGACCCAGATTTGTATGCTAGAGTCACAGGACTTGACTCAGACTTGCACACTATAGTCTTAGGGCTTGACACAGACTCACACATTAGAGACACAGGGTTTGACTAACACTCGCACCCTACATACACAGAGCTTTTCTCATACTCCCACCCTACAGACACAGGGCTTGACCCAGACTTGCACCATCTAGGCATAGAGCGTGATTTAGACGTGTGTCCTAAAGACACAGGGCTTGACCTGAACTTGCACAGTAGAAACACAGGGTTTCATTCAGACTCGCACCCTAGAGCCACAGGACTTGACCCAGACTTACACTGGAGACACACGGTTTGTCTCAGACAGACTCAGCTATAGACTCAGGACTCCATTCAGACTCGCACACTAGAGAGTCAGGACTTCACATCTCAGAGATAAGACTTGACTTGCACTCGGGAGACTCAACTGACACCCCAAAACATGACTCAGACTTGCACCTTGGTAACTCAAGACTCTTATCAGACTCATACCCCAGAGACTTGATAGTCAACTCGCACCTCAGGAACTTAAGACTGTACTCAAACTCGCACCTCAGAGCTTCAAGACTCTATTCTGACTCAAACACCCGGGACTTGACTTGCCTGAAGACTTAGACTTGTCACTCAGAGATTCGAGACTCAGTATGGACTCAAACCAATGGCACTTGGCTCAAACTCGCCCTTCTGAGACTCAGATCTTGCATGAAGCATTGTAAACATCTGTGGTGTGAAGGGGATGTGATTACTCAAAAGTGTGGTGTGAGTGAGGTGGTCAGGGATGCATACGACCAACGTTCACAGTGTCTCCTACAGCAACAAAGGCCTGTATAATCACCATAGTCAATCCCAGTAGAGCTAGAAGGAGCTGCATGTTTCTTAGTTCATCTCCCTCTCCTATTTGTTCATAAGCAGCTATTGATGCACTCTAAATGTTTGTGTCAAAACTTACTCATACTCGAACAGGGATTTTGTCCTCCAGTCATGCAATCCAATCTTATGTGGTCACTTGAGATGCATTAAATTCAACACTAGATGAAAATGGATATACGTCTTGCATTTCACTTGCGATCACATCAGTCATGTTGATCCATGTTAATTTTAAATATGAACCAGGTCTATTAAATGTGTTAGGGTCCTCTGACTATCAATCTTTAACATTTTTATTTGATGTAATGGGTTGATTTTCTACAATCCTATTCATTGACAAATCTATTCATTTGGCCTTCTCGCCTCTTCTGCTTTTACATTTTTACATACGTCAGTGTGTTTATTTAACCCTTTCCAAGCTTCTCCTTGTGAAAAAAACTCAGTATTATTTACAGTTCTCATCTAATACCTGCTTTGACTGCTCAATACTTCATTAAGCTAAATCAAGATTGCTGCTGAAGGAACTGAATACATTCATACAATGTCTGGGGCGTCCAGGAGAAATCTGAAGCTACACCTTGTTCTTTCACCATACAATATTTATCTTACTTTTTATTGTATTTATGCTTATTTACATCTGTTCCAATGAGCTTGGTTTCCTAAAACGTTCCTGCACATTTGTCGTGTATATTTGTGTGGATTAGCCAAAGCCTAAGAGCACAGCACAAACAGTACTGACGGTCAAGTTTCACACCATCCAATCAAAGAAAGTCAAGCTAAGTAGGACTTTTAGTGCCAGTGTAGTCAGATTGTAGTCAGATTAGTCAGCCACGTTGTATCTGTGTGAAGTTGGCACTTAACATCCACCTGGAAAAGCCCCTGTCCTCCCTTCAGGCTAGTCATTTCTGATCCTCAAACATGAGCCATCCTTAGTAAATTACAGGAACGAGTAACAGCTCACGTAAGATCACACGGCTGCTGTCAGACAGAAAATCAACAACGTCTCTGACTGGAATTTATCAAAGGGTTTGCAAACTCACATTAGCCCCTCAGATTCTTTCAGAAGCAACCACACAGTGAAAGCACCAGTCCGTGCTCATCAGATTCAGTCTCAGGCCAATTGTACCTGAAACAGTCAGGTAAATCAATCCAAATACACACAGTTAAATCATTACATTTCTGCGTCGTTTGAAGTGGACAGACTACATAAAATAAATACGATTAGTAAATAGAATTTGTGGTCAAATTTATTACTGACCACAAAACAGAACCCTGGTTTTGCACATCGCCAGACTGTACAGCAACCAACGTCCTATAAATCCTGTATTCATAATGCTTCTTATATGCATTTAAAAGGTGTTACATGGCCTATATCACTGACATAGAGTATAATGGTTAACTAAGAGTTAATGGTAGAGCAGAGGGACGCTGACATCCC
The DNA here is from genome assembly GCA_021613375.1 of Megaleporinus macrocephalus. Taxonomy (NCBI): domain Eukaryota; kingdom Metazoa; phylum Chordata; class Actinopteri; order Characiformes; family Anostomidae; genus Megaleporinus; species Megaleporinus macrocephalus. Next base: position 12,925,994 of record CM038712.1, on the reverse strand, counting down.
CGGAAGCCCTCATGTCTGTTACCTTCTGGCTCTTTCTTTTTAGCTATGTTGTAATAGCCAGGCCTGCCGGAGTCACTGCAGCACCTTATTAACACTATATACTGTTCTCAGTTACTCCTAACAGAGTAGTAAAAAAATGTTTTTTTTTCTTTTAATTTGTCTCTGACAAGCTGGAAATGTTAAAACCATAGAGAGTATATGTTCAAACCAATTATGGTATAATCCAGCTTCTCTTTCTCTCTTTATTTGATTGGTGTCGTGTGTCTAGTAAGTTTTGCAAAGGAGTATTTTTGTACTTTATCACTCATATTGCACTCATACCAACATATTGCAGTCAGTATCAGCCTAGCTCTAACCCTAACCAATATTTCTGATCATTCTTTATTCTGTTTGTTGTTAGCTAGGAGTGACTATCTGAGGGTTTATTTTAGTTTAGCAGGCTAAGGATGCAGGTGGTCTGTTTACTGTTTATAAAGGAGTGAGAGAAGCTTAGAATCTGTTGATAATGGTAATAATATTAATAACTGATTATTAGAATTGATGTGTCTGATCTAAATTATTCTAGTTATTCTGTCTCATTTTCATCCAGTCACCCTTTACACCCCAAAAACTCAATAATCAGTGATATATATATATATATATATATATATATATATATATATATATATATATATATATATATATATATATATATATATATATATATATATATCCTTTATTATATTTTACTTTTAATAAAATGTCTTAATACATTTGTAAACTAAGCTTTGTGAACAAAGTTTTTTTTTTAAAGATTTGTTAATCTTTCTAGTCACAGTGTTTCCCCAACACAGATTTTGGATTGATAGTCCATTTGGGTGTTCCGCACCCCTAAACCTCTAAGCCTACAATCGCCCCTGTAACACATTAACTATTTTTTAAAAGAAGTTTGACTAACTTGTGTTCTAAGAACATCCTGAATTTGGCGGAACAAAACATTCACTGTATTCATTGTATGTTCTGTTCATATCAGTTAAACAGTCTCACTTAGAGCCTGTAAAAACTGCATATAATGCTTTAAGAGGTTTAATATAGTGAAATGAAATTTCTTAACCAACAACATCAACTCACTTTACTTCAAGGCTGTAATGCCCTGACATAAAGCCCTATAACATGTTATGCTTGATGTTTTATTGGCAGATATAATATGAAATCACATACTCTTCCTTTATTATCATGCATGCCATAAGAGCTACTTGAGAGAGCAATATACAAGCATATGGCAGGTATTATAAGATGTTATGTATGCTATAGAACATCTTATGAATTCATTTATAGTGTATTATAAATACAGGATTCTTGTTTTTGCCACGAAGTTTAGAGGCGACTTCACTGCTGACGTGTTCAATAAAAGAAGATTTGCTTACAAAGACAGACAATCATGTAGCCTAGCTTTAAATTCAATGAACAAAAAACAAGGCACATCGACAAGAATGACATAAAAGACAATAAATGACAAGAAATAATAAAAATCTTATATACTTAATCTTAAATACTATTCTTACAACAATCCCAAAATAAGAAATGTTATATAGACTAGATTGTTAGACATTATCACTAGATTTTGCATTGTTTTACAAAATTAAAGTATATGCTGAATTCCAGCTCCACAGTTTTCTCCGCTACACTTTCTCTTCTCGTATCACCGGCATATGTTGAAGGTGTGGTCCGAACTTGCAAAATAAATTTTATTGGAAGCCAGGGGGGCTGTGCATACGCAGAGGGTGCTCAGGAAGATTAGGTAATGCTGAGACGAGGGAAAGACTGTAGAGGTGTTTTTGCTATGCTGCTGCCCGATGCCTGCCCTTTGCCTCGACAGCCAGCTGGCCTGTAAAAGCCTACGTGACCCAGGTGTCTGTGTTTATGACAGTGCATTCTGGAAATACCTCATCACCACGGGACACATAAAGCATGAGGACTCCAAAAATTCCCAACACAGGCAAATAGGGATGCACCAATACCACGGGTTCCTTTCCGATACCAATTTTCCTATCTTTTCCAATTTTTCTATCCATCTTCCTATCTTTGGTCCCAAGTTAAAATCTGACAACTTCAATATAGGACTTTTCAGAAATTTGTATAACAGATACAAATCTCACTTTAATTTGGGAATTGTATCTTCTAACAGCTAGGAAAACGAAAATGATTGAAGCAGTTCCATTACATAGCAGTTACATTTCAGTTTCTATTTTCCAAAGCTTTAATTAAACATGCAAACATTTCTCCTGATAAAGTTCCACGTTCTCAATTACCAGTCACACGTTTTAGTACACTACCAGTCAAACGCTTTAGAAAACTACCACTCAAACGTTTTAGTACACTACCAGTCAAACGTTTTAGTACACTACCACTCAAACGTTTTAGATCACTACCAGTCAAACGTTTTAGATCACTACCACTCAAACGTTTTAGTACACTACCAGACAAACGTTTTAGTACACTACCAGTCAAACGTTTTAGTACACTACCAGTCAAATGTTTTAGATCACTACCACTCAAACGTTTTAGTACACTACCAGACAAACGTTTTAGTACACTACCAGTCAAACGTTTTAGATCACTACCAGCTAAGCCTTTTAGTACACTACCGGTCAAGCGTTTTAGATACACTACCAGTCAAGCGTTTTAGATACACTACCAGTCAAATGTTTTAGATACACTACCAGTCAAACGTTTTAGATCACTACCAGTCAAGCGCTTTAGATACACTACCAGCTAAGCGTTTTAGTACACTACCAGCCAAACGTTTTAGATACACAACCAGTCAAACGTTTTAGATAAACTACCAGCTAAGCGTTTTAGTACACTACCAGTAAAGCGTTTTAGATACACTACCAGCTAAGCGTTTTAGATACACTACCAGCTAAGCGTTTTAGATACACTACCAGACAAACGTTTTAGATACACTACCAGCTAAGCGTTTTAGATACACTACCAGCTAAGCGTTTTAGATACACTACCAGACAAACGTTTTAGATCACTACCAGTCAAGCGTTTTAGATACACTACCAGCTAAGCGTTTTAGTACACTACCAGCTAAGCGTTTTAGTACACTACCAGTCAAACGTTTTAGTCCTGACCATTAAAGAACAGAGTAAACAGGGATATACAATTTATGCAGCGAATCAGATGAACTACAATCTGTAATTGTTAAACTCCAAATTGCACCTATATGTTAAGTGGAGTTGATAAAATGGACAATGTGTGTAGACAATAATAATGTTTTCCTCATTTTAACATGTTTTTGAACCTTTGAAAAACTGTATAACTGTATATCAAGACAAACATCACAGTTGTGTCTTTATTTGGCATATCATTTACCCTCATATCAAAGATCAGGTTTCCAACAAGAGCCAGACCAGTAGAGGAGCGAGGACAGGTTTCTCTTCTTCTATGTCTACATTCTTCTGCTAAAATAAGGGTCTCAAATGTGAAGCCCTGCATTCCAGACAGTCCTTATCAAGAAAGCATGACAATCTGACCCACATCAGCAACGAGACATATTCCAGTCTGGGTGACTGTCATGTAACAAAATACAGCAGCTCTCACAGCACAAGGCAACCCTACAGAGTCTTACCGCTGACCCTTAAAACCATAAATCACCTTCTAATTTCTTCTTCTCCAGAATCCCTGAGGTGACATCATAAATATACTACAGAGGCGTATCCTTTCATTTCTGCTCTACTCACAGTATTACAAACTCCTAAGATTCACTTTACACTGTAAACAGGAGTGTACTACCAGAGAGACTGTGAGATATATTTACTGCAACAAAAAGAATGGCATGTGAAAACACCTTGTAACCGATAGCTAATACCGACTAAGGGCGGGGCTATATGCCACGGCGGGCTACATGCAAGTATTAGAGCAAGCAAGTCATGAAACATGGTGGAAACATGGTTATCTAGCCCTATAAACTCAATCACTCTGGCTGTGATTCCTTTAGCTCTCTGGCTGTTGCTGCTGCTGTACTCTTCGTACCGGTCAGATCGGGTCTGCTTGGTGTTCTGGGTTGTTTGTTTTGTGCTAGCTGCGCGTGCTAGCTCTGTTGTTTGCTGATACTCGCTGTATTCAGCCGCGTGGTGTACTCTAAATTGCCGTATCAGATTAGTAGTGTCAAATGTCTTTGATTTTACAGATGTTACAAAACGTCCTGGAAGAGTCTGAGTCACATATGGTAAAACACTGCCAGACGGACAAAGTTTCCTATCCGCACATGCAGTGAACGCCGTAAACTGTTCTTGCGAGGCCGCTGCTTTAGTTAGTCTGTGGAAAATGAAAGGATATGTATTCCACCTAGCAGTTCAGGGAAGAACTGCAGAGACCTGGCCAGAGGGGGTTTCATGGAGGCCTCCTCTTCCTGGATAAAACTCTAGCTGGAAATACAAATCAGGCTCATTTGTTTAACGCCATTGATCGGCTGTTGGGATCAGCTCAATTGGAGAAATATTGGCTGAGCGTCGATCACATATTTCGATTAAAAATCGGCCGATACCAAAACATTGCCGATCGATCTTTCCATCTCTACTAATTAATGTTTTTCAATATACACCAAACAGGATGCAAATAATTAACACACAATAACTGCATATCTGGATGTGCTGTGACTTTTTCACATTACAGCTGCACACACTGGACCTGATGTGTTTTTTTGGCCTTGAAGATGGGCAAACAGACAAACAGCAACACAGGTGGGCTACTTTCTGGTCTGGATAAGTAAAAAAAAAAGATCAGACAATTTTTTTTACATATCACACTCAGGCTATGTGATAAAAGTGATTAAAGTTAAATGCCATCAGTTATGTGATAAATGTTAATTGGCATGTGATGAAATTTAACTGAAATTGGTTGTGATGAAAGTTAATTGACATGTGATGAAAGTTCATTGCCATCAGTTATGTGATACAAATTAATTGACATGTGATGAAAGATAACTAAAATCAGTTATGTGATGAAAGTTAATTGGCATGTGATGAAAGTTAATTTCCATCAGTTGTGTGATAAAAGTTAATTGACATGTGATGGAAGTTAATTGAAATCATTTATGTGATGAATGTTAATTGACGTGATGAAAGTTAACTGAAATCAGTTATGTAATAAAAGTTAATTGACATGTAATGAAAGTTAACTGAAATCAGTTATGTGACATGTTAACTGACATGTAATGAAAGTTAACTGAAATCAGTTATGTAATAAAAGTTCATTGACATGTGATGAAAGTTAACTGAAATCAGTTATGTAATAAAAGTTAATTGACATGTGATGAAGGTTAATTGACATCAGTTACATAACTTGTAGTTTCATCAGATGGTGGGGTAAAAAAACTAAAAAGGGCACCTACTGGATGACATGGACGCCACCTCTATGTATGTCTGCCTGTCTATTTAAATAGCCATGATCACCTGGGATGTCCCTCTCAATTGGCAGCCCCAGCAGAGAACCTTCTCTCAAAGTGTCTGGTGGCACCCCTGATGGTCATCATGCCCCTACTTTGGGCAAGTTCCAGATTTCTCCTGGATGCCCCAGACATTGTATGAATGTACCCCGTTCCTTCAGCAGCAATCTTGATGTAGCTTAATGAAGTACTGAGCAGTCAAAGCAGGTATTAGATGAGAACTGTAAATAATACTGGGTTGTTTCTACAAGAAGAAGCTTGGAAAGGGTTCAATAAACACCTTGATATATGTAAAATCAGTACTTGTACTTGTAATAATACTGTTTATATATATAAATAAAATGTTTTGCTGAGCAAATAAAAGTTTTCTGTCTGGAAGTCTACATGTATTGATGCCTAAAACCTTAAAACCTTTGCACAGAACTGTGTATATTACATATTTGTAAAAAAAAAAAAAAGTTAAATCTTCTAGAAAAATGTGTACTTATGAAGGAGCCTTGAAATCAGGTGCAAAAATGCATTTAATGGCTACTGTGCAATGGGCTCAAAGCCATGACAGATTCAGACTGATTAAAATGACAGCGTGTGAGCAGACACTAGTAATTAGTCTTCTTTCAGGTACTTCGTGTGGTATCATACGTTTGGGAGGAATGCAGGCTGGAAACGTGTGTGTAGTTTATGAGATGATAAACTGTGAGGACGAGGCGAGTTGAAACCTGACCCAAACACAACGCGGCTCGCGTGTGGCGGCTTGTGTGCGCACAGACACGTGTGCGGGGATTTCACTGACAAATTGTTTCCAAATTGCATCGCACGCGTGTGATAGACGAGCACACCAGTGCGCCATCTGAACGCCTTCCCTATGTTCACGGATGGTTTGCGTTGTCCCCTTATATCATATGACTCAGTTTTACCCCCAATGTCCGGGAAACCACATGAAAGCAGTTATGGAACCGCAGTGTGGGCCACTGGGACGCAGCTAATCTCGGGAAATGGCGTGTTTGCAAATGGATCCATCAGCCCAAACATATGGTCTCCAATACGGCTCGACCTAACTGGGCAGCCATAGCTTTACTTTGGCCCGTATGGAAGGCCGTGTGGAAACAGGCGGACGTGGGAGATTTAAATCAGGGAGAGTTAAATTAGGGTTGAGGGGAGTCGTGGAAGTGATTCATTTCCCCACAGCGCCAGCTGCTTTCCCCAAGTCAGATGCCACAGCAACAAGCCTGGCTTCAGGTTATGTGTTCAGGAGTGGCAACCGGGGTGCGGCTGTAGGTCGCAGGAGCTTGAGCCCTTGTAATGCGGCCTTTTTCATGAACTCTAAACTGGGATGTCAACAGGTCCAAGCTATCCAGCTGCAGCCTTGAACAATCTTTATTAAGATTAAATTAATATATGTATGTAATAATAAAACATATAATACAATATAATAATATATTCACAATAGAAATCCTCCAAAATCACTTCGCAAGCCTTTTTACATGAAATGTAAAAAATTTGCATTGAAAGTTAAGAACGTTTTTGGCCTTTCCTATAAAGTTACTATGTTTTTTTTTTTTTTAGATTAAATTCAACTTTATTGTCATTGTGCAGAGTACAGGTACAAAGCCAATGAAATGCAGTAGCATCCAACCAGAAGTGCAAAATACATTATTATTTACATAAAAAGCAAAACAGAATTAACAATTTGAGATTATTGTACATGTGGTGTTATATAAATAAATATATAGAATGTAGGTGTACACAGAATGTGAGATAAGGGGTTGGTATATAAAATAGAATATAAATTACTATACATATATAGCATGTGTTGAACACGTAACAGTGTAAGCAATAACTACAGATATAAATAGTGCAATATTAATACAATTGTGAATATAAATAGAACTGTACAGGTATGAACTTACAAAGATAGATGTGCAAAAGTAATAGGACAGTGCAGTGAGTGCAATAATGAGGCTAAAGTGATGGTTCAGCAGGGTCACAGCCTCAGGGAAGAAGCTCTTCCTGAGTCTGTTGGTGCGATACATGTTGGTGTGATACATGTTACTATTGTGGCGATACATGTTTTTCTTTGGACGGCGACGATGTATATATCATATATCTCAAAAGATTCCACGCTTGAATCTCGCTGGCTGCTTATTCAGATCTTCTGTTCGCCCTTAAGTAGTGCAGCACAATGTGACCACCTAAATATAACTGTAGCACCATTTTAAGGTGGAACGGAAAATCTGAGTATGAAACAGAAAACAAAGAATAAGCTAATCTCATTAGCCATTAGTGAGTCAAGTTGGGTGATGCTGAACATACACCAATTGACTTTTCAAGCGATTTCACTGTAGCAGACAAATTTCCAGTGTCGGAACAAAATCATGAAAGTCTTGCTAGAGTTGAGTTGCGCTCGCGTCATCTCGTTTAGTATCATTTAGTGTAAGGTGGTCAAGACTGCAGGTTTAAGTCAGTCTGTTTCTCGTCTCAGCGTTCTGATAAAATCAACCGTGTTTAATATTATCATAAGTCTGAAGTCTTGGCTCACGCAAATAGTGACGTGAACATTGTCAACAACCAATAGGAGAGCTCTGTTCACCACCAAACGGAAAGCCATGAGGCAAGTACAGGAATGTCTGGTGGGTAAAGAAGTTAGACATGGAGGGGAGTCCGGCGAGGGTTAGGAAACTGCGGTTCTCCTGGACTTTACAAAAGGAGGTGAAACTGGTGGAGCTGTGGAGAGCCTCTTTGACGCGTCTTCACATTTATACCACGACAAGAGTGGAAAAGCAAAACAGATGGACAGAAATCACTGAAGCCTTATATATCATTTCTAATATTATATATACATATATATATATATATATATATATAATATATAATCACATCTCAAAAGGAATCTAGTTGCAGTCTTGTAAATAGTGACTCTGAAAGACCCCCAGTCTTTGCAAAATCATAGCCTGTGACTAGTCTGTAACTAAAAGTCTGTGACTAGTCTTTAGATGTGAGAGGGTGTCAGAATTAAAATCTATTAAACATCTTTTCAGAGTTTTTTAAAAGTCTTCTAGTGTATGGTTAGCTTAAGTGACATTCTACTACTGCATACGGTTTCAATTCTGAAAATGAATTTTTATGGCCAAACTTATAGATTGTTTATAACCAATCAAATTATTAACTGCCAACCTCTGCTATTTTCTCAGCCCTTCAATAACTGCTAAGCAAACTGTTGCTATCTGACATTGCCTCAAGACTTCAGTTCGTTTAGTGTTTCAATTTTAATCCAGAGCTTAAATGTAAAAAAACCAAACAACAACACTGTGATTAAGTCTAAACTGGGCTTCATGAAAATGTCTAAGCAAATATCTAACGTTCCAGTGCACCAGTGGTACGATATGTATGGACCATAAGCATTCTTCATGCTTGGCCTAGCAATATGGTTTTGGCTTCATTGACTAAGATTATCATGTCTGATTTGATCCCACTCATGCCTTGTCTTTAGATCCACCACTGTGCCAGTATGCTTTAGCCTAAGTTTAGATTAGGTTTTATCTTGCTGTGTTATTTTTCTTTGTCTTTGTGTTGTCTAGTCACGTTATCCTTATTGGGCAAACGTGCCTGAGGTAAGTGGATGCATGCTTTGTAGTCTTGGGTGCTGCAGTGTTTTAAGTCAATACAGTATTCCAGTTAGACATCTTAATGAAATTTAAAAAGCAGTAACAGCTATAATGAAAGTTAAAAGACGTGTAGTATCATGGTAATGGCAAGACAATCTATCTTTATGAAAAACTGAGTTATGCCCTAATTTGTCACACTTGCTATACCCAGGCTTGACCAAACTTTCCACGCTACCTACATGAATTTCTCTATGCATTGGTCACACGTAGAAATTCACGTAGCTACTGGGGAATGTTTTTATCTTCCACTTTAAATGGTGCAGCATTTGCATTCTGGCGTCTATATTCCCTCCGTAATCTGATATCATACACTGACCCATTCCCGAAACTAAAACCCTAAAGAAAGTGGATCCATTTGAACTTGTCTTTTCAAATCTGACTTGGTCAGTGATCATTAAGTCATATATCTGTGTTATATTTTAGAAAGTTTGATATTTTACAGTCAGCCTTTTACACGCCGGCTGCAAAAACCTGACAAAACATGGCTTGAAGAGATGATCATACATCGCACACGCACGAGGCATGAGAAATGTCTACAATGAACAAGGTCTCTGTGACCAAGCCTGCATGTCTGAGAACTCAGATTTAGTTCTTATAACTGAAGAGCACATGTTAGAACACTGACTTGTACTTGTACTTCTACCACATAGATGCATATAGAGACATCTATATACATTAGTCTTCCTCGCCGTAATCAAGAAAACCTTAAAAAAAATTGTGTCTGCGCCACCTTGAGTTTATTACATTACCTACATGTTACATGTTACATTTATTAATTTTGAGCTTATTACATTTTAAATAGTAAGAATTCTTGTTTTATGCCCAGGTTAAAAATCAAGTTTTTAACTGGTTTTAACTGTTTTTTAACTGGTTTGATTTCAACTACACCTTACACTCACTGTACTTCTGCTGTCAGAATACTGTTTACATTTGCTACTCGCACAACAGCACTATTGTTTACATCTGTTACTTGCAACTTGCACTTTATGGCTGCTGCTCTTCATACTTGCACATAAAAGCACACATAACTTTTATTTTGTATTTTTTAACTCTCTCCCTCTCTCTCTCTCTCTCTCTCTCTCTCTCTCTCTCTCTCTCTCTCTCTCTATATATATATATATATATATATATATATATATATATATATATATATATATATATATATATATATATAATTAAACTTTATTTACTTCAACTTCAATTTTGTATATATTTTTCTTTTTTTTGTTATCTATTGGTGAATGGAGGAACAGCAAAGTAAGATTTTCATTGTACAGTGTAACTGTCTGTTCTGCTGTGCATATGACAGTAAAACTCTTGAATCTTAAAGAAACATAGTGTTTTAAGTTCAAATGACTCAACAGAGTCATCATCTTGAATCTAGTACCGCAGTAGAATGCGCCTGCCTAAATATAACTACAGCACCATTAAAGGTGGAATGGAAAATCTCATTTGTAAGAATTTGTCTTTTATGCCCAGAAACATATTATTTCAAGTTCAAATAACTCAAAAATTAAAAAAAACTTTTTTTTTCAATGACACTAATTTTGATACCTTAGTTCTCAGTCTCCCCTCTACCCTGTCCATCTATGGAAAGGGACCACCATAGGATGACCACTGAAAAGATGTTATTCGGGCAGTGGACAGTTCTCAGCATATCAGTGACGCTATCATGGGATAGTGATGACCAACACAAACTGTGGAGGAAAAAGAAGAGTTCCAGCATTTTCTTCTAGCAGTGTAAGTGTAGTGTATTGTAAGCAAGAGTGAAGCTTGATTCAAGTATTACTTATCAGACGGAGATTCCATTTTTCTTTATATCTTAATTCATCCATCCACCCACACACAATTTAGAGTGACCGATCAACATGCATGTGTTTGGGTGGTGGGAGAAAACCTTAGCACCTGGAGGAAACCCACTCAAGCACAGGGAATACATACAAACTCCACACAGAACGAGCCGGACCAGGAATCAAACTCGGATCAGCTTACTATGAGGCAACAGTGATAACCACTACACCACCATGACACCTCTATTTCTTAATACACATCTTAATATTAATATCATTTTTGGTCCACCTCTGTGTTTAGCTGTACTTTATGGATATTAAACACATGAACGTTGGTTCTCTGATTTCTCCACAGTACTGTATGCGCCAGCATGTGATTGTGAGTGAACTCATTAGACCTACGTTACGCATATGGATCTGTTTTTCATGTTTAAGCACATTCTCTTCACTCCCTGCTCTTTCTCTCTCTCTCTCGGGCCTCTTTTTTCTTATGTCTGAACTCATGGCTGCTGCAGACAGAATAATGCTTTCCCCAGAGGGTCACAGAGAGAGAGAGAGAGAGAGAGAAAGAGAGAGAAAGAGAGAGAAAGCAAAGCAGACTGAGAGTTAGTGAGTGAGTTGAAAAATAAAGAGTGGCAATGAAAACCTATGAAAGAGGAACAGAATGGTATTATATTATATCGAGTGAAATTGAGTGATACAGTAATACAGCAATAATAAATATGAATAAAGAAGGGAATAAGAAAGGGAGAGAGAGTTGGCCTTCCCTTATTTACCCCTCCAAGCATGTGCTATCGATTCTGTGCCCCAGAGGATAATGGGCCTGGCAGTGTGGGGAACTCTTACAGCACTGACCCACTTTAGGCTGTGCCGCACGGGATGCATGGGGGTTTTCCCATAAGCACTTACAGGGTTATAGCCTGAGGTTAAGCTGGGGTTTCAAATGAAGACATACTGACTAACACTGAGACGTACAGCACGGCCGCAGGCTTCACCATCACTGTTTCCAGCCTTATAGAACTCATCTGGTGGCAGATACTCTACTTTAATAGCACTGTTCATGTTTGTTTATGTCATTATGTCTGTACCCGGGATTAAAACCTTGTTTTTCTTTTCTGTTTTTTCTTTTCTTTCTTAACATTCAAGCACTTTTTCTTTTTCTGTGAATGAATAACCAATTAGTGGCAAATCATCAACATGGGACAAGCATACACCAGCAACAAGTCTCAACAGAGTCCATTCCACATCCACACCTCTCTCTCTCACCCCACTCTCTCTCTCTCTCTCTCTCTGTCTTTCCACTCTCTTTGTTTCTCTCACTCTCTTTGTTTCTATCTCTCTTTTCCTTTTCTCTCTCTCTCTCTCCTCAACTCTCTCCCACTGTCTATCTCTCTCTCTCTCTGTCCCTCCACTCTCTTTGTCTCTCTTGCTATCTCTCTTTTCCCTGTCTCTTTCTCTCTCCTATTCTCTCTCTCTTTTTCTCTGTCCTTCCACTCTCTTTGTTTCTTTAGCTATATCTCTTTTCCTTTTCTGTCTCTCTCTCTCCTCAACTCTCTCCCACTGTCTCTCTATCTCTGTCTCTTTCTCTCTCCTATCCTCTCTGTCTCCCTCTCTCTCTCTCCCACCCTCTGTCTCTCTCTCTTTTTCCCTTTTCTGTCAACATCTCTATCTCTCTCTCTCTCTCTCTCTCTTTTTGTCCATCCACTCTCTTTGTCTCTCTCGCTATTTTTCTTTTTCTGTCTCTCTCTCTCTTCAATTCTCTCCCACTGTCTCTCTATCTCTGTCTCCTTCTCTCTCCTATTTTCTCTGTCTCCCTCCCTCTCTCTCACCCTCTGTCTCTCTCTCTTTTTCCCTTTTCTGTCTATATCTTTCTCCCACTCTCTGTCGCTCATGCTATCTCTCTCCCTTTTCTGTCTCTCTGTCTCTGTCTCTCTCTCACTCTTGCTCTCTTTCTTACTCATTCCTTTTATCTGTCTCCCTCTCTCTTTCTCTCTCCCTTTTCTCTCTCTCTCGCCGTGTCTCTCTCTCTCTCTCCCACTCTCTCTGTATCTCTTTCACTCTCTATCACTCTTGCTCTCTTTCTCTCTAACTCTAACCCTCTGTCTCTCTATCTCTCTCTCCCTTTTCTGTCTCTCTGTCTGTCTCTTTCTCTCTTTCTCCCTTTTCTATCTTTCTCTCTTGAATACTTTGTCTCTGTCTCTCTCTCTATTTCTCTCTCCCTTTTCTATTTCCCATTCTCTCTTTCACTCTCTCACCCACGTTCCTCTGTCTGTCTCTTTCTCTCTCTCCCTCCCCACACCCTCTCTCTTTCTCTCTCTCTAGTGTAGACCAACAGTCCTGACAATGTTTATCATATTATTTAACATGTCCATAACCAGGTTTATCAGAATTAATGAGATTTTTTGTTTGTAAGTTCTTACACTGTAAACAATACTTCATTGGTACAACCTGAAAAAAATAATACTTGTGGTAACAAACAATTAAACTGCCTTTGCTCAACTCAAACAATTACCTTGATTGAAATAGTTACTCATTCAAACTACAGTTTAGTAAAACTAGTTCAATTGTTTGTTTCCACATCAAGTATATTTCTGGGTTGTACCAACAAAGCACTTTTTACAGTGTAGTGTATTACAGCTCTCTACCAACATGTGAAGTCGTACAGCATTAGCACCATGCTAAAATAATTCTATATGTTTATTCCCAACACAATAGCTTTTACTGTAGTGTGAAGCTCGTTAATTTATTTGGCCATTCATTTATTTATTTTTTCAGGAGATATTTCTACGTTTTGAAAAGATAAGACCAAAACTACCTTGAGTTTTAAAAGGCTTACAAGAAACAGAGAACAATCACCAGCCTGGTAAGACCTGGGAGACCACCAAATCTGCCCCCATAAGATAAACAGTATTCAAAGCTTTCAACTTTGAAAGAGAGGAGAAAATTAAGCTTCACTCTTGCTTCAAATATGTAAACACACAGATGTTTCTATCCATCCATCCACTGTCAGGAGACATTTAGATGGGCCTGAAAGAATGTACAGCTGCTACTGCGAAAAGAATCAGACAAAAAAGACAAAGAACTTCTGCAGACCTCAGACCTCAACATGACTAAAACTAAAATTCTAAGACTAAAAGAAGGAGAGCTGTAGTCAAAGCAAAGAATGAACACAGTACTGAAATATTTTGGTATCACATTAAGACCCCATTTTCACTTGGTCAGACCTTGCGTCTTAGGTATAAGGATTACATCTGGATGACCAAAACCCCTCCCAGTCCAACCATAAAACCTCACCATCAAATCCCACAGACCAATCAGGTTTTAGTCTGTCTAAAGGGAGATGCACTTAACAAACCAAGTGAAAATGCATGTGTTATCAGGATACAATCCAGATACTAGCTACATATAGTGAGCAGGTTTAAACAGGGTCTTAGTTAAGGCTGTTCTGACTGTCAATTAAATAAAGAAATACTAATCTCAGACTTTTATTATTGAAGACGCAGCAACGTTTTACTGCAATTTTGGCTGCAATTAGTTCACTTCACTGTGAATTTTCACTGCAATTACTCCAAAAATAGGCTACACTATGTGGTTGATTGACATTAAGAATAGCCTGAAAAGACTATAACCCCACAATCCAGGCCTTCTGCCAGCGTGGGGTCCTGCTGCAATCAGACCTGCTCCTCGGATTGCTGCATAGATACAGATAAAGGTATTGTTCCAGCTCTACTTAAGGGAGCCTGTAGGGCTAAACTGTTCAGCAGCTGGGATTCTGACAGCTCTCCAACTCCGCACACTCACCGCTGCCTGTTCCGCTGCATGCGCCCACTCAGTGCCAGGCAAGTTTGAACGCTCCATCAGAAACACAAACCCTCGGATACAGTGCCTCTCCATATCATGCTTCAGAACTTACAGTGAGTTTGGCAAATAACCAGATCTACTCAGTTTTCCCTCGACTCATCAGCCAAGATAATGTTTGGGGTCTGAAGGCTGCTTCTTTAGTTTTGCACTAGAGCTTCAAAAGGCTACTGTAGATGCAAGACAGTACTAATGAACTAACTGGCATTGTTTGATCTCAAACAGACTTGGTTTTGTTGTTCCTGACATATAGTCATCTATAAAATGGCAACTGCTTTTAGTCATTCGAGATGCTTCTATCTATTTTTATAGATAACTGTATGTCATAAAGGGCCCTGCTTGTTGATGACCAAATCATTTTCAGGTTTTACTGGAATACATGAACAGTCAACACCCCTTGTACACATTGAGCATGTTTACATGCACCTAATAATCCTATCACAGCAGAAAATCAGATTGTTTGACAGTGATTTGCTCGACATGTTTACATGAACGTGGCTAAATAAACAACAGGAAAATACATATAAGGTCTACATGAGTCAGGCAATAATCAGATTTCTGCTTTTTACCAACCACTGAACAAAATAAGATGTGACGTAATCCAATTATACTTAAAAGGGAGCTCTTCTACTTTCATTTGTTGTTGAAATACCACATTTTAACTGTCTACCTCTCGGTAATAATGATGCATATACATTATAATGGTAGAAGGTCAGTGGCAAGCCAGATATTCCATTGTCATCTATGGAGCCACCTCTGGCCACAGTTGAATCACAGCAGTCAGCAGATTGTCCCATTGTACAACAGTTAAAATTTCCCCATCTTTGCTGTCGACAGTGGCAGTGGAATAAAATGAATCATCAATTGTCTGTTGAAGTCCATGCACAACAAAAGTAAAGAAAAAAAAGAAAAGACCTGATCATCAAATTAATGATGCCTGGGCACAAACATTATGTGGGGCCTTATCTGGCCCCTTTTTTTGGGTGGTCAGTGAATTTTTATGCTGTTACAGGCTTATGCATTATGTCAGCACACTAACTGGGCATGTGATATATAATAGCAAGGTGATGCACACATTAACAAGAGTACAGGAACCCAACAACCAATGCAACCTTTCACTTCTCTTTCCAAGCTCCACGCTATCCCATAATTTCTAAAATCAGATCACTTAAATGTATATAAAGATGGAAAAAGGCAGCAATTTTCTTGACCAAACTGTCAAGCCTCCTAGGTAAAGCGTACTGCCACAGCAGGCATGGTAAATGGTTTGTTTTCATTTGTATCTTACCTTTGATGACAGATCGCAGATCACTGCCAACAAGGATGAACTTTAGTGGCTTAGGAAATGGTCGTTCTCTTCTCTGTAGAAGCATCAGATCTCGCTTTTACAAATTACAAATTTTACAAATATATCCGGAGCTACAGATTTAAAGTTAATTCATAGAAACATTAGCTAACTGAAAAAAACCCAAAATAAAAGGAACGTGTGCCAGGATTACGACCGGTCATGACACATCGTTTTTATTATTTTTTTTACTGTGCTGCTAGTAAAGTTTAAACTTCAGGTCAAAACAGCAGTTTATGTTTTCTCTTTATTGCTTGTAGGGCCCCCCAGTGGCTCGGGCACCCATAAAACCCATTGGATGATCAGGGTCTGAGCATTGTCCTGCCTTTTCCACCTCAAGCACCATAACATTGCTAAAGCTCTCCTCGCATTTTCGCCAGTGGCAATTTTTTCATGGCTGCTTTAGTTTCTATGGACATTGTAACTGCTGGGATGCTTAAGGACTGTCATTTAACATAACAGTAACATAGTCTATAGTGGTTATCACTGGAGTCAAAGCACAATACAGAGCAATAAGAAGACTTATAGACCTGTAGAGGACATTGTGATACAAATAACAGGGCAGAATTCTTTTTTGAATTTCTCTCATGTATGTGTGGACAACAATGCTCAGTTCAGGTTAACATTTTCTGATAATGGCAGTTCCCCTTACAGTTATCAATTGGGGGACAATAAATAGACAATATGAGGGAGACAATATGAGACTTTCTCATGACTCATCAGTTGAAGTGTCTGCATTTAGACATGTGATGAGCTTTAGATTCTACTTGAGACATTTTATTAGCTTTGTCTTGGGTGATCGACTTGGTTGATGGAGTGAGGGGAATATATATATATATATATATATATATATATATATATATATATATATATATATATATATATATATTTATATATACATATATATATATATATATATATATATATATATATATATATATATATATATTTAATGTAAGTTAATGTAAAGACATGGGTCCAATTATCATGTACTATATAAAACACAGCTGCTGATATATGGTTTTCTATTTTCTATGAACAATGACTAAATATATATATATATATATATATATATATATATATATATATATATATATATATATATATATATATATAAGCAAATTCCATGTCTCTAATGCTATTACACGCAGATGAATTTTTGGAGGAATGTGCGTTTCAGTGAGCGAGATGCCCCGCGGCTTTCAGTGTGCTGAAGAAATGCCTGAACTGGTCTGTGGAGACTTTCCAAACTATTTTACACAACTGACTGGAGAATTGCAACATGAAAGTGTGTGTGCATATGTGTGTGTGTGTGTGTATGTGTGTGCATGTCTAAGTATAAAAGGCATACGGTTACAGCACTGAAACCTTATAAGGAAAGCATTGACCATTTCACATTCATGTGGTTAGATATGTTTCTATTTCAGTAAAGCACTAAAACAACTCATTTTCTAAGATTATCTTCTCAAAACATTACCAAGAAGAGAACGCCAAAAACCACTGAAACACCAATGCCAAGCTGGAATTCCTCCAACATGACCGGCTTTAAGACAGCCGCTTTGTATTGAAATCATGTCTCTGGATAGTTGCATTTCACATTCAAGTGCAAACGAATATGATGAAACCCCAACAAACTAACTAGAGCCAGTGGCACCCAGACAAAACAGGCCTTCTACCGTCAAACTACACAATTCTTCAGCTGTGCTGCTTTGGTATTAAACCTTTCATTACTAACACGGCATCACATTGTGAGAATTCTGAGAATTTGGCGACGGCCTCTTGGTTCTGTGTGCTGAAATGTTTCCTATCACTGCATTAAAGATGCACAAGGTTTCCTGCAATTCAATGCAAGCTGATTTAGAGCACAGTTGGGATCAGTTAACACTGGGTAACTGGTTTGCTAATCAGGATATGTATGTGGTGTATAGTGGTATGTGACTTAAAACGCTCTAAAGCTGTTAGCACGGTGGTGTAGCAGTTAGCACGGTGGTGTAGCGGTTAGCACTGGATTGGATTCCCGGTCTGGGCCGTTCAGTGTGGAGTTTGCATGTTCTCCCTGTGCTTGAGTGGGTTTCCTCCGGGTACTCCGGTTTCCTCCCGCAGCCCAAACCCATGCATGTTAGGTTGATCGATCACTCTAAATTGCGCGTAGGTGTAAGTGTGTGTGTGTTGGCCATGTGATGAACTGGCGACCTGTCCATGGTGTACCCCGCCTTCACCCGATGATGCTGGGATTGGCTCCATATGGAAGGTAATGGATGGATGGATGGGTGGATGGATGTTAGTAATAATTCCAGAACCAGTTCATTGTCATCCTGTATGTCACAGTAATGTGATAACAAAACTTTTTTTTTTTTCATTTTTTCATTTTTAACAACTATGGAGACTATGGATGACTCAACTCAAGTTCATCATCGATTATCAAATAGCCATATTTTCAGTGACTGACGGACAAGAAGAAAAATTAGTACCTCAAAAGCACTTCTCTAGCCTTTTCGGTCTTGTTGGGCAGCATTTGCTAAGTTAAATGAACCCATTTATGTCCTATATGATATTCAGCCCAACAGTATCTGATGATTGCAAAAGTGTATTCAAAGAGAACTCAAAGTCAAAACTTGGTGAAGGATGTGTCTTTCGAGGATGCGAATGAGGTATCTACTGTTGTCACCATACACCAGGAGTATTTAATTAGAAATCAGTAAGGTCCAGTTAGACGAGATTTCCTCAGGCCAAGGTCCGGACCATCATCATTTCTAATATGTGTTATGATTCAGTGTCATATCCTGTTTACTGAAGTAGCCTAGAATCAGCATCTTATACCATCAGCTACTGAAAAACCAACACATCACACATACCGTTCAGTATATTTCAGTAAATTTACTGTTTAAATGCTGAACTAAATGAATGAATAATTTATAAAGCTCCACATTTTTTTCCTTACTTCAAGTAAACCCAAAAGCTACATTTAAAAAAACGAAATGTGTCTTAAAGTGTTTTTTAGAGAAAGTAAATAAAATGTGCGTTATCTTGTTAACTCAGCTTCACAAATTAACATGTTGGTTTTACAGAGAGGTATTCTCCGAAACTAGACGAGCAGGTCCATTCCAGAACCGTTCCTGTCAGTTTTTGCTGTGGACTTTTCTGTTTTTAGAGCTCGTTATTCTTTCTGACTCGCTTTAGTCTCTTTGATTTAGTCGCTTCGTACCTCTCCTATGTGCGCACCCCAATGTGCACAGATCTGATTGGCTGAGGAGCACCTTCAATGATCTTACAGTGCAAGTGATTGTTCTCTGAGTTCATTGTGCCGTAAAGCCCGTATACCATAACGACAAGAAAAGCTCCGCCACTTAAAATAAACAGTCAAAAGTAAATAATTCTCAGTAATTTATAAGATTGGGTCCGCATTGGACAACGTCTGGGTCCGGATCCAGGTCCGCCTATTAGCGACCCCTGAAATACACCAATCAGACCTCCACTTACCATATAGGTAGTTAGTTAGTGTGTGTTGCACTGGTACGAGTAGATGAGTCACAGCAGTGATGTATGGTAGTACAGTATAATAGTATAATACTGTATGATGTATCAGTATGGTGTTGATTTTGTTCTGCTCCTGAACATCAAGCCTGAAAACGTCCCAAGAAAATCCACCCCAATATCGAATACTGTCAATGTTTTCAACTTACTTTTTGAACATGACGTGGTGTTTCCAGTGACCAGTGGCCTTAAATCTGATTTATTTAATGATACATGCAGGTCTTCAGTGTACTTGATGTATTGATGAGGCAATCTGGAAAAAGGTACTATCAGATAGTTTAAAATCGTATCACCCTTGGCATGGTTTGTTGGTAGACCTAATAAAAAGTGGCTAAGCTCAGTTGGAGTGAGACTCCTGGTACTTCCAGAGGCCTAGTATAGTCTTGCGTCTCTTTGTTAGTCTCCTTATTTTCTTCTTTAATCTCTCCACTCAGCCTTATGGTTCAACCTCAAGCCATCAAAGAAACAATGCTTTTTCAGTAGCTCTTCTCGTGTACTGCACTGGCCTCACAGCAAACAAACTAACGAAGAGAGAAATACTGAGGACAGTGTTAAATATACCCTTCCTAGGCTTGGCAGCGAGGCTGTAAACACCCCTTTAACCTACTCCTGCAGAGGCTTTAGGCAGAACTATGGACGCCTCTACCAACCAGGCGGAGTAGGAAGGTTTATTTTCTTGCAATAATAACTTAAAATGGACTTATTTTCATCAACATGTGAACTTTATATCTAAAAATATTGATTTTTGAAGACTTTGTTTTGAGATACTGTGTCACAATAATGACTTAATTAAGTTTTAGGCAAAATGTTGATTTAATATCTTAAAATATTGACTTAATATCTCCAAATAATTACAGAATTTTGAGGTACTATGTCAAAATGACGTTAAATTTCAGGCATTTCAATTAAATTTAATTTTTTTCAGGATAATAAGGATTCTTATGAGATATTTTGTTGCAAAAATAAGTTATTTTGACTTTTTATTTTGAGTTTTTATATTATTACATGACAGTAAGACATCAATGTTTTAAGAAAATATGTTACATTAAGATATAGAGTCAACATGCTGACATACGTCTGCTAGAATAAAGCGGTGGGTTTTATTGGTCAGCAAAATTCTATTGTTACTTTGATAATTCACATGTTTTTGCTGCTGCAGATTTGTTTGGCTTGTGATTCTTCAAACATCTCCAAATGGTCTAGTTTATCAGAAGGTCAGGCTGTTGACCACTAATAAGAAGACCTTATCCCATTCTGAAATGCTAGTCAGTGAAGGCCATTAGTGTTTTTTAATGTTAGTGATTGAAGTGTAGATGTCTGGTGTCCATTTACTTAAGAGAACTCTATTTATAGCAATGGAAAGGTCTTGGTGTTATCCTGGATTGGAGCTCTAATGTAGTTTGGTGTCGTGGGTGGTTTATCTTACCGGAGAGTCAATCTTTATGAGCGCGATGTCGGCCTTCTCATCCACATCTTTGATCTTTGCATCGAAGGACACGCCGTTCTTCAGCTCCACCTTCACCCTGTTCTTATTGGCCACCACGTGGGCGTTGGTCACGATGAGCCCGTCATCAGATACCACGAAGCCTGAGCCGCTCGCAACCGCCATCTCACGCTTTGAATACACCATCCTGAAAGAGAAGCAGACAGAGAAAGAGAGAGAAGGAGAGAGAGAGAGAGGGAGAGATTAAGGCTAGAAGTTACAGCTGTATAATTAAGATTAAAAGGGAAGTGTCAAAACATCACTGCTGTTCAAAGAAAAACATGTCATCTCCAAAATGGTAACTTTACAGGAGAGGCCAAAAACCATCTTCACTTTTAATGTAAGTGAATGGAACCAGAAGCTAAACCAAGCTATTTTATAGCATTTATATTGGTCTATTTATCACAAAACATTTACCCAATATAAAGGGCAGCTGTCGCATGCTCATGATGTAGAAAGCTGTCGCATGCTCATTTCATGTAGTTTCATGAAAAAGCTTTAAACAAATTTGATATATTAGCTTTTGTTCATTCCAAATTATTATTGACATCAGATCAAACGAGCTTTATTTTAAGGACATTTTTGTGCATGTAAATATTTTGGGAAGCTATTAAGTCAAATGTACATGCCAAACAGCTTAGAGATACAGAAGCTCAAACAGACCATTTCAGATAGAGGCTGAATTCAGACGTACAGTATGAGAAAAATATTGTGTTAGCATATAAATCTATTCTATTTAGACCCTAGAATAAAAACGTGAACATTGGAAATGTTTGAAAAATTAAGAAATCTAATTATGTTTAACTTTCTTACCACACTGGAAGATAATTTAGCTTGATTCAGACATTCAGTTTGCACCAAAGCAGGTAAACAGTGGGGAAAAAAGGTGGTCCTGTGGAACTCTCTCACAGAAGGAGAAGGTACAGCACTCGAGAACACCTCTACTACAGGGCTGATACCATTTAACAACTTAACCATCTAGCTCAATACACAGAACATGGCATAACAACATAAGCAGAAAGAAAAGTTCCTACGAACATGCCAACACTATCAGTAGCCTACTAATCTAATCCCAAAACAATAGCCAAAGTGCAAAGTGCAACTAAATATAATGGAACTAATGATTGAATAACGCTTCCCTGTCACTGAGAGTAGGTGTACTGGCACATACTGCAGCCACCATGCTATAGTAATTTTTGAAAAATTAGTTTAAGTAAACTGTTTTTACTCGTGTTTAGTTTTGTATTAAAAACTGATTTCTTTTTATTAATACACATTTTAAGTGTCTTGTAGTTTGTTATAGTAGCATATTTATTCAGAAGCATACATTTGTTTTGCATTTTTTGCATTTTGCATTTACTTTTTTCCAATTTTTGACTTTTTACATTATTGAAAAGCTCCAGTTGTGCATGGCATAGTGTCAAAATATTACAATAAATAGAAATGCTCTATTACTTGGAAAAAATCTTGTTACATTAACTTCCATTACCAGCTAAGACCCTTTAATTCTTCATCCTAGTTTTTTTATCCTTCTTTTCATTTTTGGCATGTTTGAAATTTTGGTTTGTAGCCAGGAATTTTAATTTCAGTCCAGCTTTGATCGTTTCGAGTGAAATGATGATGTCAGTCTACATTAGAGTGGTACAGGTGCACACTTTCTTACTTGCGGTATAGTTCAATATGAACTACAGCAGGGGCGATCTTCTCCACCACGTCAGCGATGAAGTTGTACTTGTACCTCAGGCTGTTTGGGTTATCCTGGACTGCGGAGGAGACAGAACAGGGCAGTGAATAACACAAAACAAACACACCACAGCTGAGAAGAAACCACTGAAAATATTCAATTACATCACCTCAACAGAAAATGGTCCATAACATCAAACCAGTATTTAACTGGTCTCATACACATACACACACAACACTTGTTTTTAATACACTACCAGGACTTCTTCCATTTACTTCTCAGGTAAAGATACTGCTTTTGTTATAACAGTTCTGCCCATTATAAGAATACTTTGCAACACATTTTTGGCATTTTACTTATATTTATCTAAGTACCTATTAAATTCACATTAATGTTCTTTAACTCCCATCCCTTACCTTAACCTTGCCCCCAACACCTAAACCTAACTTTCACCATTGTACTAATCCTAACCCTAACACTGTCAACAATCATAGATCTACTGGGGGGTATCCTAACCAAGTCAGGACCCTATGGATTAGGCTTGTCTCTCTCTCTCTCTGTTTTTTATTCCAAAGTCAGGACCTGTAGGTCTTGATACACACATGCACACACAGGCAGCCAGCTCTGAAGTATTTAACTGGTCTCATACACACACAACACTTGTTTTCAATACACTGGCAGGACATAAAAGTATACTTTCATTGACTTCTCCTGTAAAGTTATTATTTTGTCATGACAGTTTTGCCCATAATAGTAATACTTGGCAACACATTTTTGGATATTTATCTGTAAATGCTAATTTTGCACTTAACTTACATTCATCTAAACATCCTATTATATTCATATTAATGTTCTCTAACTCCCATCCTAAACATTAACCTTGCCTTATCTAAACCTAACCTTCACAATCATACCAATCCCAACCTAATTTGAACATCCATAGATAGCCTATTGGGGGGCTCTCCTAATAAATAAACAAAGCCTAACTCTAAACTTCACTCTAACCCTCACCTCGAGAACAAAAAGAAATCGTTTATTATCAGACAATGCCTCATTTTTTAATGAGGCATTTTCTGAAAAAGCACTTAACCAAGTAGGACTGTTTCTCCAGTATTTATTACAATATAAAAAATATAAAAAAGTTTTATACACAGACACACACAACAGTAGTTTTTAATACACTGGCAGGACATGAAAGTATACAATGAAAGAAGTCATTGACTTCTGCTGTAAAGCTATCATTTTTTTCATTTGCCCATAATAAGAATTCTTGGCAACACATTTTTGGCATTTGACTTACATTCATCTAAATACCTATTAAATTCATATTAATGTTCTCTAACTCCCACCCCTGACCTTAACCTCGCCCCCCACACCTAAACCCCTCAACCCTAAAACTGTCTACTGGGGGCTATCCTAATAAATCAAAGCCTTTCTCTAAACTTCAGCCTAAACCTCACCTCGGGAACAAAAAAATAGCCATTTTCTAAATAAGCACTTCAGAACCCTATGCATTGGGCTTGTCTCTTTATGGTATTTATTACAAAGTCTTATACACATACACACATGACAGTTTTGTCCATAATAAGAATACTTGGCAACACATTTTTGGCATTCTACTTACCTTAATCTAAATACCTATTAAATTCACATTAATGTTCTCCCCCCTAACCTTAACCTCGCCCCCACACCTAACCAAACCTTCACCATTGTACTAATCTCAACCCTAAAACTGTCTACTGGGGGCTATCCTAATAAATCAAATCCTTTCTCTAAACTTTAGCCTAAACCTCACCTCGGGAACAAAAAGAAATTATTTTCTTTTGTTTCTTTGTTTTTAATCAGCCATTTTCTAAATAAATACTTTACAAGGTCAGGACCCCATGGATTATACTTCTCTCTCTCTCTGGTATTTATTACAAAGTCAGGACCTGTAGGTTATAATAATGTACACACATGCTCATACAAAGACACGTGCGCGCACGCGCAGCCAGTTCTGAAGTGTCTTTAGTTAGACATGTCTGGAAATGTTGACTTTGCGTCCTCTGTAATTTCAGTGGCGAGTAAAAGGAGAAGTGAGAGTGTATTTTTTCTGTAAAGCCCCGGACTGTTTATTATCGCCACTCGCAGGCTCCTAATAAACATTTCCTCCTTCCATTCCTCCTCCTCCCTCGCTCTTTCCACAGCTCTCGTAGCATCAGACTGTTTGGAGTGAACAGCGAGGGTCACGGTCATGTGTTCACACTGGCGTACTGTGTACTGTGGTATGTACGACATGTCGAGCTGACGTACAGCTCTGTGTGTTGGTGTGCTGTCCCGCGGCGGTGCTGTAGCTGGTTAATTACACAGGATGGAGGGGGGAAAAAGAAAGCGGAGAAAGAGTGTAAGTGCAAAAGAGATGAAAGTAGCTGTGGCTCCTCGGGTTTGCGATGAGGGAGCGAAGAGACTTTCGTCCCACTCCGCTGAAAGCCACATCCAGCGTGGCGTTGACGCTAGCTTAGCTAATTACAGCCCTGACCTGCTCTGGTCTCGCAGGTCCACATGAGGGGAAAGTTCCACATAAACCATCGTTTTACAGCCTGAATGTCACTTTTGGAACTACGGGCTGCAGCTTTGAGCTGCACTAACAGCATAAGGAGAAAAGAAAACACGTCAATAAAGCCTAAATCTGATTCACACAGGATGTAGAAAGCGGAAGGGGGTAATTCAGAGTCTTTGCAAGTAGGAATTTTTGCCATGTTTTACAAAGAAAGCCTGTAGAGAAACATTGTAGGTTAGACTATTTAGAACAAAGTGGGAGACGTGGGCCAAAGCAGGCTCATAAGGACGCTAGATTTGGCCCCCCCATAAAGTTCTCAAGCTTCACCCTATGAGGGAACAAATGGCATCGCAGGGCGGACTCTCATTAGCATATTTTAGTAGACTGGACGGTGATAGGTTCAGAACTAAGCTGTGTACGCTGAGTTGCTTATTTGAGAAGCCCTGTTTTTATAATGGGGACAGTGTTAAATCTGCACTGTGTCTGATAGTAGCACCACTGGTGCAAGTTAAATGCAGCTCACTATTCAAAAGTGCAAGTCATAGGCTAAAGACCAGAGGTCACTAATAGGTGGACCGTGGCCTGGGTCCAGACCCAGATGTTGTCCGTTACAGGCCCAAATCAATAAAGTATTGAGAAGGATTAAATGATGTTTAATGTAATGGTGTTTATTTTCCTCAGCCAATCAGATCTGTGCAGATTCGGGAGTGCACCCGAGCACAAGCAAGGTAAAAGCCAAGTCGGAGAGTAAAGCAAATCGGAGAAAGAATAACGCGCTCTAAAAAAAGAAAAGTGGACGGCGAAAACTTTTCAACCAGGACTGGAGAGACTTATCTGTTTATTCTTCACAGGCAGCTCCAAACTAACATGTCGAGATTTGAAATTGAGTTAACAAGAAAATTTATATTTTCTATACATTAGCACTTTCAGAAGGCATTCTGTTCATTTGCAGCCCTTGTTTTTACTTGAAGTGAGGAAAAAACATTTATTCGTTTATTATTTATTAGTTTTATTCAGTTTATCACTGAAAAAAACTGAATGGTATGTGTGATGTGTTGGTGTTTCAGTAGCTGATGTTATAAGATGCTGATACTAAACTACTTCAGTAAACAGGATACACCACTGAATCATAACACAGGTTAGAAATTATCATGGTCCGGACCTTGGCCTGAGGAAATCTCACTGGACCTTACTGAATTCTAATACATATCCCTGCTCTAGACTGACAGTACACGACTAAAGTGCCCCTGAGCAAGGCACCTAACCCCCAACTGCTTCCCGGGCACTGTGGATAGGGCTGGCCCCCGCTCTGGGCAAGTGTGCTCACTGCCCACTAGTGTGTATGTTCAGTAGTGTGTGTGTGTATACAAGGGTGTTTCACTGCACGGATGGTTTACATGTGGAGGTCAAAGTCAAAGTGGCAAATAGTTATAAATTCTAATTCTGAGTGCCAGAGCTACCTATATGCATCAACTATTTGACCAGAACAGCCTGCAGAATTGGGCTGTAACTAGCGATCGACCGATATATTGGTGCGGTGGAACGTGCTGCTGCTGCATGTGAAGGACCCCAAGCCCAAACCTTTCGGACTGTTCAGCCAAACAAGTGAAAATGAATAATTTATAGCGACGTTTTTAATGAGGCGGTTACGTGTGTCTAGTTCTGGCCGTAGACGTGAACCAGAGCGGATGTATTACTCCTTAGCTCCAGGGCTAAAGCTAACTGCTCTAGTGTAATACACACATTAACACATTACTGTTACACAGCGAGTCTCTCTGGAGCAGCCAGAGTCTCTCATATCTTACTCAGCTTCCAGCACTCCAGCACACTAACGTAACTAAAGAAAACAGAACAGAGCCGCTGTGTTAACAGTTATTATAGCATATCAGTGCATCGCTGTTTTTTTATCTCTCTCTCTTTGTCTCTCTCTCTCCTGCTCTCTCCGAGGGCCTCGTCCTCCTTAAAGAAGAAGTGTGGCACTCTCTGTAAGTGCAGAACACATTAGGGATGCACCGATACCACTTTTTCCATACCGATACCAGCTTTTCAGGTATCTGCCGATACAGAGTACCGATACTAACTCTGACTTAAATGCTCGATATATGGCTATAAATCCTGATTTTTATAGTGTTCCACTTTTTATATGTTGTATTTTTTATGTCGTATCCTGAATAAGATATTATAACCTTGAATGAACACCATTTACTGGTTGAGTAACTGCACATGAAAAAGTTTCAGAGCTATGAAAAAATAAAAATTGCCACAACGCAGAAACACGTACAGCCATTTAGTCAATAAGCTTCATGGTATCGGCCCTCTCTATTGCCGATACCGATACTGTGTGTAAGTACTGTCTGTATTGGCGCCGATACTGGTATCGGTATTAGTGCAACACTAGTAAACATATCTGCTCTGTGGAAGTATTTATTCAATGCACTTCTTAATAACTTGTTAGTTTGGGGTATGAAGAGATGTATGTTACATTCTTTCAGCAGTAATGTGGTCACACTGTATTTTTTGGGACAATTTTCAAAAAATTGTCAGTGTTCAGTAAATGATGTTAAGTTCAAAAATATTGGGCATCCACTTGTTATTATTGTGACACTTTAGCAGCAAATAAAGCAGAAAACGTCTAGATATCGGCCCCAAAAATTGGCAACACATATTAGCCATCGGTTGACCCTGACCTCTAAACATTGGATATAGAAAAACCCATATCGGTTGATCTCTAGCTGTAACAAGAAACGTTAGGTCATCCATCCCTGAACGGAACCGCTACAGAAGGTGGGTCCTGTAGAAATATAACAACCCTTAAAACAACAAGCATCTTTAATATATCAACTTTACAAGAGAGGCCAAAAACTTTTAATGTAAGTCAATGGAACCAGAATTTTTTCCAAGTGATTTTGGAGTATTTCTATTGGTCCATTCGTCATAAAACTTTCACAGGATATAAAGAGCAGCTGTCGTGTTGAAATGATAAAGGACAGCGACCATATGTTGCTCCAAAATGTGTCCATCATGTGTTCTTTTACTTCTGTGACCTGGACCATGCTGTTGTTTGCTAGCAACAACAGCAAAAACAGTGTGCCAACGCGTATCTTCCATTGAAAACTTCTTCCGTCTTCAAAACAGCATACAATTAACAACTGATAAATGGACTTCAGCTCTTAAACTAGGCCTACATCAATGCATGCTTCTGTTTGGAACAGTAAAAAGAAGAGCCATTAGCAAAATTTCCAGTGATGGAAATGTACAGAGCTCGCCTGGTTTGAAGATCTCTTTTGTGGAGGTCCAACATACTGTCCTCCAAAACAGGATCGAGTCCAGCCAGAACCATGAAGTTATGGAAATCTAAGTGGACCAGAAAGGTTTCAAGGAGTCAATTGTTTCTGTTATCTCCATCAGAACCTTAATCCGAGACAACAGTGGACTGAAACTGAACTGTGCCAAGTGCGCTAGGGTACAGCCAAGATAACAAGACTGTAAGAACATAGACAATAGACGATAGACAATACTGTAGCAAAAACAAGCCAGGGCTGCTTTCCACAAATATATTTATGGCTGATGACACAAAGAAAATTATAAGGTGTGCTTTGGGACCAAATACGGAGTGTGATGATTAATTTACTGATGAAAAAATGGCTCAATGGTCCTTAATTATCTTTGACAGCGGCACCAGTGTTGAGCGATTCTCCTGCTGACTCATTTCAGCCAATGAACCCAGAGTGCAGACACTTTCCACTGGACAGGCGACCGCGTCTGCCTGCTCATCTAAAGGCACCTGAAAAGACAGCGCAGTCCATCATGACATCAGAGTGACCAGTGTGTGGACATTGGCGCGGTTCAGAGACGAAAGGAATCCAAGCCACCTCCACAGGGATACGCTCCAGCAGAGTAAACAAATAAACAAACACATAATTTCAAAGCGTGCACCCAAGGCTTCGTTTGTATGGCCGGCTTGTGTTAAGGTCAAGATTTCAAGCTTCAGGCAAGACTTTGGTGGGAAAAGTCTTTAGATGCTAATATCAGACCTGAGGTACGGAACCCGGGTGTGATCGTAGACTTTCACCATATGTTTGGTGGTTTCTATCCCAGAGTGACGCAGAGAAACTCGTTGATCACTGTAATGGTCTGGTAATGTTGAGTTCCTAAGAAAACAATCCATCCCTCGTACAGAACGCTCGCACAGAACGCAGCAGCTCAGATCCCAACAAACCAAACAGAGCTCATATCAGTCCTGGCTCCCTGTATCTTTTAGAACAGACTTTAAACTTCTATACCCGTCTATAAAGCTATAAATAATTTAGAACCTGCTCCATCACAGTCCAACTCTCTGTTTATGTTCCAACTCAAGATCTCAGATGTGCAGATTCTGCACATCCTTCAGTAAACTACAGAAAACCTGGAGAGACACTTTCAGTTCTTCTGCTTCTAAACTCTGGAACTCAATTCCAGTTTTCATAAGACAGTCAGGATCAGCGCTCACTCTTAATATACAATTAAAAACATCTCTCTTTAACTTGGCTATTAATTAAAACTTAAACATTGCAGTAGCTTTAAAGTTAAACCTTGTCTTTGGTTAATTAAGTTTATGTTGTTGCTGATAAAAACTGTCTGTAAGGCACTTTAAGCTGCCACTGGTATGAAAAGGGCTCTAAAAATAAAGATTATTGTTATTATAATTAATATAATTATTATTAAAAGATGGACCAGATGTCTGGCTGATAGGTTAATATGGCGGGGTGTAAGCTTGGTGGCTATATTAGCCTTTGCAAAACTAAAGAATTAAACTGGCTTTTGGCTTATCAACTGCTTTCAGACTAAATGAGGGAGTTGTGTTCATTTGTTAAGGATATTTTCAGCCCTGACCAAATACATCAGTCAATCTCTGGTTTTTTTAAGAGACTGTGGCAGATAAGAGCATATGGCCTGAGTGAGCAAGCTGACTTAAGTTACATTGGTTTCAGAGACCCCAGGAGGGCACGTTGGCTGAGGAACGCTGGCTGTACAGTAAGCATGGCGACTCTTTTACGGGACCAGACGTATCACGTATTCCCTCTGGTTCTGCTAACATTTATCACGCAGACGGCTAATCAGTACAGCCTATCTATAAAACTCTAGTCGTTTTTGGTCACGTACCTACTCCTGACTTGTGATCTCACACTTGGCCGAATGTCTGTTATGTGTAAAGCCCATGCGAACAAAACTGAAATTTCTATCTAATTTTCTTTGCTGCACCATATTTAAAATACTGACTTTTTCTACCATAAGTAAATTTAATTTTTATATTCTTTATGGTTCTACTGGTCTTGTGCTGGTTTAGGTGGTCACTCCAGCATGGTCATAATTGCTGAGCAAAGAAAAACATGCATCTCCAAAATAGTAACTTTACAGGAGGGGCAGAAAACATTGCTCACTTTTAATGTAAGTCAATGGAACCAGATTTTTTTTTCCAAGTGATTTTGGACCATTTCTATTGCAAACAGCAGCTGTCATTAGGGGTGGGCGATATGGCCCTACAATAATATTACAATATTTCATGGTATTTTTGCAATAACGATACTCTTGGCGATATGATAAAAAACATTGAAAAAAAATCCAGAATACACTACTGCAACAAAATTAAAATTTAATTTTATTATTGCATACAATATGATATGGCACACCTCTAAATGAGATATCAAAAAATACAAGAATTTTCATCAGATTGTAACAGAAGTCAGTGATCCAGAATGTCACGATACTAAATAATATCTCCATATATCCAGGACTGAAGTAAAATATATGATACTGGACAGATCAAATCTGTCTCTAGTAGATATATAATGGGAAATGAGAAAAGTGTGAATTTTTATTTTGCTAAAAACAGTAAAAGTAGTTCCTAATGTGATAATTAGGGATGGGTGATATGGCACGATATTTCAGGGTATAATATCGTTCGTGATATTCATAAGTGTTGGTGATATTATTGTGTACGATACGATATGACACACCCCTAGCTGTCATGTTTAAATGCTGTGGAAAAATGAAAGTTGCCAAAAATTGAGAAACGTTTTTCTCTGGACAGCGATGATATGCTGGTTTTGAGGGTGATTAGCATGTCAATTTCTATTGCGGCTGACAAGCAGACCAGCATCCAACACACAACATACGCTGGTTTTGCTGGTCTTTGCAGGTTCTTTCTTTACAGACCCTTATTAAAAACTATGCTAGCAAAACTGTTTCACTGATGGATTTAAAATCCTACCTAGTTTGTTTGGACCCTAAAATCAAACTACAATCAAACTACAAGAGTGTCAGAACTCTGTACTGGCACCTATTAGAAATGGTAATTCTTTACTGACCCCAATAAAATGCTAATTCATGCTAACAAAATGCATTTTTATCTTGAAATTTCTTTACTGACCCCAATAAAAATGTTAATTTATACCAGCAAAATGTATTTTTGTCATGAATTCTCTTTACTGACCCCAATAAAATGCTAATTCTTGCTAAAGGGTACTCTTATCTTGAATTTTCTTTACTGACTCCTATTAAACTGCTAATTTATGGTAGTAAATATATGTCTGTTTTGAATTCTCTTTACTGACTGCAATAAAAATGCTAATTCATGCCAGCTAAATGTACTTTTGTCTTGAATTTTCTTTACTGACCCCAATAAAAATGTTAATTAATGCCAGCAAAATGTGTTTTTGTCTTGAATTTTCTTTACTGGTCCCAATAAAAATGCTAATTCTCGCTAGCAATGAGTACTCTTATTTTGAATTTTCTTTACTGACCCCTATTAAACTGCTACTTTATGGTAGTAAATATATGTTTTTCTTGAATTTTACTTACTGACCCCAATAAAAATGCTAATTCATGCTAGCTAAAGGTATTTTTTTCTTGAATTTTCTTTAATGACACCTATTAAACTTTCGGTCTAAATTGTTTTTACTGACCTCTACTTGAAAAAACGAACTATCCCAACGAGCTTTCTAGCAATAAGCAAGGTTTTTAACTGACCTCTCAAAATGTTAACTCACACTAGCAGAAGACAATCGAGACATGGAAGGTTTGTCTCGGAACGAAGCATGTTAAATTACAGTACAGCATCATGGCTTGGGCCTCGGGCCTGGTGGGGGCACTTCAAAAGAGTTTGTGGACGGCAGAGGCCCTAAGTGCGCTGTTTATTTGAGTTTTGTCAGAACATATGGAGGAAGCAGAAAGCAGGAAAAGGCTCTTTGCTGTGGGAAAGTCCTACTGGCCTGTATTACATTCGCAGGGTGGTTGGGGGAGGTAAGGTTAGAGTTATTTTTATGGGCTTTGCTGGATTGTGAAGGGATGGTGGTGCCACTACTGGGATGGATCAAGGGTGGGAAAGGGGGACAGACAGACAAACGGTCATAAAATGCTGACGTGCAGTCTGGCTGGCCATTCACCCCAGCCATTACAGCATGTTAATATGGCCAGTTTCTTACTAGCTCCCATGACCCTCAGCTTAGTAGACTGAATAAATATAACTATTAAATATAAAGTACAGTCCATTTTAACAGCATTTAATTACTTTAAATGAGTTTAACGTTTAGTGTATCTGATCTGTTTTCCATGGGCCAGATTTTGAGGATTTAGCTGAATTTAAGGATGTAGTTTATTTAGTTTATTGGATCTAGGTCTAAATTTGCTATATTTTAGGACCAGACCTAAAATCTAGGATGAGTACAGACCTTTAGAGCATGACTAAACACATCAAATTTAGATCCAACATATTGGCAAGTGAAATAATGTTAATTATAGTCGATATCTGTATATATGGAATATAAAGTAGAGATTTGTAGTATAAAAGAAGTGGATTAAAGCATTATAAAAACATAAACATGTTCCAAAAAACATATGTTGCACTATATAGCGCACCATATGTTTATAATGGGAGACAGTTCTGGGCTGCAGGCAAAGTCAGTCTAGCAACTGCACTCTCTGATTACATGTGCAGAATGTGGTTTTGTGTTCTGATGTTGAATTAACGTCCCTGAAAAAAGCTTTGTTTGAAGGTTAGGGAACATATGTTGCTCCAAAATGTGTTTAGTGATAATGTATCCATTTTCCCATGAGTTAGATACTAAAGCCCACCACACACCGGAGCCACATAGCACAGCACTGCCAGTACAATGAGCCAATAAACGCCAGGTTCAAGTTTCTCTTCACACTTGTATAAACTGAATGTAAAAAGTAAAGCTTTCGGTATCACTTATCACGCTCGGCATCATCTCACTAGCTCTTTACAAACTGGAGGTATTCCAGCTGAGACATATTACCTGAAAAAGGAGAGGCTAGTTGAAATAACGTAGACTTGTCTGTTTATATTAGGTACTGTCTAAAGTAGGTTCCATGACTACTGGAAACAATCTATCATAGTTTTAGCTATGGCTACTTGTGAGTCAGAATGTAAGAGCTGCAGCGTTTCAGGTTGGAGTTTGACAACATCGGTTGCGCTTCTGACCCTTTTTTTCCCTGAACTGATGAATTTGATGATCGCGTGTGCATTGAAAGTGTGTTCAAGGAGACATGTCTTCTCTGGATGTAAGCAAATTACATATATAAAATAGTTATCATATTTTCATCAGTATAATGTTGACATGACCCCCTTGTTTTCCTCCTTCATCTCTCTCATCTCTATATATATACCCTTACAGGAGAGATTTAAAATGTACTTTACTTTTAATGTAAGTCAATGGAATCAGAACTTTTCCAAGCTGTCTTGGACCACTTCTATTGGTCCATTCATCATGAAACTGTCACACAGTGTAAACAGCCATCAAATGATGTAGAAAACTTAAAATCAACAAAAATGGAGATGCATGTCTTTCACTGGATAGCGATCATATATATATATATATATATATATATGCTACTTTCAGTGGCAGCACCATGTAGGTGGTCTAGGTTGTTTCGATTTCGGGAATGTTTTTGTGGCATTCTGGACCCACTCATCTCAACTTATTTGAATATGAATCCATCCTTGTAGATCATGTACACTATACATGCTGATTATCTTCTCTGGGGTGGATGGGATCTTCCAGCAAGACAATGTGACACGTCACACGGCTAGAAATGTCCCACATTGGTTGGAAGAACTGACCAAGACTTCTAAGTACTACCCTGGATTCCCCAATTGAGCATCTGTAGGACCACCTGAATCATTGTGTTCACTCTATGAATCCTTTACGTACCCTACAGCAGCTGTGGGATGCACTGCAGTCAGCATGGCTTCAGAATCCAGATATGTGACATATATATATATATATATATATATATATATATATATATATATATATATATCTTTGCTCTCGCTTGCGCCTCTGTGTAAGGAGTCATTCTGTACAAAAAGTTGAAGCACAGGAAAATATACCCCCTGTTACACCCCCTGTCAATGCTACACACAAAAAACAACTTCACTCCTTTTGGAAGCTCCATAGTGTCAGTCTCTGTTTGTAGTCATTTGTAGATCAGCGTGTGACAGTGAGAGTGCCACACATACCGAGCGCATGGTTTATCAGCACAGGATCTGACAGATGGTGTTTAGAGAGTGACTGTGTGGATCTTGCAGCAGGATGTGAACAGCGATTTCACTCGTTCAGTCAGAAAGTGAAGGAAAGGAAGGATAGAGAGAGAAGGGTGGAGGAGAGATGTGACAAAGAGGACAGAAATAGAGAGAGAGAAATGGGTGGAGTGGACAGCGGCCTTGAAGAAAAAAGTATGTTCAAAGGAAACATCAGCCAGTGTTAGGGGCGTTTAGACTACGCCTTCTCAAACCACCTCAAACGGCCCTCTTTTCATTGTTGTCTATGGAGCACTAGATTTATATTAAGAATTTTCATATGAATAAAGCTCACATCCATGAAAACATCTGGAGGTGCAGGGCTGGCCAAAAAATGTCTGTGCATATGATGAAGATATATGATATAATTTTCCCTTTAAAAGTTGTTATATAGTGCATAATACTTTATTTGAAACAAAAAAAATGACCAGCATTGCACTACAAACATAGCTATTTGGTCTCCTAAGACAAAATGTTCAGGACTTTTGCAAAATTTTGTTGGGATACAGTTGAGTTCATATAGAATTTTGTTTGGCTACAATTAAGTTCATCTAGAATTTTGTTGGATTACAGCTGACTTCATAGGGAATTCTGCTGGGTTACAATTGAGTCCATATAGAATTTTGTTGGGTTACAGCTGGGTTCCTATAAAATTTTGTTGGGTTATAACTGAGTTGAGAGGAAATGTTGTTGGGATACAGTTGAGTTCATACAGAATTTTGTTCGGCTACAGTTAAGTTCATTTAGAATTTTGTTGGGTTACAGTTGGATTAATCTAGATTTTTATTGGATTTTATTGGATTTATTTTATTGGATTTTATTGGAGTCCATATAGAATTTCTGCTGGGCTACAGATAAGTTCATATAGAATTTTGTTGGATTAAAGTTGAGTCCATATAGAATTTTTGTTGGGCTACAGCTAAGTCCATATAAAGTTTTGTTGGATTACAGTTGAGTCCATATAGATGTTTGTTGGGATATAATTGAGTTAAAATGAAATTATGTTGGGATACAGTTAAGTTCACAAACATTTTTGGTTAACAACAAAATATTTTAATTTAGTTTAATTCATAGAAAATATTGTTAAGCTACAGTTGAGTTTGCATTGAATTTTGCTGGCTAGGAGTGGAATTCATAGATAATTTGCTGGGATACAGTTGAGTTCATATAGAACTTGGTATATCAGATATATTTTTGTTGAAATACATCCTGGTTTTAATATAGAATTTTGTAGGGTTATAATTGAGTTGAGAGAAAATTTTGTTAGGATACAGTTGAGTTCATACAGAATTTTGTTTGGCTACAATTAAGTTCATCTAGAATTTTGTTGGGTTACAGTTAGATTATTCTAGATTTTTATTTGGTTACAGCTGAGTCCATATACAATTTCTGCTGGGCTAAAGCAGAGTTCATATAGAATTTTGTTGGGTTACAGTTGAGTCCATATAGAATTTGGTTGGGTTACAGTTGAGTCCATATAGAATTTTGTTGGGTTATAATTGAGTTGAGAGGAAATTTAGTTGGGATACCGTTAGGTTCACAAACAACTTTGTTGGGTAACAATTTAATTCATAGAATATATTGTTAAGCTATAGTTGAGTTTACACTGAATTTTGCTGGCTAGGAGTGGAATTCATAGATAATTTACTGAGATACAGTTAAGTTCATATAGAACTTGGTATATCAGACATATTTTTGTTGGGATACAGCCAGGTTTTAATATAGAATTTTGTTTGGCTACAGCTGGGTTCATGAAGAATCTTGTTGCAGGCCATAGTAAGGCTCACACAGGATTTTGTTGGAATACAATCAGTGTTGGGTAGTGCTCAGTGATGAACCATGGTTCTGTTCACTATCAAATTATTTTATTAAAGAAACATGACAGACTGTTGACCAAAAAACACAACAAACAAAAAAATGCCTGTCATCGTGAATTATATTCACAATATAAAGCGAATGCAAATCAAGGTAAAAGAGTCGACAGAGAGCAATTTTGGGAAAAAGGAGAAAACAGCTTCTGAGCTTGGACTCAAAAGGTATTGCCAGGGGAAAACCTCTAATCTCATCACACCACAAATGTAAACACCTCTCTTTCACAAAAGCTTCTTGAAATAAACACACAGAAGCATCTAATTTGCTTCGGAACATTGTCAGAAAAGAAGTTAGAGCCTACAGCAGACTTCTCAATACTCAGGCTCCAATATATTTTTCTTTTATATCTTCAATGTGAAGGATTTGATGTATGTAAAAAAAAATCAATTAAAAACTTTATGAGTTTTGCAGCTTATGGGCCCTATGCATTCTTTATAGGCTGCGGGTAAATGAATGGTACAATCTGAAACTTTGACAATGTTTACATACTACTTCATACTCTTAAAAATGGGAAATTGTTTTTTCCATTATAAGATCCTTTTTAAATGAATTTCAACAACATTGTTTAACATTGGTCTCAGTTATGTTCCCTCTTATAAATATTTATAACACGTTTTACTACAGATAAAGTTATGGCACAAGCATCAGGCACCAGTGGTCACTGAACAGTGTAACAGCTGTTTTATTGATGTTATTGACTTCCACAGTCTTAAAATCTAATCTTAATGCATTTACTCACAGTATCATAAAAGTTATTTGCTAAAAACTGACCCTGGGCATGGAAATGACCTCATGCAGTGTTTGGTCCTGCTAAATAAAGACACCTATGAATATTATTTTCGGCTCATATAAACTCGACCACTAAGTTAAATCATGGCCAGCCTAGCCTTCATTGTTCATAACGTTTCATATGACCTGGTTTGTGGTGTTGCAAATTTCACCAGAACCACCAATAGAATCACTAATAGACTTTTACTGCCCTGGGAATACATTCTGCAATACTGTTTTACTGGGAAAGAACAGCAGGTGAAAAAAAATCACAGAGGGACGGAGAAGAGCAAAACAGAACGTAGAAAAGAAAGAGAAAAGGGGGATGAAAAGAAAGGAGCTGGGGGGACTGAGAGAAAATATGTGCTTCATCAGCATTTAGTGAGGGCATGCCGGTCACTGAGCAAATCTACAGCAGGAATTCAGTACTAGAGACTCCAGATACTACAGAGATCTGGCAAAGCAAATACACACACAGCCAGATAATTAAGACATTAATTTGATTTAATATATGTACCCCAGTGGGAAACCATGAGACGGATCTTGGCTTAATGATTTCTAGGAACTCTGAAAATATCCAATCATGATTTTTTCTCTATCTAAGTAGATGCAACCAAGTGAGTTCCCCTATTATAGGCATTCAGGAGCTGGAATAAATGGTTAACACTAGCCCTGTGCCTGGTGACAGTAAAGCAAGTTACTGCAGAAACACCCAGTAGTGGTAAAACCTTGTTTACTGCTCATAAAAATACATGCTTAATCTATGGATTTACATCAGCATAACACTAGTACTCTCAGACAAGTAAGCTTTTTATTTTAAGAAACAATTTATATTAAATATAGTATAAATATATAGTATTAATACAGTAAGTAGTGCTTTTACATACGCCAGTGTGTTTATTTAACACTTTCCAAGCTTTCTCTTTGGAACCAACCCAGTATTATTAACAGTTCTCATCTAATACCTGCTTTGACTGCTCAGTACTTCATTAAGCTCTCTATACAGTATATATTGCATCAGCACAGTTTTGATTGTCATACTTTTTCAGCTATAATTGTGATTATGTAATATATAGTGTAGGGTGAATCAGCAGTAAACCGTCACTAGGCCTTGGTCAGGCCTTAAATGTCAAAACTCTTTATAATCTCCTCTATAGTGCTGGAACAGGGGGTATTTTTTCCTGTGCTTCAACTTTTTGTACAGAATGACTCCTTACACAGAGGTGCAAGCGAGAGCAAAGATATATATATATATATATATATATATATATATATATATATATATACACACTACCGCTCAAAAGTTTGGGATCACAGTGAAATGTTCTTGGTTTCAATGGAGTAGCCACAACAATAGACTGACGGGTCTCTCACTTATTAGTAGAATGTTTTTCAGCTGTGCATCACAATTGAGCCAGAGTGTCCTAACAACCAATTAGCCCAATAACATCCTTAACTTGGATTGGTGGTCGTACCAGGAGATTTAGGCAGAGGACTGAGAATTGCAGATAATAGGACTATATGTAAAATAAGCCTATATACAAAAAAAGGCTTTAATACAAACATTTTTATTCTTTAAAAATCATCAGATACACTTACATTAATTGTGAAATGGACAATATTGTTTGTGAATTGCATGAAATGAAATTCTAAAGTAATCCTGAACTTGTGTATGTGTGTGTGTGTGTGTGTTTTAATGTGGAAATGATGTACGCGATTGAATGCTTTAAAATAAATCAGTGCACCAATTCTTTCAGTGCTCTGACATGAAAGAAGAAGAAAACAGCTAGTCTACATAGATTCAGCCCACAAAACATTAGCGATGGAAAGCTAATGAAAACCATAACGCAAGCACACAAAACAAAGCTGCCCAATTCTGCTTTATGAGCACAGAGATGGAGAGCCATTACTCCTCCAGCATTAGCCAGAGGAAAACAAACCAATATTCTTACACACACACACATATACACACACACAGTTGAGAATAATGGTTAGGGCAAAGCAAATCTCAAACTCCACAATCATAAAACACATGCACACACACAAGTGCTCTCGTTTATTCCCTCTCTGACCATCCTCACATACACACACACACGCCTAACTGTTGCTTGCGGTACTGAGGGCAAGCTCAGGGGCTGCAGTTGTGGATTGTATCTGGGACATTAAATGGCAGTGTTTAAACTCACTTCTTCTCCTACGGGCTGACGCCGTCCAGCTCTTCTCCCTAAACTCCATAACATCTCACATACACAAGCGCACACAAGAGGGGAGAGTGACTCTCGAAAAGCTGGCCTTGTGTACATCAGTTGAAGCCATCTGCTTACAGCCCCATAACGCAGGGAACGACTGCTGGATTTGACCTAAATCCGACGCCAGCGAAAAAAGCGCTTCCAGATGAATATGACATCATGCTGCTCAGTGTGGCTGCTTTTGGCCAGAGAAACTCAGAGACCCTCGCAGCCTGGCACTGAGCAAGGACTCTCCATCACAGCTAACGCAGCCGTAGCTGGACTGGTGCTGCCTGCATGTGCTGTAGGAATTAGCATAAACATTACTTCCCGACCTTGAAGTTAAACGCGAGGGGCTTTGAGTCGGAATAACATGTGGAAATAACTGAGTTTCCAACTCTTTTATCCCAGGATGGTTTGAGTGATTCTTGGGAGCTGCTCATCTATCTTACTTTGAGTGTTCACCAATTATGCTATTTGCTAACAGTGGTTGTATTTTACATTTTTAACAACAGACCACTAAAGTCAGGGCTGTAGTCAGGATCATGCCCATATTGGAAACTTTAAGTCTTAAGCTGGATTTCTCTATGGCAAAAATTAATGGGAGTTTTAAAGTTTACCACTATGGAGCCCTGTGGTTGACAAAACCAATATATTTTTCCGACTAGCATCACTGAATCCTCTGAATTTTGCTGCACGTCAGCTAATGCTCCTGTACCATGAACTGATGTCGCAAGACTGCCAACCTAACCAAAATACCTCAAACAAACCATCATGATTTGTGAAGTATGGTAGTTAAGCTGCTCTAGCAGTAGTAAAGTATATTAAGTAGACAGATGTAGAGATGGACCGATCAGCATTATATGGCAGGGCTACATGTAGTGCAAGCAAGTCATGAAACATAGTCTAAACTGGTTTATTACCATTTTTAACGAGCTCATGTGAAACAGCATAATATTTTTCACAAAATTAACAGTAAATAAACAAAGTAAATTAAACAAATATCCCCAATACTGCAATCATTCAATTTAGACCCTTAATTTAAAACTAAAAAAGCTAATTAAATAAATGCAGTCATTGAACGCAGACTCTAGTTATTACAAAAAAAAATCTGCAATCATTAAATGTAGATCTTGAATTGTTGCTGCTGTACTGTTCGTACTGGTCAGATCTGGTCTGTACAGTGTTCTGGGTTGTTTGTTTTGTGCTAGCTGAGCGTGCTAGCTCTGCTGTTTGCTGATACTCACTGTATTTAGCCGCGTGGGGTACTCAGATTAGTAGTGTTAAATGTCTTTGTCTTGGTTCCCCAACGAGACTTTTTCATACATTTTAAAAACATCCTGGATGAGTCACATACGGCAACGAGCTGCCAGACGGACAATGTTTTCTATACGCACATGCCATGAATGTAAACTGTTCTTGCGAGGCGCGCCGCTTCAGTCAGTCTGTGGAAAATGAAAGGGTGTGTGTTTCCACCTAGTGGTTCAGATAGGAATTGCAAGTACCTGGCCAGAGAGGGGTTTAACGAAACGCTAGCTGGAAATACAGAAATTAAGCTCCTTTGTTTAACGCCATCGATCGGCTCTCGGGAACGGCTAAATTGGAGAAATATCAACCGATCACCAATCACATATTTTGATTACAAATCGGCCGATACATAGCCAATCAATCTTTCCATCTCTAAAATTAAGAGTAGCTAGCGTTACTATATAACAGTGTTGGTTTATATGATTGATTTTGATATGCAGGAGTGGTAGTTTGCTATAAATAAGGATGTAATGTTTACCTTTCAACTCCCTAACAACCTTGCAATTCAGAGGAATCTGTGACGTTTAGTGGACAAATTTTAATACGACAACGGATAATGTGTTTGGTATGTATTTGTGAGCGTGCTGGCGGCAGGGGTTGTCACATAGAGAAATCCAGATTTGGGCTGCTAATATGAGCAGAATGACTGCAGAGGTCTATGGAAGGAAATGTTAGTAAGATATATCAGGCTAGCTTTATTTGATTAGATAAATATATGAGATGGCAGGGGTATTTCCAGTTTCATATATTTTGATCATGGTAATTGTTGTACTATAAAAAACTATGATGAAGATAAAATGATGTAATGCTATCTCTGTGAAACATTTCTGAGTATAATACAGTAGCTTACCATGGTAAGTTAAGCTATGGTAAACTATGAAAGATGGGAGGAGCGATAGAAAGACACCGCTGCCGGAGAAGCTGCTAACGGAGACTGCCAAGAGCAGCATGCATGCAAATAAATGACAATAGTCCTGTAAAAGACTTCTATTAGCTTTTGCCCTTGTGAGGTTCGTTATGGCAGAAGGTACAATTTCAAAAGGTCTTAAAAGTCAAAGGCAGATCAAAGTAGCCCAAACCAATTTCCTCACCAAGTCTGATTTCCAGGTCATGCTCCTAAACTGACCCGCATGTGCTAAAGACCAGTGCTTCATGGGGCCGACGTAAACAATCGGTTCCAATGGCTCACAGCTGGGCTTAACCCCTAGAATGTGTTCGAGCTTGCTGTTGAAAAGGGCACAGGGCTCGGCTTCTTCTTTGGTTTGTGTCCTTGGTTTCTATAAACTTTGGTTTCATATACTCTGCAGCCTCATTCTCTTGGTTCTGTGTCCGGACGTTTCTTTCAGTCATGAGCCCAATTGTTCGAGCTCTTGGCAGCAAACACATCTGATGTAAAAGCTGCATGATTTCTGATGTGTGTAGTGGATTTCAGTACCATATATGCACATAAGTGTCTCAGGTCAAAACAAAAATCATCAGATTCTATGAGTTTTTTGCTGTTCACATGGCCTGTCAGCAAGCCATCAACTGCTGATGCTTCAGATACTAAACTAACCTAGAATGTTGTTCTCCCTTTTATACTCACTTATTAGTAGAATGTTTTTCAGCTGTGCATCACAATTGAGCTAGAGTGTCCTAACAACCAATTAGCCCAATAACATCCTTAACTTGGATTGGCGGCCGTACCAGGAGATTTAGGCAGAGGACTGAGAATTGCTGATAATAGGACTATATGCAAAATAAGCCTCTGTACAAAAATAGGCTTCAATACAAACATTTTTATTCTTTAAAAATCATCTGATACATTTAATTAATTTTGAAATGGACAAAAATGTTTGCGAATTGCATGAAAATTGCATAAATTGCATGAAAATTGCATGAAATGAAATTCTACAGTGATCCTAAACTTTTGAGCGGTAGTGTATCTCCATTTTTATTTTTCTACAGCATTTGAATGCAGCAGCAGGTGTTTCCATGGTGTGAGAATTTCACAATAAATGGATCAATAGAAATGGTTGTGGCCCTCTTCTGAAAAATTGCCATTTTGGAGATCTTTGAATAGCAATGATATTTGTATTAAAAGAGACTTGTAGTTACAGAACAGTCACACCCCTGGGCAATAAATCGATTTTACTGATTATTTCGAATTTAAAGTTAAGGACGATGTGTTTTCATGAAAATCGGTTTTCTCTCAGTTTTAAACTCTGCCACCAACATGCCACTTTGGGCCCCCGTAGTGATCTCCCCCTTCCACACATAAACAACAAGCTAGCAATTGGGGGAAACTGGAATTTGTCCCCAAAAAAGGGGTAACTTCCTCTGTGATCTGTAATTAGCCTTTGCGGCATCAGACACAGACCAAACAAGTCCTCGCTGTAAGGTGTGTTTGAAAACGGTTTCTTCCAAATGAAGCAGCACAAGAAACGTATTCCTTATTAAACAGAAGCGTGCAGCGAAGTGGGAGAAGTGCTGCTCCCAGCGAAATGAAAAGAGCCACTCAGCTAGCACACTACCCAAAATCAAGCTAGCAACCGTTTCTGACATATTTTCGAACTGTGTGCCGTATGATAATAATGCGGCACGTTGGAAGACAATCACAGATGCTATAGCGATGTTTATTGCAAAAGACATGGCGCCCATAGACAGGTGGAAAAATAGGGTGGAAAAGTTTAAGACCAGAACTACATGCTACCAAGCCTCAAATATTTTTCTGAAGTTGCCACCACTGTGTAACAACACACACCAAAGAATCACTTTACCACCACTGACCCTGTGGTCCAGCCAAACAACGCAGCCCTACATTTTGTTAACGACACCTGGGCTCTGCAAAGTGTCTGCCTTCAAACAGCAAAAAAAAAATTTTTTGTGAAAAAATCTAAGATTTTTTTAAAGGCCATATCGCCCAGTTCTACCCCTTGGCTAGCTCTAGTCCAGAAGAGACAGAGACAGCTGCTGTCAACATGTGCCATAAGTCATATATGGTTGGCTTAAAAGTAATGCAGTAGATGGCAAGGTAGCCACATTTATGTAGACTGTATTTCTATACAAATCAGACTGTATTACGTATCACCTTGTAGTACGATTTATGCTACGTAACCCCACCCCTGCTTTCAATCCTTGGGTTACATTGCGTCTTGCGCAGATGTTTGTGGATATGTGGACTTGGCACCTGCTAGTTTCTGTTGGAGTTACTACTACACAGCAGCAATCTCTAAAACTAGGCCAGCAAGTGGTAGAAGTGGTTAGCAGAGAGCAGCAGAGAGCTCTAATGACCAAAACAAGCACAACGTGAGGCGCCTACTGTGCTGCCAGCTCTTTCTGAGGATGTTAAAAACTGAGACATTTGCAGATACAGCTCCAAGTGAACAGGGGTGTCTGGTGACCATAGGCTAGCTAGCTAATGTTTCTGGCTCCAGAGTAGTTGAACACAAAAGCCCCCTACAGTGACCAAAACTAGCACGTCTGCTATGCTATTAGATCTTACTGAGGACTCTCCAGTG
The DNA here is from genome assembly GCA_021613375.1 of Megaleporinus macrocephalus. Lineage (NCBI taxonomy): Eukaryota > Metazoa > Chordata > Actinopteri > Characiformes > Anostomidae > Megaleporinus > Megaleporinus macrocephalus. The sequence continues at coordinate 12,881,409 of CM038712.1, read as the reverse complement.
CGTTTCTAATTTACACTTAAAAACCTGCAACATTTACAAATACAGTTCCAGATTAGCTAAGGATTTAGCTTCAGACACAAAAGCCCTTTATTGTGACCAAAACAAGCACAATCGGAGGCGTCTGCTATGCTACCAGATCTTATTAAGGACTTTCCACTGTGTTTTTTAATTTTGAGTTAAAAACTAAGACATTTGGCAACCCAGTTCCAAGTAAACACGGACTGGTCAATGTTAATGGCTTCAGAGCAGCTGAACACAAAATAGATCACACTAGCTAATCTTGTTTCTGCCTGAAATAAATAGACAAGGCTTCATAGATAACCATGTACATATGAATAGAAGATGAGAAGCACAATGCTTCTGTCCAAAGAAAAATTAGTATCTCCAATAAGGCACCTTACAGGACAGGAAAAAAACCTTTACTTTTAATGTGAACCAATGGAACCACTTTTTTTCCCAAGCTATAAGTGTTAGAGGCACTTCAACGACTTACAGAGTCACTGAAACTTTAAACACACACCAAACTAATTAGTACTGTAATAGATACATACAGAAAAAACCCTCATCTTCTCACATGTGTAATTCATGCAGTGAATCAGGGTCATGTGTTCCATTAAAGAAGACAGAGTTTGTGTGAATGTGTGTGTGTGTGCGAGAGAGAGAGAGAGAAGGAGCGAACGAGAGAGAGTAACAGCTGGTGAATGATCTTACTTGGCTGCCCTTCTGCTGTTATGGACCTCACAGGTGAGACTGTTGCTGACAAGTTGAGTGATTTTGGTACAGGCAAGTGGAGGATATTGCATCTCTCTGGAAAAATCTCTTACAGCCCCAATAAGCAGCTGCTGAGGGCAGCATAGGGCCTGTTTGTACTGAGGGAGGTACTAATACGCATATCTATGCGGAATTTGACTTCATACATCAATTAGTTCTGGTTGCACAGATTGGTGGAAAAGCATTTTACCTGTGTTGCTGTTAATCAATTTCTAAACAACATGTTCTTCATTATACTTGCCTTATTCAGAAGCCACTGGGTTTCTAACTTATGACAACGGCTGTTTGCTCTAAGCTTCTACTAGCCATTAACCATCTTAGAGGCCTGAAACAGAGAGACATCGACTAAGAAGTAAAATGATCTTAAAATTGAATTCCTTATGAGGGGTGAGTTTCTGAGAGCTGTGCTGATTTTAGAAGGCAACATCTTCAGATGTTGTAGTGTGTGTACCTTTAGAGTGCCTGAGACTAAAAGACTATGCCGTGAGTGGGGGGTGGGGAGGTGTAACGAAACGTGTAACGGCGTTACGTAATTAGGATACAAAACAAACTGTATTCTGTTACAGTTATGTATTTAGATAGTATTCAGGATAGATGTATATTGGTGAAATGTATGGATTATATAAAATAATCTATTTAATATGTTAATTCACTCTTAAATTAAATTATAGTGATTCCATATGTTTCCCCAAGTCATGTTATGCTTACCCTCCTACCTGTTCTCTGCCTTTGTTTACTATCTCTTGTCATGTTCCATATGCTTCTGTTGGTTTTGGTTTCTTAGCTCCTCCTTGTCTCCACCCTCTTGTCACGCCCCTCGCCTGCTCCTAGGTGTTGCAGGTGTTCCTTGATTCCCTTGTGCTTGCTACCTGTGACTGTCTAGCACTGTTGTTATTCAGTAATTCTAGCATTGTTCATATTATTAAAGTTCATATTGTTCATATTGTAAATTGTAAATTGTGTTATGCGGGCATTGTTTATATTGTGTAGACCGTTAAATCAAGCCTTGCTTCTTGCTTAGTCTGTTGTTGTTTTGCGTTGCTACTCCTGTTCACCATGGACTCCAATAAAGCCTTGCACAATGTATTCACCTCTTTACTATGCTACACAATTACACCCCACATGTGAAATAAAACACACAACTACATGTTGCCTGCTTATTCAAGGTCACTGAGCTAGCACAACCCAGCCAGGAGAGTAATGCAACCTCTGTTTGCCAGCTACTAACATGCTTTCATCAACCAAAGACTTACAACCTGAAAAAGCATCTTAAAGTAAGTTATTTTTTGGGTCTGGCTAAAGTCGTCTGCAGCTTAGTTGGCTATCCTAGCTTTTTTTAGGTATAGATAGCTACCTAGTCCAATGGCCAATTGACAATATCTACCCTAAAGGTATAGATATACCCTATGTCGTCACAGTCCAAAGAAAAACATGCATCTCTAAAATAGCAAATTTACAGGAGAGGCCAGGAGAGGTCTGTACTTTTAATGTAAGTCAATGGAACCAGAATTTTCCCAAGCTATTTTGGTGTATTTCTGTTGGGCCATTCATCATGAAAATGCTACACAATGTAAATGTCTGCTGCCACATTCAAATGGTGGATATGTTTTTCATTGGACAGCAATGATGGGCAAAAAAAGCTAGATAGCATGTCAATAGGCCATTGGCAATCTTAAATGAGATTGTCAATTTGTAATTTAACATTAGCTAATCTAAGATTCAACATGTTAGCTTTATGTAGTAAGTAGTTTCAAGTACACAGACAATATTGGCTATCGACAGTGTTGTGATCACCACATTCATACTTTAAACAGTATATCTAAAATGCATTAGTGCTCACATTCTAAAAGGAACCCTACCCATCACTGCTGGTGCTATAGTGCTGAAAAGTGGCCTGCAATTGGAAACATGGACACATATGGAGAGTACAACACAAGCAATTTCCCTTGAAATTAATAATAATAACAGCTTTGTGTCATTTTAAGCTCTTTCCTAAGACACAAAATCCCAAAATTACACAGTAAAAGATGCCGCACGATGCACACATGCCCACCCACGCACATTAAGGTCATTCTACGTAAGGAGAGTGGTCTATTTCTGGTTTACGTCTAATGACAAGGTCTAGCAGTGTGTGCTCCTGTACAACTGGACAGGGGTTAAAGTCAGACTGCAATCTGTTTCTGCACTTTAAACATTCAAAAGGATTTCTCATAACTGTTATATGAGCTATAAAGAGAAATTAGACAGTGGACAAATAATCCATTATGAGTGTCTGGTATGGAACAGGGTTAGGAATCTTTTTAGTTTTGCTTTTATATGAAAGCAGCCATAACAGTCCCAAGTACATTTCCGAATCACACAGTTTAAGCACAAACAGATGGCTCATCCCCGCTTCCACCACCTCATCTGTGTTTCTCCTGCTACACACTTTACTCTTATACTTTGCTTTTATTTATATTTATTCGCTACACCAAGATGACCAAAATAGAGATAGACAAATAGATAGATAAATAGCTTATATATACTATATACAGTATACAGGGTGAGTTAAACATCTCAGGACACCCTTTTTTCACCCTTTGACATGTCTGAATACCCCAGCAAGTAATGGGTGAGGAGGCCTATCTTTTAGGCTATGTCCTGAACATGGCTGCCATATTGGATCGAGGGCAAGGAGGTCATGTAGCAGGTGGAAGAAGACCAGAATTTGATTGATGCAATATCTCTTGTGGTTCAAACGTTATCAACACAGAAAGTTGTAACAAGAACCACATTAAACAACATGTTCAGTGTGCTGTCCCTATTGCTGATGACAGATCTGAAGGCACCAGAAGTTTAGCAGCACACTGAACATGTTGTTCAATGCGGTTAATGTTGCAACTTTCTGTGTTTATAACATTTAAACCACAAGAGATATTGCAAATCTGATCACACCAATTGAGACAATTCTTATCTTTTTTGATCTGCTATGTGACCATCTTCCCATTGGAAAAATGGGCCCTTGATCCAATATGGTGGCTTTTAGGATGGTGGCCATCAAGCCTAAACGATAGGTCCCCTCATCCAATACTTGCTAGGGTATTCAGATATGTCACTTTTGTTTGTATAATAAAAGGGTGTCCTCAGACTTTTGACCCTGTATTATAGAAAGATAGGTATCTTATACAAAACACAGGTACACAAACCAATACAATACAAAACAATACAGTACAGTCCACAACAAACAAGGGGAGAGCATGTATATACCATATATTACTACTGATAAAATTAGACCCGGTGAAAGATTTTATCTTAAACATAACATCCTAACATAGACATAACATGATCCTGACAGTCGGTATGCTACAAATTAATGCTACCTAAGAAAGTTAACGTCAGCATACATGCTGAGATCTTGTTGTTTCTGAAAAAAAGGTTTGGGGGTTTTAAAGGTGTTTTTATTGAAATGTAAATTTTGTTTTTTTAAAGGTTTGTAAAGGTTTGTTTTAGAAATACTTTTGTATATAGGCACCCACTGTCTTTCAACACATGACTGTCAACATGTCTTTATAATGTTCAGTTAGGTGTGTCCAAACTTTTGACTTTTGAGTGTATATGCATGAGTTTTTACATTAGCTGACAGTAACAGGCATTACATTCACTATGTTCTGACTGATTTCTCTTTGAATTTACTTTCAATGTTCTCACAGTTTGGCAGCCTCTAAATTGTGTTTGGAGTATTGATTCTGTCACAACGCACCAGCGCCCGAGTAAAAACGGTCAACACTTAAAATAATAATGACCAGTAATGTTGTCACACTTCCAACAACCCCAGTTCCATCAACCGAAAATACTTAACTAGCTCAAGATCTGCCACATCATGTGGAAATACATCACAGTATGAAATAAAATGTGATGCTGATTTGGAAAGAAGTTATGGAATAACTGTAATTTGGGAAAAGGACCATGCCTGAAACCTTGGTGTGGAATTCAGGGGTTCCTGGGGGATCTGGCACACCTCTTGGACCCCTGAATGCCTCCAAAATAATTATTGAAGGGGAGGGGGCCCTGAAATTAAACATGTTGTGACCCTATGGTGTACAATGGGTACATATAAACACGCATCCATACATTCAGTGAAAATTATTTAGCTGCTTTACAAGATTCTGTCTTTGGTATTCTTAGCTAACTAGAGATGTTAACTAATTTCTCAAACTGCAGACAGAAGAGGATCTCTTAGCCTTTTTAGAAGAACAACTGTGGAACCATATATTGAAGCCAGCTTCAGAGATGCTCTGGCAAGTAAGACAGCAGCCAGCTAATACAGCACCCCCGAATACCAGGTGGTATATTATCATCTCTACTTTCTGTTTGCAGTGCACACCACCACATCCTCTTGGTTCCTTGAGTCCAGAGTCAGCTCTGCCACGGCTAAAAACCCCAAACTTCCAGCTCCAACCAGAAGCTGCCCAGAACTCCAGCCTAGTTCTCCCTTATTCTCCCATCATACCACCACCTCATGTTGCAGACACGGTTCTGACTCATGAACCGTTGAGTGAATCAATGTCACGTTACGGTAAATGTAGCAGGAATAGAAGAGATTCCATAGAAGAGTCACTCTTATGCAACCGAGTGGCGTCTGTCAGCGCTTGCATGCTGCTGGTTTGCTGGATTTGTATATTTGACTGCCAGTACAGTCGGACGCTGCTATCAGCAAACAAAGAAAACACTCTCAAATGGGTGTATTGTTTTTCGGATGATGAAAGCCCGTGACTGATGTGCCAGAAGGGTGGAGATATCGTCAGAAAGTCAGCTGCCACAGCGGGACACAAACACTAAAACCTTTGCTGAGCTGGACAGAGCTGTGGTGGAGTCCAGTCTAAAGCACTAGCTATGATGCAGCCAGCTGACCTGACTAATACTAGCCTAGCCAGTACACAACAGCACTATTATACAACTGGCTACAAGAAAAGCCCTTAAACAACTAACGCTACAGGCAGGGTGTACTTTTTGTATAATTAATGTTTTTTTTATGTAGTATGACCTTTTAAGGCTTAAGCATGTACGGTGTCACATCAGTATCAAAATAGAAACCTAAAATTCAGTAAAAAAAAAAATAAAAAAATCGGGAGGCCAACATCGTGAATCATACTGCATTGTAAGAAGAGTGTATCATTACATACATAATTACTACATCTGTCTACTCACATCTTTATCCACTGCTATTCTGTCTATGCATGTATTATATATTGTTGCACGTATAATATATTATATTGTCAAGAAAAATCTCGATCTCCATTTTTTGCCGATTTTTATTTTTTTATTTTTATGAACTTGACAACAGCCTGTGTGAAAATTTGATGATGAAGGGAAATAGCTTCTGGTTCCATTGACTTACATTGAAAGTAAAGATTTTTATTCTTTTCTGTAAACTTGCCATTTAGAAGGACTTGTTTTTACTGGACAGTGATGATATGTTAATTATACTATTGTTTACAGTGTTTACAGTCTGAGTTTTATTATACAACCCCAATTCCAAAAAAAGTTGTGATGCTATGTTACATATAAATAAATGTAAATAAAAACAGAATGTAGTGACTTACAAATTTCATAGACCCAACCTGTCAGGCAGCAACCCATCTTAAAAAACTTGGGACAGGGGCAACAAATGGTGGGAAAGGTAAGAGGTAATAATAAAAAAACAGCTAGACGAGCAATTTGCAACTAAATTACACTGGGTATAGAAAGAGCATTCTAGAGAGGCAGAAAAACTGGATCTAAAATTTGTGACACAATCACAGAACAATGTTCCTCGATGTAAAATTGCAAAGACTTTGGAAATCCCACCATCAACAGTACATAGAATCATCAAAAGATTGAGAGAATCTGGAGAAATCCCTGTGCGCAAGGGACAAGGCCGACAGTCAATATTAGATAGGGGCATTAAAAACGGGCAAGACTCTGTACTGGAAATCACTGCATGCAAAGGAGAAGCCATATGTCAACATATGAATATAATATGGGTCTATGAGATTTCTGTCATATGCATCTGTGTAATAATGCATTGTAATACTGTGCTCTTATTTTGCTCTTCACTGTACTTTGTGCTACCGTAATTCAAGACTTTCCCTCTGATGTAGCCTCCTCTCGGTATATCCAGCATCTCTGAGCGCTGGAACTGGCGTTTTTCTTCTCATTTTGGGATCCTTGGGTCTAAAATTAAATGCCGAGGCTCAAAAATGATAGGGGTGACTGCAATCCGAGTGTGAAGCGAGAAGAATACAATGACACGCAAAAAGAAAATTAGAAACCCAACTTGAGGGTCTGAAGTCTAAACTTATACTGAGTATTACAGTGTAATACTTAACAGCAAGTGTACACACAGTGTAAACCTATGACAAACCAAAGATACACTCAGGAACTTTGTGGTGCCTTTCCATTGCCTTCTGTATGACTGTATCTAAGTGGTGCTATGTCTAGACCCTAACCTTCACCAAAATAAACGCATTATTTTCCTCATGGGAACCAGCCACAATGGCAAACTTTTCAGGTTTTCCAACGTCTTGCAGACATTCAGTCTCTATAAACAGCTAAATACAAGAACAGACACAAACCCACACCACAGTGTTAGACTAGACTGCTCTAGCAACAACTTTACTGAGAGGCAAATGCTATTAAGATGTTCTGGCTTAGCAAGCCCTCCACCTATATCTACTATATCTCATTGCAAGTCTTTGGTAAGAACATCGTTGATGTCCCAAGACAAAATTTTTCTTCAAATCAGTATCTTTACAGAAAAAGCCAATGTTCTTGTAACTGTAACTTTTATTGTGTGTTAATGTAAAGTCCAGCTTCTTTTCCTCCACCATCACTCTGCTGAACTCTACATTTATAACAGTATTGTAACAGAATTAACATTTACTATCTAATAGCAGTATATTTATATTTTCATACTCATATATTTTTTATAATATATATATATATATATATATATATATATATATATATATATATATATATATATATAAAGTAATGGTGTATACACTTTTAATATTATCATAGTTCATTGTTTGGCACTATGATAGATGATAACTGCATTTCGTTGCCCTGTACATGTACTGAGCAATTAAGATGAATCTATTTAATCTATCTATCTATCTAAAGAGGTTTCATTCCAAGTGCCTTTGGAGCGTTTCTATTGGTCCATTCACCATGAAACTTTCACACGATAGAAAGAGCAGCTGTCGTTTTCAAATGATGTAGAAAAACAAAAATGGAGATGTTGTTCTTTGGACAGTGACCATATTTTTCTTCTTCTACATTATTCAACCTACGAGTGTGTGATATGATCATATTTGTAATATATAATACAAATAGTATGATATAATATGTGCCAATATATGATAGATGCTTGATCCTGAAGCATCTATTCAAGTAATTCAACATTCTAACTATTTTGCATACAGTCAAATGATCTCACACACCAAGATTTGTTCACTCAGATAATTTCATGCAGGTATAAATGTTTTAATAAGGGTTAAATTATTAAAATATTAACAGCCAATAGAGTGGGACACTGTGTTTTAAGGGTTTATGTAATGGTGCTTCTGATTTCTTGCTTGTTTGTTTGTACACATGATACTTTTCCAGTCCAGAAACAACAAACAAACAAACGCATTAGTAGCTGGAACCCAAAACACGTGTCCCACCCTTTATATCAACAAACTCCCCACCCACTCGTCACATCCCCCACCTGGGCCAAACCAGCACAAACAGCTACTCCAAACCACCAAACGTAGGCAACTGAACAAGTGGACCACATGCAGCCACCAAACAAACAAACATACCAAAGACCTTCTTGTTAACTACATGGAGGCTGGTTAATGCAGTGTTGCACCTGAGATACCCTTGTTGAACTCACAAGAAGAACCTGAAGAACCTGTTTTGGTTGAAACCTGATGGACATTACATGGACACTTCACCTATCAACTAATGTGCCAGCACTCTCATCCAATAGTTAACCCAGACAGAGGCTGATATATAAACATTTCCAACACAATGTCTCAGGCATCGAATTCATAACCATCATATATAATAACTGTCAATGAGGGAGCATTTGGAGAAGGACATCTGGTTCCTATCGCAACCACTGTGAAGGGTTCTGACTGTAAGTTTCTCTAGACCAGACCATTCCACACCAAACCACATGGGAATTACTTTGTTTACATATCAACTCTTTAATTAATTAACGCTTTATTCTTTTAGTGGTTGGAAGTCGTTGGAATTCTTCTGTAAGAGGAGAGTTTACAAAGAAATAAGGAGATTGAATAAGAAGTCTGGCTGCCAATGCCTCAATTAACTTCACTATTCCCTACTCTACCTTACTACTCAACCCCATACTGAACAACAACAATGTTTAATGCAGTTAAAGAACTCCTCAAGAGTTAAAGAAAAAAGCAGGCATATTGTTGCTGTCCAAAGAAAAACATGTAACCCCAAAATCGCAGCTTTACGGGAGAGCACAAAAACTGTCTTTGGTTTTAATGAAAGTCAATGGAACCAGAATTCTTGTTAAATGATTTTGGAGCCTTTCTATTGGTCCGTTCATTATGAAATTTTCATGCAATGTAAAACACAACGGCTGCGTTCATATGATGAAAAAAAAAAGTGGAAACGCAATTTCAATTCAAGTTTGGGTCAGTTAAGACCAGTTTGCAGTATTTTCTGTGAAAACTTCTGTGAAAGTTATTTTCATTTGTTTAATCATTTCTGTTGTGATATTTACATCATTATTATAACCATATCTTGTTTTCTCGAGATAATTTAGATCATTATATCATGTTATGTCGAGATACTGACGTAATTAATTCGAGTTATTGAGAAAACTAATAAAAACATATAAAACAAGCGAGTCTCTTGCCTTTATCAAAACAATGTCCGTTATATTTCTCGAGATCTCGAGAAATCAACATTCGTTCAGCAGGTATAATGACAAATATCACGAGATCTCATGAAAAAAAACAATGAAAGTAATTCGTTACCACAGAAAAGTGAAGTGTATTCTAGTTTAACTCCGAGTGAGCTCTTACCCTGGCCGCACGCGCCGCGTTGGATGAGTACCACGGGCGGCTGCTGGAGTCTTCGCGCCCTCTCGCTGGCGCGCCTCAGCTCGCACGCGCTCCGGTACGTCTGCCCGTCGCTGCCGCACACGGGCTCGCGGTCGCCGCTCCTGCACACGCACACGCCGTTCTGCCCCCTGCGCCTCACCGTGGCCGTGTAGCCCACCCCTCCGCCGCTCATCGAGCACTCCAGCCCCTCCGCGCACACCGGGTCGCCGAGCTTGCCCACGCCGCCGCACGCCTCGCCCTCGCCGGACGCGCAGACGGGGCAGCAGCCGCACTGGTCCATCACCTGGCCGGTGGCGCACAACCTGGGCATGGCCGGACACATGGCCTTGTCGCAGTGGCCCGGGCAGCCGCCGATCACGTAGCGCTTACTGACTCGCGCGTCCGCGCTTCCCAAGGCGCACGCGGCGCACACGCACATCAGCAACACGGTCCACATGGCGCTTCGGCTTCGACAGCGGAGCTCGAGAGACAAGCAGCAGAGTTATCGAGCCTGTCGCTTCAGAGGGGGCGCGTGCACGCGGGGCACCGGGCGCGTTCACGACTGAGATTTCGCTAGCGCAGCGTTTTTTGGCTCTCTCGCTAGCAGTCACTCTTCCTCTCACTCTCTCTCTCTCACTCTCACTCTGTCTCAAAGCGCAATGGCAACAAACACGAGAGCGGCGCGCGCTGACTGGCCGGACTGCACGAGGAGGAGTTTGCCTGCAGTCACTCAGTGACGCTGGAAAGCCTCATGATGACTTCATGACCTCCAACAGCGGTGCATGAAAGGGTGTGAGCTTAAAGTGATACTTCAGCCAAAGTCCAGTGGATTCATATCTACTGTCTGAAAGTTTTTACTTCTGGAGCTACGAGGCTAATGTATCTAACAAGTCCTGCATCATCTCGGACCGCAGGACCCCCACAGTGGACAGCTGAGAAGATCACTGGTTCTTGAGCAAATCTGCCCTCACATTCCTGTTATGGACTCTTCACCCTCAGGCCATCTGGGGCAGAAGCTACCAAAGCATCCGTCCCACCACCACCAGCTTCTTCCTCGAGGCGTTCAGATTAGTGAACACACTCATGCCCTCCTACATACTAATCTAGACCCCTTCCTACGAGTCTCTACTGGACTGGACAGCTTGCTGTACAGGGTTTGCACCAGTGGCTTCATCACTATAAAGTCTATTAGACTTTATAACTCCTCTCTTAATGTACGACACCGTTCACATGTACAGTAATAACAATAGAACTATAATTTAATTTTGTGTGCAACAACTCAAATATGCAATAACTTTCTAACTTCTTAACTCTGTAAACTCTAAATCTGTATTTATTATTATAGACATATTCTTCTATTGTATTATAAGATTTTATATATGTGTACATATTGCAAATTTCTTTTTTGTTGTAAATTATTATTAGAGTGTTTATTCTTCTACATAACCGGCTGCTACTGTAATAACTGCAATTTCCCCCTGGAATCAATAAAGTATTTCTGATTCTGATTCTGATTCTGATCACTACCTGCTGCTGCTAAATGCTGACTCCCTGTTCGTATATAGTCCTGTATGGTATTTATTGTCTTGTGTATTCAGAGTTTGTATATTTATTACCTAGTGTTTCAGATTATTGTGTATCTACACTACATAGTCCTGTACACTGTGCTGCTGTTGTTTGTTGCACCATGAGGCCTGAAGAGCAACCTTTCATTCCAGTGTATACAAGCTGTATTAAGGAATAACAAACACCAATTATCATCACAGAAAGTTATTACAAGAAATGTTAATGTGTATCCATTTTTTTGCATTTTATTATGATTTTTTAAAAGTATTATTATAATATCAGAATATTGTTGTGTCTTTCTTATGTTTATTTCATCTCTCATATATATATATATATATATATATATATATATATATATATATATATATATATAATTAGAGATGCAAAGATTGATCGGCTATGTATTGGTATCTAATTTAGCCGATCCCTAGAGCCGATCAATTTTGCTAAACAAATGAGCCTAATTTCTGTATTTCCAGCCAACGTTTCATTGAAACCCCCTTCTGGCTATGTCCCTGCAATTCCTATCTGAACCACTAGGTGGAAACACATACACTTTCATTTTCCACAGACTGACTAAAGCGGCGCGCCTCACGAGAACTGTTTTTTTATCTACATTTAATGACTGCAGCTTTTACTGCATTTATTAAATTAGCTTTTTTCATTTTAAATTAAGGGTCTAGTTTCAAGTTTCAAGTTTATTTGTCATTTGCACATCATGTCAGGACATAACATGCATTGAAAAACTCTACAGCAGGGCAGCATTATAAATGTTCTAAATGTAATGATTGCAGTATTGGGGATATTTGTTTGATTTACTTTGTTTATTTACTGCTAATTAAGTTTAAAATATAATGCTGTTTCACATGAGCTTGTTAAAAATGGTAATAAATCAGTTTAGACCATGTTTCATGACTTGCTTGCGCTAATAACTACATGTAGGCCTGCCGTGGCATATACTCCGCCCTTTATCGGTATCAGCTATCGGCTGATCGTGCTGAAAGGTGATTGGCAATCAGAATCAGCCTCAAAAACGCTGATCGGACCATCTATAATATATATATATATATATATATATATATATATATATATATATATATATATATATATATATATATATATAAATAAAATCTGACTTTGACTTGCCTGATACCTGAGGAATTGTTTTATAATAGTTTAAGTCTGACCTAAAACTTATTAAACTTAACAATGGGGCTCAAATTTACTGTTAAGAGCTGTATTTTTGGGGTCTTTCTCATGTATACGTATATCTGTAAAGACCTCCTGAGTCTTTAAGCCCAGCCTCCAGACATGCCACATGTACACTTGATTGGTCAGCTCGCCCACTCTCTTCTCACTCTCTTCAGTTTGAGCCAGAGTCCGACCCTGAAAGTCAGGTAGATTTCTTTTTAGCTCTCTGTGCGTTGTGTGAGGGCCAAGCTTGCTGGTGAATAAGGATGGTGTTACGAGATGATGTCACCTTGTAACAGAGATGAAGGCAGTGCTTTCTGTGGGAGAGAGTTTTCTCCCTGGCACATAGTATGCGCTTCATAACTGTGCAGAACATTTATAAGAACAAAAAGCTAAACACACTAAAGAAAGGGAAAAAGAGAAAAGCATTCCAAGTGAAGAGGTATACAGTCAAGTCACATTATTATGACCACCAGATAATATCCAGAGTTACCACCTTGTGTGCATCTCACAGCTGCTGCAGGTCACGTGTGGGAGCATGCATAGAGCCAACACCACCATCCAGGTGGTCCCACAGACGATCAATTGAGTTAAAGTCTGAGGAATTAGGGGTCTAGGGTAGTACTTGGAAGTCTTTGTCAGCTCTTCCAACCAATGTAGGACAGTTCTAGACGTGTGATGTGTCGCATTGTCTTGCTGGAAGATCCCATCCGCCCCAGAGAAGACAGTCAGCATGTATGGGTGTACGTGATCTGCAAGGATGGATTCATACCCAAATCAGTTGAGAGAGGCTTCCGTATGAATGAGCGGGTCCAGAGAACGGCACAAAAACATTCCCCAGACCATCACACTGCCCACAATCGAAAGTAGGATAATAATGTGACTCAACTGTATATATATATATATATATGAAGGATATACCATCAGACATGTATTTGTTTCTCACTTAAACACAGTCCTCCATTCAGAAGCCTCATCACAGTTTACAGGTACTACTAAACAAAGGCTCGCTGGCCAAAAGAACAGCTTCTAAGAACACAAAGTACAGCTTTCAGTTTCATTCATTTCACTCTTTATTAGCGCTGTACGTCTGCTGTCCTGCTGATACTTAAATTGAGCTGTGAGAACGTAAGAACATCACATGGTGGAACCTATTCTTTACTAGAAAACACTTGCATGCAATGTACAGAATAACATGTGTAGATTAAGTGATTGTGGGGTTCTAGGCTAAAGACAGGAATGGGGTGCCTGAATGAAGCAATAAACCTCAAGAGGCTGTGTGTTAGTGCGAGTTCATCACAGGAAGGGGTCTTTTTAGGCTAAACACAAAGTGGACCAACCGAAAATACAATAATGTAATTAATGGTATTAATAATAAAAACCATCATGTGCAAGTATTCCACCAAGAAGGTAGTACTTGTGGAGTATGCAATCACTGGTAGGCAAGCGTGGACAGTGGAAAGAGGAGAAAAGTTGCCCATCAGCGTATATTGCACTCATTTCATGAACATATTTTTTATTGAACACAGCACTACTTTATGCAAGAACTTTGGCTCTGTAAGTTCTTTTTGGTTAACTAACTACCATCACAAGTCTTATACCTCACCAATCCATCACCATGCCATCCTGAATGCCAGCCCTGCTCCTTACATAGTGCACCGCAGCAGTATGTAGTATTGCTAGCAAACAGTTATTTGGAATTCAATCACATCCATACTTGATACATAGTGCACTGTTTGTCTGTAGAAGCTAGAAAAAAAAAACGTGCGTATGTAGTATGGAGCTGTCTTGAGCTTCGGTCTGAGTTTGATGCTACTTTTGACTAAAACACTGATACACTGATCAGCCATAACATTAAAAAAAAAAAAAACAACAACATTAATCCTCGTATCTACACACATTTTACAATACAGGAACACTTTGTAGTTATATACATACCCTTACAAAAAAGAAGTTTATTCAAGTGTACCATTAGTTTACTTCTTTTAAACTAAAAAGAAGTGAGTATGCTTTCAGTTTACTTTTTATGTATTTCTCAGTGATGCTTGGGTTATACTGACAAGTATAGAACAGACTAAGCATATTTGGCCTTTACTTGTACTTAATCTTTTGATTGAGATAGTAGAAGTATTCTTGCTCTGCACAAAAACACATCCAGTACAATATTTATTTAAAATTTGATTTATAAACATTTATACAGATACAAATATGTTTCTTAATCTGAGTGTGTCTTGTTTATTTTACATGTGTCCACTGGTGAGTAAGTAAATGCTGTTAAGTTCTATTTTAAGTAGAAAAAAACCCTTAAACCTAGTCATATACTTTAAAGTACAGCAATAATATAAGCAGTAAATTATAAGTATTATGTTAAGTTCACTTAAAGAAAACTTACAAGCTAGTAAACTAACAGTAAACCCTTAAGTTTACTTTTAGTGTAGTTGCAGTACAAAAGATGTAAACTAGTTGTATACTTGGTTTACTACTCTTACACTCAGAGTGGACTTAAAAGTATACTTTTAAAAACTAGAAAGTGGGCCAATTTAGTCCCAAGAACTATTAAAACAAGTGTACTACTAGTACAATGATATTAGTATAGTAACTGCATAAAGTATACTTAATAAAATTAACTTTACAGTTTACAGTATACTTATTTTCTGTAAGGGTACACACAAGTAGTCAATCCACTTCTTCCCCTTTCACAGTGTTCTTCAATGATCAGAACCCCCAAAATGAACCACCACAGAGCAGGTATTATTTAGCTGGAGGGTCCTAATAAACTTTATTCACTCACAACAGTGACAACAGTGCAGCTCCTGTGATAATGCGGCTCTTAGTTTGCAGTTTGTGGGTTCACAGACACTCCAGATACACAAATGTAGAAACATAATAACTGACAAAGTGAGATTTCCATGATATGTCCCCTTTAATCAGCTAGTGTTGATTCAGTGCTATGTGATGCCCGCCGTGGACATGCGTGTAACTTGGTCTACCCATTTCAGAAGCAGCCATGACATAAATTACATGAACTTGGAGAACCCAGTAAGAATGAAAACCATTGAAACTTTAGACACATCTGCAACTCATTTCCCCGAACGCTTAGCCGTACAGTATGAGATAAGTTTACGCCATAAAACCCCCATCGGTGTTGTCCCTGCTGGTGATAAACTGTTTTTAATATACTGTTCTTGAGACAAAGCTTCACTGTGCTGTGAGACATCCCAGTAGTTACAGCTAAGGCGGATACAGAAGCGTAAAGGGATTGGGGGTTGAAGCTGGACTCAAAGAACGCTGCTATATTCCCACCATTGAAAGGGTTTTGTATTTACTAAGCAAACTTCTGGAGAAAACCTTAGTTGGTATAGAATGTTATGTGTAGGCTCTTATAAACTTATAAAGGTTGTGTTATCTATAGCATCATTCCATAGAACTCCTTTTGACCTTTTTGACTCGCACCTTAGCAGTGTAGCTGTCCATAGAGCACAATCTGGACAAAACACTAGTACTGTGATTGCAAAACGCCTCACAATATATTAAAAAGATCATTTACTACAGCACTGTGCAACAGTTTTAGGCATTTGGGGACATTATTATATTTGAAAGCCTTTCAAGACAGGAAGCTTTTATTTACTCAGCAAAACACTTTTATAGTAAATATATAAACAGTACTAATACAGCAAGTAGGGCTTCTATATACGTTAGTGTGTTTTCAACTAACCCTTTCCAAGCTTCTCCTTGTGAAAACAACCCAGTATTATTTACAGTTCTCATCTAATACCTGCTTTGACTGCTTAGTACTTCATTAAGCTAAATCAAGATTGTTGCTGAAGGAACTGAATACATTCATACAATGTCTGGGGCGTCCAGGAGAAATCTGGAACTACACTTTGTTCTTCAAACTGGAGCTCAAGATATGATCTACTTCTTTCACAATATGGTAATCTGTTCTAATGATATCTCTTACTGGTGAAGAAATTCTTACTAAGATAAAGAGTTTTACACAAAAGGCTTAGGCGCATAAGAATTTTGCACATTAGTTTATATCAATACTGCTTTATTTTCAACAAAATAATGAAAACAGCATATAAACATAATACAGAATAGAACATAACAGAAAAGACCAGATCGCAGTTCAATTCAAAGCAATATTTGTGAATACAACAAATTAGTTATATACAGAATATACACTACACTACCACAAAACACAATAGAATAGAATAGAACACAGGATATACACTACACTACCACAAAACACAATAGAATAGATTACAGAATATACACTACACTACCGTACCACAAAACACAATAGAATAGAATACAGAATATACACTACACTACCGTACCACAAAACACAATAGAATAGAATACAGAATATACACTACCACAAAACACAGTAGAATAGAACACAGGATATACACTACCACAAAACACAATATAATAGAATACAGAATATACACTACACTACCATACCACAAAACACAATAGAATAGAATACAGAATATACACTACACTACCACAAAACACAATAGAATAGAATACAGGATATACACTACACTACCACAAAACACAATAATATAGAATAAAGGATATACACTACATTACACTACCACAAAACACAATAGTATAGAATAGAACACAGGATATACACTACACTACCACAAAACACAATAGAATAGAATACAGGATATACACTACACTACCACAAAACACAATAATATAGAATACAGGATATACACTACACTACCACAAAACACAATAGTATAGAATAGAACACAGGATATACACTACACTACCACAAAACACAATAGAATAGAACACAGTGTATACACTACACTACCACAAAACACAATAGAAAAGAACACAGGATATACACTACACTACCACAAAACACAATAGAAAAGAACACAGGATATACACTACAGTACCACAAAACACAATAGAATAAAATAAAACACAGGATATACACTACAGTACCACAAAACACAATAGAATAGAATACAGAATATACACTACACTACCACAAAACACAATAGAATAGAATACAGGATATACACTACACTACCACAAAACACAATAATATAGAATACAGGATATACACTACATTACACTACCACAAAACACAATAGTATAGAATAGAACACAGGATATACACTACACTACCACAAAAAACAATAGAATAGAATACAGAATATACACTACACTACCACAAAACACAATAGTATAGAACACAGGGTATACACTACAGTACCACAAAACACAATAGAATAGAATAGAATAGAACACAGAATATACACTACACTACCACAAAACACAATAGAAAAGAACACAGGATATACACTACACTAAACCACCACAAAACACAATGGAATAAAATACAGGATATACACTACATTACACTACCACAAAACACAATAGTATAGAATAGAACACAGGATATACACTACACTACCACAAAACACAATAGAATAGAATACAGAATATACACTACACTACCACAAAAGTATAGAACACAGGGTATACACTACACTACCACAAAACACAATAGAAAAGAACACAGGATATACACTACACTACACCACCACAAAACACAATAGAATAAAATAAAACACAGGATATACACTACAGTACCACAAAACACAATAGAATAGAATACAGAATATACACTACACAACCACAAAACACAATAGAATAGAATACAGGATATACACTACACTACACCACCACAAAACACAATAGAATAAAATAAAACACAGGATATACACTACAGTACCACAAAACACAATAGAATAGAATACAGAATATACACTTCACAACCACAAAACACAATAGAATAGAATACAGAATATACACTTCACAACCACAAAACACAATAGTATAGAATACAGGATATACACTACACTACCACAAAACACAATAGTATAGAATACAGGATACACACTACATTACACTACCACAAAACACAATAGAACACAGAATATATACTACACTTCCACAAAACACAATAGAATAGAACAGAACACAGAATATATACTACACTACCACAAAACACAATAGAATACAGAATATACACTACCGTACCACAAAACACAATAGAATAGAATAGAACACAGAATATATACTACACTACCACAAAACACAATAGAATAGAATAGAACACAGTATACTACACTACCACAAAACTCAATAGAATAGAATACAGAATACACACTACACTACCACAAAACATAATAGAAGAGAATAGAACACATAATATATACTACACTACCACAAAACACAATAGAATAGAAAAGAACACAGGATATACACTACACTACCACAAAACACAATAGAATAAAATAAAACACAGGATATACACTACACTACCACAAAACACATTAGAATAGAACAGAGAATATATACTACACTTCCACAAAACACAATAGAATAGAATACAGAATATACACTACCGTACCACAAAACACAATAGAATAGAATAGAACACAGAATATATACTACACTACCACAAAACTCAATAGAATAGAACACAGGATATACACTACACTACCACAAAACTCAATAGAATAGAATACAGAATACACACTACAATACCACAAAACACAATAGAATAGAATAGAACACAGAATATACACTACACTACCACAAAACTCAATAGAATAGAATACAGAATACACACTACACTACCACAAAACTCAATAGAATAGAATACAGAATACACACTACACTACCACAAAACACAATAGAATAGAATAGAACACAGAATATATACTACACTACCACAAAACACAATAGAATAGAATACAGAATATACACTACACTACCACAAAACACAATAGAATAGAATAGAACACAGAATATATACTACACTACCACAAAACACAATAGAACAGAACAGAACACAGGATATGCACTACACTACCAAAAAACACATTAGAATAGAATAGAACACAGAATATATACTACACTACCACAAAACACAATAGAATAGAATAGAACACAGAATATATACTACACTACCACAAAACATAATAGAATAGAATAGAACACAGAATATACACTACACTACCACAAAACACAATAGAATAGAATAGAACACAGAATATACACTACACTACCACAAAACACAATAGAATAGAATAGAACACAGAATATACACTACACTACCACAAAACACAATAGAATAGAATAGAACACAGGATATACACTACCACAAAACACAATAGAATAGAATACAGAATATACACTACACTACCACAAAACACAATAGAATAGAATAGAACACAGAATATATACTACACTACCACAAAACACAATAGAATAGAACTTTATTGTTCAAAGCAAGAAAGTCTCACAAAAGACTAATAAATAAACATGATGTGACGTGAATGGCTGATAACTGTAAATAAACAGACTATAGTAATAACAGATGGGCTGCAGCGTTTAGTAGTGGTGAGTCAACACATTTTGAAGTCCACGCCTTTAGTTAACAATTGCGGTTCTGAGGGCGATCCAAACCACATCTGTAAACTGAGGATCTAAGGCTGGAATGTGGGGTTGATGGAGAGCAGGAGTGATCTGGGGAATTTAGTGGACACAGTCTTGCTACAGAGCTTTGGTTACTGTGTACCTTTATTTCATGCATAAAGAAGCCCGTGTACCCTGCAGAGCAACACCACCTCATAAAACCAGCAACATTCATCAGGCTATGAGTCTCTGGTGGCCAGTATTGTATCAGAGTCTCACCAGTCACTGCTTTAAAAGAGCCTGCATGAGGACCGGACTGGGTTATTGACGCTGTG
Source organism: Megaleporinus macrocephalus (assembly GCA_021613375.1). Taxonomy (NCBI): domain Eukaryota; kingdom Metazoa; phylum Chordata; class Actinopteri; order Characiformes; family Anostomidae; genus Megaleporinus; species Megaleporinus macrocephalus. Next base: position 12,861,002 of record CM038712.1, on the reverse strand, counting down.
TTTATGAGAGCACTGGGTACAAGAGTGACCTCTTAAAGAAGACTGTATTGTTTCTTTTACTCACTCAAAAATCAATTACAGACTTTTATGTGGTTAATTGGTCTCGGAAGTTTGCTTTCTTAGTTTTGCACACGAGCTATGAGGTTAATTTAATTTTGCCAAAAGTATTTGCTCATCTGCCTTCACACACATATGTACTTGAGTGGCATCCCCCCCACCCTGCCCCCCATACAGCTATTACACCTTCAAGTCTTTAGGAGTGTGTTTATGGGAACGTTTGACCATTCTTCCTGAAGGTTGAGGTCAGGACTCTGTGCAGTTCTTTCACACCAAACTCATCCATGCCTTCATGCTTAGTGCACTGGTGGACAGTCATGTTGGAACAGGAAGGGGCCGTCCCCAAACTGTTCCCACAAAGTTGGGAGCATGAAATTGTCTAAAATCTCTGGGTCTTCTGTAGCATTAAGAGTTCCTTTCACTTTAACTGAGGGGCCGAACCCAACTCCTGAGAAAACAAACCCACACCATTATCCCCCCTCCACCAAACTTTACACTTGCAGTCAGACATGTACAACTGCCAAACCCAGACTTGTCCATCGGATTGCCAGACGGAGAAGCGTGATTGGTCACTCCAGATAACACGTCTCCACTACTCTAGAGTCCAGTGGCGGTGTGCTTTACACCACTGCATATGATGTTCTGTACTGCGCTTGGTGATGTAAGGCTTTGGATGTTGCTGCGCCATTGAAACCCATTCCTTAAAGCTCTCTATGCACTGTTCCTGAGCTGATATGAAGCGACTGAGTGCAGAAATTTCATGATGGACTTGTTACACAGGTGGCATCCTATCACAGTACCACGCTGGAGTTCCTAAGAGCAACCCATACTTTCACTAATGTGTGTAGAAGCAGTCTGCATGACTAGGTGCTTGGTTTTATACACCTGTGGCCATGAAAGTGATTGAAACACCTGAATTCAATGATTTGGTTGATTGATTGACTGATTTACAGTAGATGGACAACGGCAAACCATGCCCCCATTGTCGGCAACATTCTGCACACCAAGGTAGCACAAGGTTCCACCAAAATCTTTTTCCACTTAGTTTGACAGCTAATCGTGTTATAATGCTGGATGTGCTTATGTGAATGCAGAAATATATATTATATTATATATACATATATATATATAATCTCACCATAAAACAAAACCAAAAGAATAATTAGGGTGTTGAATGCACGGCTCTGCCATTACTGTATCAAAATTACTGTAAGAGAGCATCAGCTTACTCAGGGTCAGGCCAAGAACCACTCACTTTTTTCCACTCCATCACCCACACTTATGTCACCCGGATCAACGCCAGGCCTGTCCTGTCCTAGCCTATCTAACCATGACATCATTTCCTGGCTATGACAGTAGTTATGACAGTTTAAGGCTATCATAACAGCTCGTTCAAACTGTTGACTTAACTCGCGCTGGATTGGAGTCAGGCAACAAGCATGTACTGCTCTGTGCATAAGAGGAAGAAGGCTGGTGGAAAGGTGAAGCTCACCAACAGTCAATGACCAGCAGAGGGCAGCAGAATCCTCCTCATTGGAGTGTTGTCCAACAAACTTCATGTGAAACACACAACCTGCAAAACTGCAAAGAGGTTTTTAAAAGCAGTGGAAAATTATTATGCTTATTGTGTGTGTATATATATATATATATATATATATATATATATATATATATATATATATATATAGACTGATATATAGACAGACAGACAGACTGTAATGTCAGTGTCTTTCCAAATAAAATACATGGGATAGTTTCGGAAGGTGAATAAAACAAAACAAACACAAACCACAAGTAAATTTAAACTTTATTTTTTACATGTTTCCACATAATAAATAATACAAAAATAGTTGATATCAGTTACAGGCACCAGACGAAAGATAATAAAACTGGTAATGCACAAAATTACACAGGCACTCTTTGAGGTCCTCAGAACCAAAAAATATTTGACTTGGGCACCTCCGCTCTCTACTTGTTAAAGGGGAATTTTGTCTAATGTTCTAAACTTCTTCATAATTAAATGGCAAATATGCAAAGAAAGTTATTCAGAGTGGTTTGATGTGAAATGCTCTGTTCTAAAGAGAACCTTACACACAGGAACCAGACACCTATAGGGCCTTTTAATGCTGCCTCTCAAAGTTATTACATGAAAAGTTTTATGACTGTTTGTAGGTTCACTGGAGGTTTTGGATAGTAACTGAAATGGCTACAGTTGTGCTGTATACATCACCAAGCCTGGTTCTTTTCACACTCAATGTAAAGAAATCGATACGTTCTCACAAGAAACCACGTTGAATTACTTTTTTACATTTTAAACACTGAATTAAGTATAAATGTTGGTTATCACGATATTGGCCGTTGCAACATCAAGATTATATGTAGTAGCACTGTGAAAATACGACTTCACCAAACGCTTCACCCTCCCTGATCAGATGTTAGATTATTCTGTAGATTTTTAATGAATCAAGACGTTCACACAAACCAATAAACAGTGTTAAATAGTGTTAAAATCCACTAACATAGCAAACGATATTGAAATATCCTGCTTGAAACCAGGAGGTATTGTATTGGTGATCACGTTGCTAAGACAGACCCTCACGATTTGGCTATATATGAACAGGTATGGTAGTCATCTGCAGTAAGGATATTCTGCAGAATACAGATTAGAAATAACAAGCTTGTGGAAATGCAAAGACACAAACATCACAGTCTCATCACAAACAGGGACAGTACGTTGTGTTTTTTTGGGCCTTATGGTTTAGAAACGGGAAGATATTTAAGGAACCCTCCAGCTTGTTCCAACCTCATCTTGGTCTGCTGCATCGGTTGTGTAGTGTCAGTTACCACGGACAAGAATTTTAACACATTTCCCTGCATTTAGGAAAGAAATGAAAACCTTCAAACTCAAACTCACTCAAAACCGAAGCCAATAAGCAGCTACTGAATTCTGCAAATGTTTGTAAAACTGTATAGAACTTTCCATATAATTAATTCTCTGTTGGTCATCAAGTAGGAAGGTAACTTTGGAGAAAGCAAGAGCATCCAGAACAACCTTTTCACTTGTTTTCAAAGTTCCTAAGAACAGCCCCAGAGGGACGTTCTAACATGTCCGTCTCATCTCAAGACCTGCATTTTTCCATTTATTTAGTTTGCAAACGTTTACTGATGGAATTCAGCATCTGCCCATTAACTTCCTTTGTAAGTGAGTGGTCAGTTTTAACTAGAAAACGTTCCTGCACACTATTTTTAAAAGCATGGGCTGATTGAATGAACTCAGTTTACGTCTAGTCCTGGACCAAACCGCTAGTATCCCATTTAGTCCAGTTTAAGCCTTCAGAGAAAGCCATCCTTTAACTCTCACAATGCGTGACAGTTTTTAACATAACATTAAACCTATAATGACATGAAAGTCTAGATGCTAAAATTATTAAAGCAGCTGCTGGTACCAGTGTTGTCTTACTGTTTCTATTAGTCTGCAATTCACAGTTTGGTTTCATTCCTCACAGTTCGTCTCCTACATTAGCCGTTTTCTTTAACTCCACTGAATCGTAAGCATCTCCACAGAATGGCCTAGCAAGGCCTTTAAGAATGCATTGAGGGATTTGAAAAACTCTAGTGGAAATGTGTTATTGTCTACATGTAAGAAAGAACTTTTTTATATGTTGGTTGTGCTTTGGACACCCTTCCCCAAGTGGGTGGATCTGATCATTGTGAGCCTGCTGAAAGAGTACTTGGTGAAGGATGTGTCCTCTATGGATGTACGTGAATTATCTACCATTGTCATTATATCTTAATCAATATAAAGTTGGTTTGGTATTTGAGACCTGAACATCAAGCCAGACTTTCTTTTTGAGCCTGTCTGAGATAAAAAGAAAGGCCTAAAAGAACCAACATCTGAACTGAGAAAACATTTTAGGGATGCATGTATACCAAAGATTAAGAGGCCTATTGACTTCTAGTGGTTTGTTAGCAATGTTATGCAATGAGGTCTTAGATGGTCGATAACATTCAAACTCAAAAGTGTGTAAATTGAACTTTTAGCCAAAGATTTTAGTCTACAGCACTGCCAAGTTACATACCCATCTATTCACATTTAACATGCTTTCTTGGTTGAATGTTAATATCCACTTGGATCACTGACAGTTATCATCTACTCTATAACACCTAGACTGCTACACTGTGATGCATTGTCTATTATTAAAAGATGAAGATTCGTCAGAATAGATAACTGGAGAGTTTGGAGACAGGAACTGCATAATAAAAAGAAATGACAAGTAAAAAATACAGTTACCCTAAAAACAAATTGGCGATTGTGTTGGGTGAGTCAAGCACAGAACATCAGAAGTCACTAAATAAACTCTGGTTAGTAGGGAGCCTTCTCCCTCCAGTGGTTAGCATTGTTATTTCATCACACAATCCACATGAACACACACACAGACACAATCACACGCACACCTTGGATCGCTGCTCCTTTTAGTGTATATTCCCCGGTTCCTTTCACTTTCCCATCGTTTAAAAGAAATGTTCTGTCAAAAATGAGAATGTTGCTGAGAGTGAATAAAAATATATCAGCAGTATGCCCGTGAAGACCGATTAGATGAATCTAGCTTCAACAAACTTCTGCATAAGCCATGTTATGGGGCTTTTCTATTAAATTACATATGTAAAGTGAGGTGTTGTCAGCCAATGAGTGTGTACAATTACATAAAAACATCTGACTTCCATGGTTTAACTAGCATCCCGTTTAGTATTCATCAACTCTCAGCATTTGATTCCATAAGAAAAGTGAAAAATTTAAAGGAACCTTTAGTAACGGCAATACTCTACTACAGTCGTATGCAAATTTTAACACCCCTTTCGAACTGACGTGTTGTTAAACGTTAACAAGTTAAAACATCCTTTACAAGGAACACCAATATGGAATCCTTCAGCATTTTTTACTGCATTACATTTAATGCACTAAAAACTGCAATTATTTTATATTCATTATAAACTTGGATAAATATGTTTAGTAATGAAGCAGCTAATGTGTTTTAAAGTATGTAGAGGTGTGTTCTCTGTAGAAGTTGTGCTAATTTATGTGCTAAGTTTTTAAACTTTAGCAAAAGACTGTATACCTTTATTTTAAAAATAATAATAATAATAATAATACTAATAATTAAAAATGATCATTTCTTGGTCCCAGTCTCTACAGATCACACTTTTCAAAATCTATAGTCCTGTTCATACCTGGCACTGACGAGAGGAATTCAGATTTTTCAAAAATTCAACATCATAAATGTTTAACACGCAAGACATGCTGCGAGTTTCAATGCGAATTTCTCCATTCTAGTAAAAATAATGGCATCAAAAATGCTCACAATGGTGGTGATTGGAACCAGACATCTGAAGTATTTAATGCCTTCAAAAGCTTCCTCACAAAAAGTTATCATATGGACAGCTTGAGGCTTCAGTCTGAGATAGTCTGAGATACAGGTTCAGGGAGAAGAGTTACATGTAGGTTATTCTAAGGCAAACCTGTCATCAACATTACATGTAAAAACTCAGCAGACACTTGTAGACTCACTGTTTGATTTTTAAAGAATAAAAAAAAAAATCTATATTTGTGCTGAGAACATCTTGACCCCAGGCTCCTCCCACCACCACTGTAAAGAAATTTGAGCTAGATAGTTTGTCACCAATAAACACAATTTTTTTTTTTTTTGAAAAATCACTGAAATTCCCCTTAAAACATCGGTCTAGAGGGCAGTGACCAGAAGCAGACAGTGAGACGTATAGCTGTTTACACTCGCCATGTCCATGTTTTCTAAATAATAGCCAGTGACCACTTACGAACTGCTTATTTCACGACAGGACGAAGGGTAAGGCACATATTTACCATGTCTCTTAATACACTTGTCCTTGTTTATGTATGTGTACAGCTGTATGTTAATGTTTGAACACTGTAAAATAACGCTTTGTTGGGTTTGAAAATAAGTGTAATTACGTGAACATGTTCTTTGCAGGGAATAAGCTTGAATATTGCACTTTAAGGCATATTTTTGTGCAGAATTTCGGTTTATTTGCTGAGTTTATCATAGCTGATAAAAGACAATATAAAATGTGCCCTAACTTTTGCACTGGCCACATTTTAGTTTGTATGTTGAATTTAGCAAATAAACAGTAACTGTGCACGAAAATATGCAGAAGCGTATTTTAATTTCAAAATGAACTAAATTTAATCTTTTGTCACTTTTGCATATGATGGTATGAGCTGTTTCAAACATTTAAACTTGAACCCAAACAGGCGCAGGGACAAAGAAAAGAAGCTAAGCAGCCTCTTTTACCTCTGCTGTGATGATGCAGATAATCAAGGTGGCCCTTGCTGCTGTTATGTGGCCAGTTGCATCCCTGACCACCTTTGCGTCTCAGAGATGAATTGGACCACGTTCACACCTGGAGACCCGGTGCAGTCTATTTATGATCAGATCATCTAAGATGTTTGTTAATGCCAGATGTGAACAGGGTTACTTCATCGTGATGGCTTCTGTTTCCCCCTTCACTCATCCTCTCACTCTATCCCTCCTGATGTACTACTTCGTGATTGACTTCTGCACATGAGGTTCTTATAGGGGATCTTAGGGGGTCTCAGAGATGAAATACACAAAGTTTAGACCTCGCTAACGGGTAGCTCGCTGTCGTCCAGGTCGAGCGGAGGAGACGGGGCATCCCGCATCCCGAAACTGCTGCGCCGGCGCCACGGCGACTCGTGGGTCACTTGGACAGGTGGGTCTCTTGTAACGACAGGCGGGCGTGTTGCCGGGGCAACGGCAGCAGGCTCATGAAGTGCTCGCTGTCCCACGCCAGCCCGCGGGGTACCACGGCACTCGGGGTAGGCTGGCACGGCAGGGCTGGCCTTCCAGGGGGTGGGGCCAACCGAGGGTGTGCAGTAGAATGAGGAGAAGCCGACAGTGTGCCCCTATGGAGAGAGAAAGAGAGACAGACTGTTTAAAACGGAACTGATACACTGTGAAACCTGCTGCATGATGTAATGTTAAGGAGTTGACGGTGGGGGTGGAGTGTGGGGCATGTAGCAAAGAGAAAAAAAACCTGGATTAGTTTAGCCTGGGGAGATACTTTAAGTCCAGTCTTTTTTATCCAGTCCAGTGCCAACATGTTTAAAGTCTGGTTCTGTACTGGGCTGAACATTGAGCTTCTACAATAATAAAAGTATGAATAGCAAAGTAGGGCACATCAGCTCAGACCATTTCTAACAATCCGGACAAGTTACAGACCCACTTTGTCCCTTACAAACCTGCTGATTGAATACCTTTAACAGAACCTCCCCTGGTAAACCTAATCCACCATCAGTAGTTAAGGATACATTAGTCAGCATGGCGAGAGTCTTTGGCAGCAGCCGTATTCTGAGAAGATTATAAGCAGAAAAAGTGAACGAGTACCAGACCCAGAGTTTGCAGTGCATCAGTTGAGGAATGTTAGCATGTGATAGCAGCCACTGATTCCCTTCGCTGCACAAACAATATAGAAAGGTGAGAGATGCGACAGAGGCTGGAGACAGAGCAAGAACACTTCATGTTAATACGTAAATTCACACAGCACGTACTGAAAAGTGTGGCCAAAAACTATAGAACGGGTGTTTAATTAGAATTCAGTAAGGTCCGGTTAGAGGAGATTTCTTCAGGCCGAGATCCGGACCGTCATCATTTCTAACTTGTGTTATGATTCAGTGCCAGATCCTGTATACTGAAACAGCCTAGTAGTTCTATCAGCATTTTATATCATCAACAACTGAAAGACAAAACAAATTTTACATACCGTTCAGTATATTTCAGTATTTTCTCACTTCAAGTAAAAACAAAGGCTACACTAACAAAAAACAGAATTCTTTTGAAAAAAAAAGTGCATATTTAGAGAGAACGTAAATAAAACTTTTTAGGGACACCATCTGAATCAGCCCTTCTCCGACTCGCTGTATTCTCCCACTGCTGATTTACGCATCGTACCTTCATACCAGATCTGATCGGCTGAGGAGCGCATTTGGTCTGTGAGTTTACTGCGCTAAAAAAGCCTGTATACCATAATGACAAGAACATTTCTGCCTAAAATAAACACAATCAGAATTAAATCGTTCTCAGTAGTTCATTGGTTTGGATTCGCATTGGACAACATCTGGGTTGTTCATTTAAGAAGATGGAAAATACAATTAGTCTCAGGATTGAGGATTTTTTTTTTTACCAGAAGTTAAGTAATCCTCCCACATCACAGAAAATAGCAATTAAGCATAGGAGATATTTATAATTATAACAGATAATAACTATATGCTAATGTGCACCTTTAGCATAAAAATGACATCAATAAAAATTTAAAATTACATCATCTTACGCCTTCTTGGAATCGCCTTCACAAAGAACAGCCACACAAAAGTCTTTATCTACCAGTGAACACGACGGCTGGTTAGATAGTTTGTTGACGCAGAGGGCACAGCCCTGTTGTAAAATATTATAACTTGGGTGCAGCTCTTACTTGGCACTGTGGCACATATACAGAAGATAAAACTAATAAAACAATGCAGTCCTCTCCTACATTAATTTTGCTTATATGCATCTATGGACACTATTTAAAATCTTTGTTTTGTCTAACTAAACTTGAAATGCAACATTTGTTTTTTATGATCATTATTAAGACACAATAACAGTGTGTTTACAGCTTTATCATGGTTTACATATTATTTCGACACAAAACTACACGTCTAACATCAGTATAGACATTACACGTTCACGGTAATGTCATTTTTAAATAGACAGGACTTCTGTCTGTGGTTACACATGTAGAGAATTTCTAGAACCTTTTTTCTGACACTCTTAAAAGGCTTCTATAGACCCTGCAGGACAGCACTGATAGGATAGCACTCCATTTATGTCCATAGCTGTAAAGGCAATCAGACCAGTAGCACACTAAACAAATGAGCACACATTACACAAAACACAGAATGATAAAGAATTTCCTTCTCTGATTTCAGAGCACAACAAAACTGCAAGTCTGTAATTGTACTGTATTTTTATGAAATACATTAATGCTTGTGTTTAGGACTGCAGCTATCGATTATTTTAGTAATCGAGTATTCTATCGATTATTCTAGTAATCGAGTATTCTATCGATTATTCTATCGATTACTCCATCGATTAATTGAGTAATCGAGATAAAAGAAGACATGTGTCTTAACATTTTATTGCTTAAATTGCATAAAGTACGGTTTAAAAAAACATTTCAATAATTACTATTATTAAAATTCATTACCAGACCATACATCATACTATAAGTTCACAAAACTCGCTACTGTTCACATTTACTATGCTGAAGCTTGTCCTACACTTGCTGACCCACTTACTGCAAACAAACTAAACTGAATATTCTTGCTGTATTGGATTTGGTGCATTTTAGACCCCGAACTGCTACAAACACCACCTGATATTTAGTTTATTGTGTATTTTATGCAATACTGTGAGGAAAAGGGGTGTGTAAGGGGTCTATGTTCTTGTGTGTTTGTTTGTGACTATAATCAAAAAGATTATGTGAGTAAAGCTTAGGCTTTTATTTTCTGTGTTTACGTTCTTAAGCAAAACTTATATCATTTACGGACATAACTCTCCATCACACAGACTTACTTTCTTAACTAGCCATTACATATAACCATAACTAACATACACGTTTTACTAGCCTTCATCTCAACTCACCATCACACTGACTTACTTTCTTAACTAGCCATTACATATAACCATAACTAACATACACGCTTTACTAGCCTTCATCTCAACTCACCATCACAATGACTTACTTTCTTAACTAGTCATTACATATAACCATAACTAACATACACGCTTTACTAGCCTTCATCTCAACTCACCATCACACTGACTTACTTTCTTAACTAGTCATTACATATAACCATAACTAACATACACGCTTTACTAGCCTTCATCTCAACTCACCATCACACTGACTTACTTTCTTAACTAGTCATTATATATAACCATTTTAAAAGGCATTTCTACAAGGTGTGCTTTGATAATTGCAGTCATGTGTCAAATATATAGTCTGTGCTACTTCAAAAAAAAAAAAACCTTCTACGTTCTAAATGCTTTTATGATGACAGGGAAGTGATAATGACTGCAGTGGTCTGGGTAATAAGCTGACAAGAAAACTTAATGATCACTTTGACATGAAATTATTGTTAACAATTCAAAATAATATTTCAAATAAAAAGGAACCACTTAGCAGCGAAGAAAGAGGGAGAAGAAGGAGAGAAGAGGAGAAAGCATTCAGCTTTAAAGCCTGTAATGTCACATAAATGTATTGGTTATACAGTTAAATCATGTAGTGTTAAATCACAATGCTTGAGGGCTGCACAATATGCTGTGATGGTGAAACGCCTTGCACTACTGTATGGGTGACATCCAAAGATTTTTAAAAACTTGTGCATTATTAAACTGTTAATTTGTAAATAAAGTCGTTTAGAGTGGCTTGATGTGCAACCTGCCATTCCAGAGAAACTGGCATTTCAGGGAGTCCTGAATTTTTCACACTAGTAGTTATAGGAACCAGATGTCCAAAGACTTTTTACAACATGGAGGGGTTATAAATACTCCAAAAGGCATTGTTAAGAGTTAAAACAAAAAATGTTCTGTCCTGAAACACATTTTAACACATTCAATAAGGAGCGATACCCACAGGTTAAAACAGTGACCCAAGAAATCCAAAGAAACTTCCAGAATAGTAACAATTTTATCCAAACTACATAAAAAATGAGGGCATGTGTAGGTTCACTGGTTTAAAACATAATTTCAACATGGATTGCAATATATATATATATATATATATATATATATATATATATATATATATATATATATATATATATATATATATATATATATATATATATATAGTATAGAAAAGATATGTCATAGAAAGTGTTTACCAGCACTAACATGTGCCAATATTAGCACTACTCAACTGAAATCCAACTCAGTTCAGGTAAGTTAGCCAATGCAAAAACATAAATTAGTGGTCTGTTAACTTACAATGAACTCAAGTTCAATAAACTCAAGCCTGGTTTACACAGTAAGCTATCTTATTGTACGAGACAAGAACCCTCACCTGCAGATTTGACTGGTCGAGGTTCTCACAGCATAGGCGCTCTTTTGTGTAGTGCAGCCCTTTCTGATAACTATTAACAAACAATACATTGTGCAGCCCCTTTGTGCGTGTTCGCGTGAGCTTGAGCGTGTGAGCTGCTTCTCTTAAGCAGGACAGGGGTACAGGAAGGGGCGGGACAAAAGGGGATGAAGCTCACATACGTGCTGCCTTGACTGACACGTGGTGTGTACTTCTGAATACATGGGTTCGAATGCCTTCTGGCCTGACGCATCTGTAACAACACAGTGCACTCCATTAGAGGGAGAGAGAGAAAAAGAGGGAGAGAGGGAGAGACGGAGAGAGAGAGAGAGAGAGAGAGAGAGAGAGAGAGAGAGAGAGAGAGAGAGAGAGAGAGAGAAAGAGAGAGAGATAAAGAGAAAGAGGAAAAGGTATAGAGAAGTTATAGGGAGGGGGGAGAGAACGAGACAGATAATTTGACACAAAGAAACAAATCAATGCTCCCAATTCATTTAAAGAATACGGAGTTCTGTTATATTCTATATTAAATCAGTCCAAACCACTGCAGTCAGTGCAATCACTGTGTAATTGAACAGGCTAGTGACAGCGAGACTCTCAGTAACTCCTCCTTTACCTGCTCCAAATAAATAAATAAACAAATTAATAAATATTACAAATGTTGATTTTTTTCTAAAGGTAGGAAAGAGTGAGTCTTTTGGGATTGTTTGGGTTATACACATTGTGCCTTTGGTTTGCTGCTTCTGACTGTACATCTTACAGCTGCTAAGCAACAACCGTTTTGTAAAAGTCAATAAGCTGTGCTAGCGAGGTACTCACTCAATAGAATTTAGAATTACAATTTAGAACCATTTACCACTTGTGTTCCACACACAGTGGAATTTGACAGTCCATCCATGCAGTGAAACACCCCTATATACAGTGTACACACGCATGCGCACACACAGTAGGGGGCAGTGAGCACACTTGCTCAGAGCGGTGGGCAGTCCTATCCTCAGCGCCAGGGGAGCTAAAGGGTACATCAGTCGTGTCCAGGGGATGGTCCAGGGGATGGAACAGGAGACCTTCTAGTCACAAGACCAGTTTCCTAACCTCCAGCCCACGACTGGCAAATTGTATTGGGAGAAATCTGTTATATCTGTCATACCTTTTTAGAAAGTGATAGACTATTATCTAGCAAGTGTGGTGCTGCATGTGTTTATTACATCACATTTCATCTGTGAAACTACATACTTTAGTATGTGCAATAGGACTGAATGGTCAATTTTGTTCTTTTATATGATGTACAGTATTTGTTACCAAGAAAACATACATACCTTTTCTTTGAGGTTTGAATGCGGTTGTGGTTAAGCTGTCACATACATAGTACATTAGCACACTGGTGTTTGGTTGCTTGCAACTGGTCAAACTAATCTAGAGTTGCTTTAAAAGCTTTGCTATTGGTTAAAATAATAGTAAATAGCAAATATTGACAATATTGTTATAATCTACACTACAGTTATAATGTGCACTTCCTCAAATCACTGTTTTAAAATAAAAAACTGCAACTGTATCTTTTACTGAAGGACTGCTTTCCTGGTCTGATTGGTCATGCACTCGGCATAGGCTTAGGAATCATTCAGAGTGCCAAACCAGTGCACAGAACGCATCAGTCCCATTGAAAACAATAGAAACACGAAATTGAAACTATTACACACCATCTTGACCCACTTTAAGTGGTCGAGTGACCACAGTAACACTTGCTAAGACTTACTGTGGTTTCTAAAAAAAAGTTACATAAAAGTTACATAGCAAGGAACAACGGAAACATCTTGAGGACATCTTGAAGTCTAAAATTTGTAAGTAGCTTCGTCCACTCGCCCTGTAGCGTCAGTGCAAAACCAGTGCAGAACTAAACTTCAAACTCTAAATATGAGTTTGAACACATTAAGGCAACCTAAGGTTCTAAATAGATGAATGAACCAATAGAAGTGCTCCAAAATAGCTTGGAAAAAATTCTGGTTCCATTGTCTTACATTGAAAGAAAAGTATGTTTTTTGTCGCTCCTGTAAAGTTGCAATTTTAGAGACACTAGTTTTTCATTGGACAGTGACGATATATCTGTGGTAGACATCTGTGCTAGGAGCAGTCCGTTGCTGCCACAAACAGTAAGAGAGAGTGTAAGTATAAGGGTATGCATGCCCATAAATCCATTAAGGTTGAAGAGCTCCCATTAAGGTAGATCGCCAATGTTTTTGTATACGTACAGAAGCAGCAGATCTTCCGGGGCCCCTCTGCGCCACAATGGCTCCTGAGATCGCCTTAATCCAGCTATGCATCTCTTCTGGACTGTCCGCCTGAGATCAGGAGACAAAGATGAAACAAATATAAGGTGTAAAATAAATGACAAAAAAAAAATAAATAAATAAAAACTAAATTATTGCATTCAATGATCGAGTCCTACCTGGACATAAAAAGTTCTCGATGTAGTGACCACCTCAAAGAGGTTGTCTCTCATCAAAATATCACTGCCAAACAAATACAGAGTATAAAAATAAGTTATATAAATTCACAGTCAATCAAAGAATCATCTGGAACACAGGGAATCAGTTCAAGGGCGACATGGAAAATACACTTATATGGTCAAAAGTTTGTGGACACCTCTCCTATTTATTCAGTTCAGGTGTTTCAGCCACAGACTGTGCTAACAGGCGTATAAAATCAAGCATGCAATCTCCATAGACCAAAATCAGTAGGCGAATACTGACAAGCTCAATTAGTTTATGCTTAGTGCTGTGACGGAAACTTCTATCCTGCTAGATCTGCCCCAGTCCACTGCTATTACAGCCACATCTATGAGCAACAAGAGCTCAGCCATGAAGCGGTAGAACTTGTAAAGTGCTTCCAATTTTGTGACACCTGTTTGACATGGTTTGACGAATTTGGTGTTTGAAGAAACACCCAATGACCTGCACAGATCACTGACCTCAAACTCCACTGAAAACCTTTGAGATGACATGACTCAATTAACACACATTCTCACATCCCTTGTGGAGAGCCTTCCTATAGGAGTTGAGGCTATCAAAATTGTGAAACTCCATATTTATGTTAATAGCTTTGCAAGGGATGTGCAACAAGCTAAAACAGGTGTGTTGGTCAGGCATCCACAAACTTTTGTCCACCCATCCTTTTCCTGAACATCTATTTTTCTTCAGAATTTAGTTCCAACCTGCCTCCTAAGCGCTCACTTAACAGTGATGCATCTTTAGGCAATCAAGAACTTCCAATGAAGTTAATTAGGTGAAGCAGTTGTGGCTGGAACAAGACAGGATGGTAGATCTGGAGTACCAGGGTTGATGACCAACGTGCTAAACTGATATTGCACCACTGCTGCATACCTGTGTTTACACTCCTGAACTTTATGAACCTCTTTAAGGGGAATCATCCTCAAGGGCTCCTTCTCCTAAGAGATAGAGTGATAGAGAGAGAGAAATAGAACAAAGAAACATCAACAGCATGCAAGGACACTGAATACAATAGACAAAGTATGTGCAAAGTATGTGCATAGTACTGTTGTCCAGGTGCATGCTTCACTAATGACCCTCAGAGCGGGGACAAGACCCAAGTTTGAAGAAAATGAGCTGTGTCTAGATGATATGACTGAAAGCAAACAAGAGCATGTTTTGTCAAAAGGCAGCTAAACTAGTTTGGGATGGTGGAGCACATATTGATAAGATCTCATTGCTCCCCCAGACATAAATACACGTGTGCTCGCACGAACAGACACCAAAGAGCCTGTATGAACACACATACACGCGAACACAGAGACACAGGCAGAACACAGGAACGTCAAAACAATGGTGTACAAGTTGGGGCAAACTCCTCATCTTTTATCCAGGAAACAGACTTCAGATCAGCACAGAACAGATTCGTGGACGCAGGCCCTGTAAGTACTGGGACAGAATGTGACATGCTAACAAAACAGAAAGCACAGTACTGAAAGATAAGTGCTGTCTGATCGAGCTTTAAAAACTGTATTTTTCCATCACTCCTCTTGTGCAACCATAGAAAGTTTCTTGTGGTTGTCATGTTGAAGTGAGTGTGGACAGAATGTAGTACCTGCTTCTCCAAAATGTGCTCGAAATGTTCTGTATAAAAGCCCCTGGGAACTTCGGTATCTTCCTAATTAGTGTAACCTTGTTCCCAATATACTGTACAAAGCCTTAAATACCTTCCAAATGTCTAATAAATGTCTGCTGTATTCTAGTACATCTCCCCTGTCAATGTAATCCACCTATCTATCCATCCATCCATCCATCTATCTAGCCACGTATCCATCCATCCATCTGCATGTTGCATATGTCTAGAGTTCACTCACCCAGCTAAGGTTTTGCCAGCATTCTGAGAGTCTGAATTGCCCAGACGCTCGTCCAGCAGTAAGTGGATAAAAGCTTTGCCTTCTTTAGAGAATCGACATATAAAAAACTGGATAAATGCTTTAGTGCACTGACTGCATCATCCACAAAACTATGTAGAGCACATTTCACTGAGGACAGCTTCAGTATCTTCACTCAAAAGTAGGGCTGGGGTGACGCGGTGACGTAATTGGTTATGAAATTACGTTGATTAGCATAGCATTGATGCGTCGAAAAGATGGCTACGCCTACTAAAAGAATGGATTCATCCGGAGTGCAAGCTGCAGCTACAAACAGTCGCTCGTGTGCATCTAAAGTTGTGGGAGTGTTTCACACAGAAACACAACAGTGTGGTGCTCTGTCAGCTCTGCACAGTGGAGATGATCACAACAGTACAACTGCTATACACGAGCACTTGAAGATCAAACATCCCGTAGAGCTTCATCAACACAGCAGCAGGACAGCACCTGTTTACTAGTTTTTCTTATCTTAGCAGATTATTTTAAGATAAGATTATTGTGTCTCTAAAAGTCCAGTCAGAATGTAGACTTTTAGCCTTTTTAAGCATTTATAGATGCACGCGTTTAAGGTACCCTTTATATATACGCACCAAATCATCCATGGGTTACAAATCCATAACAAAATAATATTTTTTTTACTCCTAAAACACTCACATTAGAGTAATCTAAAAATTAGTCATTAGATTAATCAAATAATCTGAAAAATAATCGTTAGATTAATCCATTAAGAAATTAATCGTTAAGTGCAGCCCTACTCAGAAGGCTAGTGGTTATGATCCAACCCTTAGCGTAAGGGCTGGGGCTGAATCTGTTCTACCTCTTCTCTCAGAAATAGAACGAAGCCTGAGTAACAAAATAATCTTGTTTTGTTTAAATTCTGCTGGGAAACTAAATGGACCATTCTGTCTCCACTCATAAATGTGCGTTGTCTAGCGCTGGAACTTCTTAATGATCTGATGTAACCTGCAACCCTTTGCTTTATTTCACCTTCCTTTCTTCCTATGCTACTTGGCGTCAGGTTCTGTTCAGTGCATGCTCCTGAGGGCTTGATTTGCAAAGGAGCAGATGGAACACAGATTCTCCCTGCATGCGTTGTTACGTTCAGTAAGTGTATACGGACATGCTTAAGATGATCAGCGATTTTAAGGTGAGACTCACAAGATCAGATTTGAAGTAGCTCATGGAGTTCTCCTCCAAAATGAAGTATCTTCGTTTCCAGTTTTTCATCTACCACAAAGCAGAGACACAGAGGAACATTACAGGTCTGACTTTTACACAATCACACTAACAACAACAATGGTTAACTTATTTTCCTCATTCAGCAATTTCTGAACTGGCTATAGTGCGAGACCTCACTGTAGTCTCTCTAGATCTTCAAAACCTTTGAAGAGTCTCTAGAGGTGGAGTTCATTAAGCTGTAAAAGCAGACTTGCTCACCACAGCGCCCTGTTTGACACAGTAGCCTGCCTTTATCACACTCTGCTCCTGAGCTGGTCTACACAAGAAGTAGGGAAGGTGACTGTGAGGCCGCTTCAAGGTCTCCTTTTCTCTGCCAGCGGATTGTCCATCGTCCCCCTCCTGCTGAGAGACAGAGGTTGTGTGAACGACTGTGGGTGCAAGATGGCATACATAATGTGGAGTGGAGGGGGTAAGACTCCCGGTGGACCAGCTGCTAAGAGCAAATGTATTAACTTATTCAAATAAGCACAATAACACTCAGACAAACTTATGGAGAAGAAAAATTACAAGTATAAATGAATAAATGTACAAATAAATAATTAAATATATAAACATATGAATGAATAAATGTACAAATATTTTTTTTATTAATTTATTACAATATAATATAATATAATATAAACATAACTAAGCACTGAGTAACCAAAACAAGTATTAGATGACTACAAATAATACTGGGCAGCAGCCACAAGAAGAGGTTTTAAAATGGTTATAAAGATAAAGATATGGGTACACATAAAATGAGCTAATGAGGTCGATTTTGATTTCAGGTTGCCTAAGGAAATAAATATAGAGCGGAAGAATATGAAAAAGTAAATGCAGGCCAGGATCTGCTGGGAGACAGACTACTGCAAATCTTGCATGCCACTGATTTGAAGTATGATGTTCAATAGTCAGGTCCGGTCAGGCCCGACACACGTATGAATGCAATTTCTTGGAATTAGTTTCATTAGGTATTACCTGTGTGCGTGTAACGATAGGCACTCCCCCTATGATCTCTGTCCGATAGGAGACCTGCTTTCTGATGCCCTGAACATCACAAGCTGTTTTCTGACTCTCCGGATTATGATCAACGTCACATGACTTGGGCACCTACAGAGTTAGAGGCAGCAGGAGAGACCGAGAGAGACAGACAGAAACAAAAATTAGAACAAATAAAGGATGATGATGAAGTCTATGTTTTACTTAAAGCTGCAGTGTGCAAGACTGTTTTGGTCAGAATTGAAAGAAGCAGACTAATAATTGAATTCCTTCAATATGACAAAACAAAAAAATGTTTTTGTTATCAGATAAAGGCTTGTGAGATTAACTAGGGCACTGTGGTCTGCTGTAACTTCTTTTCTTCTATTCCTAAAGATAACCAAAGTACAGATATGCTAAGAAAAGTCAAGTGGAAGGTCCAAAATGGTCTGAATTGGACTGACAACTGCATCCTATTTAAATCTAGCTGAGTACAGATCCAGCTGGCCCTTATGACACTGTATGGCCAGGTCGTTATCTCCTGGGCTTGGGGCTGATTTCCTTGGGAGGTTCCTGCCATGAACTATATGACGGCCATCTGTAGCTCAGACTCACTTTAACAGATGGACATGGTATGTAAGAAATATTTACAACAGGTCTCTGCTGTGAACACATTTCACACCTCTCCACAAATAAAGCCAAGCCATCATATATATATATACACACTATACAAATACATTATAATCCATGACAAATTTGCTCACCTACAAATAAGAAAAATTCAACCTCTGGTTTTTTAAATCACATTTCCATCAAATCCAGAAGCAATATTGAATGATAAACTACGCATAGCGCAACTGCTAAACAGACAGAAGCTGATTTTACGGCTATGGTGGCAAGGGGTTAAAAACTAAAGACACTGGGTACGTCTTCACATGTTCATGTCATGAGCACAGGCTCAAAAAGAAAGTCAGGCTCAATATCAATAGGTCAAAAACACAAAATCAATATCAGGCTGATGAACACGTATATATATGGCCGTTTACTTTCATCCTCGGAAAACACATCCGTAACTGAGTTTTTTTGTTTTATATTCTTTCAACTTAATCATCAGATTCATCCGCCCAGGAAAGGGGTGCGAAGCACAGTCCCACCAGCCAAGACTCCAAATCTTACACAGTGCTTCAAATGACCAGCCTAAAACCTAAAAGCATTTCAGTTACTCCTCCAGTCTGGTCTACTAAGACTGCCTCTACAGAACACTAGAAAATATGAAACTTCCTGTTATCGCATGTGTGTAAGTACTTATGGGTCATAAGAGTCCAGCCAGGAAAGTGAAACACACAGAAGAAGTTTAGGAAAACATGTGAACACAAATTGCTGAAGGATTGTTGAGGGTAACTTGAACAATAAAACATCCTGCTACTCAGCCCGTGTGACTCACGCACATCAGAAGTCATCACTGTGAGAACTAATGCAGTCACTGACCGGACTTCTCCAGGCCTCCACAGACGAATGAGCTTATGAGATCGCTAATCATAATGCTCAGTATCCTGTTAGCAGCGCAACACATACTAACAACAATGGTATAACTACTGTGCTGTGTTTGGTCCGACAAGCCCATAATGTAATATATAGATAGTGGTGGTCTAATAATCCACTGTGCAGCAACAGCCAATAGTTCTGGAAACACTGGAAGCTTAATAGTTTGATATGCAAATGTGCTTCTTTCTTGTCTATTTAGTACTCTCAGAAACAGCTTCTTGACAGCTATACATCCTTGCAGAACCAAAGCGTTGAGAACCACAGAGAATGGATGGACAGAAACACTGGATCAGAAGCAAGCCTAGAGCTCGATCATCTCTCAAAGAGGAGTTTTAGGAGATATTTAGGTCTTACATGGCTGTTAGGGAAGTCCCATGATCTCTATATCTTCAGGGTCTAGTTTTGAAAGCTACTGTCTTTTACTTACTCCTTAAACTATCACTGTACTGTAGAACCATTATCTAATTTCCTCCAAAACATCTTGAAGAACATGTACTTTTTGATGGTTTGAGAGGTAATAAAAAATAAATAAATAAAAAAATAATAATAATAAGGTGTTGTTGTGTATGTGTGTGATTTGTGCTTGCGCTCTCACAGTAATTTTAGTGGCGTTGTTGAGTGCGTTGACCCATTCTACAAGGTCCTGCTGATCATTAGCTTGCAAGAAGAACTTCCTCATTCCTGCATTAATGACTAGTATGAGTAAAAAGAGAGAGAGACAGACACTGAGTGAAAAGTAATTAGAGCATAACAATCAATACTTACACAAGTCAACCACATAGTCATAAACCAATGGCATGGGACCAAAAGTCTACACGGCTCATCGACAAAGAATGAAATTTCATCTGGCATGTGACAGTGAGAAGCTACAGATAGCTGTTAAATTTGTCTAGACTTGGAGTGCCAGAGAGACTACAGGACTTTAAATTCAGCAGGGCGAGTTGATGAAGTGAACAATGCTGCAAGCTCTGCAGAGAGCAGGCTCCACAATGGACGGCATTCTTTCTATCTGACAAGCACACCCTCACACCCCTGTGTGTTCTACTTTATGCTGAAGGGCAACATTCATGCAACATCACAGCACTTATTACTACTTCTGAGGTGCACCCTTTAAAACACGGGTCAGATGTACACTTACACCAGCGCTGGACAGTACTGGATCTATTGATTGTGGTATTCTAACTCTGCAGAAACAGGTACGTCACTCTCCAGGAGCTCTTTCTATTGATTGGGCTTTTAATAGAGGGCCTTCCTTTTTTGTCTCATCATAAAAACCCACAAACAAACAGGGCAGCGGACAAGACAAACACTTCAGGACTGAATCCAGAAGATACAGTAACAGTTTAACAATTCAAATGTTTTATGTTAATTAGTTTGCAGTAGTGATCATGTTTGTAGTGAAAATCATGTTTGATTTTAATGTGTCCAGTCTTGACACTGAAGAGGACATTACAATTATTTGGCAACACACAGCAAAAAAGAAAAAAAAAGTTGTTACTGGCTCATTTGCACATTGCAGCATCCAGCAATATCAGTATTACAAAGGCCAGTATCATGATAATGACTAATATGGGCTATTCTGCACAGCTCTACTGTGCCACCCACACAGCAAGTGAATGAGTGACTAAACACTGATGGCTCTCTTTTCTCTTTGCCCTGAGCCTTGACCTGAGCGATGAATCACAGCCCTCTTACTGTAACGCACCATCCTGGAACACTCATTAAAACATGACTTCAAACCACAGGCTCCTTAAAACGGGTTATTTGAATGATTTCTCTAAGGGAGTCTCTAAAGGAGTTTATTTCCGGGTATGTTTTGCACTATTCTTCGTGTGAACTTAAACACTACGCTGGGACAGCAGAAACCAAAAAGTTAAATACCTGGAAATGGTAAGATGTTATCTGGTTGTTAAACAGAAGAACAGTAAGAGCATTACTACAGCTCACAGAAAGGCAATGCACTTACCAAAGCAGAACTCCGCTTTTGGTCTTAACTTGGTGGCATCACTGACCTGCCAAGGAACGCACAAAACCAGACTGCTTACAGAGGTAAGCGCTTAGGTCATCATTCCGCTGCACAAAGTACTAGAAACTTTACGACCTCATTAAGTGCACCAGAATGGAACTTGTTTTACGACTTTGTTAAGAGATACTGACATTATTAGGATTTGCACTTGCCTCCATACAATGGTTTTGTTCATTTTTGTTTACATCCACTTAGGAAAAAAATAAAGATTTGCTTGATTGTGTACATAATTTGGTGTATTATACAGAGCACAGAAAAGAGTTAAGGCAACTACTGAATAACACAGCTAATGCTTCAGTTCACAAAAACAGAAAAAGTGAAGCTTGACTCTACATGAGGCTGTAAATGTAGACATTGTGCTGACTGCAGTATATCATTTTGAACGACAGTACAACATAATTAGCTTAACTTGATCTACACCAGGGCTTCACCTATTGATGAATAGAGATTCTTAGAGATTCTTTTGTCGATTAGTTGATTATTCTAACAACAAAATTTTTAAACTACTCTAATGTGAGAGTGTTAAGAATGAACATTTGTATTATTTTGTTATGGCTTTTTAACCAATGGATGATTTTATATATATATACAAGGGGCTGTGGAATTGCTGACCCTGTGCTGTGGGGGGGCATGGCCATTCTAGACTTAATGTATTAAACGGTGCCTTAAACGCACGTGATCTATTAACAGTAAAAAAAAAAGACAAAGTCTACGCTCTGACTGGACTTTTAGAGGCACAAATGACACATATCTACACGCTTGTGGACTGTATATGTTGGCAGACCCATTTGAGAAGCAGCTACGTGTGTTTTAAAGCTTTTAACAGTCTTAGGTATCTACACTGGGCGACTCAGAAACGGTTAGCAATGCAACTTTTCAAGTGACACTACTAAAAGAAACATGTTACACGTGTTAATAATCTTAAAATAATCTGCTAAGATAAGATAAACAGGTAAACAGGTGCCGTCCTGCTGCAGCTTGCGCTCCGGATAAATCCATGTGCGGCCATACGCTAATCGACGTAATTCGTAATTGATTGCGTAGACACGTCGCCCCCGCCCTACACCATCAGGCAGGGTAGCTAAATAGCTAAATAAGGCAAGTTACAATATGCTACTTGACATAATACCTTAACACTTAATGATTTACTGTCTTTTATGACCTTTCTGTCTTTAAAGCTTGTTGACCATGAATGAGATCTAGACCCATAAGTTCTGGTGGGTCCCACTAAGGTCTTCCCAAACTAAACCAACTATGGCCACTTCAGATATTCACAGTTTTGCATCCCATTCACTGGATTTAATTGGTGGCACACCTCAGTGACAAAAGAGCACTGAATCACAGTAGAAATAGGCTAAAATACTAAATAAACAGTTTCCTTTCATTTAAAGAATAGCAGACTTGGCCAACAGTACCACACATCCATTAAACCAAGCCCCACCCCTTCCCTCAAACAAATAACATGAACAAGAAATAAATCTTACTTTGGATATGTAAGTGAGGTTGAGTGAGCCCACACATTCTGCTCCTATTGGCAGATTCTGAAAGACAAAAACAAACCAGTAATTATAGAAGCAACTTCTGCAAAACATGCAGCTTTTGACACATTAATAACATTAGCATTCACACACTAAATCACCAGGTTTAAAAGAGAGTGTAAGTGGTGTACAGCAACAGCAAGAGTAATTTCAGTTGAACTGAAAGCACTGCTATAGCACAATAAAGTTTCAAAGCTTTTGGCATTTGTTTTGGAAGCATAGCATAAATGAGGCTACCTCAGCTAACAACACTTGATTCAGACAGATTTCAGTGGACAGAGTTCCAGTTCATCATTAACAATCTGTATATTCTTGGCTTACCATGAAGGAATGCAACAAATTTCTAAATAACAATTTGAGTATTCAAAAACTGGCATCTTGAATGGTTACCCAAGTACAAAAGTACCCTTACACATTGATCATTATAATAATTCTCTTTGTTAGTGAAAATAAGACTTGTTTTACATACAAGTATTGTTTTCTGTAGTCTTGGTATTGTCTAATGCATGGTTCACACTACACGACTGTTTGAGTGGTCAGGTCTTTGGGCCGTTCACACTACATGACCCGTTGTGCTGTAATCGCGAGTCTTTCAGTTGTTGTGGCTTTCACACTACATTACTGATCGGCGACACGGGGTCATTCAGGGTCACGAATTAAATATGACTTGCACCCTGGGGAACTGCCCACTCATCTGGCTGCTGTCCAAAAACACGAGAACACATGGGAACTAAACGCATATGAGAAATGGCCATAAGTGTGTTAGTTTCTCTGGCAAAGCAAGAAAGCAGCCCAACAAACTGTTAACTTGCCTGATGATATTTTATTACTGGAAACAGTCGTTTAGCATATTTAGCCCAGATTCTCGCGTCTCTGGCAGCGCCGTAGTGCAGCGTCTCCATGCTGTCCCTGCCTGCGTTTATGGGTGAAGCGGTGGGGAGGGGCGAGTTTTGTGAGGGAGAGAGGCGGGGCAGTGTGAAACAAGCAATATGGGAGAGAGAGGCGAACTGGTTCTCTCTCTCTATGCGATCCCATTGGCTGTAGCTAGACGCTGCTGTTGACTTGCAGTCACCGATTGGCGTACATATTAAACATGCTAGATGTTTGCTGGGTGTCTGCGATTAGTCAGCGACAAACTTTTCAGCAGTTCACACTACACGACTGAGCGAGTACAGAGTGAGCGGCGATTCGCCTCCAAGCAGAGGTTTTTGTCGACAAACTACAAAAAAAAACCAAAAATCTAAAATTGTGTAGCGTAAATTAGGCATTAGCATTTCCTGAGATTTCCTGAGATTTTCACTCCTGAAGGGCTATGAATGCAGACAAAAAGTCACACTGCAAACTGTAGGAAACACAAATCACAGTGGTTCTTTACTGAAAACCTGACAGTGGAAGTCTGAGAGCCAACTGAAAAAGTAAACCACCCTCTTAAGGCTGAAACTGTATCTACAATACAGTCTGTTCATCTTCGTAGCCCATGTTGCACACAGACACAGTGCTCTGTAGGTCCAGGCCAATGTTTTAAAGCCCCTGTCAACACACAATGATTGACAGTGGTGTCTTGCTGGCAATGGAAATGGCCTTGTGCCAGCGGCATTCGAATGAGAGCACCTCCCACAGAAAAATATATCAGTTTACTCTTCTCCACCTGAATGGTAAGTAAAACGTGCAACAGAAAACAAGCTGTCTAATGTTTATATAGAAATATAGTCACAATTCACAGCTATTGTTGGAGAACTAACGACAGGCGGATTACCGAAGTTATATCCGTAACCTGAAGCTCCCTAGCTTATTGCTCGACCACGATCCTAAAACGGGAGACAATTGCAGCACAGTCTCATTTTTTCAGACAAACAGAGAAAATGCAGGGAAACACTGTGCGCCTTGATGTTATTCCTATGGTTAAGGAGTCCCACTAGCCATTGCACTCTCATAACTGAAGTAAATCACTCATAGTAGGATCCTGCTGCAGGTGACAAATGCTGGTAGGAAGCAGCGTCTAACTACACTGCAAACAACAGTGTCATAAACCTTCGTAACAAACACAGTCAATAAATTTAGAAAAGCTTTAATAACCAAGCCGATTGGCACTCAGAGCGGTGAGAAAGCTACTACTGTATGTGAGGGCAAGGTATGCAAGTAGCTGGCATTACACACTGTTAACTTAGATTGGTACTTTGGCAGATCTGACATCATCTATGCCAAAATTAGTCACATCCAACTTGAGCTGAACAGAAAGGCACAGCAGGAAAATAAAAATACAATAACAAACTCCTAGCAGAACAGAACATCATTTTTCTTTCTCTGACAGCTCCTAGGCAAAAAATACATCTAAAAAATTAATAGATGAAAATCATGAATATAAAAAAGCAGATAGATCCTAAAAGCTGAAGGTTACATCAATAGAATGGCGACTTCTGACAACATTAGAAACGCGCTCAGGGTATCCTACTTTTAAGAAACCTTTTAGGTTATTTACAGTAAAAACAGGTAAGGAATGTTTTCAGTCCACCTGTGTACCACATAATCACAAGGGCCAGGCCAGAAGAAATTTTTTTTTTAATTACTGGATCGTTTAACAACCCTAAGGTAGATGATGAAACATTCATAGACCTAGATTAATAGACCTAGACTCTGAACCAGTTCCATCACCACCTCAATAAAACAGGCCCACAGAAGCAAGCAGGGCAAGGAGAAATACCCTCGTGAAACGCCCCTTTGGGCCACTGATACAGAGTCTAATTTTGCGTACCTGTGGGTTATCCATGTACCAGACCAGGCTGCCTTGCTGGGTGTCCAGGAGAAAGTATCGCCGCAGGAACTTGCCGCTGTTCTCCAGCTCCTCGATGTCGAGGAAGCCGCAGATGCGGTTCTGTCGGTCCACGTAAGGCATCGCTCCTCTTCACTGCTCATTCCCCCACTTCGGTATCACCGCCCAGCTGTTGGAGGACAGAGAGCGGTGGTCGGAGCATGAGAAACAGCACGAGAACTGGAGAGCGAAGGAGTGAAGCGAATGAATGGTGCGTTATAACAATAGGAGTGCATGACAATATCCAAGAAGTCCTCCTCCCCCCTTCTTTTTTCACTTCTTTGGCTGCGGGCCAGCAACCCAAACACTGCCGTTAGTCATACTCTCACATCAATCCACACAGGATCTGAATCATGGCATGTGCGGGCAAAGAGTAGCCCCCGTTATGACCAAAGTATGAAGCTTGTAATCAGAATCATGCACAGGACCAGGCATCGATAAAGGTCTATGGGGCTGACTGAGCACTAGCAGGTACCTAAACACATCTGTATTGTGAGCCGATAAGAAAGACTTTAGACTGATGGTTGGCTGGCTAAATTACATTCTGCACATTATTAAAGTCTGCACTTTTTGATTAGCTTCAAAATGGAATCAGTCAGGAAATCATTTATCTAATTTACACTTAAAATGTCCACCAAGCAAGTTTTCCATTTTCAATATTTTGACTTCATGAAGTCAAACCAAAAATAATAAAGTCTGGCTGGCTATCATATTTAACAAATAAGTAACTCCAGAGCACTAGTTTCAAGTCATGATTCAGTGGGTCAGACCATCACTCTAAGAGCTGATCAAGTTAAACAGTCACACTAACCAGCAGAGAGGATCTAAAGAGCTTAGCTAGCACAATAAAAGCTCTGCTTTAATTCTGGCAGACTTCAGGACGGACACAAGTTTAGATGCGGAGGTGTATCTGGATCTGCAGCCTGATCAGCTCACCTCAAGTCAGCTTAGCAAGGGGGCTACAGACAGAAACAGTGTGACACTTGCTGCTCTACTGATACTGATAAGTGTAGATGACAAAAACTGACTGAGACAGCAGCTGTAGCTGAAGTGATGGAAAGCTGAATTCAAAGCTATTCTGTTAGCTGCCATTAGGCTAAAGATGTCTTAGTGAGAAAGCTCAACGTACACACATAGATTGGTTCCAGTGAACTGCAGAATGACACCCATTTTAAAAATAAAGACCAGTTTTAGAGCGAAAACCAACATGTTATGTGGTTTATGTAGCTGTTTAATGTGTGTGGTTTTACAGAGATATTTCACGCCCGACTACTCCCTCCTTCCACTAACGTGTTCCCTACTCAGTGACCCCAGTGGCCCCAAAATGTGAAAATGGAGAAATGTGTTAATTTGGTCACTTACTAGAGAGATATATACCAGAAATCGTTCCACATCGACATTTAATTTAACTATACCCACCAAGAAATGTGTTGTACAGATGCTTACTAACAGTATACTACCCCAGCTGAAGAAGGATCTCACCACTACTGAGAACACATGTGCAAAGCACTTGGATCTCCTTCACTGGTGCAAAACAAGAGGGAGTAAATACCTGTGGCCGGCACAACGGGCAACAGCACATGCCAGCTATATCTGTGCTTGTGAAGAGAGCATTGGGGCAGCTTTCAAGATGTATAGCGAAGTTCAAACACTTCTTGTCAAATCTAGCCCAAAAGCTTTTTTGCCCTTTAGAATGAATATATGTATAAAAAATAAATAAATAATACAAATATAGAAATATATTTCTTCCACCACTTACTACCACCCTCAAAGGATACAAGATACCCAGCACAGCTTTTTATTTATAAAAAGTTTTTTATTTTTAAAATGTACGAGTAGTGCTGCATTTAAACATACTCAAACACAATGATTTTAGTTCCATGTTTTACATATGACTTTTACCTTCAATACAGTTAAACATGACTAAACATGGGCTGAAGGTTAGGGATTCGGTCTTGTGACCGGCTGGTTCAATCCCCTGGACCAACAGGCCACGACTGATGTGCCCTTAAGCACAGCACCTAACCTGCATCTGCTCCCCGGGCGCCGTCAATAGGGCTGCCTATTGTGTGTATAAGTGTGTGTATATGTGGGTGTTTCACTTCACGGGTGGGTTAAATGCAGAGGTCAAATTCCACTGTGTGCAAGGACAAGTGGCAAATCGTTGCTAATTCTAAATATGCTGTCTTTTACAAACCCGAAAAAGAACTTATGACCCTATGTGAAAAACTGGTGAGATCATTATATTAAAACTAACAATACCACTAACACCATGCTTTTTGATGACTTTCCTTATGAACTTTGCTGATTTTTTTAATTACACATTTTTAATGGGGGGAAAAGTTCTGGACCGCAAGCAGGTCATACTAGCACCTGCATTCCCTGATTATGCAGTCACTGTTGTAGAATACTGCTTGCTGCTGTCAACTTCAAAAAGCATGCAAGCCAAAAAGGCAGCATATGCCTCTCCAGAAGGTGTTCAGCAATACTGGAGCTTCACAGCTCACTCACTAATACTGTGTGTTAACAGGAACCTGGAGATACAGTCCACATCATGATACAGAGGCTGTATCGATATAATGTGAAATATAGCAATACTTAGCAAAGAGGTTTACTGTTTTTAATGGCATTTTAGGAAAACCATAGTAAAAAAAAACCAAAAAAACAAAACAAAAAAACACCATCATATGCACAGATTTGCTAATGCTAAAGATAGCAGTGAACCTCCTTCTAGTGGGTGGGGTTTTAAACACGGAACCACTGCCACAAATCTTTACATGTAAACCATTAAGCCAATAAATCAATTAGAATCGACGTCACATCACAAAGCATAATATTGCGATACTCAAGTGTACTGACACTTTCTTACACCCGTAATTAATTCGGTCCAATAGGATGACAGAACCTGCATTTTAAACTCTATAGCAATCACTTCTTTCTTTTTGGGTCTGGAGAACATCTAATATTTCCATAAACAATCCCAACGTGTGACACGTCCCATCTGTCCATTTTAGAAAAGCTTGGGCTCAGAGTCAGCAGTACGTCTGGACATGTCTTTGACTCAGAACCATACAGTACAGTACAGTACAGTCTACAGTACAGCAGGCTGGTTTCTAATGCAGTGTTGTGTGAAGGGTCAAATGTCACAAGCATTCAGCTGTGGTTTTAGACTCTTCTCACACACTTCTCTGGATATCTTTAATCTTCTGACATTAACGAAAAACAGAGGATAAAATACCTCAAATCCTTGCAATCCCTGCACAAGGAACATAAATTTTACAAATGTTGTTTACAAATTTATTAATGCATTCTTTTACACAGTGGCGAGGACCAAGTCATACTTGCACATCAAGGTCTTACAAAGGTCTCATTTCATATACATATGTAATTGTACGCCGTTTGATGTTTTGTTAGCATTTTACATTGATCCTAATCTTAAACTGTTACTGCAGCAACATTTATGGAATGTGTTGCAGACAGTGATTTAAGAAGTAATGTACAAGGCAACGTGGCCACCATCTTGAAAGCCGCCATATTGGATCAAGGGCAAGTTTTTCCAATGGAAACGTGTTTATGTAGCAGATCAAAGAAGAATACAATTACTCAGAAATCAGATTTGCAATATTTCTTGTGGTTCAAACTTTATCAGCACAGAAAGTTGCAACTGCAACCACATTGAACAACATGTTCAGTGTGCTGTCCCTGGTACTAAACACAGATCTGAAGGCGCAGTTCACACCAGGGACAGCACACTGAACGTGTTGTTCAATGTGGTTGCAGTTGCAACTTTCTGTGCTGATAAAGTTTGAACCACAAGAAATATTGTGGTTCTACTATACTATGATGATTTTTGTACTTTTATATGATGCTAACTGCTTTTACTTACTGACAGCTCAGATCTGTCATATTAAATTGTTTATTAATAATAAAATTTCTTTTTTAAGTATTTTTATTATTCATATTGCTTGTTTTTGTTAACTCATATTTTTGCTATAGACATACAATGACAAATTATATTTAGTTATTATTATATTGGTGAAGAATCTTAAGTTCCGCAAAATACGTTTTTTTTAAGGGCTTGCTGAAATGAGTCAAGCAGAGAGCTAAAAGTCAATAGATGGAGAGAGTGAGCAGTCCCTCAGTCGCGTTCTCTGTCAAACAGTGGATAAAGACAGCATTCTTCTCTCTGCTCTGGAGGCTGAGACATTTATGGCAAGAGCTAAGGACATAAAGAAATAAACAGACAAAGCTTGTGACCAAAACAAGGCCTGCTGTGTCACTGGTCAGAGAGAGGAGAACAATGCACAACATGAGTCATCTAATCAGTGTGCACCCAACACACTCGTACCAAGTTCTAGCACACAGAGTGGGCCTTGTGCTCTAGAATGTTCCAGGATTTGTTGAGGGCCTCGTGCTTCAGTGGCGGTGAGAATATGACCTGAACCCAACCGGAATTGTATTAAACAAAAGGTGCGCCAGTCTTTAAGTTGAATGGCTGATTTATATGGTTCCACACCCAAATAGGTGGAACCATATACACTGGTTTGCACTGTTTGTAAGCACCGACCAAAAACGAATGACATTATTTATTTCGTTTGTACCAAAAGCTCACAGTTCACAGTAAACATACTAAAACAAAATAAACATGAATAAACATACCAAAACAAAACACGACGCATATCGTCGCTGTCTCAGATGTTGCTGTTTACATTAAGTGAAAACTTTGTGACGAATGGACCAACAGAAATACTCTGGTACTATTGACATGCATTAAAAGTGAAGTTGATATTTTGGAGATCTGGTTTTTCTTTGGACAGCAAAAATATACACTCTAGCTATTATGGTTTTGATGACCTGTAGCAATATACCAGGTTGGTTTTGAACGAGCCTGCAATCCACAAGCACTGAATATAAGAACGAATCATGTGTATGAAGTAAAATGGCCCAAAACATTCTGAACATAACAATGCAATTTAACAACCATCTCTGCAAACAGTTAGCAACCTCATAAGCTCATTCACTCCTACTGACATACAGACTTTGTTTAAAGTTAAAATACTTACTGAATTATTTACCCTAATGCTGCAACTTAAACAACATATGAGACCTACATCATACAAGCTTCAAATGTCAACACTGCCATAAGTCATTAAGCCTGTGTAAGCTTTTTCCTATGTTTTAATTACATCAAATATTAAGTAACTGTGCAACAACATTTGCAGAGAAATGGCTGGTAGCAAAGTTGGGGTTATTTCTTTTCAGGTCAAAGGATCAACAAAATGTTGGCTTTGCTCTGACAGTTGTGCAGGTCCTGTAGATTTGCCAGAATCTTTAAATGCTAGTGCGATGCAGAGACGCTATCTCAGTCCTATTCTCCTTCCATCTCCGTCATCACGGTTTTAACTTCACCTGAAGCAGGGAACACACAGCAAGTCTGGTCTTGTCATAACGTCAGTTCTTTTCCAGACCAGCCATGTTTTTTTTACACCTCTAAACTGACACTGAATGCAATGACTTGTCTGTCAAACTCCCGTCATCCTCACAGCACTGTTTTCATAAAAAGTACTACATTTAATAACAGCTTCAAGGAAACGCAACAGTATCTTTTGGTCTGTACACTGAAAAGGCTTACAACACAAACTGCTCCAGAACAAACATGGTTTAGTGGCCAACAGCACTTCAATCAATACCTATATATTATCTGTTCACTATGAATGTTTTTCACAAATTTAAATGTATTTGTACAGTGTTACAGAAATCTGGGCCCAAGCCCCTAATTACCAAGCCAAGCGAGGCAGTGGCAAGAGTCAAGGAAGAAACCTAGAGACGAACCAAGACTAAAAAGCAGAACTCATTCTTCTCTGGAAAGACAGCATAAATAAAAAAACAAATTTGACAATTAATATGAGCAAGGCATGAGCCTGCCATGAGATTTTAGAATTTAGACGTACCCAATAGATCCTGTTCATTCTCTAATAAGAAGCCTAACTACAATAATAAGTGGCCATGCAGTGAGTAATGTGACCAGTGCAGCAAAAACATTGAGCCGAGCTGAGCTTTATGCAAACAAATTTGTCTTCATTTTTACAGTCAAGGCTGTGGGTACTTCTGTATTGGTATTACTCAAAATGTTACTCTTATGTAGCCAATAATAACAACTGATGTCAAAAGTAAATAAATAATCCAGTGACAACAAAAATCTGTGAAAAAAAATTGCATTATTCAATAGTAACCAATGACAAGTAACTGGTACTATCCAATAATAACCAATGACAGAAGTATGTGGTTTATCCATAATAAACAATGGTGAAGGCATTTAGGTTCATCAATAATAAGTGATGATAGAAGTGCTGGGATCCTCAAATAATAACTGAAGAAAGAAGCACTTCGAGACGGGTACCTTTCTTTTCTAATAGTGTAGTAGTACATATTATAAGTAGAGATGGAAGGATCGATCGGCTATGTATCGGTATCGGCCAATTTTTAATCAAAATATGTGATCCGCCGATATTTCTCCAATTTAGAGCCGATCCCGAGAGCCGATCGATGGCATTAAACAAATGAGCCTAATTTCTGTATTTCCAGCTAGCGTTTCATCCAGGAAGAGGAGAACCCCCTGCCTGCAATTCCTATCTAAACCGCTAGGTGTAAATACATACCCTTTAATTTTCCACAGACTGACTAAAGCAGCGACGTCGTAGAAAAAAAATGCACTGAAAGTAAGCATGGCTGTTGTTTACCGTACGTGATACAAACTCATCCAGTACGTTTTTAAATTAGTAAAATCTGCGTGTCTCGTTAAGGAACCAAGACAAAGACATTTAA
Source organism: Megaleporinus macrocephalus (assembly GCA_021613375.1). NCBI lineage: Eukaryota > Metazoa > Chordata > Actinopteri > Characiformes > Anostomidae > Megaleporinus > Megaleporinus macrocephalus. The sequence continues at coordinate 12,828,417 of CM038712.1, read as the reverse complement.
CACTACTAATCTGATACGGCACTGCATGCAGCTGAATACTAGGGGTGTAAGAAAACATCGAAAATATTGAATATCGGGATATTATGTTTGATGATAGTGTATCGATTCTCAAAAACACAAAATCGATACACAGATTCCTGGCAGACAGTGAATCATTTTGTGTTGTGTTTAAACCTCTGACCACTAGATGACAGTGTTGTAATTTATTTTTAGCCTCACTCCAACATTAACAAGCAGCACAAGGGCGCAATGCTATTGTATGCATTGACAAACCTGTTCATAGAGTGGTGTGTTTTAATACAGGAATTTGAAAAATTGCAGTATATATCTTTGCTTGCAGTATCGCAATATATCACGATATATTGAATCGTGACCGCTGTATTACGATACGTATCATATCGTCAGGTTCTTGCCAATACACAGCCCTACTGAATACAGTGAGCATCAGCAAACAGCAGAGCTAGCACGCGCAACTAGCACAAAACAAACAACCCAGAACACCGTGCAGACCAGATCTGACCGATACGAACAGAACAGCAGCAGCAATTCAGGATCTACATTTAATGATTGCAGTATGTCGTTTAAAATACCCAGAGTCTGCGTTTAATGACTGCAGTTTTTACTGCATTTATTTAATTTGCTTTTTTTTCGTTGTAAATTAAGGATATATTTGTTTGATTTACTTTGTTTATTTGCTGCTAATTTTGTTTAAAATATTATGCTGTTTCACATGAGCTCGTTAAAAATGGTAATAAACCAGTTTCGTCCATGTGTCATGTGTCTGCCGTGTCGTATATATTCATGGCTATAGCTCCTTGTTTGTACCTCCTAGTAATGGGAGAATAGGCAAGTTCATACGACTGTCACAATCATGAAATTGTGACTATGATTAATTACACATGTATACATTTTTATGACCACTAATATTAACTTTTATATTAACTGCAAGCCTGAAGTGGCCAAATTGGCTGATAACCTTGAGTTATAGCATCAAGCCAAAAGTTAGAACTTTTGTTGTTTTCATAAAACCTGTTATGTGTCTCAGTAAACACTTCATCAGCTTCCTTTTATTTACATGCATTTGCCTTAATCCAAAGGTTGAAATGTAATATCTGCAGAAATCAGTGAGAGATATGCAATATATGAGATATGAGTATTTTTCTAATGATTACTTTCTTGTAACGAAGTCTGATTTTCCAGTAATATCTTTGCTTGCTTTCGAACAGTACAGTCTGCTTTACATTATCGTACCTGGGCCAATAACTCCTGAAGCCAATAAGTTTTGAAATGTCTCTCTGTGATTGTAGCTTTGCTTAAGGTTGACGGCTGTTCAAGTACATCTGTGTCTTCCACTACTCCACTGGTGCTAACGGAGTCTGGCTGGGGTTGAGTAGGTTGTCTGACATGAATTGTGTGAAAAAAAACTGATATTTTTCACTTCTCACCATTTTCTACACACTGCTGTTTGCTGCTGCTTCTATTGTCACGCATGCAGGTGTTTTTGTTAGCCGGACACGTCCATGTGATTGGATGCTTCCCATTATATTATTTTCCTCAAAATAAATAAATAAATGAATTAATTCATTAAATAATAATCAAAAAGTTGCCACCTGTCATGCAAATTAATATTAGTGCTCGCAATTTTACCTGCAGTCTGGAGTCCTACATCCCCAACTTCAGTCAGCGGCATATTGTTGTTATGTATATAAAACTCACAATGTTTGCATGTTTCAAGCACGGCAAAGTCAACAAAGTCACTTTGAGGGGAAGATGGTGCATTGCAGAGAGAGTTACACATTACGGAGTTACAGATCAATTTATATACCATCCACAACAACCCATTTTTAAATGTAACGTTGACCATGGTGAAACAGTTATAAAACAAAACAATTATAATAATATTATAATTACATACATTTTCAGCCAGAAGCTTATCTCGTGAAACAAGGTCTTATCCGGCAACATATGTGCACCTTTGTGCAATACCAATACACAGTGCTGGACTATATGGCCAAAATTTATATTGCGATATACTCCTTAATTTCGGTCGATAATTCAGATAACGATATAAATAATTTCAAGGCCTCAGAAAAACTGCCAAGAAGCCCTATAATGGAAGTCTGTATCTACTTTATTAATATAACGAGGCAGAGTTTCTTATTCTTTTGTAAACAGATTGAACAGATTAAAACAGTTGTGCGTCAGCCCGGATAAAGAACATAAAAAAATTTAAATGTTACAACGCAGTAAAATTTTTGGCTGAACATGTGCTGCTATGCTGCTCACTAGATAATGTTATGAAACTCAGTCAAACATTTGCAGCTAAAGTGTAGATGCTTACAAGAAATATCTGTCGGCACTCTGTGTTTGTTTTGTGTGTAATTTGTTTTCACAGAGCTTACGGAAAGCTTACCACTTGCATACGAACACAGCGAAGAAGTAACGGCGGGACTGTTGTGCGAGTTGGTTAGAAATTATAACCATTATGTATCTTCGCCGCAGCGCAGAGACAGTTGTTTTTCTTTGTTTTTGAATTAAATACAGAACTACAAGCTCATCCACCATCGCCATGTTTGATTTACTCCAAACTGCCTTCTACTGGAAGTGTTGCTCAGCAACCACGTAAACGAAGCTGACTCTGAGATTGTATGTGGCAGTGATGGTTCTTTCACTTGAAACGCACACAGACATTTCTGCACGTAGAGGGAGAATGAATTAGCCTTAAATCAGCCTTATATTTATTTAGCTTCGCCTCGTAATACAGCGGTGAAACGTACTATACATTTATGTACTGCTGCCACTGTCAGGTGAAAGGAACAATTGCAATGTACCGATGGGCCATGAAGGTTGATTCCGTGGCTACCCTGCCGTAAATATTACATATTGAAATACCGCAATAATGATATTTCCGTTACTAAAACATATCGCAATAAGTACCGTTATCTAATTATTGTCCAGGCCTACCAATACATAAATACCACCAGTCTCAGCTCTGCTCAATATTTTTGCCACACTGGGCACATCATGCACTGTCCGGCCATACCCCAATGGAAAATTAACAGGGTCCATTGGGGTACGCTGCCAACCAACGTAAACGCCCAGCAGCTGGGTGAACTTGTAGGTAACTGTGGAACACAAGTGAGCTGGAGATTAGGGAATCGATACGTGACCAAAAGGTTGCCAGTTTAATCCCCTGGACCAATGGGACACGACTATAGTGCCCTCTAAGCGAGGGCACTATAAGGGCTCCCAACCACTCCGGGCAAGTGTGTATGTTCACTAGTGTGTGTATGTGGAGGTTTCACTGCACGGACGGGTTAAATGCAGAGGTCAAGTTCTGCCGTGTGCAAACACAAGTGGCCAAAAGTTCTACATTCTAAAATTCTGTCCCTGCATCTCCAAACACTACTATATACAACACACAGTACACTAATAAATCCACTGCTTAAGGTGGTGCACTATTTCTGACATACTATTTTGCATGGTATTATGCGGTTTAAGACACTGTTTAACAAGTGGCTCAGACATGATCAGATTAACCTCCTCAAAATCCTAGAGAAAAGCACATTTCTAAGACGTGCACAGTCTTAGCAAGCTAACAGAAACATATGCACTTCTTAATCAGAGCGAGAATTAAGTTGTTTAGTGTAAACAATCGTCTTAAAAACACATGCAGATACCCTAACTTAACCCCAAAGTTGGGTTCGATCTCAAAAAGCCCTCATTCTAATGCCCAGGCAAAAAACGTCAAGAACTGAAACAACAGACAAAGCAAAAGAGCTTTACACTTGAAACTTTGTACCACATACAGCACAGCACTGAATGCAGTATTAAACCTGCAGCTTTAAAGCATGCACTGCAAAGCAATGCTCATAAATCAACTCTATATAAGTATAGTCTATATAAATTGCCCAACACAGCAATTCCAAAAGCCTAACAATTCCATAGGACGTCACACCTCTGGAATAAAATGAGACTGCAATGAAATGGTGGAATTTTAAATGTAAAGAAACATTAAAACATTTAATACTCCATGCACGTAGAAATCATAATACATTTTCCATACAGTGAGGCATTTCCAAGTGAAATGCACTATTATGGAGGGTCTCTGAGCCGAGTGTTTCCTTCAATGATAACTGGGAATGAGGGGGGTTGATAAAGCAAAAATGCAGTATCACAACACTTCAAGAAGTTGGCACCATGTCATGTCCTTTGTTTCTTAAGTTGGAATAGACAAACATTTAACATAATGCTCTCTTTGTATTCAAGCCTGCAGCTTGAAAGTGTTTTTTACTGACAAAGTACTGACAAAATCCACCATGAGCACAGAAAAACATAATCCCAGTCCCAAAATGGGGGTTCATGGGCGATAACCTTTTGCCTTTTTTAAAAGCAGAGAACGCCAAATCATGCATATAAGGCAAAGTCCTCCATTAAAAAAAAAACCATACAAACCAGATGTCTGAAGTATTTAAGCATCAAAAATATTACATCAAATGATCGCAAATATACTGCCTAATGCTGTTTTTATGTTATTTAATGACATTAGTTTGTGGCCTTTCATGGCAGAGCAGTACATTTAAAGCATCACAAGAAAGTGGAGCCACTATATTACTTAACTTTTTTTATATAGAATATATCACATATAGAAGCACATGCTGGTTCCCTCCTCAGATTGTTGACATTGGTTCCTATCAGCACTGCTGTACAGAGATCACTCTAAAATAAAGCATCTCACATCAACTCATTCTAAATGACATTCGTTTATATCCAAACCAACTTTAATAACCAGGGACATGAACTATAAGGTAAAAAAGTCGTTGGGTTAACCTCACAACAGCCAAAATAACCAGAGTTAGAGGCTGAGGCTGAATCTAGAGGAGCCCAAAATGATTACTGGTGTGTTTGTACATGACCTTAGCCAAATGAAGCTGGACCTGGTTAAGAAGATGAGCCCTAAGCCTGTTTTAGGGTTAATCTACAATAACGTGTTAATAATGGACAACAAATATATTGTGCTCTGAGAAAGTTGGCTGGAAAAGTTTATTATTCGGATTCGAATCATCCGATCCTCCTTAAATAGTGCAGCAGTTACATGCTGGCACATGAGGAGCTAACTTCAACCAAATCTTTCTTCAGGCTTAAGCTTAAAACCGGCACCGTCTTTAACCTTAAACCTTGTGGCAGAATTTAAGGTGGAACGTGGCACCAAATGAGCGCCATTTAAGGTGGAACGGAGAATTCGAATAAGAAGCTAACTTCAGCCATGTCTTTCTTCAGATTTAAGCTCAATACCGGGTCCCTTCACTAACGTCAAACCTTGTGACAAAATAAAACAACAAATAAAAAAAGCCCAGTAACGTAAATTTAGCAAGAAGCCCATCTTTAGCTGTTTGCTCTGCTAACCCTACGTACCTAGCAAAAGTGGAGGGTGGCCAACAAACGCTAGCCAGCTAGGAGCTACACCGCTGTCAGGTTTTATCGAAACTACACAAAATACACCAGATACGCGTCATATTGCTTCACACCGACTTAACCAAAGGTAACGGAAACGTTTAAAATCACAGAGAAAACACGGACTTCGAGTATGTGAGTGTTATTCGCTAGCTAGCGAGCTAACGCGGGTGGAAATCTCAGCCAGACCCGGTCGCGTAACGTCAGTCACTCTGTCCGCTCTGCGGGGACTAACTTACAATAACAACTCGCTAAACGAACTTATAAAGCAGATATTCAGATGGGAACGTTTGCTTTAAACAACTCACTGGGGTTTTGACCGGCCGAGAATGTGTGACCAGGTCCGAGAAGCTGATTCAGCCCACATCCAACATAATCCAACTCCCTCCGCACTTCAGTACTTCAGCACTTCAGTTCACTCCAGCGGCGCTACAGCGCGAGACGGAAGAGCCATGACGTCACACCTATCGGACTCCTTTTTAATCTCCTAGAATATAAACAGATAGAGAGAGAGAGAGAGAGAGAGAGAAAAGAAAGAAAAAAAGAAAGAGAAGGAAAGACAGACAGAGAGAAGAGAAACAGAAAGAAAGAGAGAAAGACAGAGAGAGAGAGAGAGAGAGAGAGAGAGAGATCACCTGACCTGATCTTACCTCTAATAAAACCTCCAATGCACCAAGAGGCAAATGGTTTTATGGATTTATTTCATATATATATATATATATATATATATATATATATATATATATATATATATATATATATATAATTTTGAAAGAGTCCAGTTTGAAGAACAAAGTTTAGTTTCAGATTTCTCCACGGATGGACGAACATTTTTATTGTTATTATTATTATTATTGATTTAGCTTAACAAAACAACGAATAGTCAAAGCAGACATTAGATGAACTGTAAATAAAACTGGGCTGCCACAAGAAAAAGTGCCATTATGGTTCATAAGCCGGTCCAGGTGGTCACCAGCAAAACATACAAGGTGTTTTGGATGCTGGTTTGCTGGGCAATAAAAACTGATAAGCTGGTCACCAACAAAACCAGCATATGTTGTGTTTTCACACTGGTGACCTTGACCATGACTTCACCAGCTTAGATGAGCTGAAATGCATGCATGGACTTCATCCATCCCTGTGTTGTTGGATCCCCTGCTTCCTGATGGACAGACCACAGGCTAAACATCCTCATCCACCCTCACCCTCAACATCCCTGTAACAACGCAGTAACTGTTCTGGTTGTTCTACAGCTGCTGTTGCCCCATTCTCATCCTGCCACATCAAGCTATCCAGGAGGTACGTCTACCCCTATGTGTTCCTCAGTATCAGTTTGAGATAAATGACTGCAATCGAGATTTACAAAATCAAACACAGGAGATTGCAGAAGTTTCAAAAGAGGGTTCAAATGCAAATCAGGTTTAGGTTGTTTTCTCCATTCCCCCAGATTTTGGTATTCTAAGTTTGATTATTTAGTTTTGCATTTGACTTCCACATTTAACCCATCTGTGCAGTGAAACACACACATACAAACACACACACACACACACACACACACACACACACTAGGGGGCAGTGAGCACACTTGCCTGGAGCAGTGGGCAGCCCTAGCCACAAAACCTGGGTAGCAGTTAGGGGTTGGGTGTACTGCTCAAGGCCACTTCAGTAGTGTTGGTTCAGGGGATCGAACCAGCAACTTTCACACAAGGCCCGTTCCCTAACCTCTAGTACACGACTGCCCCTCATCACAATTATGAGCAAACTGAATGAATAAATGATGAAGCTTTTGTAAGAACTAGCCAAATCATAAAGCACTATCAAGAAATAGTGATAAAATAGTGACGAAAGTCAAACATCTTCACTAGATGTGACAGCAACGACTATAAGGTCATGTAGAATTTTGTGCTTGGGATTTCTCGGATTGTGAGAGATATAAAAAGACTGAACTGTCAGAAAAACATTCGAGAAGCGAGAACAAATATTAGAACAGATTTTGTTGAAAACCTAAAAGCAATTCAGTAGATGCTCCAAATAATGAATAATTATTATGCTTGCACTTTGCTACACAGTCCAATTTCAGATTATCCAGTCTGATTGTGTGATTCGGGCTTGTATACAGCTTTTTGATCGTTCCCATAGAGAATGGATAGGATGGGAAAGTGCATGCCAATCTACTGAACTTCTGCTTCACTGACAAACATTGTTTTGCATACACTGACACAGGGCAGACCTCCAAACTGCCTCTATTTACTGTACCCAAGCACGAATCCACAGACCTACTGACCCGCACTCCTCTATTTGTCGTTTATGTGCAACCATCCAACCTTTCTAGTTATATTTAGATGTTTCTTCCTGGCGCTGAAAGCTAAACACCTTGTACCTAAAGGTTGTTTTTACTGGCTGTATTTATTTAATTGAATAAGAGGGTGGTCAATGACTTTCTCACAGTATTCCAAGTTAACGACACACGGTTAGACCTGCACACACTTGTATTGGATTCCTGTATATACCTGCAAATAAATGCTTTAATGAATGAAAATGAGAAATCTGTTGACCAAGGTTTCGATATGACCCATATATTTCATCTGATGAAATATTGATTATAATAGACAAAGCAGAATATTTAGTCATTGTGAAGCTTCTGTGATCAAATGTAACCTTCCAGATACAACTGTTTATCTATTCAAATCTATTGGCAAATATGTACATAAACACAGTGTAAGCTCCACGACTCAGCCAATCGAGAGGTCGTTGTCACCGGAATTCTAGGTACCTCCGGACACACGCACACACACCCCTGTCACCATGGCAACACATCACCCACAGCTTTCACCCATCAGTGTTAGCAGCAGCGGCTCGTTAGCACTCCCTATATAGTCTAGCTACGCGCTCAACTCAGTGCGTGGCATTGTGTCTCTACTGAGATACTGTGTGGTTTCAGCACCTACCTGTCTGTGGTCTCTGGGCCATCATTTTAAAGGGTCTCTCCACTGGTCCAACCAGACTTGGCTTCTCTACAGCGGGGTCCCGTCACACTCCCTGGTAGTGATGGCCAGATGAAGCCTTATGAAGCATTGAAGCTTTTTCTCCAGATGGTTCAAAAAAAGGTTCATTACTCGAAGCTCCATGTGCACACGAACCCCCCTGTTGACTAAAACTTTTATTGTCATTTCAACTATTTGCAATGGCCTCTTGCAACTTTGTGAGCATGGGAACAAGTACATACATAAAACACCTTCATTTCATTTTCTGTGTTTCATTCGTTTGTTCATCTGATCTGTGTTTGATTGTGTGGGTCAGTTGATTAAAAAAAATTATTTCAGTCAGTAAATAAATCCAACATGACGTAAGATATTGATGTTTAAACTGTTGCAATGGTTTTAAGAGATGAGGCAGTGATTGTAGAGTGATGGTGACTTTAGATTTTATTAAGAAACAATAAATCAGGCCAATACTTGAACCACGTCCTGAGCCAGCGAGGCTTCACACGTCATCAGTGACATCACTTGCCCTTAATCCTCCATACGCGCTTCATAAATGACTTTCTAGATTTCTCGACACAAGCTCAGAAGCATCGGTATCATTTACCCATAACTACTCCCTGGAGCCCAAGAGGACCTGCAGTCCCTCTGACCTGCCCAGCACTCACCTCCATCCCACAGGCGTCCCCGTGGAGTGAGGTTGGTGGACCCACAGACTTCTGGACTCGTTCCCCCTAGCGAGTTCGTTTCCCGACACTGCTGGTCTGATTAATGACTGTTTTTAGTTAGCATATTACCCTCGTTGAGGGTGGACCCTCTCTGTTTGAGGCAGCCACCGGAGGTTCACTGTACGAACTGTCCACACAGGGCTGGATCCTCTCTTTCCTATCTGCAGGACGCGAGGTACTTCTCTGGTTCCCCGTGCACAGCCTGAAGACACAGTGATGCTCCAGTGAGGCATCGAGTCTACACCCAAGGTCCTGTATTCCAACCTGCCTCCTCCCAGGACTGCATCCCTGCCTGCACCAAGCCCACTGCTCTCACAACTCCTGGACTCCTCGCGCTAGCGAGCCTCTGGACTGTTTTTGTTTATCATTATTGACTGCTCTGAGTGAATAAACCTTACAAATGAATCATGTAACACCTCTTGAGTCTGAATCCTTACACACAGATAATAAACAATGGCCCTGTATAATTCATATTGGTGTATCCTTACAAGAATGGGTGCTACAGCTAATTTTAGGTTTACATTGTATTGCTCAGTGTTAGAAATGATATAAGAAACTTTGCTTGTGGAACAACTTGGTGGTCATGGTTTAAAGTTACTGTGTAATGATTGAGACTTGCAGTTTGTACAATGCTAACAGGTGCCTAGAAAGCTTTCCTTTACAATTTTTTATTTTGGACTGACCAATTGCTTTTGGTATGCTGTAGTTTTGGGGCAAAATTAGTCCAGCAAATTAAAGCCATGTGCATTGTGATACACACCATGAACAACTCATCATTTGGGTTTGCCAGAAAGTTGCTGTCAGTAGGAGTTCCAAGTTCCAAACCCTTTCACTCATCCAGCAGGAGGACGCCTGCTGAGTCCCTATGGCTTGGCCAAGGAGCTTCTCGGTCCCTTAAAAGAAGCAGCTCCTTGGTCAGGACCGCGAAGCCCTGCTTGCTTTTCTTCCCGTTCCGCCCACACGGAAGCCTGCTGCCATGGTCTCCAGAATGTGTTCCTCATTAGCCGCCAGTTAGGACTAGCCGCCCACTCAGGCAGCTGTTAGACAATAAGGTCTTCAAGAAGAAGCTTTTTTGGGCTTAAAGGTTGTGACGGTTGCTTAGTGGGGCGAACGCTCCTGGGGGTAGAGATGCTGCTAGGTGGTTCAGTACTTGCCCTGTCCTCCAGACGGAACACACAGGAGACGGCAGGTGTGGTGCAATGGAGACTATTTATTGGGCTGGGGAGCACCCACACTCCACATCATCACAATCCCAGATAACAGCAGTAGGTAGAACATACAGGCTACAACCTGAAGCTAACCACCATACGTGCATGCCTGTCGACATCTCTACTCTCTCTCGTCTCTCTGAGCAATGCACTAAAGTGCGCATGCGCTAAGTATAAGGCACTTAAGTGACCGTCACAAGGTATTGAACCATCAGCAATGTTACATATGAAAAGTTAAATAATTTAAGTATATGGGTTTACTGTTGCCTTTGGGTTGCAATCTAAATTGCAATCCAGGTATTCAGTGATGGTTTTGTCCCTGAAACTTTTAGACAATATCATGGATACTATAAGCCCCGATAAATTAAGTTTACTCAGGATTTTAGAGATAATTCAGTTTTTTAGGTGCACTAACAGCAAGCATGGAGTTAAAGCCACTCAACCTTTTAGGGTTAACAAGCTACAATAGATCACCCAAACTACACTGTTAAAGAAATTTAAACATAAAACGTAATTGTAACATTTTCAAACTGAGATTTAAGAGAAAACTCATAATCAGATCTATCTATTCCAACATCAACATTAAGGTAGATGCTAGAATTGTCAGTAATTTAAATCTTGTTACAACCAAACTGACTACTACTACTTACGAGCCAAAACATGTAGTGCATTCAAAGTTGCATTTTAACCAGATATTACATGTGAATGTGTTGTTTCTTTGTACAAAACAACATTTAAAGGAAAATTAAGAGGTAATAAACCAAAATAAATTATGGGTTACTCCACCCAGTATTCTCTTATTGCTTGTCTCTTTGAGTTTTCTCTACTTACCATAATAAGTACACTTGAAATTTCAACCACATATATATATATATATATATATATATATATATATATATATATATATATATATATATATATATATATATATATATATATACTACCGCTCAAAAGTTTGGGATCACAGTGAAATTTTCTTGTTTTCAATGGAGAATAATATGACTATATGCAAAATAAGCCTCTATACAAAAATAGGTTTTAATACAAACAATTTTATTCTTTAAATATCATCTGATACACGTAAATGAATTGTGAAATTGACAATTCTGTTTGTGAATTGCTTGAAAATTGCATGAAATGAATTTCACTTTAAATGCAAGTCAATGGAACCAGAAATAATTCCACGTTTTTTGGAGCAAAAACAATCACAAAAATGTAAAATTTTCTTAGGACAAGATGCAGCATTACTAAAATACTGCAATACAAAAATGTACAATAAATATACAAATACAACATACCATGTCAGAGTCTCTCACAGTGATACACAGTAGTTATTGTTAAATGTATTACATGGGATGGTTATTAATTAATTAATGCTTAATATCAATAATTTTTCACCATCATAAACGCTGCACATAAAAATTCGGTGGTGATATCTGATTTATAAAAAGAGTCTGTATTTGTGTTATACATACTGTGCTGTATCACCTCCACCGTAAATAAAGAAAGAAAGAATCAAAGTTTCTCTTCAGGGAAGCATTTCACCTCAAACCTTTCTAAAAGACTCTGTTTACATTTCAACCACCAAATTATGACTAAAAAGGTCAAATCAGAGAAATTCCCACCTTAAACATTTGTGATTCCTAATTAACCCTTTTTATTTGCAACCTGGGTAAAAAATGACCTGACTGAGATTTTATTCTCTATATCTTTACAATAAATGTATCTCATCATTCAAGTATCGTTTCATCATTCACAGCATGGGTCAAAACTGTATATGTACTTATGTATCCACTATGGAACTTAATAGGAACTATTGAGCTATTTATAAACATTTGCAGTCAGAAACATATTTACAATACTATTTATGTCCATGAAGTAAATGAATAAGAATTAAAATAGATAGTGATTTAAGGTGATGGTGGCACAGTGGTGTAGTGGTTAGCATTGTCACCCCATAGCAAGGCAATCCAGGTTGGATTCCTGGTCCGGACCATTCTGTGTGGAGTGTGCATGTTCTCACCATGCTCGAGTGTGTTTTCTTAGGGTACTCCGGTTTTGCTCACTCTAAATTGCTCATAGGTGTGACTGTGTATGTGAGTGGGTGTGAGTTGGCCGTCGGGGTCTTCTCTCCACCCCGTGAACCCAACTAACAGGATAATAATGAACACTTGGATCATTAAATAATGAAATAAACTGATTTTAATAGATTGACCAAACAGACACTCAGCAATACGTAAAGTTCGAGCCATGTCGTGGATTAGAAGTGGTTTGCTTAGCTTGTGCATTAAAGGGTTAAGTATATTAGCCTGAGCTGTAGTGAGTATGTGAAGGCAGGCAGTAATCTGCATGTGTTTTTTATGACTCAGTTTGCAGTGGATTATAAAACTGTGTACAGAAGATTATCAACACAGAACATTTAACAACCCATCTGCACCTGTGTAATTACCTAACTGACGTATAAGTAAACTTATATTGGGACTAGAATAGATGAGTATGTTTAAGATCATACAATCAGCTACCTTTTAGAAACACTGTCTACATAATATTTATCAATTCAGTTTAACAGAAGTCTAGATTCATAGTCTTAAAATCTTTCCAAACCATAACAATAGTTTTTAAAGTTTTATGCAGGTTGATTGATTTTGCATATACACTACTGTGCAAAAGTCTTAGGTAAAAGTCTTTATCTAAGCAAAAAATATATATTTTTAACAGTAAAAACACCAGATACCATTAGAACAGATGTGAATAACCATAAATACAATACAAAGTAACATAAATATCTTATTCTGAAAGAAGTAGATAATATCTTGAGCTCCAGTTTGAAGAACTAAGTGTAGTTCCAGATTTCTCCTGGACGCCCCAGACATTGTATGAATGTATTTAGTTTCTTCAGCAGCAATCTTGATTTAGTCAAACTAGGTATTAGATGATAACTGCAAATAACACTTCCAATATAAAGGCTTCCTGTCTGGAAGAATAGGTTTTTATATATAATGGAATAAGTGTATGAACTCTTGTAAAGTACTGTACATGTACAGTCTAATCTGTTAGACTTTAAGTAAAGTTAGATGTGATGTTAATGTTAATTTCATTTATCTCTAGCTAAGATGTAACATTTTTTCACGTCATGCCACATTTCGAGAAGTGTTTTCAGGGATGTAGCATTTCAAGTGTTACACTATTAATTCCCATCCATCCATTATCTTCAGCTTTATCTCGCTAGTGGGGGTCATAGGGGGGCTGGCTCCAATCCCAGCGCCAATCCCAGCGTCATCTGCATGCAATTTTAGAGTGAGCGATCAACCTAATCTGTGTTTGGACTGTGGGAGGAAACCCACACAAGCACGGGGAGAACATACACACTACACACTGAACAGCCCGGACTGGGAATCCAACTCAGATCATCTTGCCGTGAGGCGACAGTGAGGGCATCTAAACTTTTGCACATAGTTGATTACTGAGTATCGTTAACTCATCACAGTTAAAAGAAAACCCTTCGCACTGTTGAAATGAAAAAAAGAGTTGTTTACTAATACTGTGGGAACACTGTTCCTTAATCATCTTCCTTCTGATTTTTCCATCTACTTATTGATTTTCTTTTTCTAAACTACTGTTGAAGCTGTTTTGGCCTGGAGTTGGTTTAAACACCCAAAAGTTTGGAGTGCTGATCTCACAACAAGCAGATCAAATGTGTGAGGTTTGGTATGTTAACACACAGTGTTCTTAAATCTTGTTAATAAAAATTTAGTGCACGATATTGATTAATTTATTGTAAAGATATTATTTCAAATATAAGGTGTGCCATAACTTTTACACAGGGAACAGTTTCTGTTTCACTCAATATAGTTGCTGTCTGAACAAAAGCTTGTATTTTTAAAATGATGACTATGCAGAAGAAAGAACAAAAAACTTCACCCTTACAAAAATAAGTATACTTAAAGTTAATTTTATGGAGTAAACTTAAGTAAAGTTGAAGTATATTTGTCAAGTATACTCTATGTGGTTAGTATACTAATGTTATTGTTTTAGTAGTACACTTGTATATGTACTATTTTGATACTTCTTGGGACTAAATTGGCCCACTTTTTAGTTTATAACAGTGTACTATTAAGTATACTTTAAATGTAAGATAGTAGGCTTCACAACTAGTTTACATCTTTTGTACTGCAACTACACTAAAACTAAACTTAAGGGTTTACTGTTAGTTCACTAGTTTGTTCATTCATCTTCAAAAAAGATGATCACATAGACATACACACACGACTGCACGTCTTTTGTAGGAAACCCACACAGACACTAGGAGATCATGCAACCTCCACACAGAAAGGAAAGTGGTTACTGTGAATCAAACCCAGACTCTTCTTTTCATGAAACAGCAGCTCTACCCACTGCACCACCAACTGCCCTTCAGTTACAAGTTATATACTTCTATCGCACATTTAGTTTACTGAAAGTACACATTTAAATATACTCTCAGTAAACTCTCTAGTTTAGATGTTTTCAAACTGAAAGTATTTCAATATTTTTTTATTTTATTTATTATTAAGTGAACATAATATAATACTTATAATTTACTGCGTATATATTATTTTTGCACTTCAAATATTTGACTAGGTTTAGCTTTTACTTTAAATATGACTTTAACAACATTTACTTACTCACCAGTGGACACACATAAAAATAAACACAATATGCTTGTTAAGAAACATATTAGTATTCTTTAGAAATCTTTATATGTATAAAAATTCCCAAACAAATATTGTACTGTATGTCTTTTTTTGCAGGGCAATAATACTTACTTATACTGTTCTTAAGTATATCTCAATCAAAAGATTAAGTACAAGTAAAGGCCAAATATACTTAGACTTTTCTGTATACTTGTCAGTATAAACCCAAGTATAGTTAAGTATAACTGTGTTTACTATATCACTGAGAAGTATAGAAAAAGTTAACTGAAAGCATACTCATTTATTTTTAGTTTAAAAGAAGTATGCCAATGGAACACTTAAATAAACTTCTTTTTATAGGGGTACTTTTAATGTAAATCAATTTAACCAGATGTTGTTTTTTTTAAGATTTTGGGCCATTTTGGTCCAATTATCAATGTCACAAAATATCAAGGGCAGCAGGTGGTATTGTCAAAACCCAAATGTAAAACTGTGATCATGTGTTAAATTCAGCACGTATACATTGACTGTGCGTTAAATTAACAGAACATTATTTGACCAAAACTTTCTTTTCAGTCAAAATCTTTTGCACACGATTCAAAATAACATTATAACTTCTTGTTGACCCAAAGTTGACCGGAAGACATCCATTAACACGTGCTAGCATGTTGTTGTAATATTTAAATCTACATACGTTTCTATTATTATAATACAACAAAAGGTGATTTTGAGCTGTAGAGCAGTGGAACCTCATGATGTCACCAATGAGAGTAAGTAAGCATAAGCTTCAGTACAATCAGTCCAATTAATACTACAGGATTTCTCCATAAAGCGTGGTCAGCTGTTTCTTTCCCACAATTACGATAATGTTGTAGCTCTTTTATAGCATACTCCAGGACATGAGGACGTCATGAGGAAGTTCCTGTAGGTCTCATTTTGGGTATATATACTGTGGTGGGAGACAGCCTTTAGCAGAAGTGCAAGATGAAGCTTGGACTGATAGTTCTACTCCTGTCTGTTCTGGTGGGAGTCATCCCCGGAGGTAAGAATGCTCTCCACTTTCAAATTGTGGATGATTGAGTTGTTAAGCATTAGTGATTTACTAAAACAAACTTTTTCTGAGTGGCTACACTGACAACCCGTACCGCGTCTGTGTTTATCATTTCAGCAACCAGCTGGTGGACGACAGGTAAATATAAAACACGATGCTCATTAATGTAGTTCATGTACTTCTCTCAGTCTGCCAATTGATCCTCTAATAGAAAGTATATACCTCACGTTATTATTCACAGCACATTTAAATCTAAAGATATGCCATACAGAAATCTGATATATGGCATAGATTTCATGTGTACACGTTTATGTTTGTGTACATGTATATCGGCACTGTCCACGGAAAAACATCTTTTTCCAAAATGGCTGCTTTACAGCAAACCTTCTTCACTTTGATTGTAAGTCAATGGAACCAGAATATTTTCTAAGGTATTTTGGAGCCTTTCTCTTGGTCCATTCATAAAATTTTCACACAATGTAAACAACAGTTGTCGTACTAAAATGAAAATCGAGATGCAGAGACATGTTTTTCTTTGGACAGCGACAATATGTAAACATATTCAACATCCAATACATACATGAGTAATATATCATTAGGATATATATGTACAAAATACATATATATATATATATATATATATATATATATATATATATATATATTTCAGAAAATGGTCAATTATATATAGATTGGCATATATGTCACATGTATTTCCACATCTATTTGTTATTTCAGAATCATACTGGACACTGACTACAGGTAAATATAAAACATGATGATAATAATGTTGTGCATGTACTACAAACGTTTTAGTGCAGTACCAGTCAAAACTGTTTTAAAACAGTTCTAAACCTTGACTGATAGTGATCCTGGTAGTGTACTAAAACGTTTGACTGGTAGTGTACTAAAACGTTTGGCTGGTATTGATCTAAAACGTTTGGCTGGTAGTGATCTAAAACGTTTGGCTGGTAGTGGTCTAAAATGTTTGGCTGGTAGTGGTCTAAAACGTTTGGCTTGTAGTGTACTAAAACGTTTGGCTGGTAGTGTACTAAAACGTTTGGTTGGTAGTGATCTTAAACGTTTGGCTGGTAGTGATCTAAAACGTTTGGCTGGTAGTGTACTAAAACGTTTGGCTGGTAGTGATCTAAAACGTTTGGCTGGTAGTGGTCTAAAGCATTTGGCTGGTAGTGTACTAAAACGTTTGGCTGGTAGTGATCTTAAACATTTGGCTGGTAGTGATCTAAAACGTTTGGCTGGTAGTGTACTAAAACGTTTGGCTGGTAGTGATCTAAAGCATTTGGCTGGTAGTGTACTAAAACGTTTGACTGGTAGTGTACTAAAATGTTTGGTTTGTAGTGTACTAAAATGTTTGACTGGTAGTGTACTAAAACGTTTGGCTGGTAGTTTTCTAAAACGTTTGGCTTATAGTGTACTAAAATGTTTGACTGGTAGTGTACTAAAACGTTTGGCTGGTAGTGTACTAAAACGTTTGGCTGGTAGTGTACTAAAACGTTTGGTTTGTAGTGTACTTAAACGTTTGACTGGTAGTGTTCTAAAACGTTTGGCTGGTAGTATTCTAAAACGTTTGGCTTATAGTGTACTAAAATGTTTGACTGGTAGTGTACTAAAACGTTTGGCTGGTAGTGTACTAAAACGTTTGGCTGGTAGTGTACTAAAACGTTTGGTTTGTAGTGTACTTAAACGTTTGACTGGTAGTGTTCTAAAACGTTTGGCTGGTAGTGATCTAAAACGTTTGGCTTGTAGTGTACTAAAACGTTTGACTGGTAGTTCATCTAAAACGTTTGGCTGGTAGTGTACTAAAACGTTTGACTGGTAGTGATCTAAAACGTTTGGTTTGTAGTGTACTTAAACGTTTGGCTGGTAGTGTACTAAAACGTTTGACTGGTAGTGTTCTAAAACGTTTGGCTTGTAGTGTACTAAAACGTTTGGCTGGTAGTGTACCAAAACGTTTGACTGGTAGTGTACTAAAACGTTTGACTGGTAGTGTACTAAAACGTTTGAATGGTAGTGTTACTAAAACGTTTGGCTGGTAGTGTTCTAAAACGTTTGGCTGGTAGTGTTCTAAAACGTTTGGCTTGTAGTGTACTAAAACGTTTGACTGGTAGTGTACTAAAACGTTTGAATGGTAGTGATCTAAAACGTTTGGCTGGTAGTGTACTAAAATATTTGACTGGTAGTGTTCTAAAACGTTTAGCTTGTAGTGTACTAAAACGTTTGGCTGGTAGTGTTCTAAAATGTTTGGCTGGTAGTGTACTAAAACGTTTGGCTGGTAGTGTTCTAAAACGTTTGAATGGTAGTGTACTAAAACGTTTGGCTTGTAGTGTACTAAAACGTTTGAATGGTAGTGTACTAAAACGTTTGGCTGGTAGTGTTCTAAAACGTTTGGCTTGTAGTGTACTAAAACGTTTGAATGGTAGTGTACTAAAACGTTTGGCTGGTAGTGTTCTAAAACGTTTGGCCTGTAGTGTACTAAAACGTTTGGCTGGTAGTGTTGTAAAACATTTGACTGGTAGTGTATCTAAAACGTTTGTCTGGTAGTGTATCTAAAACATTTGAATGGTAGTGTTCTAAAACGTTTGGCTTGTAGTGTACTAAAACGTTTGAATGGTAGTGTTGTAAAACGTTTGACTGGTAGTGTACTAAAACGTTTGGCTTGTAGTGTACTAAAACGTTTGAATGGTAGTGTACTAAAATGTTTGAATGGTAGTGTTGTAAAATGTTTGATGTGAATGGTTGTTGGATTTTACTGTCAGTTGGTATTTCAGTTCATCTCCTGAAGGCATTTAGAATGGGGGAACTTGGTGGCTAGTTAGATAATAATGCCAAAAATGTCTGACTAGATAGGTTAACATTGGGTATTTCAAGATTTTTACCCTCTTAATTTTTACAAATATGTCCAAACGAACCAAGAAGTCTACTAGTGCAATACTTGCTGAACATTTTAATAAAAGAAAATAAAGAACTATCACATTTAAGAATCTATGAATTATGGACTACAGCGTGTCCAGCAGCAGTTGCATTCAAATGACTGTTTTCTCTCTGTTAGCCTATGATTCCTGCTGGTCAAACTGTGGCAATGAATTCAGCAGCTGTTCCTGCTCAAGCTCCTGCATGTACAATGGAAACTGCTGCTACGACTATCACGGTGGGACAACAAAAAAGTTTTAGCGGTCTTCTGTAGATGCTGTTATGGCAATGACAAGAGATAAAGAATTTAAGCGTTGGAGGGTCTACAAGTTATATTGAGGCTTTTAGGAATATCCAAGTAATCCCCAACACATTTATTGTTGTTGAGGTCTGGACTGAACTATAACTGTGATATAAGTGATATTATATAGAAATCCCAGTATCTGGTTAAGTCTCACAGGGTTAAAAAGAATGTTTTCAAAGCACCCTAGAAAAAAATATGTGATGTTTCACATTCGCTTTCTTCACAGATTACTGCTACCAGACAACGTGGGAGACAGATTTCTCCACAGGTCTATTTCTTATTACTAACAGGATGACTATAGAACGACTTTTGGCTGCATTCGGTTTATAATGTCACTGTTTTTGTGTTTAGGTGGAGGGTCATGTGGTGGCTTCTATACTCAGCAAAGTGGAGAGTTTAGCAGCCCTAACTACCCCAGCAATTACCCCAATTATGCACACTGCTCATGGCGTATACAGAGCACAGGAACGAAGATCGTTGACTTGACATTCACTTACGTCAAGTAAGCCTTCCTACTGATGTCTATAAGAACAATGCCAATCTTAATTTAACACAAAAGTAAACGTCTACAAATAACTCAGATGCAGCTTTACTGAATTAGGGAATTGAATTAGTTGTTTTTTTGTTGTTGTTATGTAAAGGAGCCCCGGTTGGTAACACTTTTAAGCCTTTATATGGTGTAATGACTCTAAGTTATTAAGACACTTTTTAAAAAATCACAAAAAGTAACAGATTTATTAGATTTTCTGTAAAATCGCGCTGCACATAGGTTGCAATTGTTGTAACTACTGACGTGATCAGCGGGTGGTGACGTCAAATGGTTGCAGTAACCGGCCGTCGCTTGAGCACAGCTAGCTAGCTAGACATGGCTACTGTTCAGTCTTTACAGTTTGAGCTAGAACACAACATTTCTGACATCAGCGGCGACATCACACACCACGTTAGTGTAAATGATGAACAGAGAGGTGTGGAGGAGAGAGTGGGACACAGTGCTGGAGTTGTTGTGAAACTGTGTGTTGGTGTTGATGGAGAAGGAGAGTGTCTGTTAAAGGAGCTCCGCCTTCTAGCAGGAAACATTCACGCTCAGTAAACAGCTAGATACACTGAATGGGAGTTTCTCTTAGCTTTCACACTCGTTTATTAGTGAAGTAGTATGTTCACTACTAAGGGTGTAATTTCACCTTCAGGATCCACAAATGAGGAGAAGCAGCTGGCGCTAACGCGAAACGTTGTTAGTGGGACACCTGGAGAGAGTCCAGCGCATGTTCACGTTTATGTTTCTTAACGTGGTTCTCCATAATCTGGAGCTTTTGGACTTCCTGTGTGGGGAAACTGTGGCACTGCACTGTGTTTTAGTCTACACTTAAAACCAACAGCCTCCGTCAAGTCTCTCACCAGTGGTGGTCTACTGAACGACTCAAACGCAACAAGACTGAAGTGAGGAGAGCAGAGCGGGGGTCTTTCGGTAGCTGTGTTCATCCACACGTTGCTTCACTAACTATTCTCCTTGTGTATGTTTGTGAAAGCTGTTTAGACTAATATCAGTATTCCCACTGCCTTTTACTGAAACAACATCAACAACACAGTGTACATGGTTTTCTTTAAGCTAGGTTAGCTAACTACCATTCACTCCTTCCAACCGCAGTCAAGTTTAGCGCAGCAATCATTTGACTTCATTTACCCAGCAGGCATTGCACGTCAGAAATAATGGCTGCGTCCGTATGTTAAATATTTAGAATAAAAGCGCTAATTTATACATAAATCTGCTTATATGGAGTCATTACACCATATTAAGGCTTACAAGTATTACCAGCCGGAGTTCCCTTTGAGTTTGCAATTGACTTTAATGCTGGCAAATAAGAATGACATGACATCAGTATCAGTGGAATACCATGGAAGGCAAAGTCAGCTAGATATTTATAGTACTGTTCCTTTGGGTAGAGAGAATATTTAATAATTAATTCAATGCATTTACTTTTATAGCTGTGCAGATTGCATTTTTAGGGTGGATTTTATTTACAACAACAGTTCAACATCCAGTTCTCAACAAGCCAGTAGTAGTTATTTAATTATCACAATGCTAATAGTTTTAATAGTTTTTTTAACTGTCTGTCTATCAGTTTTCTAAGGTTTTGACCACATTGGCTACTATTTATGTAGAGGCTGTAAGTACAGCTCATTTGTACATTTCAGGATTTCAGTTTAGCACTTATTTTTTTCATTTTAGTATTGCATTTTATGTTTCCCCCCGCTGGTTTAATGCTTTGCACTGTTTTGCTCTTTGTTCTTTTCTAAAGAGAACTTCCTAATGTCTAATTTTGGTCTTTGTTCAAGTGTGGAATCGCATGCGACCTGCGAATATGATGGCATTCGTGTGTATGACGGTCCTTCCACATCCTCCCGTTTGATGGGGACACTGTGCGGATCTCGGACAGGGACCTTCGTTTCCAGTGGGAATGACCTGACTGTGGTTTTCTTCAGTGACAGAAGTGGCACTGGCAGAGGCTTTGTTGCCCGTTGGGTCTTGGAAGGTGAGTGACCAGTGTGCTTGGTTCATTTTATTTAATGCTGGACACCCAAGCCTCAGCTCTATTAAAGTGGGACCAGTATGTTTAGTGGACTGGGTTCCTCTTTGAATGACAGGGGCCAGTTGAGCTTAAAGCCCTGCTGCTCCTGAACCCAAACTCATTCTCCACCTTGTTCCACAGAACCCTCAACTCCTGGACCTACAAATGAGTACACATCAGGTATTTATTGTGTTTTTTTCAGTGATGTTTCTGTAGATCTACATCTCATTGATCTACATCTCATTTATAACTGCTGATGTTAGTATTAAACAAAATCAGTTCATATAGAATGTGTTAATATGTGTTAATAACATTATATACATTTGTTTACATATAATAATGTGATCTGAATGAGCAGAAGTCTGGGAAACAACAACAGGTGAATGTTTTAATGTACTTTTACTTATCAACTAATGGTGTTAGTATTGATGTTAGTATTGAACAAAATCAGTTCATATAGAATGTGTTAATATGTGTTAATAACATGATATACATTTGTTTACATATAATAATGTGATCTGAATGAGCAGACAACTGGCAAACCACAACAGGTGAATGTTTTAATGTACTTTTACTTATCAACTAATGGTGTTAGTATTGATGTTAGTATTGAACAAAATCAGTTCATATAGAATGTGTTAATATGTGTTAATAACATTATATACATTTGTTTACATATAATAATGTGATCTGAATGAGCAGACAACTGGGAAACCACAACAGGTGAATGTTTTGATGTACTTTTACTTACCGACTAACAGTGTTAGTATTGATGTTAGTATTGAACAAAATCAGTTCATATAGAATGTGTTAATATGTGTTAATAACATGATATACATTTGTTTACATATAATAATGTGATCTGAATGAGCAGACAACTGGCAAACCACAACAGGTGAATGTTTTGATGTACTTTTACTTACCGACTAACAGTGTTAGTATTGATGTTAGTATTGAACAAAATCAGTTCATATAGAATGTGTTAATATGTGTTAATAACATGATATACATTTGTTTACATATAATAATGTGATCTGAATGAGCAGACAACTGGCAAACCACAACAGGTAAATGTTTTGATGTACTTTTACTTATCAACTAATGGTGTTAGTATTGATGTTAGTATTGAACAAAATCAATTCATAAAGAATGTGTTAATATGTGTTAATAACATTATATACATTTGTTTACATATAATAATGTGATCTGAATGAGCAGACAACTGGCAAACCACAACAGATGAATGTTTTGATGTACTTTTGCTTACCGACTAACGGTGTTAGTATTGATGTTAGTATTGAACAAAATCAATTCATATAGAATGTGTTAATATGTGTTAATAACATTATATACATTTGTTTACATATTATAATGTGATCTGAATGAGCAGACAACTGGCAAACCACAACAGGTGAATGTTTTGATGTACTTTTACTTACCGACTAACAGTGTTAGTATTGATGTTAGTATTGAACAAAATCAGTTCATATAGAATGTGTTAATATGTGTTAATAACATGATATACATTTGTTTACATATAATAATGTGATCTGAATGAGCAGACAACTGGCAAACCACAACAGGTGAATGTTTTGATGTACTTTTACTTACCGACTAACAGTGTTAGTATTGATGTTAGTATTGAACAAAATCAGTTCATATAAAATGTGTTAATATGTGTTAATAACATTATTTACATTTGTTTACATATAATAATGTGATCTGAATGAGCAGAAGTCTGGGAAACTACAACAGGTAAATGTTTTGATGTACTTTTGCTTACCGACTAACAGAATCCAGTGATTTTGACAATAATTTGTTGTTAAAGTTATTGCTGTTAAGGGTTCTTCTCTCCCACTTAGACTCTCCTTCCTGCAGGTGGAACTGTGGTTTGAACCTCGGCAGCTGTTCCTGCTACAGCTCCTGTCAGTACTATGGAAGCTGCTGTCATGACTACTATGGTGAGAAAATGTGTAGATGTTAAAGTAGAGCTGATATTAATATGACTGCGTGATAACATCTTACTCTTGTTTCTCTAACAGATTACTGCTATACAACTACACCTTATCCAGACACCCCAACAGGTAGTCTATATTTTCTGTGTTTAAAGAGAGGGAACTCGGTTAGGCTAGAGCTGTAAACTCTGTGATAATACGAATGTATACCACCATTAGCTAGTGCAAACCTGACAATGTACTGTACAGTGTAGTTACTTTGTAAACTGCTTGCTCCTGTTTGCTTATTGTACACTGCCCACGGTCAGCCTACAGTGGGCCAGTGGGGGCATGTTTGCTAGGTATCGCCCCTTTCTCCATACTTTTATTTAGAACTAAAGTGAAAGTGAAATGAAAATAGATTTTTTTGTTCTCTGAGTTAATTGTGATGTTGTTATTAAGGTTTGTTCTCTCTGTATTAGCTCCTCCTTCCTGCAGGTGGAACTGTGGATATAACCTCGGCAGCTGTTCCTGCTCCAGCTCCTGTCAGCACTATGGAAGCTGCTGTCCAGACTACAGTGGTGAGAAAATCTAGTTTTAAGACGTCTGACTGTGTAGATTGTAAATTAGAACAGTTTATTTAACTGACTAACACTGTTGTAGCTGTGTGGTAACATTGTACTATTATTTTTTTCACAGAATATTGTGGCACAACTGCATATCCCAGTACACTACTACGTACGTATTCAGTACTTACAGTGAAAGGAAACAGTGTTCTCTGGAATATGTGCATCTTTCTGCAGATCTGAATCTTTTTCTGTATTTGCGTCCTCCACTGAACCGGTAGGAGCCAGCTTAAGACGTGAACAGTGGCCTAAAATGGGCCTGCGGTTACTGAGGAGTGGGCTTTGATTCATAGTATTAGATAGTCACTGTCTAAAAAAAAAAACTTGATGTTAATTTTTAGTTTTCTGCATCACTCGAAAGGAGCAGCTGATGTTTCCATTGTGAGACAATTTGGACCAATAGGAATGCTCCATAAAACTTTGGAAACAATTCTGGTTCCATTGACTTATATTAAAAATAAAGAGAGTTTTTGCCCTCTCCTGTAAAAGGATCATCCAGCATTCATGACGGTGTGGTGGGGCATTAGTGCGCATTATTATCTATACTTTCTACTCCTTATATTTTAAACATAGCCTCGTTACTCCTATTTCATTAGAAATAGCCTAGTGCATCCCAAATGTATCAACATTACCATTTTATTATAACATTATAGTCATTATGGTTTTTAGAAGAATGGGGTTTTTGGGTAGGTGGGCTAGTGCACTATAGACCCCTGTGGTACGAACTAATCTTTCATCCTCAATGGCATTTTTTTTCCTTACATTACTTTGACTTTTATACTTTAAGTAGTTCTGAAAGCAGTACTTTTACACTTTTACTGGAGTAAAAAGCTTGAGTTGATACTTCAACTTCTACAGAAGTATTTTTAAACCCTAGTATCTATACTTCTACTCCATTTTGTTTAGATTTTTTTTTACACATCACTTGAACTGCGCCGCTGATGTTTACATTGTGGGAGAATTTCATGATGAATGGTCCAATAGAATGCTCCAAAATAGTTTGGAAATAATTCTGGTTCCATTGACTTACATTAAAAGTAAACACAGTTTTTGCCTTCTCCTGTAAAGTTTACTCCTGTAAAGTTGCCATTTTGTAGATACCAGGTTTTCTTTGGACAGTGAGGAAATATGTCCATATGTTGTCTATAACACAAAAACATGGTGCTATTTCTGATGGAAGGAATTGCTAATATAAAGTCATACTTGATACAATATGTAAGGCTTCTTTAGCAGGATTTTCTTTATTTTGCAGAATTTTACAGTTATGTATAATATTCACTACCTTGTATATTTTAATATTGCTCTTCTACATGCTTATAACTATATTCTAGCATATTATATTCCAAATATCACCAAAATGACAAATTTACAGAAGAGAACTTCACTTTTAATGTAATGGAGCCAGAATGAAGGGATTTTACAGTGTTTCTATTGGTCCGTTCATCATGAAATTTTAAAAAGCAATATAATATATAATAATATAATATAATAATCTAAAAAGCAGCTGTCATTTTCAAATGATGTAGAAAAATTAAAATGCATGTTTTTTTTAGACAGCGATTTTTTTTTATTCCTTAGGTTAAACAGGATGTGATTATATCAGTCAGTCGTGAGAGTCATCATGGTGGTTTAGTTGGTGTTGCTAAGATAGGCTTGTTTCCTCAGGATTAGTTGCTTCCCGCAGGTGGAACTGCCGGGCCAGTGGGGGTATGTTTGCTGGGTATTTGCCCCTCCCCCCATACCTTTCTTTAGAACTGTCCATATTTGTATTTGATAGAAACCGTTTAATGGTTATCTCATATGAGGTTTGATTTATGATTTGTTTAAACAGCGGCCTGGGAAGACTTCAGGGAATTTTTGAGCCTCTGATGTTCTGTTAAGAACTAAAGCTGTTTATTTACATCTACTCTGATTGCCAGTTTGTTATCTGAGTTAATTGTGGTGTCCTTTCTGTATTAGCTCTTCCTTCCTGCAGGCGGAACTGTGGCTATGATCTCACCGAGTGTTCCTGCCTTGGCTCCTGTCATTACTATGGAAGCTGCTGTCCTGACTACAACGGTGAGAAAATCTAGTTTGAACTGTGTGACTGTGTAGATTGTTAGAAAGAACAGTTTATTTAAAGCTGACTGACGCTAACGTGACTGTGTGGTAACATCATACTATTCATTCTCTCACAGATTACTGCTACACAACTACACCTCTCATTGACTCTACAACAGGTGCGTATTCTGTACTTACAGTGAAAGGAAGCAGTGTTCTCTGGAATATGTTCATCGGCCTGTGGTTACTAAGGAATGGGCTTTGATTCATAGTAGCAAATGATCACTGCCCCAAAAAAACATGTATCATTCTTATGTATTTTTAGTTTTCTGCATCACTTGAACAGAGCAACTGATGTTTACATTGTGGGAAGAGTTCATGATAAATGGACCAATAGGAATGCTCTAAAATAATTTGGAATCATTTTTTCGTTTAGCTTCTTATGAACAGCATTAGTGCGTATTACATGTGAAGGCACTATTACTGCTGAACTAATATATATATATATATATATATATATATATATATATATATATATATATATATATATATATATATATATATATATATATATATATATATATTAGAAATATTATAGAAACATTAGTTCAGCAATAATGGTGCCTTCACAGATGGGCAAGTAACACATGTAATGAGCACTAATGCCCCCCCACACCGTCACGAATGCTGATTTGAATATATATATTCAATATATATATATATATATATATATATTCAGGTTTTGGAGCAACACATGCTGCCATCCAGACTACGTCTTTTTCAGAAAAGTTCTTGTTTATTTCAGCAAGACAATGCCAAAACACTTTGGCAGCTGTAAATGCTTTTATTGGTTAATATTAGTGATTTATTTAATGGACTGGCAACTAATTCCACATCATATTCATTGCATCAGATCATTGCTGTTCAAAGAATCTCTATTTTTTGTCTATTTTTAATTTTCTGCATCACTTGAACGGAGCAGCTGATGACTTGTAAAGTTTACTCCTGTAATGTTTACTCCTGTAGAGTTACATCCTTTTACGTATCCTCTTACATCACTGTCCAAAGAAAACCTCCTTTGGACATTGACTTAAAACAATAACACAAAAGGATGGTGCTATTTCTGACTGAAGGTCATACTTGATACAACATGCAAGGCTTCTTTAACAGGATTCAGGGCTCCTTATTATTTATAATATCACACTTGTATGTATGTACTATTGTTTTTCTAACTGCATTAATAAAATTTTTTTATTTGTTATCTGAGTTAGTTGCGGTGGTGTTATTAAGTTAGGCTTGTTCTCTCTGCAGAAGATTTTCCGTCCTGCAGATGGAACTGTGGCTATGACCTCGGCAGCTGTTCCTGCTCCAGCTCCTGTCCATACAATGGAAGCTGCTGTCATGACTACTACGGTGAGAAAATGTGTGATGTTAAAATAGAACTGATATTAATATGACTGTGTGATAACATCTCACTATTGCCATGACTATTATGGTGAGCCAATAAACAATGCTAAAGTTAAAGTGGGGGAATGTTTTGACAAAGCGTTGATGTTTGTTTTTTCTTGTCCTTACAGATTATTGCTCTGTCACTGGTACACCACCTGAGAATGAGAACGCAACAGGTACACTAACACACTAACCTGTGGGCCAGCAGTGTCATAACTTGCTGTTTGGGAAGTTATTGCCTTTTTAAGACATGAGTTTGCTAGGCTTATGAAAGCATTGTCTACTTCACTGCATGTCTAGGTTACCGGACATTAAATTTAGTCTTAAAATTTGTGTAGAAGTTCATTCTTACTACCTTATTTTACTCTCACAAGAGCTGAAGAACATGCATGCCAAAGCATTTCTGATATACATACAGGAAAACGTAGAAGCGCTGTATAGTTTGGTCTTGAAGGTGGCAAATATCTATCTCGACAGCTGCCTATCAATAGAAAGGCTGAATTCTTTAAAAAAAAGAAAAGTGTGGTAATGTATCTGCTTCTGTAGAGCTAAAAAACCTGGGAAAACACATGTCCACCATATTGGATTTCTGAGGAGGTTGAACATCCAGACAAAAATGGCATTGATTGAAAATCAGACCTATCTGAGAACTGTCTGGGTCCTAAAGATCCTAATGATTGACATTTCTCAGTCAGTCTTCAGACTCACGTTGAGTGAAAGGGGCTAGTTTAGCCTTTGCTTGTCGTTCTCGATCTCACAGTAATTCTGAATTATCTCTGAAAAAATCTCTGAATTAAAGAAGTCGACCAGCCTTGGTGATTGGTGAGGGTAAGGCCTACATAGGCACTACCCCAAATTTTGTATTAATAATTTGGTTTTTAATTCTAAACCTACAGTTTAAATGCCAATGATAGTGACTGACAAAATAATGAGAGAAATATGTCACGTTATTTGGACCCTAAATCTAAATAACATAGATTGACTAATAGTTTATTAGCTGCCTTTTGTTTTGCCTTAATGAAGGTCTAGCCCAGGGGTGGTCAGTCCAGGTGCTGGGTTTAAAGTTCAGATGCCCCTAAAAATGTTGGATGTATTAGATTTATTATAGTGGGCTCTACAGGGTGGTAGATGTCCACTACACGAATTGGGCAGCCCTGGACTAGCCAGTACGTAGTTTTGCTGTGCAGTTAACGTGTGGACAAATCTAAAATCTGTCATTTTACAGCATGTGGCGGTAATCTGACTGATTCAAGAGGAGAATTCTTCAGCCCCCAGTATCCTAGTAACTACCCCAACAATGCACGTTGCACATGGACACTTCAGGCGTCGGACAGACAGGTTGTTAATTTGATCTTCATGTTTGTCGAGTAAGTCACAGCTTCCTTTCACTTTTACAAAACGCTGGTTTTACAGTTCAGTGTATTTTTTTATTTGAACCGGTTATTCTGTATCGTTCTAAATCAACGAATGCGCTTTGCCTGCATCAGTAAGCTAAAAACAGGTGGCAGCTCATATGTGCACGCTGTACTGAGCACGGTACTTCCTTTTGCAAAAAAGTTTTTTTCAATCTTTCTCTTTGCAACTAGTTTGGAACCATGTTGCGACTCCATCAGGGTGTATGACGGTCCCACTGAAGCTTACCCCCTGCTGGGTAATCTGCCTCAAGATCAGAGATATCGCTTCAACTCCACCAGGAATTATCTGACTGTAGTGTTCAGAAGTGACCACAGTGTAACCCGTCAAGGTTTTTGGGCAGAATGGGAGTTCTCAGGTTGGTGAGGAAAGTGAGGCTACATTGCCTCATTACTACTTATCTACAAATGCATAACATTATTCTCAATAATAATATGCAATAGTTCGTTTTGTTTCTACAAGCTGCTTTTCTAAACCACACTGGAGGTTACTGTACAATACTGTAATGATCCAGGTCGAAACATGAATGGATAGTAGCACAAACAAATAACACAGTACGGTTCAACGAAATCAGAGACAAAGGCTAGTACTTGTGATGACAACAGGGAAATATAGGTTAGGATGAACTGGGGTAAGCAGTACCATGACTGCAAGGTAAATAATAAAGGAAAAAAAAAAAAAAACTAGAAAAGTGCATTTCCTTGAGAGATACAGTCAGTTTGGTGGCTGTAGGGGAACGGAAACCATAATGTTTGGGTTTGCCCAAAAATGATTTACGACTCTATAGGAGGAATGAGGGATGAACAAACCAGTGCGGGTGGGTTTGTCTGTGGATTAGAGCTTATATATATTATATATATATATATATATATATATATATATATATATATATATATATATATATATATATTAGGCTTGATCTAAGGTCAGATGAGCACAATTAAAAAAAAAAACCAGGCAGGGGTCAAAACCAGAAGAGGGCAAGCAGAGACAAATAGGGCAAGGCAAAATAGGAATGTAAAAAGGGCACGCGAAAGATCAAAAACCAGAAAGGCAGAGGAAAACTAGACAAAGATGGAGGTTGAAAAAGGAGAACAAACTGGGTCAATACCGGGAATCCGGGAATACACAAGAACAAGAAAACGCATCATAAGCTTCAAATAACTCCTGGCATTCTGTGATGTTGTTGTAGGCGCAGGTAGGAGCGGCTGAAACAAATGCAGGTTGTTCTTACTATCCAAAAACAACATCCACGCTACAACCACATATAAACAATGCCGAACAAGGACAGCAGCAGACAGAGGGTATAGGTAGACAAAGGGAACAGGGAACAATTGGGACAGGGAGGAGACAAACGCAGAGCAGGTGACGGGAGGAGACAAGAGGAGCACATGAGCAAAACAGGAGCACATAGGAATGACAGGACGTAAACAAGGACATAGACGAAAAAACAGGAAAAACAGGGCATGACGGTGACACTGTTACAGCTCACTGCAATTCCTATCTGAACCACTAGGTGGAAATACACACCCTTTCATTTTCCACAGACTGACTAAAGCAGCGGCCTCGCGAGAACAGATTACGATGTTCACCCGCATGTGGAATAGAAAACGTTGTCTGTCTGTGTATGTGACTCATCCAGGGCAGTTTGTAACATCTGTAAAATTAGTGAAATCAACGTGTCTCGTTGGGGAACCAAGACAAAGACATTTAACACCACTAATCTGATACGGCATTTAAGAGAACACTATGAGGCTGAATACAGAGAGTATCAGCAAACAGCAGAGCTAGCACACACAGCTAGCAAAACAAATAACCCAGAACACCGTGCAGACCAGATCTGACCCATACAAACAGAACAGCAGCAGCAACAGCCAGAGAGCAAAAGGAACCACAGCCAGAGTGATTGAGTTTGTAGTTCTAGATAAGCAGCTCTTCTCGGCTGTAGAAGACGTTCATTCTGCTGCTTAATATTCCACCTGGATCCTCGCTCTGCTGTTCCTAGTAGAAATACTTTTCAGATGTGGCTCTTCCGGAGCTGTATCAAGCGGTTTACGTCCACATAGACCAACTTCTAATTTAGTTATATAATATTATGCTGTTTCACATGAACTCGTTAAAAATGGTAATAAATGGTAATAAACCAGTTTAGATCATGTTTCATGACTTGCTTAATAATATGTATATATCGGAATCAGCCTCAAAAACGATGATTGGTCCATCTCTAATATATATATATATATATATATATATATATATATATATATATATATATATATATATATATATATATATATATATATATTAGTCATAAGTGAGCTTGGGATGTAAATGACATAATTAGCAATGTCAGTTGAGTACAACAACCAATCAGGAAAAGTCGGGACCGTTTTAAAAAATATAAAACTATTTCATGGCAGACAAGATATTTTATGTTTGGTCCATTCCAGCATTTTCAGGCCTCACTACGCTCTCCCAGCTTTTCTCATTTGCGGTTGTAGTTTAGGATTTCCAAATTTTACACTATATCAGATTTTAACTTAGGAACTTTCTCTAATATAGACTTCATATACACAGTCGTATGCAAATGTTTTTTTTTTATTTGCAGCCACAGCCTACTGTTAACAAACCTTGTCACTCCTTTCCCTCCTGGACAGAAATGCCGTCCTGCAGGTGGAGCTGTGGCAATAGTTTTAGTCAATGTTCCTGCACCAGCTCCTGTCAGTACTATGGAAACTGCTGTCATGACTACTACAGTAAGCATCTCCTCCTGATCTGACACACAACAGATGTTATGGTCCATTTGCAAAGCATGAGTTTAACTTTTGTTTTTAATTATACCTGCTGCAGACGTCTTTCGGTCACTGCTAATCTATTGTCCTGTGTTTTCTTTGCGCAGCATATTGTCCAACCACAACTGATATGCCAACAGGTAATACTGGAGTAACAAAATTCTGGATTTAACAAAGTACAACGATTCATCAAACTCAATGTATACCCCCTCTATCATAAGACATCATGTTTGATTCATGCTTTTAGTTTCACATGAAACATGTTTGGCAATTAAACCCAGATGATTAGGAACATCAAATACCCAGCACTGCAGTTACTTCCACAGGAGGACATGTACACTAGCCTATTCTTCGTGGTCATAGATCATGTATTGGCCTATTTATACTATCATGTTAATTAGACCTGGCTTTTAACTCCCAAAGCCAGAGAATTCATATATAGTATGAAGATGACACAACATGTTACAAAGAATGCCATTTAAACACAGTCAAGAATTTAAATGTATAATAGCCAAAAATATAATTCAATAATTTTCCACCCAGATGTGTTCATACCACCAGGACATGTTTGGAGACCAAATTGTAGCTTTTTAGTTAAAAAAAGCTGCTGAAACAAACAGAATGAGATTCAAGGATACAGTACAGATCCTGGGTTTATGCTGGTCTAGTAATGGCACAGCAGTCTGGAAAATACAACAATCACTGTCCAAAGTAAATGACAACTTTACAGCAGAGAACAAAAACTGAAGCTTTTCTATTGGTCCAACCATCATGACATTCTGAAACCATGTGGAGTTCATGTAGATGCAGACCATATAGAGATACTCCGTTTTCATTGGAGACCAATGAGACATTGGTTATGCTGGTGACCAGTATATTAAATTAATTTGCTGCTGACCAGCATACCAGCATTCTATGTTGGTTTGCTGGAGACCAGCCATGTTGGTCTATGCAGATTTTCTAGCAGGCATTGAAATCACGAGGCTAACACTAAAAACACACTAAATGTCAACATTACTTAATTTTAAATACAAAATTCACATCCACAAGTTTCTCTCAACCACACCCAGAGCTTTATTCTTCATAGGCATGTGGGTTAGGACATGGTATCTTACTGTGAACTATAAAAATGAACAAAACTATGAATAAAAAGAAAAACTAGCGTTAGCAATATTATACTCTTGGTTCTAACCAAAGAAGCAAACCTAGACATAAAACATGTCTCTGCTGACGATACTACATCTGGGGTAGCTGCTGTGTGTTAATGTGATATTTTGCTAAAACATTCCTTTAAATATACAGTTAAACCTTTAACCTTTTCATCTTCAGGGACTCATCCCACCTGTGGAGGTCAACTGTTTGAGTCTGGGACACTTTCCAGCCCCTACTACCCGAACTACTACCACGATAACGCATACTGTGTATGGCAGCTCTCAGCTCCTGCAGGACAGAGTATCTTTCTGTCATTCGTAGATCTTGAGTAAGTAATTCTTAATTATACTGTTGGCAAACTGCTTGTTAGGCTAATATATTGTGTTTTGGTGGTGAGCAGCCTCCAATGGAGAAAAGAAAGAAAGAAATATTTAATTGTTCTAGACATAGTTAAGTCCTGTTTCTATTTCTTTTTCCTGAAATTCAACTAATTCAAATCCAACCGTCAGGTATTCCTACTTAGATCAAAATGAATTTTGCAAAAACTATCATTAATGCAATATTGAGATCTACTTTATTTGTCTTGATTTTATCTAAATGTGGCCAATATCACATTCAAGTTCCTCACCTTAACAATTTAAAGGAATAACCTTCTATAAAAATGCAATCGGAATGATAAAAACGACCAGGTCTGCTTGCAGCAGAACTGCCTGATGCTGTCAAATCCATGCATCCATCCATCCATTATCTTCAGCTTTATCTCATTAGTCAGGATCACAGAGCAAATCCCAGTGTCAAAGGCGGGGTACACCATGGACAGGTCACCAGTCCATCACATGGCCAACATACACTTACACACTCATACGGGCAATTTAGAGTGACTAATCAACCTAACGTGTGTCTTTGGATGGTGGGAGGAAACCAGAGTACTAGGAGTACACCGCTTTGTCCAATCATAAAAGATTTTTTGGTTTTCCTCATTTCCCACATTTAGTCGATAAATCAAAGTGTTTGGTGTCAGAAGTTTACTACTTTAGTCTAGCATTACGCAAACTCTCTTAATGAACACACACCAAAGGCATAGCTACAGGGCCCTGCCCCCTTTAGCTACCCTACACCAAAAAATATAAGCAATGAGGCACAGAACAACAATCCCACCCCCATCCACCAACCAAACTAACTAACTTGTAAACATCACCCTATTTCTTTTGATTGTGTTAACTTAGCTGAGCTATTCTAGTTTCTAGTCCACGCAACTACATGCCTAGTTAGCAAGCATAGAAGTTGACTGATAATAGCAAGAAACTAATAAAACGAAGAACAACAATGAGAAATAATAATAATAAAATTTTTTTGAAAAGCACCTTTCAAGACACCCCAGGACACTGTACAATAAATAGAAACACACAAAGTATAAGAGTAAGAAAACCATAAAAACATCCTATCTATATGCTAATTTAAAAAGATGAGTTTTAAGTCTATTTTTAAAAACATCTACAGATGAACAAGCCCGCAGTTCATCAGGGAGCCTATTCCACAGCATAGGACCTGCCACACAGAATGCTCTTTTTACAGTGGTACTTAACTTAAAGGGTGGAACCACCAGCAAGTTTTGGCTTGAAGATCGTGGAGTACGCACTGGAGAGTATGACTGGAGTAAACTACTTACATAGGAAGGAGCGAAGTCATGCAGGGATTTAAAAACCAACACAAGCAATTTGTACTGGATACGATACTGCACTGGAAGCCAATGAAGATGACATAGGGCCGGAGTAATATGCTCCCAAGATCTTTTATGGGTCAGCACCCTCACAGCAGAATACTGCAGCCTGCTCAAGGCCCGAGCAGGGAGGCCATACAACCGAGCATTGCAGTAATCGAGTCTGGATGTAACAAAAGCATGAATTATGGTCTCAGCAGCACTAAAAGAAAGGAAGGGGCATATCCTAGCAAAACTTTTAAGGTGATAGAAGGCTGCCCTACGTGTATTTCTGATGTGAGATTCAAATGATAGCGTAGAGTCAAAAATGACTCCAAGATTTCTTACCTCAGCTGAGGTAGAAACATCAAAACCTGGAATACAAACAGTGGTGTCACTAAGTCTCCTAACTGTTGCAGGAGAAGCTCTTATAATGGCCTCAGACTTTTTATTGTTTAAGCTCAGGAGGTTCTCCATCATCCAAGCCCTTACATCCGTTAAACAGCTCAACAAGGCAGATGGTGGCAAGTTATAGGAAGGTTTGGTGTAAATGTATATCTGCACATCATCAGCATAGCAATGAAACTGCAGCCCAAGATGCCTAATGATGTCACCAAGAGGAAGCATGTACAAAATAAAAAGCAGAGGCCCAAGGGCTGAGCCCTGGGGGACACCAGAAAATCATTGTTTGTCTTCAAACTTTCAACCCAGACGTTTAAGGGTCAGCCCATTGTTAATTATTAAGTACCTACTCTGATATGCTGTCATTTGTAATAGAAACTAAGCAGTTAAATTCAACTTCAGCAATCATGTGTTGGGTTATGTCATTTTATGTTATTTCTTTTCTCTGCTTATAGTTATTTTCTAATGTTTTAGGTGAAGAAATGTTGTTTATAGTGATGCATTTGGGGCATAATACTTGCTAGCTGGTCTATCCAACCTCCTGAAATCAAATTATAGCTATGCCGCTGGCATATACTTGCCTCAAACTGCATTAAGTCGGTACATAGGCTCAAATACACTTGAACTATAGTATGGACGAAACTCAGGTTTAAAAATTGCTACAACTGTTCCCTGAACGACTCTTTTACAGCCTGATGAATCTGAGCATTGTGATCCTAGAATATGAATATTGAGATAAACTGTTCATTATTACCACATATGTTTGGACCTTTTGAGTTCTGGTCACTTTGTGCATGTGGAAATGCTCTTACTTTCACTGTTGAACATTGCTGTGAGTTCTACTGTCGAGTTTAGAGGTGCTTCCGTGAAGTTGATGGTTTCCCACTTTGCTCTAGGTTTTAATACTGCATTGGACAGTTTTGAACCCAGTTGCAATCATTTCAGCCTCCTTAGTTGTTTTCTTTGCTTGATGGAGTGCAAGAATTTGATCCCCCTGAAATACAGTAACATCTTAATCTAGGTCTTCTGACATGATTGTTCAAGAATTGTCAAGCTACTAACAGCGTCAGTTAGGTTTAAAGGAATTATTGCCAGCTGAAGCATATTAATCACTGCCATTAGAATCCAATTAAAGGTTATTAATTATTAGCTTTTACATTAAAGCTAAATGGGTAACCATACTTTTTTTTGAAAAACAACCTCTCATCGGGACTCACCTGCTAACATCTCCATGTTTGTGGTCCAGGCTGGAGCGCTGCTGTGGCTGTGACTATATAAACGTGTATGATGGCTCCTCCACTGCTTCACCACTGCTGGGCAAACTGTGCTACAATGACACCACCCTCCGGGACTTCCGCTCATCCTCCTCATACCTGACTGTCCTGTTCAGGAGCGATAGCTCTGGCGTGGCTCGTGGCTTCAAAGGCTCCTTCAGCAGCTCCTTGACTGAAAACACAGGTAAACTGGCAAATGGTATGGTTGCTTTATGTGTATATTTCTCAGAGTTCACTCTGGCCACGTTCCAGAGAGTGTCAATCCGGGATAAGGTTGTATCTTTCTAAGCATCTGTATTCATGGGAATATGAACTGCAACACTGACCACAGAACAGCCTTTTTTCATAGATGATATTTAAGTGTGTCTGTTTCTTTGGTGGCCAAAAATGCAATTCCCACTTGTTTTTTTGCACTGTATATTTGAGTTTTTTAATCATTTTCATACTTCATTTAGTACATATCTATATTTTTCTATAGTCTATAGTCCTTAAGCATTAATCATTAAGCATGCGCTTTGCAACACTTGCTCAACCAACGTCTTATGTGGAGGAAACAACAAAAGAAATTTCAACACCACATATTTAATTACGCCTTTGAAGACACACCACCCTGACAAATATACATAGTACATGACGGTAAGAGAGGGGTCTCCCCCAGCACCAAGCTGGTTCTGGTCAGCCAGCTGACCAGCTCCTTCTAAAAGAAATTGGACAATTTGAATTCATCGCTCTAGATGATCAACCGTTCTCGGTTGTAGAGGACGCTGGGTTTTTGATGGCTGGTTGAGAATCTTGAGTCATGCTACACTATACTTAGCCATAGTTACTTTTCCGACATAGCCCTGTCAGAGCTACACAACTTGGTAGGCTCATTGACCTTGAGGTGACCTCCATTAGCCTTTCCAGAGACATCTGGACATCTAATTTGAGTCCTATGAGCATTCTCAGTTTGGCTGCGCTCTGGCTGGACACAAGAAGCAGTTTTGCACACCCAAGAATGCTCCGTATCACACACAAGCTCTGAGCTCTCTGTGGGGTTTGAAAGAATGTTTGAAACATGAATGGTTTCTAAGAAAAGCATTCATTCTGTACTTCGCGACAATGTATGTTAACCGGAGAGATTCGCCAGTCTGAAGCCTTAGCGTCAAACATACCTCCTTCAGTCAGTGCTTTAAAACTGTTGAGTAAGAGTGCTCACTCTGACTTTGGAGTTAAAACCAGCAAAAATGCCCTGTTAGAGGGGTTAACACATTTTTCAGCAACATTTACAATGAGCCCCTATATTGTGTAAACACAACCGTAGACCCAAGATACAAGGATCACTATTTTACAGCAAATGTGAAACTACAGGCACAGAAATGTTTAAAAACCAGCAAAAATGCTCTGTTAGAGGCTGTAAACACACATTTCAAGGAAGTTTACAGTGAGCCCCTGTATTATGTAGCCCCAATATATAAGGAAAGTGAAACTACAAGCACAAGAAATATTTCAAAATGACTGGATGAATGGATGGATAGATCTGTTCATTTTTAAGTTGTTTCTTAAGGTTCATTCAGAGTGTCTGATATTTCTGTATTACATAAATGTGTATATCGGCATCTGTACATGTGTACATGTATGATATCGGATATTGTTATTGGCCCAGAATTCCCATATCGGTGCATCCCTAAAAAAAGGCTGTTAAATGCTGTTTTCCATTGCGGCCATTGCTTGATGTAATCAAAGCTGAATACAGATAAATAAGTTATTATTCAAAGTAAAATAAATATTACAAATTATGGCCAGTGATTCCAAGTTTTTGAACAGCAGTGTTTGTGGATATGTGTGAGCCTCACTGATGTAATGAAGCCCAGGTGTCTCAGTGTTCTCGACTAATGAACCCTTCCATTGTGCAGCCAGAGTGGCCTGTTCCTCAGACAGCATGGCCATTGTGATTCGGAGATCATACCTGGACTCTTTGGGGATCAGCTGGCAAAATCTCTATGTGGATGACCATCGTTGCAGACCCTCAGCCAACAGCTATGATGTGTCCTTCAACTTCCCCGTTAACCAGTGTGGAACCAGTAAAACGGTAAATCAGCATTCGATTACAAATTAGGCCTGAGAAGATAGCTGGAGCTAAGCTTAGTTAGTTAATTGTGATTTAGGATGATTCTGAATTGTTTGAAAAAATACACTGAGTGCGCAAGTGTGACTGGAGGAACTATTTGTACAGTAACTGAATGTGCACATTGTTGCCAGTTCTCACTTACTAGATTAGTCTCATCATCACATGATGGCAAACCTGGGAGGATGAGGGACTGAAACATGCTTCCTCTCAGAAATATATAAATGTACCAGTAATATCACAGCAGTCCAAACAAAAACATCTTGATTTTAATCCTTTATATCTTGTGCAAGGGTGTAAATTTGCTCTCGACATTGGTGGGGACCTATGAATCTTACATCTATATATATATATATATATATATATATATATATATATATATATATATATATATATATATATATATATATATATATATATATATACCAATAATATCACTGCAATCCAAACAAAAAACAAAAACATCTTAATTTTATTCCTTTATATCCTGTACATGGGCTTAGATTTCTCTTGACATTGGTGGGGATCCCCCCTCAATATGTTACATATGCTATTCTGAGTGCTTTTCACCTACTCAGAATGAGTTAGAAATTAATTAATTAATTATTTAATGTTAAATTCATGTTACACTAATGATTGACAAAGAAGTCAATAATTTCTTAATTGTACTACAAGGCATATGCTCGTTTCAACCAGTTTCAAACCAGTAAACAGTGAGTTTACATTTAAAGACTTATCAACATTACTTTAGCCATAGTGCAACTGACATCTCTTATACATTAGCATTAATAACAGTAGGAACACTGCTTGTTATTCATAACTACAGACGATGTTAGCCTGCTGTATGCTGTGCACCAGAGCCTTGTGTTGCCATTAACGCTATTATGATGGACTAAATCATATAATGAGTAAAGTAGATTTTAAGTCACTTTTCTTTGAAAACGTTTTGTTGACAGGTATTTTTTTAGGAAAGGAAATTATAAGTGGGGACAATCCAATAATCGCTAGATATTGATGGGGACAGGTCATGCCAGTTCTATGCCCTTGACCTGTAAAAGTTTTATGAGAAATAGACCAATAGAAAATAGAAATGCAATAGCAAATCAATTGGAGTAAAACACAAACTTACAATAAAGAATGTTTTTCTTTGGACTGCTAACTTTCTTTGTTGACTCAGATACTCAGATAGTGAACAATCCTAATGAAACCTGAGTAAATACATAGAAAGTAAAGCATTTATAACTTTTTATATTAAAACTGTTTTGTTCTGTATGTCATAAAAAGTAAATAAACATGACCAGAAGGGTCCACCTCTGTCCGTCAGTCCATCAGTTGGTCATAAACTGGTTCTAATTTTTTACTCAAGAGCTATTTTAATTTGACAAAATCCTAAACCTAACCTACCCTGGAGCAGGCAAGGTGTGCAAAAACATGCATTATTTGTATTATGTAAGACTGTGAGTCTTCGCTGTTAATTTCAGTGTAGAATGTGTGCCAAGTAAATCACTGGGATAGGTTCAGACATATTACACAGCACTGACAAATCTCTGTTGGCGTGATGAGACCTGAGTATGTGTTTCTAAAGCTTTTTTGAAGTAGGAGTGCTCACTCTGGATTCCTCAGATTCCTGTTTTATTCACTGTGACCTTCCTAACATGTAAGGATCCTAGATCAGCATCCCTATTATAAACACAAGCCCAAGATTGAGAACCACAGCTGTAGGGCTTCGCAGAACCAGGTTTCTCATTGTCAGCACACTATACACCTTTTTTCTCCTGTTAGACCAACAATGGACGCGTTGTCTACAATAACCATGTGCGATCGGCACCGTCCCAGTCAGGTGAGATCACGCGGCAGATCGAGCAATTCCTGCTGAGCGTGCACTGCCACATGGAGCAGGACACCACGGTGGGGACAGTCTACAAGGTCAATGAGATAATGAACAGCTCCATCGCTGGAACAGGCCGCTTTAATGCCAGCATAGCCTTCTACCCTTCTCCAAGCTTCTCCTACCCCATACTCGAATTTCCCTACGTGGTCAACCTCAATCAGGACCTGTACGTTCAGGTGCAGCTCAGCAGAGCTGACAACACCCTGGACCTCCTGGTGGACAGCTGTGTAACTTCTCCCAACCATGACTTTCAGGCTCGCTCCTACACGCTGATCCGAAACGGGTAAGAGGTTCTGTGGCAGAGCTACTTTATCTGTTCTGGACTAATTATCAATATTAGGTTAATCATAGCTTGGTTAGATTTGACTTTCAACTCATATGGATGTTCAGATAGGTCCAGATTTAAAGAGACTTTCAGAGTCATGTAAATCCAGTCCTGATCTTTGAGTAACCCACCTTTGCAAGGCTTTTCCCAGCTCTAACCTGATCCAGTTAAACAAGAAAAATCATGGTACACAGAATTGTACTGGTTTATTAGGCACACTTGATTTTATACTGGCCGGTATATCAGGTATACCTACCATATTTTGTATACAGTACTGTGAAAAAGTCAGAGAACAGCCATTATTTATGTCAATCCTATTCAAAGTAACTATTAACTACAAGCAATTAATATATTAAACATAATAAAATTCACACAGAATCCTCAATAGCTAAATATATTATTTTCAGTATTTAGTGAGTTCAATCATTGCCTTAATACTTTTTTAAAAACTTGCTTTCATTTTTTTTTTATTAATAAAATCTGCAAGAATATTTTTCCACACCTCCAAAGTTCAATCACAACCCTAGTATTACCAAACGCATTCAGTGATATTAAGGTCTGAACTCTGTGGTGGTCAGTCCATTATTCTGAGAACATCAGAAGCTTCTTGTTTCTGATTTGCAACGTTTCCCTCTTTTCGTTTCGGTTTCCTTTTCTCAGCAACTTGATAGTTTAGTTGATGATTGGCCAGTAGGGACTTCCGTAACCCCTGTTTCTATTCACTTTGGGTTTGCACTGTCAGGCTAACTGATTTATGACTATAATCACCTATTTAAAAGGAATAAATCAATAATCTCTATTCAATAATCATGATCTTTTCTGTTCTTTGTTCTTTTCTTATAGCTGTGCGCAGGACGGCACGACCCACATATACACCAACGGCCGGCAGTACTACGCTCAGTTCAGTTTCAAGGCCTTCAAGTTCCTGCGGACTCATTCCTACGTCTTCCTGCAGTGTAGGGTGATCATCTGCGCTGACGATGACTACAACTCTCGCTGTCGCCAAGGCTGCCGTATGCGCAAGAAGAGATCCCTCGACTCCTCCCACCACCACACCGAAACGGTGACACTGGGGCCGATCGCTCGTAAAGGTCAGGGGCAGTTTTTATGTTTTGTCTCGCATCTCATGGTGTGTTTGGTATGTTAGCATAATGTAATTACCAGTTGTTGGGGTTGTTCAGTCACTGACCACTGGAAAATGTACGTACACTAAATACACTTGATATCAAGGGCAGTAACAGCCTCTATTCTTCTGGGACAACTTTACGATAGATGTTGGAACATAATAATATTAATAATAATACATTTTATTTGTAACACACTTTACATTTAAAGCAAATTTCAAAGTGCTATACAGTAGAAATATCTCTATAAAATAAAAGAACTACTATAATAGGAAGATCAGATCAAGGGTTGTAAGTTCTGCTAAAGAGAAAAGTTTTATGTCCTTTTTTGAAACTCTTACTTGACTGTGAAATCAGTGGGGTGAGGAGTTCTTTCAGATAGGTGGGGGCATTACCGTAGATGTGGGTGAGGAGGGAGACCTTGTATTCGATCCTGGCAGAGATAGGAAGCTAGTGAAGAGCACAGAGGATGGGTGTGATGTGCTCATGTTTACGCACTCTCATCAGGATCCTAGCAGCGCTGTTCTGAATGTACTGTAGCCTCTGAAGACTCTTGCCAGGACTCCCAATGAGGAGTGCAGTAGTCAAGTCTGGAGGAGATGAAAGCATGAACCAGTTTTTCAGCACCAGATGCAGTCAGAGTAGGACGGAGTTAGTGAGGTCAGGCCATGGAAGATTAGTTTAGGGTTCACAATGTCACTCCAGCTCATCTCGAAGGTGGTTCATCACTAAAGAGAACTAAAGTTTCGTCGCTCCATAGCCCAATGCTGGAGGACTTACCTTTCTATACCTCTCTAGTTTTTCCTCCTTTAGCTTAGCACTGGGTCTGCAAGGCTGATTGCAAATCGTTTCTTCTTGCTGTAAACCCATACAGGTCTCTATGAAGGTTGTGGAGTTGGTTTACATGACCAAAACATCACGGTGAAGTTAATACTATGAGCATCTTTTTTCAGACAATGGTGTCGTACAAGTTTTGCCTCCCATGCAGAATCCGATTCCCTTTTACGTGCACTCATATTATATATGTACGCTTTATGAGATTCATGATTAACCATTATTTATTAAAACGTAACAACACAAATCTAAAACTGCATGCACATCAGTGGAGTGGAAATGCAGTCGAAATTCAACAGCTGTTGGCAGTTCTCTGAAGAAAAGCTACACAGTTTTGTTTTTGTACTGTGTCACATTGACCAGTTTGCACATCCTTGAGTTGAGAACGAGTTTTGGGGCTGTATTTACAGAAAAGATTTGGGTGACTATTGATGTCCAGTTGTTATTAGCAACATTAACCTTATAGGTCCAATGCTAAACTAAAGAACCTAAATTTAATGAAATGGGCAAGTAAAAACCTGTATAAAACATTCTGTTAAAGCAGTGGTCACCAGCCCTGGTACTGGAGATCTACATTCCTGCAGAGTCTAGTTCTGACCACCGTCTCCATCACCTGCTCACCATGAAATAATGTTGGGTAATGGTAAGACGGTATGTTAGTTGCAGATTGGAAGTAAACTCTGCAGGACAATAGATCTTCAGGAGGAGGGTTGGTGGTACTGGTTTAAAGTATCTGATTTTACTGTCATTAAGTGTCATATAGTGTATGTTTTATAAACAATGCAAGATGGGAGAAACCAATTAACTTTATATTTTTGAGACTTAAAGCATATTTTTTTTTGTTGCAGAAAGCTTTAACCACACATATACAACAGTAACTTTTTTTGTACTCTGCATATAGAATGTCTTATTTTTACTTATTTTAATTTTAGTTATTTATTTTTATCTTGTTTAGGATTGTTAGATAACAAAAACTGATTGCTTTTTTTCAATCCTTAGGTGCAGAGTCTGCTGCCAAGGCTGAGATAGAGGAATAAGCCAACTTGGCTCCACTCAGAATCAATCTCTTATCAATTCTTCATTGTTTATTGAACAAATGGAGCTGTTATTTACTCACTTACTTACTTACGTACTTATTAACTTCTATTAAAGCATTCTGAAAAAGGCAAACTGTTTCTTGTTTTTCATTTAGTCTGTTTTGTGATGCATTACATTCACATGAAATAGTTC
This sequence comes from Megaleporinus macrocephalus, assembly GCA_021613375.1. NCBI lineage: Eukaryota > Metazoa > Chordata > Actinopteri > Characiformes > Anostomidae > Megaleporinus > Megaleporinus macrocephalus. The sequence continues at coordinate 12,784,228 of CM038712.1, read as the reverse complement.
CACCTTGCCCCCAAAGCCAGATCTGAATGGTTCAGTCCTGTCACCCTATCTCAGTACAACTATCAATGAACCAGCTCTGTCTGTCTCTCCATTCCTTTACCCCTACCAATGAATCAGGCCAGTCTCCTCATCCCCATACCCCTACCAATAAATTAGGCCAGTCTCTTCTTCCCCATACCCCTACTAATGAATCAGGCCAGTCTCTTCATCCCAATACCCCTACTAATGAATCAGGCCGGTCTCCTCATCCCCATAGCCCTAACGATGAACCAATAATACACCCCATCCCCATACCCCTACCACCCAATCAGGCCTGTTCATCATCCCCATCCCCCTGACGATAAACCAGCCTGGTCTCCTTATCCCCATACCGCTACCAATGAATCAATCTTATTTCTTTAACCCCATACACCTACCAATGAACCAGTCCGGTCTCTCCATCTCCATCCTCATCCACATACTCCTACCAACATACATACCCTACTCCCCATCCCTATACTCCTACCAGTGAACCAATCCTACTCCTCATCCCCATACCCCTACCAATAAACCAGCTCTGTCTGTCTCTTCATCCCTATACCCCTACCAATTAATCAGGCCGGTCACTTCATCCCCATACCCCTACCAATTAATCAGGCTGGTCTCTTCATCCCTATACCCCTACCAATGAATCAGGCCGGTCTCTTCATCCCCATACCCCTACCAATGAATCAGGCTGGTCTTTTTATTCCCATACCCCTACCAATGAATCAGGCTGGTCTTTTTATTCCCATACCCCTACCAATGAATCAGGCCGGTCTCTTCATTCCCATACCCCTACCAATGAATGAGGCCGGTCTCTTCATTCCCATACCCCTACCAATGAATCAGGCCGGTCTCTTCATCCCCATACCCCTACTAATGAATCAGGCCGGTCTCTTCATTCCCATACCCCTACCAATGAATCAGGCTGGTCTTTTTATTCCCATACCCCTACCAATGAATCAGGCGGTCTCTTCATTCCCATACCCCTACCAATGAATCAACCCAGTCTCCTCATCCCCATACCCCTACCAATGAATCAGGCGGTCTCTTCATTCCCATACCCCTACCAATGAATCAGGCGGTCTCTTCATTCCCATACCCCTACCAATGAATCAGAGCTGGTGGAGTGCGAGTGCGAGTGTGAGCGTAACAAAAAGCTGAAGTCAGAAAGGCTAAAGGTAAGTTCATGTCGAATTTTACCAATCTCCAGTAGTGTCTCTTTACTGTAACTAAATGTTCTGGATGTATACTGTACATTTAAAATAAATACTAAAGACAAAATAAATAATAAATAATGTTGGCTACCAGAGGTACACACAAAGACGTCTGCCACAGTGGGCGCCATCTTGCTAATTCCCACCATCCCACCATCTACAGAATATAATATCATCAAAGTACTCTCTGTTTTTGTGTAGTCTGGAGAGGCTGATGGTCAATACTGGACGCTTATGATATTTGGGCTCTGAGATATAACAGGCACTATTCTGCACTGATAATACTGCATGGGCTCAGAACCACTTCCTTAAATCATTGTCTGTGAACAGAGTTCAACATGCAATGCACAAATGCAAGTTAAAGCTGTATCATGCAAAGAAGAAGCCATACGTCAACACGATCCGGAAACACTGCTGTCTTCTCCGAACCAAAGGCAAAATAGAAAACTGTTCTGTGGTCAGACAGATAAAAAATGAAAAGCACAGCCCCTTGTCCTGCGGACTCAAGAGGAGAGAGAGAGGGACCATCCGGCTTGCTATCAGCACACAGTTCAAAAGCCTGCATCGCTAATGCTTGCAGTCAACGACTTCCTGAAATGTGAAAACTAGAGACAGCACTGAATTCTGAGTTTCCTCCCTTGAGATGAGTTGCCAGGCCTTCACTGAAACTGCCTTCAGTTGCTGCTTGTTTTTATACTTTTCTGCCTTCAGTCCTATCTTTAATAAGTGAAAAGCATGTTCAGTTTGTTTCAGGTTCAGGTGGCTGACTCCATTTAAGAGCATTCCATTTCTAAAATCTCTCGGGTTGTTTTCGCAGTAAGTTTCGGGTCATTGTTAGAAATGGAAAGATTGATCGGCTATGTACCGGTATCGGTATTAATTTCTAAATTTTCAGCTAGCGTTTTGTTGAAACCCCCTCCGGCCAGGTCCTTGCAATTCCTATCTGAACCACTAGGTGGAAACACATGCCCTTTTATTTTCCACAGACTGACTATAGCAGCGCGCCTCGCGAGAACAGTTTTCCTTTGCGTTGCGTTGTGTTGAGTTGAGTTGCTTCCGTCTGGCAGCTTGTTGCCGTATGTGACACAGACTCATCCAAAACATTTTTAAAATCTATAAAATTAACCGTGTCTTGTTGGGGAACCAAGACAAAGACGTACAACACTTCTTATCTGATACGGTTTTTAGAATACACCCGCAGCTGAATACAGTGAGTATCAGCAAACAACAGAGCTAGCACGCGCAGCTAGCACAAAACAAAAACCCAGAACACCATACAGACCAGATCTGACCGGTACAAACAGAACAGCAGCAACAATTCAAGATCTACATTTATTGATTGCAGTTTTTGTTTAAAATAACCAAGTCTGAGTTTAATGACTGCAGTTTTGACTGCATTTATTTAATTAGCTTTTTTAGGTTTAAATTTAGGGTCTAAATGTAATGATTGCAGTATTGGGGATATTTGTTTGATTTACTTTGTTTATTTACTGCTAATTTTGTTACAAATATTATGCTGTTTCATATGAGGTCATTAAAAATGGTAATAAACCAGTTTAGATCATGTTTCATGACTTGCTTGCGCTAATAACAACATGTAGCGGTGTTGTAGTGGTGTATACTCCGTCCTCGATCGGTATCGGCTATGTTGAAAGTTGATCGGTGATCGGAATCGGCCTCAAAAACGCTGATCGGTCCATCTTTAGTCATTATCCATCTGTGTCATGACATGTTACAGCACTTCTATTAGCAGTCACATTATCGATAAACACCAGTGAGCTGGTTCCATTACCAACCATACATGCCCGTGTCATAACACTGCTGACACAGATGATGTGGTATGCTTGTGACCATGATCTCTTCTTTTCCTTCACCATACTCTTCTCTTGGAATCTTTTTCCAAAACTGGGCTTTTTAAAATATTTTTTTTAAACATTGTCCAATATGACCTTTCTAACTTTGAGAGTTATGATTGGTTTGCATCTTGAGGTACACCTTCTGTGTTAGCATTCATGACCTCAGCCATGAAACACCAACCTCCTTGACTCCACTCATAAAATGTCTACTGTCTCTCTGATGGGTTTATTTTATTTTCCAGTCCAACGGTGGCCCCTTTACCTGCAGGAATACCACTTCGGATCACATTTTGAGAGTTCCTTGAACAGCTACCAGATCATTTGTCAGGAAACAGTGGTAACCTCTGAGCATTTTAGTAGATGTTAATGAAATATCACACTTAAACTGTTTCATTTCAAACCCATTGAAAAAAAAAAGTTTCACTGTTCAAACACTCTGCTGCAGTGAAGGGGTACCTCTTTTAGTGACCAACGAGAGTGAGTGAGTTCCAGGAATGGGAAGAACCAGTCAGGATTTCTCCATAATGCTTAGTCAGTCTTTCAACACTTAAGATAATGCTGTAGCTCTTTTTAGCATGCTCCAGGATATGAGGATGTCATGAGGAAGTTCTTCTAGGTCTCATTTTGAGTATATATACTGTGGTGTCACAAGGTGGGAGACGATAACTTGGGAAACAGCAACATCTTGCATACGTGCAAGATGAAGCTTGGAATGCTAAGTCTGTCTCTCCTAGTCGGAGTCGGCTCTGCAGGTGAGAATGTTCTACACGTTGAATTTGTGGATAGTTGTGTTATTACTGGCTTAACATTAATGAGCTGCACAGACAACTAATACCATATCTATTTTTATCATTCCAGCAATCTATCGGACATTGGAAACAGGTAAATATCATAAAACACGATGCTGATAATGTAGCTCATGTGTTTCTCTCAGTTTGGCAATAATAATAATAATAATAATAATAATAATAATAATAATAATAATAATAATAGAAATTTTATAGAACACTTTATGGAGCATGGATGCTTTAAGTGGGACTTTAAAATCTATCCCCAAAGATTCAGATAGCCAGTGCTCTTTTTCTGTTGTTCTTGTTTGGATGCATACTGATGCATTTGCTATGAAGTGTAAAGAATGGGCTGTTTTATTAGAAAGCCCAGTAAGAGGAAAGAAGAAGTAATCAACTCTGCTTGTATCAAACACATGAACTCGTTTTAGCCACTGAGTGATAATATGTGGTAAATGTGGGGTTAGACAGAGTTCTAAGGGTAAGACTACATCCAGGTTTTATTTATCAGGCTTGGTATGTAAAACTGAAAAGTGTAGCTTCTCATAAAGTATTTTTTGTGCAACCTGGTTATTAGAAATTGTTCATTGATTAGATCCTATTTTACCCAGTGGAATTCATTCTGTGGTTTAAAAAACTCTCACCAGCTTGTTTTTATTTATTATTTATTTTCACTTTTACTCACTTTTATTTATTTGCCTTTTGTGGGCATGATGACATGAATTCCATAGAAAAAAAATCAGGATAAAAATCACAATATAAACAATATAAAAAGATATGCAATGGGCACTTCATACAGAAATCTGATATATGGTCATATAGGCACATATATCATAAACAGTCATACTTTCAACCTTTAATTGTTTTGGTATTAAACTCATTTTAACTTCATTAGGAAGTACGTGAAAATGTATAAACGCCTTGTATAACATGGAGCACATGTTATTTTCTGCCATCCATATATGAATTATGATTTCGATCATATATTGTTAAATATATGTGTTACACATGTGCATATATAGTTAACAAATATTATACCATTTTTAAAAAATAAGAATTTTAAAGTTTGCATATGTGACATATATGCTAATAAATGTATATATTTGAAATGTATATATCACCAAATTTCTGTATGAGCTTAAGTATAGTTATTGAGACTTCTTGAGGGTTCCATTACACATGAACTGTTCTGCTATTCTAGATAAAACACAAACATTAATAAAGCACTTACTAGAGGCAGCTCAAAGTGCTTTACAGACAGGTGGTAAGGCTTAACGGTGATAGACGAAACCATGCATATTCATTTAAAATCATAAAAGACAATGACAAATCAAATTGAATGTACAAGTTTAATTTAATGCCAGTTTTTAAAGATACATTTTCAATGAACATGACTGTCTAATAAAAGGCAGAAGTAAGTTCCACAAAGCATAATAACTGAACGAGGCCTCCCCATGTTTCCTGTAATTTAGGGAAGGTGTTTGCAGAAGTCTCTAGTCTGGTTCACTTGTACCAAGAATTAGTATTTCAGTTTCTTTGTGATGTCTGTGTAGAATGTCTCATGACCTCTGAGAAATATCTGAACCAGTCTTTATTTTAGCTTTGCACAAAACAAATAGAAAATAATTCCCAACTGCTTGATTTTCTTTTATTCACAATATAACCGATGTACAAGGAATGTGCCTTCATGGAGGTGATGATATTTATTTCATATAAAATATATTAATATCGCAAAAAAAATCACAATAACAATCTACACATGCCATTAACAGTTGGCACCCCAAATCTAACAATACAAATCCATCATAAGGAGTCAGGGATATATATCAATTGTCATGTTTCTATATCATTTAAACACGACAACTGGTCTTTATATCCTGTGACATATATTTTCTGATAAGTATCAAATATCAAATAATATATCAAGCATAAAATATGGATCAAAAAAATATATTATTTTCATCTGGATCATCTACAGCAGAGGTCACTAACTGTGGTCTGGATCCAGACGTTGTCCAATGCGGACCCAAACTGATAAACTATTAAGAGCGATTTAATTTTAAAAGTGTTTATTTTTTTAAGCGTTAAAATTATTGTAAGTGGCTGAATTTTTCTAGTCTTTATGGTACACGGGCTTTGCAGCGCAAAGGTTAACTTCACAGACCAATCATGTTGTTGTAAGATCACCAAAGGCGCTCCTCAGCCAATCAGATCTGTGCAGATTCGGAAGTGCGGCCCGCGCACAGGTGAGTTACGAAGCGAGAAGTAGTAGTAAGAAAGTAAAGCAGGTTGGAGAAAGAATAACGAGCTCTGAAAAAGAAAAGTTGACAGAGAAACCTGACTGTTTTAACCAGAAATGGAGAGACTTATGTTTATTCTTCCCACAGGCGGCTCCAAACTAACAGGTGAAGCTGTGAAACGAGAGTTAACGAGAAGACGCTGCTTTATTTACTGTTTCTATAAATAAACACTTTAAGATGCTCTTTTTAAATAATATAAATAATATAAATAATTTATTCAGTTCAGCATTTACACAGTAAATATACTGAACGGTATGTGTGATGTGTTGGTGTTTCAGTAGCTGATGGTATAAGATGCTGATACTAGACTACTTCAGTAAACAGGATACACCACTGAATCATGACACACATTAGAAATGATGACTGTCCGGACCTTGGCCTGAGACAGTGTCCTCTAACTGGACCTTACTGACTCTAATTAAATATCCCTGATCTACAGCAATATGTCCTAGTACACTTCCAACTGTTATTTCAGTTTAGTCTTTAGTTAAGGAATTTCTTATTATGTGTTACTGCTAAGCTGGTACATATGAACGATGCTACATCAAATATGAACAGTTATAGCTGATATATATTATTATTTGACAACAGTCCTTGACATATTTGATCTTGTATATTGCAGTTGTGTAGTGAGTTTTAGTAAAAAAACAAAAAAACAAATAGACTGGAGCTTCTAACGGGTCTAAAGGTTCCTGTGACTTGACTAAGGGTCATTGATGAACCTAGACATTCCATTTTCTCACACAATGTAAATAAAACATGCTTGGTTGAGTCCACTGTTCATAATTTATAATTCATAGTTCATAATTATGATGGTACTGTAGTTGATTTAACATGTTAAGTCTTTGGTTCAGCTTTGGTTGAGAGGTTGCTTGGCTGTAACTGCATAAATACCAATAAGAAAACAAGTCTGACTAAAAAAGTTTTAAAATTTGAGCCTATTTACAATCTGTAACATTGTATAACTGTATAACTTGATAACTGTGCATAATACCACTGTTTTTGCAGGTGTTACAAGTGTAGGGTCATGTGGTGGTCACTACACCCAGCAGAGTGGAGAGTTTACCAGCCCTCAGTACCCCAGCACATATCCTAATTTTGCCCACTGCACTTGGCATATACAGAGCACGGGAACGAAGATCATACGCTTAACATTCATTCAGACTGAGTAAGACTTCCCAGTATCATTTCTAATTTAATATAGAATATATACCGTTGCTGTCCAAAGAAAACAATCTTTGGAGCAGTGGAACTGTGTTCTCTGGAATCCAATACTTTTTAGGATAAAAAGTTTTTAGTTCAGTACTTTTTTTTAATTCGTGTATTGCTTTTCATGTTTTTTTCCCCACAGTTTTCATGTTTCCTCAGTTTCCCCTTGTTACTTTTGTTAAGAGAACTTCCTAACATCTAATTTTCTTCCATGTTGAAGTATTGAAGCCGGTAACGACTGCAGATTTGATGCCATTCGTATATATGATGGTCCTTTCACGTCCAACCGTTTGCTTGGAAAGCTTTGCGGATCCCAGACTGGGACCTTCAATTCCAGTGGGAATGACCTGACTGTGGTTTTCTCCAGTGACCAGAGTTTGGTTGGCCAAGGCTTTGTTGCCCATTGGGTTTTTGAAGGTAAGTGGTCAGCGTGCTCCAGTTCATTTTACTTCAGATATTCATTTATGCAGGTGACCAAACCTGACACTCAATCTCTTCACCAATTAAAAATATCTGCGTACTCGTAGTATTTGTGTTTGTTGAGCATTTCAGAATTTGAACCAATTTACAATCTGTAAAATTGTGGAACTGTATGACTTGATAACTGAGCAAATTTCCACTGTTTTTGTTTGCTGGTGTAGGGTCATGTGGTGGTCACTACACCCAGCAAAGTGGAGAGTTTACCAGCCCTCAGTACCCCAGCAGATATCCTAATTTTGCCGACTGCTCGTGGCGTATACAGAGCACAGGAACAAAGATTATACGCCTGACATTCATTCAGACTGAGTAAGACTTCCCAGTAACATTTTTAAGGACAGTTCTAATCCTTATATAATATAGAATGTATATATATATATATATATATAAAAAATTAAACACAATCAGAATCAGTGGAATACTGTTGTAACTTCTTTATTGCCGTCAGAATGAAGAGGGAGACCAGTTCAGAGGTTCTGTGAGCTCTCAAACCTTGGTCTAACATGATCTGAACATGGTCTACCCCAAACCAGCAGACACTCCTATTTAAGTCCAGCTGACAACAGGTCAACCAGCCTCAACCCTTCTGGTTAGATCGTTATCTCCTAGGCTTGGCTTGTTCTCGGCCATAAACCCTAAATGACGGGTGTCACAAAATCCTAGCCTTCCCGCAATCTCTGTGGCATTCAGTGGACCCATCCGTAACATACGCTTTTAAAAGATACCATGGTATATACAAATATTCACAACAATATTATAGAAGTCAGCAAGATCACTACAGCACAATAGTACTGTTGATTTGATGGAGAGCATTCTGTGCCAGTTCAGTGCAAAGTTGTGAAATTAAAATTGCTAATAGTTTTTAAAGTAATGCATTCATTCACTACTATTGACAGATTCCTTTAATTAAAAAAAGGTTTATCATTTTTATGAAGTTAATGCCTATGCTCACAAGGAAAGTAAGTACAATACTGTGTAAAAAACAGTATTGCACAATCACTCGTCATTTGTTTCATTTCTGGTCAGCAAGTACAAGCTAGATAACAGACACTGAACAGAAAAAGTTCATAGAAACCTCAACAACCAAAAACAAATTCGGTTGAATTTTCTGCTACTCACAATACAAGTTATCCCAAACACCTTCAATGAAGTTATGGTGGACAGTCCATTGTTCACAAGAACACAAGGGGCTTCTTTATTTTGTGGTATTTGCACCAGAAATTGAATGAAGAGTGGCCTCTGATGCTATTACAGTACTTTAGTTATTACAGCAGTTTAGTGAGTAAAGAGAAAATACATTCTGTTTAGGTCAATATAGGAAGTAACTATAATTACAGAGTTTTCATTACCAGTTTAATCTTCCAACTTTAAAAATTCAATGAACAATGTAACAGTTCAGTACTTTTTTTTAATTTGTGTATTGATTTTTATGTTTTTTTCAACAGTTTTCATATTCCCTCGTTACTTTTCTTAAGAGAACCTCCTATTGTCTAATTTTGTTCCATGTTGAAGTATTGAAGCCAGTGAAGGCTGCAGATTTGATGCCATTAGTGTATATGATGGTCCTTCCACATCCTACCGTTTGCTGGGGAGGCTGTGTGGATCTCAGACCGGGACCTTCAATTCCAGTGGGAATGACCTGACTGTGGTTTTCTCCAGTGACCAGAGTTTTGTTGGCCAAGGTTTTGTTGCCCATTGGGTTTTTTTTGAAGGTAAGTGGTCAGCTTCTTCAGTTCATTTTACTTCAGTTATTCATTTACGCAGGTGACCAAAGCTGACACCAAACATTATCTCCAATTAAAAATCAAAACCTTGTAGTATTTGTGTTTGTTGAGCATTTCAGAATTTGAACCAATTCACAGTCTGTAAAACTGTGTAACTGTACTTGACAGTGCAAAATTCCACTGTTTTTTGTTTGCAGGTGTAGGGTCATGTGGTGGTCACTACACCCAGCAGAGTGGAGAGTTTACCAGCCCTCAGTACCCCAGCACATATCCTAATTTTGCCCACTGCTCTTGGCATATACAGAGCACAGGAACAAAGATCATACGCCTGACATTTATGCAGACTGAGTAAGACTTCCAAGTAACATTTCTGAAAACAGTTCTAATCCTAATATATGGTTTATGTCCAAAGAAAACAATTACTAAACCAAAAACTTTTGGGAGAGACCACAATCATTCTTAACATTCAATGTAAGCTAATGTAAAGGGGCTTTATTCCAAGTTGTTCTGGAGCATTTCTATTGGCCCATTCAACACTTTCACAGGATATAAATGTTTTTCTTTGGACAGTGACGATAATTACCCCTTCTAATGAATGCACACACCCATTCCTAAGGCCAGGCACGGACAAAAAGAGTATAAAGTCCTCAGCATTGAGCTGTGGAGCAGTGGAACTGTGTTCTCTGTAATGATGGTACTCCATCCAATACCATTGGGATGAGCTGGGAGTTGGGGATGCAGCGGGATGGCAGTCATTCATTATCCTGTCCTTACTAACACTCTTGTCACTGAATGCAATCAAATCCTCACAGATATGCTCCAAAACATAGTAGAAAGCCTTCACAGTAGTGACAGTTCCTCCAACAAAAGCAGGATAAACCCATTTTTAATACCCACTACTGTATGCCTTGGGGTGTGCAACTGTGTGTTTGTTTACGTTTCTGGCCATGTGTTTTTGTTTATGTTTTGTCATGTGCTCCTGTGTCTTCACCCCTCACCTGTTGCCAATCTGTGGTCCCTCCTGTTCCTAGCTGTTCCTCGTTTCTTGTGTGTATATGTTCTCGTTGGTTCCTCCTTGCGTTTCCCTAGGCTTCCTTCTGTTCGTCGAGTCGGTTTGTCTTTGGTTTTGTTTTTGATTTCATATTTTGTTCTTTTGTTTCTTGGTCCTCCATACGTCCTGTCTTCCTCATTGCCTCCTCTGCTCCACACACCCCCCCTCAAGCCTGACACTTTTCTTAAGAAAACATACTAATATCTCATTTTGTTCCATATCGAAGTATTGAAGCCGGTGAAGACTGCAGATATGATGCCATTCGTATATTTGATGGTCCTTCCACATCCTTTCGTTTGCTGGGGAGTCTGTGTGGATACCAGACCGGGACCTTTAATTCCAGTGGGAATGACCTGACTGTGGTTTTCTCCAGTGACGACGATGTAGTTGGCCAAGGCTTTGTTGCCCGTTGGATTTTTGAAGGTAAGTGGTCAGCGTGCTTCAGTTCATTTTACTTCAATTATTATTCAAACCTGACACGTAACCTCATCTCCAATTTAAAATCTCAGTGTCGTAAACCTCATAGCCTTCGGTGGTATTCGTCCTGACTTGCTAACACATGGACACAGACTTGTAGATGTAGATAATGATCAGTTTATTTTTCCTGCAATGAGTAAGACAACCAGAAAATGTGGTTTGGAATTGGATCAGCTTTCCTGTGCATGGTGTAGCACTGCTTTATTCTATGTGTATAATACATATAAATAAAAACAAAATTAAAATAATAATAGTAGTAGTAGTATAAAAGTAGTATGAACAGATCTGGCGTATGTGTGTAGTGGTTAGCACTGTCACCTCAAAGCAAGATGATCCTGGTTTGATTCCCAGTCCGGGTTGTTTTGTGTGGATGTTCTCACCGTGCTTGAGTGGGTTTCCTCCCACAGTCCAAACACATGCATGTTAGGTTGATCAGTCACTCTAAGTTGCCTGAAGATGTGAGTGTGTGATGGACTGGTGGTCGGTCCATGGTGTACCACACCTTCGTCTGATGGCACTGAGATTGACTCCAGCCTTCCTTTGACCCGGACTAGTGGGATAAAGCAGAATATGATGTATGGATGGAAGAACAAAGATATAAAGACATCGATCATATAGTGGTTAAATATTTCTTAAATTATACTCATTAATTACATTCCTACACACTACACAAAATCTACATTATATCCATGAATTTGCAACACTGGCCAAGTTTCAGTTCATCAGCTATTTTTATAATTTATTGGTAAAACAACACAAAAGAATACAGGAATGGACGCTAAGGAATACTGCCATCTGGTGGTGAAATCAAGAACCAATTTCTCCACTGAAATCTCGACTTGCTAATGTGAATACATCAAATATAGTTCATATACATTAAGCTTGAGTTAGCATAGGCAAATGTAGGACAAACAATACAGTGACTGAAAACACTGATCTTAATGTGCTGGTCTCTAAGGGGTATTATTTACGAATAGAAATGTATATAAGTTATTGCCACCATTTACAGTGTTGTTTGGGTTTTTCTTTGGTCAGTTGGTATCAATACTTACCTACCGGTGCCAGATCTATTTAGAAGAAATTGCTTACAACTGTTATACACCGTTACACTGTTGCTATTTAAGTGGCAGGAGCCAATCAAATAAGTGCCATTAATGATAACCACAAGAGTGCTTGTATTTTAGCACTTGTTTTTTTACTGTTCTGCCATCAATTCTGTGGGTGTGGTCATAATTTTTCAAGAGGTCCACAAAGCACACAGTTAATGGCCAATTCATTCATTCATTCATCATCTAAACCTCTCATCCATTTGGGTCATCAGGGGGGTCTGAAGCCTATCCCAGCACTTATTTGGCGTAAGGCAGGAAACACCCTGGACAGGCCCCCAGTCCATCACAGAGCTGACACACATTCACACACTCACACCTAGAGGCAATTAACATAATAATGTTATAAACTGAGATGTTCACATAGGTGGCGTTCACACTCACATGCTTTAATATAGGGTACATAGGGAAAGTGAAATCAAGTGGGTTTGGAAATAAACAGGATCACTTTTGAGATGCAGGGTACAGCATCGTGAACGAGGTTCAAAAGATTATTGATAGGAAGTACTGACAATGGAGTGTAAATGTAAGGATTAGAAAGTACTGACAATAGAGTGTAAATGTAAGGATTAGAAAGTACTGACAATGGAGTGTAAATGTAAGGATTAGAAAGTACCGATAATGGAGTGTAAATGTAAGGAGTAGAAAGTACCGACAATGGAGTGTAAATGTAAGGATTAGAAAGTACTGACAATGGAGTGTAAATGTAAGGATTAGAAAGTACTGACAATGGAGTGTAAATGAAAGGATTAGAAAGTACTGATAATGGAGTGTACATGTAAGGAGTAGAAAGTACTGACAATGGAGTGTAAATGTAAGGAGTAGAAAGTACTGACAATGGAGTGTAAATGTAAGGAGTAGAAAGTACTGATAATGGAGTGTAAATGTAAGGAGTAGAAGGTACTGATAATGGAGTGTAAATGTAAGGAGTAGAAAGTACTGATAATGGAGTGTAAATGTAAGGAGTAGAAAGTACTGATAATGGAGTGTAAATGTAAGGATTAGAAAGTACTGATAATGGAGTGTAAATGTAAGGATTAGAAAGTACTGATAATGGAGTGAAAATGTAAGGAGTAGAAAGTACTGACAATGGAGTGTAAATGTAAGGAGTAGAAAGTACAGATAATGGAGTGTAAATGTAAGGAGTAGAATGTACTGATAATGGAGTGTAAATGTAAGCAGTAGAAAGTACTGATAATGGAGTGTAAATGTAAGGAGTAGAAAGTACTGATAATGGAGTGTAAATGTAAGGAGTAGAAAGCACTGATAATGGAGTGTAAATGTAAGGAGTAGAAAGTACAGATAATAGAATGTAAATGTAAGGAGTAGAAAGTACTGATAATGGAGTGTAAATGTAAGGAGTAGAAAGTAAAGATAATGCAGTGTAAATGTAAGGAGTAGAAAGTACTGATAATGGACTGTAAATGTAAGGAGTGGAAAGTACTGATAATGGAGTGTAAATGTAAGGAGTAGAAAGTACAGATAATGGAGTGTAAATGTAAGGAATAGAAAGTTCTGATAATGGAGTGTAAATGTAAGGAGTAGAAAGTACTGATAATGGAGTGTAACTGTAAGGAGTAGAAAGCACTGATAATGGAGTGTAAATGTAAGGAGTAGAAAGTACAGATAATAGAGTGTGAATGTAAGGAGTAGAAAGTACTGATAATGGAGTGTAAATGTAAAGAGTAGAAAGTAAAGATAATGGAGTGTAAATGTAAGGAGTAGAAAATACTGATAATGGACTGTAAATGTAAGGATTAGAAAGTACTGACAATAGAGTGTAAATGTAAGGATTAGAAAGTACTGACAATGGAGTGTAAATGTAAGGATTAGAAAGTACCGATAATGGAGTGTAAATGTAAGGAGTAGAAAGTACCGACAATGGAGTGTAAATGTAAGGATTAGAAAGTACTGACAATGGAGTGTAAATGTAAGGATTAGAAAGTACTGACAATGGAGTGTAAATGAAAGGATTAGAAAGTACTGATAATGGAGTGTACATGTAAGGAGTAGAAAGTACTGACAATGGAGTGTAAATGTAAGGAGTAGAAAGTACTGACAATGGAGTGTAAATGTAAGGAGTAGAAAGTACTGATAATGGAGTGTAAATGTAAGGAGTAGAAGGTACTGATAATGGAGTGTAAATGTAAGGAGTAGAAAGTACTGATAATGGAGTGTAAATGTAAGGAGTAGAAAGTACTGATAATGGAGTGTAAATGTAAGGATTAGAAAGTACTGATAATGGAGTGTAAATGTAAGGATTAGAAAGTACTGATAATGGAGTGAAAATGTAAGGAGTAGAAAGTACTGACAATGGAGTGTAAATGTAAGGAGTAGAAAGTACAGATAATGGAGTGTAAATGTAAGGAGTAGAATGTACTGATAATGGAGTGTAAATGTAAGGAGTAGAAAGTACTGATAATGGAGTGTAAATGTAAGCAGTAGAAAGTACTGATAATGGAGTGTAAATGTAAGGAGTAGAAAGTACTGATAATGGAGTGTAAATGTAAGGAGTAGAAAGCACTGATAATGGAGTGTAAATGTAAGGAGTAGAAAGTACAGATAATAGAATGTAAATGTAAGGAGTAGAAAGTACTGATAATGGAGTGTAAATGTAAGGAGTAGAAAGTAAAGATAATGCAGTGTAAATGTAAGGAGTAGAAAGTACTGATAATGGACTGTAAATGTAAGGAGTGGAAAGTACTGATAATGGAGTGTAAATGTAAGGAGTAGAAAGTACAGATAATGGAGTGTAAATGTAAGGAATAGAAAGTTCTGATAATGGAGTGTAAATGTAAGGAGTAGAAAGTACTGATAATGGAGTGTAACTGTAAGGAGTAGAAAGCACTGATAATGGAGTGTAAATGTAAGGAGTAGAAAGTACAGATAATAGAGTGTGAATGTAAGGAGTAGAAAGTACTGATAATGGAGTGTAAATGTAAAGAGTAGAAAGTAAAGATAATGGAGTGTAAATGTAAGGAGTAGAAAATACTGATAATGGACTGTAAATGTAAGGAGTGGAAAGTACTGATAATGGAGTGTAAATGTAAGGAGTAGAAAGTACTGACAATGGAGTGTAAATGTAAGGAGTAGAAAGTACTGATAATGGAGTGTAAATGTAAGGAGTAGAAAGTAAAGATAATGCAGTGTAAATGTAAGGAGTAGAAAGTACTGATAATGGAGTGTAAATGTAAGGAGTAGAAAGTACTGATAATGGAGTGTAAATGTAAGGAGTAGAAAGCACTGATAATGGAGTGTAAATGTAAGGAGTAGAAAGTACAGATAATAGAGTGTGAATGTAAGGAGTAGAAAGTACTGATAATGGAGTGTAAATGTAAAGAGTAGAAAGTAAAGATAATGGAGTGTAAATGTAAGGAGTAGAAAATACTGATAATGGACTGTAAATGTAAGGAGTGGAAAGTACTGATAATGGAGTGTAAATGTAAGGAGTAGAAAGTACTGACAATGGAGTGTAAATGTAAGGAGTAGAAAGTACTGATAATGGAGTGTAAATGTAAGGAGTAGAAAGTAAAGATAATGCAGTGTAAATGTAAGGAGTAGAAAGTACTGATAATGGAGTGTAAATGTAAGGAGTAGAAAGTACTGATAATGGAGTGTAAATGTAAGGAGTAGAATGTACTGATAATGGAGTGTAAATGTAAGGAGTAGAAAGTACAGATAATGGAGTGTAAATGTAAGGAGTAGAATGTACTGATAATGGAGTGTAAATGTAAGGAGTAGAAAGTACTGATAATGGAGTGTAAATGTAAGCAGTAGAAAGTACTGATAATGGAGTGTAAATGTAAGGAGTAGAAAGTACTGATAATGGAGTGTAAATGTAAGGAGTAGAAAGCACTGATAATGGAGTGTAAATGTAAGGAGTAGAAAGTACAGATAATAGAATGTAAATGTAAGGAGTAGAAAGTACTGATAATGGAGTGTAAATGTAAGGAGTAGAAAGTAAAGATAATGCAGTGTAAATGTAAGGAGTAGAAAGTACTGATAATGGACTGTAAATGTAAGGAGTGGAAAGTACTGATAATGGAGTGTAAATGTAAGGAGTAGAAAGTACAGATAATGGAGTGTAAATGTAAGGAATAGAAAGTTCTGATAATGGAGTGTAAATGTAAGGAGTAGAAAGTAAAGATAATGCAGTGTAAATGTAAGGAGTAGAAAGTACTGATAATGGAGTGTAAATGTAAGGAGTAGAAAGTACTGATAATGGAGTGTAAATGTAAGGAGTAGAAAGTACTGATAATTGTGTGTAAATGTAAGGAGTAGAAAGTACTGATAATGGAGTGTAAATGTAAGGAGTAGAAAGCACTGATAATGGAGTGTAAATGTAAGGAGTAGAAAGTACAGATAATAGAGTGTGAATGTAAGGAGTAGAAAGTACTGATAATGGAGTGTAAATGTAAAGAGTAGAAAGTAAAGATAATGGAGTGTAAATGTAAGGAGTAGAAAATACTGATAATGGACTGTAAATGTAAGGAGTGGAAAGTACTGATAATGGAGTGTAAATGTAAGGAGTAGAAAGTACTGACAATGGAGTGTAAATGTAAGGAGTAGAAAGTACTGATAATGGAGTGTAAATGTAAGGAGTAGAAAGTAAAGATAATGCAGTGTAAATGTAAGGAGTAGAAAGTACTGATAATGGAGTGTAAATGTAAGCAGTAGAAAGTACTGATAATGGAGTGTAAATGTAAGGAGTAGAAAGTACTGATAATGGAGTGTAAATGTAAGGAGTAGAAAGCACTGATAATGGAGTGTAAATGTAAGGAGTAGAAAGTACTGATAATGGAGTGTAAATGTAAGGAGTAGAAA
This sequence comes from Megaleporinus macrocephalus, assembly GCA_021613375.1. Classification (NCBI taxonomy): domain Eukaryota; kingdom Metazoa; phylum Chordata; class Actinopteri; order Characiformes; family Anostomidae; genus Megaleporinus; species Megaleporinus macrocephalus. The sequence continues at coordinate 12,767,178 of CM038712.1, read as the reverse complement.
GTACTGATAATGGAGTGTAAATGTAAGGAGTAGAAAGTACTGATAATTGTGTGTAAATGTAAGGAGTAGAAAGTACTGATAATGGAGTGTAAATGTAAGGAGTAGAAAGCACTGATAATGGAGTGTAAATGTAAGGAGTAGAAAGTACAGATAATAGAGTGTGAATGTAAGGAGTAGAAAGTACTGATAATGGAGTGTAAATGTAAAGAGTAGAAAGTAAAGATAATGGAGTGTAAATGTAAGGAGTAGAAAGTACTGATAATGGAGTGTAAATGTAAGGAGTAGAAAGTACTGATAATTGTGTGTAAATGTAAGGAGTAGAAAGTACTGATAATGGAGTGTAAATGTAAGGAGTAGAAAGCACTGATAATAGAGTGTAAATGTAAGCAGTAGAAAGTACTGATAATGGAGTGTAAATGTAAGGAGTAGAAAGTACTGATAATTGTGTGTAAATGTAAGGAGTAGAAAGTACTGATAATGGAGTGTAAATGTAAGGAGTAGAAAGCACTGATAATAGAGTGTAAATGTAAGCAGTAGAAAGTACTGATAATGGAGTGTAAATGTAAGGAGTAGAAAGTACTGATAATGGAGTGTAAATGTAAGGAGTAGAAAGTACAGATAATGGAGTGTTAATGTAAGGTGTACAAAGTACTGATAATGGAGTGTAAATGTAAGGAGTGCAAAGTACTAATACTGTAGTGTAAATGAAAGGAGTAGAAAGTACAGATAATGGAGTGTAAATGTAAGGAAAAGAAAGTACTGATAATGGAGTGTAATGTAAGGAGTAGAAAGTACTGATAATGGAGTGTAAATGTAAGAAGTAGAAAGTTCTGATAATGGAGTGTAAATGTAAGGAGTAGAAAGTACTGATAATGGAGTGTAAATGTAAGGAGTAGAAAGTACTGATAATGGAGTGTAAATGTAAGGAGTAGAAGTAAAACGTTATCTGAAAAATAATTACTCCAGTAAAGTATAAATAACCAAAATGTCTACTTAAATAGGGTAACAAGGTATCTGTACTTCATTACTTGACACCTCTGGGCAGCATACAAATGCAAAAGGCTACTTAAAGTTCCAGAAGAGGAGGAATCAACTGAGCAAGTTCTCTTATTAGACTTGCAGTAGACTCCAGTTATGACAGCTCAAATAAAACATTGGATCGTACTATATCTCCTGATGTCCAAATTCTATAAGTGGATTCTGAAGGGGTGGTCTGCAGTGGTGGAGCCCCATTTCAAGGCAGAGACAACTAGGATTTTGTGGGAAGCACAAGTGGTGATCCCAAAACGAGGCAGAACCACATTGCTGAAGCAATAGCACCAAGCCCACCCTGACATATCATGAAGGAAGGGTTAGGCTCATGCCTAACCTGGTGGACTGGCATATATGAAGCTATTGAAAAAAGAGATTGTGACTTGGGATGAATGTTAAAAGAAACCAACATATGTACCCTTGCACCAACAGGAGGGGCAACATCAGGACTTTGACTCTTCCAATCCAAACCCTTAATTTTGTTTCTTTTAAAACATTCAGAGGGGACTTGCTTGTGTGTTCTAGACCATTGTCCTGCTGCATAACCCAAATGGACTTCAGATCACAAACTGACAGGCAGACAGGATTCAGGATTTTCTCATAGAGAGTAGAATTCATGGTTTTATTATGGCAATTATGACAAGTCTTCCGGGTCCTGCAGAAGTGAAGCAGACCCAGACCATCACACTACCATCACAATGTTTGACTGCTGTCATGAAGTTATCTTTACACCAGATGTAAGAAGTTAGTCTGGGTTCTTCTGTGACTTTCTGGATGAGTTGTTGATGTGCTCTTGGTGAAATTTTGGTAGACCGGCAGCTCACTACTGTTCCATTTGTGGATAATGGCTGGAAACCACTCAGTATGCAACAATGCTGGGAATACATTGCAAAGTAAGTACATACACAGACAGGTTGATTACAAACCAGTGGAGTTAGAACTCGGGAGATGATCACCAGAAAGGCGGAACATATGGTCATGGCGTCATGAGGGAAGTGCTTTACTTCTTCACTGTATTTGGCCACACTCACTTTCAAGTGTGTGTTTCTTCCGCCTTTGTGTTAGAACTTCTGGTCAGTGAACCAAAATTAATACAGTTACATGGGAGGAGACCAGAGATTCAGTTAGATGTTTGAATGGGACAACACTGTTAGGACAGTGAATGTCAATTTGACATTGATGTTACTGGTTAATGAATGTGTAGATACCACACAGTGCATTTTGCTGTGCATTTGATGCATGAAACCTTGTTTACAGCTCAATGTGGTGGAGATCTGACTAACTCAAGAGGAGAATTCTTCAGCCCCCAGTATCCTAATAACTACCCCAACAATGCAGACTGCACATGGAGACTTCAGGCGCCAGAGGGGAAGGTTGTTCATCTGACCTTCACGTTTGTTAAGTAAGTCACAGCTTTCCTTCACTTGTATGTACGCATGGATTCAGCCTGCTTAGATAAATGTATTCTTTCAAGCTGGTAGAATAAGGTGTATGAGAGGTTGGTACTGTGTTGGTTGTGATATCAAAACCAGGTTTAAGCACATGTCATTGTCCTGCTATCCTCTGGAACAGAGTCATTTCCACAAGCTTTATCCATTGTTTCTTCTTGAAACTAGTTTGGAGGAATGTTGCGACTTCATCACCTTGTATGATGGTCCCACTCATGATCACACACGGCTGGGTGAACTGCCTCAAGATGAAAGAAATGCTTTCAGCTCCACCAGGAAATACTTGACTGTGGTGTTCTCAAGTGACGGCAGTACAACTCATCAAGGCTTTCGGGCTCAGTGGGAGTTCTTAGGTTAGTGACTGAAATAAAACTCCGTTGCTTCATTGCTGCTTAACTACGTGTGATTTGACACAACAAGCGTCTTTTTTTAGCAAGAATTCTATGTGATACTGTAAAGTTATAAATGGTTGGTGGTTCTAAAATCTGATTGGCTGGCTCAAGCCTAAATCTGCGATATAATACTGTAGTTATCCAGGTTGAAACAGTGAGAGTGGAGGTTTAATGAACAATGAGTAAACAGTGGTTGTGCCACTTTACAGATGGAACACCATGCGGTGGTAGCCTGACTGAATCAAGAGGAGAATTTTTCAGCCCCCAGTATCCCAATAACTACCCCAACAATGCAGATTGTACATGGAGACTTCAGGCGTTAGAGGGGCAGGTTGTTAAGTTGACCTTCACGTTGATCGAGTAAGACACAGCTTTCTTTTACTGTAACGTACAGACAGATTTAGACATTTCAGTGGAATTATTAATTCATTCAAACTGTTAGACAGTCCATTCTATGTGGTTCTAAATCTGTCAGTTGTGATATGAAACAAGGTGTAAACTCATATGTGCTTTTTATGCTGTCCTGAACTGGAATCAATTTCTTTTCGCAAACTTTCTCAATTCCCTAGTTTGGAGGATTGTTGTGACTCCATCAGGGTGTACGATGGTCCCACCGATACTTACCCCTTGCTCAGTCGGCGAGATCAAGATCAGACATATCTCTTCAACTCCACCAGGAATTATCTGACCGTAGTGTTCACAAGTGATCACAGTAACACTCATCAAGGCTTTGGGGCTCGGTGGGAGTTCTCAGGTTAGTGAGGCCACTTGGGTTCATTGCCACTTATTTAAAACCACCTCAGTGCTTGAGTCTGATTGGCTGACTCAAGCTCAAAGCTCCTGCACAGTCCTGTAATTATCCAGACACAGGGATTTTAATGAACAGAAACTAAGAAGAACAGATCAACAAAACAGTGGAAACTACTATAACTGCAAGACAAACAATGAAGGAAGTGAGTCTAAGAAAAAAATGCTAATTATTTAACAAACAGCAAGACTTAAGTCTCGGCTATTGGATTTCGAGCTAGGATAATGAGCTAGGCTAGGCATCACTAAAGTTAAGACTAGGCATGATGAAGGGCTCAGGAAGGCAGAACTGGAACTTCTAGAATCCTAACTCTAAAATCGTATCTCTCCATTCAACATGACAACTAAAGTTATGACTAAATATAGCATAGTAGCTTTAACAGAACAACAGTTCATAATCTATTTCCTAAGTGCAAGCTAGAACACAATAAGCTTTCTTAGGAACACATAGGTGGAGCACAAAGTGTGGTAGTTAAAAAGCCTGGTGTGGAGAAGCGTACAGGCACCAGAGCTGTGCAGAGTGGGAGTGGAGAAACGAGTGGAGCACTGTGATGTTGCTTGAAGGTATTTTTTTTATCAGAAAGTTGGAACGCCAGTGTTCTCTATTTTTCCAAACTGCTCCAGTACTGAGCCAGTACAGTCCAGTTTTCCCCACTGACTTCCTCTGTGTACTGTAATTGATGTAGCACATACTGGAAATAATCACTGATCACAACAAACCTGTACAGATGTTGCATATATGATAAAGATGGTGGTGTTTAAAGCACATGTAACTGTGTGTAGTGTCTTGTCCATACATTTTAGACATGTAAGAAACATCATGATTATTATTATTATTATTTTTTATTAGATGCATTTCCATACAACAACAAACGTAATAATTAACATAACCTTGCTGTCCAAAGGAGAAGACAGAGACAGGCCAATATCCCCTCCAGCAACATTATTTCTTTCCCCTTTTAGCCCTTTTTTCCCCTATCCCCGCCCCACCTCTTTTCCCCTCCCCTCCACTACATTCCCTTCCCCTCCCTTTTCTTCCCTTCCCTCCCTTCAACCTATTAACCACCACCAAATTATGACCACAAATTACACAAATACAATCAATCAACGTTTATTTTCCCTCGGTAATACATTGAGGGTAGCCCTCATTTACAATGCATCCGAGCCTTTACAACTTAAAGGGACTGAAAATACATAAAAATTAGAATCAATATTTAATCAAGAAAGCTAAAATAAAGAACTTCATGAGTAAAACATAAGAAATAAATGATAAAAATATTAGAAAAACAGGCAGACAATATAAGAATTTAATAATAAAAGTTTAAGTGGACAAGCTAAAAATATAAAACAATGTAAATGTAAGTAAATTAAATAAAAATAATTAAATATAAATTAAAAATATGAAGAAAGTAAATGATAAAAATAAAACAAAATGTAAAACCGAAATTGGATAGATAAAAGGACAGAAAATAAAAAAGTTAAGAGTCAAAAGAAAAACTCAATTAAAACAGGTACAGGCTGTCTGAAGGTGGTTAGAAACTAAAACTTTAAAATGATTTAGTGACACCCGCGAGCTGAGTTTTAGAGTTTCTTGCAGTGAATTCCAGCTCACTGGTGCACTGTAGCTAAAAGCAGATTTTCCCAGCTCAGTAAAAACTCTAGGAACCTGACAGGTAATCCAATCAGCAGAGCCTGCTGCAGAGTCTGATAATTACAGCTGTTTAAAGAAATTAAGGAAGAAATATAAGATGGCATATGGCCGGAGAGCGAGGTATAAATGAATATAAGCCAGTGTGATTCCCGTCGAGCTGCTAGTGAGGGCCAGCCTACTTTTTTGGTACAATCTGCAATGGTGAGTGCTGTAAGGGTCACTAGTAATGAACCTTAGAACAATAAGTAAATGATATACATTACAATTATATTAAGAAAAAAAAATACCCTCAATCAACCGGCATAAACTGAAGTGAATTGAAATAAATAAAAAAAGGATTCCATTTAGAATAAAACGTTGCAGTATTATCTTTCAAGGTAGATCTTATCTTTTCCATTGTAAGAAAATGCATGATATTCCAGAGCCACATTGAAATTGAAGGGGGTTCTTATTGATGTTAATGCCCAAAACTTTTGTCATAATCTTAAACTTTTCAGACCAAAATGTATGTAAAAAAAGAACATGTGACTTAAGTTACATAGAGTAGCACCACACTTATCACAGTGATCATTGACAGCATTCGGATAGAATTTGGATAATCGGGACTTGGAGAGATGAACTCTATGTAGTACTTTAAACTGAATCAGCTGAAGTCTTGCACAAAATGAGCTTGAGCGTACTTTGCTCATGGCTTTGTCCCACCATTGCTCTGTGAAAGTAGTAGTTCATGTTTCCACTTGCTTCTGATTTTAGTAAGAGAATGTTCACCTAAAGCCATAAACATCATGATCATTAATGCAAAGTACAAAGAAAATCTAAACAGTCAGCAAACAGTCTGTGAGAGAAGGCAGCATGAAGGGAGGAGAGATGAAGATCAGTCAGTGGAGAGAGGATAGAACACATTGTTTTTTGATGTACCTTTTAGGCATGAAGTTACAAGCATGTTCTATTTTGCAGGTAAAGTATCATGTGGTGAAGATCTGACTAACTCAAGTGGAGAATTCTTCAGCCCCCAGTATCCTAATAACTACCCTAACAGTGCACACTGCACATGGAGACTTCTGGCACTGGAGAGACAGTTTGTTCATCTGACCTTCACGTTTGTTGAGTAAGTCACAGCTTTCTTTTAGTTGTACACAGAGATGGACTGAGATGGGGCTGGGGCGATACGTCTTTGCAAAGATGGCTGCGCCATTTCATTGATAACCGTTTCTTAATCGTCCAGTGTAGAACCTAAGACTGTTTGTGATACCGCGAGAGCTTTAAAACACACGTAGCTGCTTCTCAAACGACTCTCTGATAAAATATATAGTCCACAAACAGTCTGAGTTTTTGTGCATGTGGTGTGAGGCTACGTGTTGTTTGTGTTTCTAAAAGTTCAGTCAGAGCGTAGACGTGTGTTTATGGTATCCTTTAATACATTAAGTCTAGCATGGCCATGCGTTTTTCTCATGTTTCTGAGCCCCCCCACAGTGCAGGGTCATCAATTCCACAGCCCCTTGTGTTCTTTAGACAAACACAAACATATATAAACACATACAACAAATTACACATACACACACATACATACATACATACATACATACATACATAAATATACTACCGCTCAAAAGTTTAGGATCACTTTAGAATTTTATTTTATGCAATTTTCATGCAATTCACAAACAATATTGTCAATTTCACAATAAATTTAATGTATCAGATGATTTTTTAAAGAATAAAAATGTTTGTATTAAAGCCTATTTTTGTATAGAGGCTTATTTTGCATATAGTCCTATTATCAGCAATCCTCAGTCCTCTGCCTAAATATCCTGGTACGGCCACCAAGCTAAGTTAAGGATGTTATTGGGCTAATTGGTTGTTAGGACACTCTTGCTCAATTGTGATGCACAGCTGAAAAACATTCTACTAATATGTGAGCATAAAAGGGAGCACATTCTAGATTAGTTTAGTATCTGAAGCATCAGCAGTTGATGGCTTGCTGACAGACTCAAAATGACCAGAAAGAAACAACTTTCTTTAGAGACCCGTCAGCCCATTGTTGTGTTAAGGAAGGAAGATAATCCATTGAAAACAAGAACATTTCACTGTGATCCCAAACTTTTGAGCAGTAGTGTATATATATACACATACTCAGTAACCTTAAAATGTGTCCTCCGATTAGTCAACGAATCGTTAGTTTGATCGATTAAGAAGTTAATTGTTAGGTGCAGCCCTAGACTGAACCATTTCAGATGGATGTAATCATGCAACATTTTAGAACATGCCGGATTATACATGTTCTTTTCTATCAGTAGTGAAATTGCTGTATCAGTTGTGCATGTGCTGTTAAATTGTTACAACCTGGAATCAATTTCTTTTTGCAAACTTTCTAAATTCCTTCTCATTTTTCTTGACACTAGTTTGGAGGAATGTTGTGACTACATCAGCGTGTATGATGGTCCCACTGATGCTCACCCCCGGCTGGGTGTTTTGCTTCAAGATCGGAAATATCACTTCAACTCCACCAGGAATTATCTGACTGTAGTGTTCACAAGTGACCGCAGTGCATCTCGTCTAGGCTTTCGGGCTCAGTGGGAGTTCTCAGGTTAGTTGACTAAATGAAGCTACTTTGCTTCATTGCTACTTATTTAAGAGTTACACATTTAACACAGCCAACAGCTTCCCTTATTAGAAGTAAACAATTTATACATAATTATAAAATGAACTCTGATTGGCTGGCTCAAGATTAATCCTGCTGTACAATAATGTAGACTCAAACAGGGATGGGCACTGGTGCAGAGATTTTAATGAACACAAACTAAGAACACAGATAAACAGAACCTAACATAACAGAATCAAGGCCTAATAAAGAATGGACTCGTTGGAGGGCAGGAGTAGAACCTAGTGGGATAAAGAACTAAGACTCACCAAACTAGGTAGAACAACCAAACAAAGGTGTACAGATATTACACAAAGCCAGTCTGGTGGTATCAGAATGTTTAACCAGGCAATGACGGTGTATCACTGTTTCCAGGTGTGCAGGCTTTACATTAATGAACTGCTGTGCAGGAATTACATTGCATACACACGTGATTCAACACAATTTAAACACTCTGTCTCAGTCAGCAATTGACACCTAAATCAGAACAGTCAGCGTAAAGCAAGAAGAGACTCAATTGTAAACTCAATTAGTGGAGAGAGAATAGTACACAATGTATTTGAATGAGAATTTGATAAATTAAGTCTCAATTTGGTGTACTGAAGTGTGTGTCCCACTTTACAGATGGAACACCATGCGGTGGAAGTCTGACAAACTCAAGAGGAGAATTCTTCAGCCCCCAGTATCCTAATAACTACCCCAACAATGCAAATTGTACATGGAGACTTCAGGCATTAGAGGGGCAGGTTGTTCATCTGACCTTCACGTTTGTTGAGTAAGTCAAGGTTTTGCTTCAATGTTAATTAAGATGGATTTAACCACTTCAGCTGAATTCGTTCATTCAAACGGTTCGAATATGCAGTATAAGTGATTTTATGTTTTATCAGTCAGTGCTAAAAGTTATGGTCCTATGTGTATACCTTCAAGTTGTTAATTTAACCTTCACGTTTATCGATTCACAGCTTTCCTTCACTTCAGATAGATTTAGCCATTTCAGTGGAATTTATTCATTTATAATATTAGAATATGCAGTAACAGATGGTTTATACTACTATAGTATCACTTCAAATCTTAGTGCTATTGTATTGTACTCATATATGCTGTTATGCTGCCCTGAACATTAATAGATTCAGTTTTTCAAACTTTCTCAATTCCTTTTCTTTCCCCTTGCAACTAGTTTGGAGGAATGTTGTGACAGGGTCAGGGTGTATGACGGTCCCACTGACGCTTACCCACTGCTTCAAGACCAGAGATATCACTACAACTCCACCAGGAATTATCTGACTGTGGTGTTCACAAGTGACAGCAGTAAAACTAATCAAGGCTTTCGAGCACAGTGGGAGTTCTCAGGTTAGTGAGGCCACTTTGCTTCATTGCCACTTAGTATGACATCATGTAACACAATCGGCTGCATCCTTTGCAAGAGGTATATAACATACGCTAACTTATATTACCTTACACTTAATTATACACCATACCCATGCCACTAAAATACTACAATGGGTGCTGGTTCTGGAATGTAATTGGCTGGCTGAAGCTAAAATCTGTTTGACAATACTGGTGCTGAAGCTGCTACTTTCAGTTTAAATAGTTTTTTAATGTTGTTTTAAGGTTGACAGGACTAGAAAATAGGGTAGGCATGACAAAGAACATAGGTGGCAAAGCTACAACCTTGGATAGGCAAAATAAAGAAATTGTACCTACACTATTTAAGATTAAAAGCTAAGGCTGGAACCTAGACTGGGTAGGACAAAAGAACTTGAAACTAGACTAGTTAGCATAAGATCTATGGGTGGCAGGACTGGAGCATTGGCTCAGCAGGATGAAGACTAGAACCTAGGCTAGACAATGGCTGAAGCTGGTATTGCAGAGCCAGGTCTGTAGAAGACCAATTCAGAATGGATTGATTGAACTCTTCAACATGACTACAGATAATGAAACAGTATGCTTTCTGTTGATGAACAGGTGGACTTTGAGATGGAAACGTTTGAGAAGCCATAAAATCGAGAATATCTGTATACATTGTTAAGTCATTTTTCAATCACTAAGTCAAAACAATTCTAACATTTGTACCAAGTTTATGTTGCACACTAATCAAGGGCAAGAGGATAGGACAACAATGTGTTTTCCTATGCATTTGATGCCTTATCTGTGTATGCGAACCTAAATGTATGCACTTTACAGCTGGAGCATCATGTGGTCAAGATCTGATTAACTCAAGTGGAGAATTCTTCAGCCCCCAGTATCCTAATAACTACCCCAACAATGCAGAGTGTACATGGAGACTTCTGGCGTCCGAGGGGAAGACTGTTCATCTGACCTTCACGTTTGTTGAGTAAGTCCAAGTTTTAGTGGTTAGCACTGTCACCTCAAAGCAAGACGATCTGGGTTGGATTCCCGGTCCGGACCGTTCTGTGTGGAGTTTGTATGTTCTCCCCGTGCTTAAGTGGGTTTCCTTCGGGTACTCCGGTTTCCTCCCACAGTCAAAACACATGCATCATAGGTCTTTGATTGGTAACTCTAAATTGCCTGTAGGTATAAGTGAGTGTTGGCCATGCGATAGACTGTCGCGCTGTCCATGGTGTACCCTGCCTTTGACGCTGGGATCGGCTCCAGCTCCCCCGTGACCCTGACTAGCGGGATTAAGCCCACTAGCCCACTTCAGCTGAATTGATTCATTCAAACTGTTGGTATGTGCAGTATTGCTGATTTTATGTTTTATCAGTCAGTGCTAAACTTGCACTGTAAAGTTGTGGTCCTATGTGTATCCCTACAAGTTGCCAAAAGCTGGAATAGATTACTTTTGGCAAACTTTAATCAATTCCCTCTCATTCCTCCTGGAACTAGTGTGGAACAATGCTGCGACTCCATCAACATGTATGATGGTCCCACTGATGCTTACCCACTGCTGGGTCAGCTGCCTCAAATGAGAAATCACTTCAACTCCACCAGAAATTATCTGACCGTAGTGTTCTCAAGCGACCGCAGTGCAACTCGTCGAGGCTTTCGGGCACAGTGGGCGTTCTCAGGTCAGTGATGGAAATGAAACTATTTTCCTACTAGAGTGCTTTAACACTACCAACTGCATCCTTTGCCAAAATTGTTCACAAAACCGTACCATTCTGAAATGATTGCTGGTTCTGAAGTCTGATTGGCTGATACTCATTTTTCCTGCTGTAGGATAAAGAGCTAAGGGTTGCTGGACTTGAACCTAGTTTAGACAATGATTGTTGGCAGTAGAGAAGAATTAGGAAATATCCTAACTACAGAATCATATTTCATATAATATAATAATATAGGGCAGTAGCTTTTACAGAAAAACAGTTACAAAGGTTGTATTTTTTTCGCTGACACTGTATAGATCATTGTTTTTAAGGTCTGTGGGCTTTATTTTAAGGTTGGTGGAATCATGTTGCATATTGACCTAATTCATATTTTGGGTGTGTCTCAAAACCTAGTGAGGGTCTACATAGACAGCCTTTCACATCATAGTATGCGCTCCCGACATGTAGGCTGTCCCAATACTTACATACCTTAAACATGCTGTCTACTGAGGAACCTTATTTAGACCTGATTTTAAAGAAGCATCGGACGCTTCCTCAGCCGCAAAGGCAATCCCATGATGCAACGCAAGCAAAGCTATGAGCAGTGAAGTGGTTTTAAAATGTGAGTTATTTTGATTCTCTCTGGAGTTTTAATGTGTTTCTTCTCATATAATCACACAAAACAGTATTTTATTATCAACTCTGTAATGAGTCGTTCACCATTTAGCAGTTTTATACTTGATCCATTAGCATTTATGCTAGCAGATTTAAGTTTAGCTGACTACAGGTCCAACTGGCCCTGACCTGTATGGCCAGGTCATTGTCTCCTGGGCTTGGGGCAGATTTCTTTGGGGGTTTCCTGCCATAAACATCAGCAAGTGGCACCTACAGTACAGTCAGAGAAAAGTCTCTATAAAGGAAGGAGAGACATTTGCTTAGTTCATCCTGTATATATCATTTACATTGGTCTTGTTGAACTACTCTTGTTTCTGTGCTCAGGTGCTCCTCCTGAAGAACCTTCACCTGAATCCATATCTAGTCCTCCTGAACCTTCAACTGATACTCCTACTTCCACAACAGGTATGGATTATGTTTTTAATGTTACAGGCTTTTTTCTAGACTATGTAAAATACTTTTACTCTAGACTTTCATCTGTTAGTTGAAAAACTAGACATTTTTGAAGAACAGTTTCTGTTCTTCATTAGACATGGACATCATCCCTTTGTATACCTGATATGGTTGATATTTAACAAAACCAGTTGAATAATATTGATATACTAACAGTGGTCAGCACATGAATGTTTCATGTACTGTTGTTGCTGATGGGTGGACTATTCTCAGCCCTGCAGCACTGCTGTGTCTGGTCCACTCAAACCAGCACAACACATACTACACATACTGGGGGTCCTGACAATCAAAGAACAAGGTAAAAGGGGATGAACAATGTATGCAGTGAATCAGAAGGACTACAGTCTGTAAGTGTAGAACTACAAAGATCTCCTGATAAAATAGACAGTGTGTGTAGATATAAGGTTTAATGTTATGGCTGAAATGTGTATAAAGAAACCTCTAAACCTGTGAGGGGATTTTGCTACACAGTGCATTTTGCTATGCAGTTGATGCATGAAGCCTCATATGTGTCACCTTACAGCTCCATGCGGTGGAAGTCTAACTAACTCAAGAGGAGAATTCTTCAGCCCCCAGTATCCTAATAACTACCCCAACAGTGCAGACTGCACATGGAGACTTCAGGCGTCAGAGAGACAAATCATTAATTTGACCTTCACGTTTGTTGAGTAAGTCACAGCTTTTCTTCACTTGTACGTACACATGGATTCAGCCTGCTTATATAAATGTATTCTTTCAAGCTGGTAGAATAGGCTGTATAAGAGGTTGGTACTGGTTTGATTGTGATATCAAAACCAGGTTTAAGCTCATGTCGTTGCGTTGCTATGATCCATTCTTTCTTCTTGAACCTAGTTTGGAGCGATGCTGCGACTCCATCAGCGTGTTTGATGGTCCCACTGATGATCACCCACTGCTGGGTGAACTGCCTCAAGATGAGAAATATGCATTCAACTCCACCAGGAATCATCTGACTGTAGTGTTTACAAGTGACCGCAGTACTACTCGTCAAGGCTTTCGGGCTCAGTGGGAGTTCTCAGGTCAGTGATTGAAGCAAGGCACCTAACCTTGACTCCACAAACAACTGCTTCCTTTGCAAGAATTAAATATATACTCTAAAATTATAAAATAGTTGGTGGTTTTAGCTTAAATCTAGCTCTGATTGGCTGGCTTGAGCATAAATTTGCTATGTAATACTGTAGTTATCCAGATAGAAACAGGGATGGACACTAGAGCGGAGGTTTTAATTAACAGAAACTGAGAACACAGCTAATCCAGCTTTAGGGAGTCACAACATTTGCCCCTCGGTGGTTCAGGGTTAGTGTACTGGTCTGTGGTCACCCAAGGTGGTGGTTCTTTTTAGGGGCAGTAATGGGCTGAAGGTTAGGGAACCAGCCTTGTGACCATAAAGCTGAAGCTTCTGAGTGAAGCCTCTTTAGCACTGAATATTTAACCAGGCAATGTTGCGGTATCACTGTTTCCAGGTGTGCAGACTTTATATTAATGAACTGTTGTGCAGGAATTACATTGCATACACACCTGATTCAACACAATTTGTATACTCTGTCACGTTCAGCAAGTAACATCTAAATCAGAACAGTCAACATGAAGCGAGAAGAGACTGTAAACTCAATCAGTGGAGGGAGGATACTACACAATGTATTTAATATGGATTTGCATTAAGTCTCATTCATGCAAACTGAAATGTGTGGGCCACTTTACAGATAGAGAACCATGCGGTGGAGATCTGACTAACTCAAGAGGAGAACTCTTTAGTCCCCATTATCCTAGTAACTACCCCAACGATGCAGATTGTACATGGAGACTTCAGGCGTCAGAGGGGCAGGTTGTTAATTTAACCTTCACGTTTATTGAGTAAGTCACAGCTTTCATTCACTTCTACATACAGATAGATTTAACCATTTCAGTGAAATTTATTCATTTAAACTGTTAGAGTATGCAGTATTAGATGCTTTATTCTGTATCTCTCTAGATCAGTACTGTGTTGGTTGTGATATGAAACCAGGTTTAAGTTCATGTGCACATTTAGTTGCACTGCTATCATCTGGAACAGAGTCAATTTCACAATCTTTATTCATTCTTTCTTTCTTAAAACTAGTTTGGAGGAATGTTGCGACTCCATCAGCGTGTACGATGGTCCCACTGATGCCTACCGACTGCTGGGTGAACTGCCTCGGGATGAGAGAAGTGCTTTCATCTCTACGGGGTATTACCTGACTGTAGTGTTCACAAGTGACCGCAGTGCATCTCATCAAGGCTTTCGGGCCCAGTGGGAGTTCTCAGGTCAGTGTCACGGTTCCAGTAAGGGGGTGGACCCAAGTGCAGAGAGAAACCCGTTTGCGTGTATGTAGGGGTTTTAGTAGCAGCCAAATGGGTTATTATTATTCATTAATGTTTTTTATTTATTTACTAAATGGGACGCGTGTGTGTGAGAATAGGAACGGGACGTGCTTATAGTGAGTAGGTGAGGTCGGGACGCGAACCGTGACCGTGGCGCTGCCGCTGGTCAACAGGGTGTTAACAGGGAAAATGCGAACGGGTGGTAATAAACGTTTTCGGGAAGAGCTCTTGGCGGCGAAACAAACAAGGGAAATGAGGGGTGAAAACTGGTGGAAAAAAATAAAACAGCGCAAACAAAACCCACCCACTTTGGGGGAGAGTTTTTGGCTGTAAAGTGAACAAAGGACCGCGCTGATTGTGGCGATCCCTCTACAAAGGTGCAGCAATGGATGGTGGTTGTCTGCTTACGTAGGGTGGTTGGCAGGTGCTACCAATGCCCTAATCAGTGCAGTGCATGGTGCTGGTGGTTGGAGTTTTTGGCTGAGTGGCGGCCCGTGGTTGCCCTCTGCTAGCAACAAGGGGTACTGCCTGAGCAGAGGCTCTCTTGCCACATCAAACCGGTGGCCGCCCTCTGCTGGCGGCAGGCAATGATGAAAAGGAAGCTCCTTTGTTTTATTGCTGCTTAACTACATGTAATTTAACACAACAAACGTCTTCCTTAGCAAGAATTAAATATGATACTCTAAAATTATGAAATGGTTGGTTGTTCTAAAATCTGATAGGCTGGCTCCAGCTAAATGCTGCTCTACAATACTGTAGTTTTTCAGGTAGAAACAGGGATTTTGAGCGGAGGTTTAAATGAACACAAAATAAGAACACAGACAAACACAACCTGACGTACCAGAATTGAGAGTAAACAGCGTTTGTGCCACTTTACAGATAGAGCACCATGTGGTGGAGATCTGACTAAGTCAAGAGGAGAATTTTTCAGCCCCCAGTATCCTAATAAGTACCCCAACAATGCAAATTGTACATGGAGACTTCAGGCATCTGAGACACAGGTTGTTAAGTTGACCTTCACGTTTATTGAGTAAGTCACAACTTTCTTTTACTTTAACATACAGACAGATTTAGACATTTCACTGATATTTGTTCATTCAAACTGTTGCAGTATGCAGTTTTAGAGAGTCCATTCTTCTCCTTTTCTTTTTAACTAGTTTGGAGGAATGTTGTGACTTCATCAGTGTGTATGATGGTCCCATTAATGCCTACCCACTGCTCGGTCACCGAGATCAAGATCAGAGATATCACTTCAACTCCACCAGGAATTATCTGACCGTAGTGTTCACAAGTGACGAGAGTGAAACTAACCAAGGCTTTCGGGCTCAGTGGGAGTTCTCAGGTTAGTGAGGCCACTTTGCTTCATGGTGACATATTTAAAACTATTTTGAGAATGTGTCTGATTGGCTGACTCAATTATCCAGATACAGGTATTGACACCTGTACAGAGATCGTAATTAACAAAAACTAAGAAGAACAGAGACTAACAAAACAGTGGAAACACTGTGAAAACTAGGCTTGGCTGAGTTGAGCTCAGTCTGGCAGGACTAGTACCTGCAGTATGAGGGATGAAGGGCTCAGTCCGGCAGGACTAGTACCTACACTATGAAGGACAAAGAGTTTAGTCTGGCAGGACTAGTACTTACAGTATGAGGGACGAAGTGCTCAGTCTGGCAGGACTAGTACCTACAGTATGAGGGACGGAAAGTTTAGTCTGGCAGGACTAGTACCTACAATATGAGGGACGAAGAGCTCAGTCTGGCAGGACTAGTACATACAGTATGAGGGACGAAGAGGTCAGTCTGGCAGGACTAGTACCTATACTATGAAGGAAAAAAGCTCAGTCTGGCAGGACTAGTATCTACACTATGAGGGACGAAGAGCTTAGTCTGGCAGGACTAGTACCTACACTATGAGGGACGAAGAGCTTAGTCTGGCAGGACTAGTACCTACAGTATGAGGGACGAAGAGCTTAGTCTGGCAGGACTAGCACCTACAGTATGAGGGACGAAGTGCTCAGTCTGGCAGGACTAGTACTTACAGTATGAGGGACGAAGTGCTCAGTCTGGCAGGACTAGTACTTACAGTATGAGGGACGAAGTGCTCAGTCTGGCAGGACTAGTACCTACAGTATGAGGGACGAAGAGTTTAGTCTGGCAGGACTAGTACCTACACTATGAGGGACAAAGAGCTCAGTCTGGAAGGACTAGTACCTACACTATGATGGATGAAGGGCTGAAGCAGTTCAGAGTATATGCCTTTTTCTTGAGGATACCGTGGTACAGACATGATCTGAGGAAATCTGAAAATGGTCAATCATCAAACACACCCTATCAAATTCCATTTGACTACAGGTCCCACTGACTCCGACCTGTATGGCCAAGTCATTGTCTCCTGGGCTTGGGGCAGATTTCCTTGGGGGGTTCTGCTATAAACCAACAGGTTCTGCTGAGCCATAAACTTTAGGTTGTTTTTATCAAGTTTTTTAACAGACGGTATAGTATATAAGAAATATTTACAACATTAGCAAATGGTACCCACAGTACAGTCAGAGAAAAGTCTCTATAAAGTAAGAAAATACATTTGCTTAGTTCATCCTGTACATATCATTTACATTGGCCTTATTGAATACTCTTATTTCTGTGTTCAGCTGCTCCTGAAGACACAGATGTTCCTCCTTATTTCCTAAAACCTTCACCTGAATCTATATCTAGTCCTCCGGAACCTTCAACTTATACTCCTACTTCCATAACAGGTATGGAATATGTTTTTAATGTTACAGACTTTTTTCTGGACTAGTTTCTATTTTTCATTAGATATCATGAATATCACCCCTTTGCACATTGTTGATATTTAACAAAACCAGTTGAAGAATATTGATATACCAACTGTGGTCTGGGAACCTATGAAAAAGTCTGTATTAGCTCCTCTGTCCTGCAGGTCTAAACTAGTCTAAGGATCTCTTGGAAAAGGATTAATGTTTATAGTACTAACAAATGAGTGTCTTATTAAACATCCAACAGGAATGAATAAAAAACCTATATTAAAAATATTATAAAACATGGCTTAAAAATAATTTTCAGGCTTTCACACCTACTGTGGTGAACTGAAATGTAAATTATGCAATTAATTTAAAATCACAATTTATTATAATTACTTATAATATACACTGCTGTGCAACAGTCTTACGCACCTTACCTCATCGTTTACAAGCCTTTATTTTATTATTTTTACCAGTAAGAACACCAGATATTATTAGAACAAAGTTGAGTTCTAGATTTCTCCTGGACGGCCCAGACATTGTATGAGCTTATTCAGGTCCTTCAGCAGCAATCTTGATTGAGCTTAATGTATGGCAACACAATCAACTGCATTCTGTGCAAACATTAAACCGAATACACTAAAACACTGGTTCTGAAATATCATTGGCTGGCTGAAGCTCAAAGCTGCTCTTCAATACTGTAATTCTTCAGACAGAAACAGGGACGGACACTAGTGCAGAGCTAAAACAAGGAGCTCCTATACAGCATGACAGTGAAGCACATAAAGTCTGTGGGTACTACAGTCAAAGCAATAATAATAAACCTTACTTCATACCTGTCTCTTCATGGTTGGTTTACACTGACCCGCACTCTATTTGGCATTTGTGCATCACTTGTTTTTTGTACTGCTTAAGCTGCGCAACCATCCTGTATCTCCTTCAGGAAATACACTTTTCTATTTTATTTTAATGCTTTCTGCCGTTATTAGCAGCTTGTGTTGCAATATCAGTATGAGTGTCTTGTATTTATAAAAGTATACATGGAAAAATTGTTCAAAAACAAAACCAGTATGACATTATAATGAAAAACAAACACCACTATATTAGAATGGGAGTTGTTCTGTATTCAGCTTATTTCTTGTTCCACAGAATCTTCTCTTCAACCTTCAACTGGTCCTCCTACCCCAACATCAGGTATTTAATGTTTTTAACGCTTAGACCTTTTCTGGAATTTGTGAATGCTTTTTCAGGAAATCCTTATCTGCTTGCATATTGGTTTGCTGTGATGGTTTATTTTTTTCTATAGACATGAATATTGTCCCTTTATAACTGTTAATGTTAGTTTTTAACTAAATCAGTTCAATAATAATGTTATGTGAGGTTTGGAAACTACAACACAAATGTTAGTCTGTGGGTTTTGATGTACTGTGGTTTAGTGGGTTGTGATGTAGTTTGTATAGTGTAGTGGGTTACAGTGCTGCTTTCTATGCTGTTGTCTGGGGCAACCACCTTACACCATACCAATACAAGTCCTCTTAACACTACCTTCACCTGCTGGTATGAATACAAGCCGTAAGTCATTCTGAGTAAGAGTGTCAGCTAAATGCTGCAAAACGTATTACATAAATGCACCGTTTGTTGTTTAATAACTAATGGAATCCACATATTGTTAAATGTTATTTAAGTTATTGTTAAGGTTTGTTCTCTCTGTATTAGCTCCTCCTTCCTGCAGGTGGAACTGTGGATATAACCTCGGCAGCTGTTCCTGCTCCAGCTCCTGTCAGTACTATGGAGACTGTTGCCGTGACTATTATGGTGAGCTAGTGAGAGATGTTAAAGTTGAAGTGTTTGGTTACGGGTGGATATTTTTGTGTTGATAGCTGTTTTTCATCTTTACAGATTTCTGTCATGGCACTGCTACAACACCTAAAGACAATGCAGACGGTACATTTCCTGATTAACCTGTTTTAAACTGCTGTTCAGTAAAACATGTCAGTGATAATTATGTTAGTGGAACATTATGTCAGTAATAATTATGTTAGTGGAACATTATGTTAGTAATAATTATATGTCAGTAAGAATTACGTCTGTAATATGTGTCAGAAATAATTAAATTTCAGCAATAATTATGTGTCAGTAAAATATCAGGAGAACATTATGTTAGTAATAATTATATATCAGTAACATGTCAGAAATAATTATATGTCAGCAATATTTATGTGTCAGTAATAATTATGTCAGTAATATATATCAGCAATAATTATGTCAGTAATATATATCAGTAATAATTATACGTAAGTAATATGTATCAGTAATAATTATCTCAGTAATATGTATATCAGCATATATTATATGTCAATAATATATATCAGTAATAATTATACGTAAGTAATATGTATCAGTAATAATTATCTCAGTAATATTTATATCAGCATATATTATATGTCAATAATATATATCAGTAATAATTATGTCAGTAATATATATCAGTAATAATTATGTCAGTAATATTTATGTGAACAGTAATTATAAGTCAGTAATATATATCAGTAATAATTATACGTGAGTAATATATATCAGTTATAATTATATGTCAGTAATATATATCAGTAATAATTATACGTGAATAATATATATCAGTAATAATTACATGTGAGTAATACATATAAGTAATAATTATACATTAGTCATTACATATTAGTAATAATAGTATGTGAGTAATATATATATATATATATATATATATATATATATATATATATATATATATATATATATATATATATATATATATATATCAGTAATAATTATACATGAGTAATATATATCAGTAATAATTATACATGAGTAATATATATATCAGAAGTAATTCTATGTCATTTAGAACCATGCTTCTAAATGTGTTATAAACTATTTTCTACTACTGTTTCTATCTTTTCCAAAAGTGAATGTGAATTTAGTAACCTTTTACTTTACTTTTAATAAACGTCTGGCTGGTACACAGTGTGTTTTGCTTTGCATTCGATGCAGTCTCATTTGAGTCTCATTTATACTGATGGAAATGCATGTACCACTGAACAGATGAAGCTCCATGTGGTGGAGATCTGACTGAATCAAGAGGAGAATTCTTCAGCCCTCAGTATCCTAAAAACTACCCCAACAGTGCTGATTGTAAATGGAGACTTCAGGCGTCAGAGGGGCAGGTTGTGTATTTGACCTTCACGTTAATCGAGTAAGTCACAGCTTTCTTTTACTGTAACGTACAGACAGATTTAGACATTTCAGTGGAATTCATTTATTCAGACTGGTAGAATATGCAGTACTGTACATTTTACTCTACATCACTGTAACTTAGTAGTTAAGTCCCTGTGCGTCCTCAGATATGATATAAAACCAGGTTTAAGCTCATATGCGTATGTAGTTACGCTGCCCTAAACTGGAGCAAATTTCTTTTCACAGACTTAATCACTCTCTCTTTTTTTTCTGGAACTAGTTTGGAGGAATGCTGTGACTCCATCAGGGTGTTTGATGGTCCTGATGATGATCACCCACTGCTGGGTGGTCTGCCTCAAGATCAGAAAAATGACTTCAGCTCCAGCAGGAATCATCTGACTGTAGTGTTCAGAAGTGACAGCTGTGTTAATCTCCGAGGCTTCCGGGCTCAGTGGGAGTTCTCAGGTTTGTGAGAAAAAAATTGCCTTTGAATCCTGATTGGCTTTTCTGCCCTTATAGCTGTTGTACAAGACTGTAATTATTCAGAAAGAAAACAAGGATGGACACTAGCACAGATATTTTAATGAACAAAAATTCATCACAGAGCACATATTCTAGTAAGTGATGGAAACATTGGGGCATTGGGTGCTCAATTATCAATTAAGCAGACCAATCAAAAGAGACATCTTTGGGAAAGGTTTTGGGCCGTACTGATTAAAAGGAAGAGGAAACCAGCCAAACCGCGTTGTGCCAAGGCATAAAGCACACAGATCAACAATGCCGGGAGGAAAGGAGACATCTGAGGACATTAGGAAATTGGTGACAGCCCATCGGTTTGGGGAAAGCTACAAGATCATCTCCAAAAGATTCCAGCTCCATCCATCCATAAGACAAATCATTTACAAATGGAGGGCACTCCGCATCACCTCAACTCTGCCCAGAAGTGGATGGCCATCAATATTTACAATAAGAAGTACTTGAAAAATAAAAGTTTAGGTTAAGGCCGACCCACACATCATCTCGAGAGAGATGCAGACCTCTCCGCCAGCATTTCGCATGAATGTACATGTGTCTACAATCAGGTGAAAAATCAATAGACATGGCGTTCATGGGAGAGTTGCTTAAAGCCTCTGCTCTCAAGAAAGAACAAAGTTGCATGTTTAAACATTGCCAGAGAGCACTTGAACAAACCAGAGGCTTTCTGAAAGTCCATTCCCTGGACAGATGAGTCCAGAATTGAATTATTTGAACACAAGCACAATGTTTGGAGAAAAGTCAACACTGCAAATAAAGAGAAGAACCTCCTCCCAACAGTGAAACAGTGAAGCATTCTTGACCAGAATCTCCTGCCATCAGTCAGGGAGTTGAAGCTGGTACAGAAATGGATTATGCAAAACTACCAAGGAATTTCTTAAGAGAAAGAAGATTCACACTCTGGATTGGCCCAGTCAAAGTCCGGACCTCAGTCCCATAGAAATGCCGTGGCAAGATCTGAAGCAGATGGTACATGCAAGATGTCCCTCCAACCCCTCTCAATTGGTGGAGCTACAGTAAATAAAAATAAATTATATGTTTACTATAAGCTATAAGTTCTGTTCTACTTAATTATATGTTGGGCTATGCAAATAAAACATATATGCAGCCCAAACACATGTACTTTAAGAACTCATGTTAAAATATATTACTATATAGTTTTATATATATGTATCTACCACAATGTGTCTGGCTTCTGCTTAGTTTATTCTATATGTTTCATTTAAATGCCTCTATTTAAACTACTCTTATTACTGTGTTCAGCTTCTCCTGAACTCACAGACTCTCTGCCTCGTTCCACAGAATCCTCAACTGTTACTCCTGAACCTACAACCCATTCTCTAACTCCTACTACAGGTATTTATTGGGTTTTAATGCTCTTTCTGTAGACCGTCCTCTTGTTGTATTTTTGGATCTTGTTTTATTTTAGTTTTTTCATTAGATGTGTATTGTCCTTCTTTATAAGTGTCAATGTTAATATTTAACAAAGTCAGTCTAATGCTAAGGTGAAACAAGGTTTTCTTTTTGAATGAACTGCAGTCTGGGAAACCATAACAGCTGAATTGATTGATTTGCTGTACTTTTGTTATTCTGACCAATAGAATCCAGTTGTGGGAAAAAGTTATATTATTGTTTATTATAAGTTTGTTCTCTCTGTATTAGCTCCTCCTTCATGCAGGAATAAATGTGGTTATGACCTCGGCAGCTGTTCCTGCACCAGCTCCTGTCAGTACTCTGGAAACTGTTGTCATGACTACTACGGTGAGGAATGTGGTGTTAAGCAGTGTAACTGTGTAGACTGATATTTAGAGCTGACTGACAGTAACGTTTCTGTATGTTACTATTGTTTCTCTCACAGATTACTGTTACACAAACACTCCTACTCCTGACGCTCCAACAGGTAGTCTATATGTTCAGTGCTCAGAGAGATGATACGGTGTTTTCTGGAATATGTGTATCTTTATCTAAATAAGAAAAACAACATGCTATGCAGTCTGAACACATTAGATATTTAGTATACATGTGATTTAGGATACTCAGTGAACTACTCTTATTTCTCTGTTCAGCTGATCCTGAATGTATAGCTGCTCTTCTTTTTCCACAGATCGTCCTTCTAAACCCTCAGATGATCCTCCTGATTCCTCAGATGATAGTCCCAATTCCAAACCCGATCCCTCTTTTCCAAAGTTCCCCAACATCCCCATGCCACCGTTATTCCCTCCAGTGCCTCCGCTGTTCCCCCCAGTGCCTCCGCTGTTCCCCCCAGTGCCACCATTATTCCCCCCAGTGCCTCCGCTGTTCCCCCCTGTGCCTCCGCTGTTCCCCCCAGTGCCACCATTATTCCCCCCAGTGCCTCCGCTGTTCCCCCCTGTGCCTCCGCTGTTCCCCCCAGTGCCACCATTATTCCCCCCAGTGCCTCCGTTGATCCCATCCACTAAAAATTATCCCCCTACTTCCACATCAGGTATGTTTATGTTTTTTAATACCCATTTAATACCATTTAATACTCATTAATTAGACCTGGACAATAATTTGATATCGGAATTTGCCACGATATGTTTCAATAACAGAGAGATAATTTTTGTATTATTTCTGAGTATTATTTACAGCAGGGGTGCAGCCAGACTTTTATTGGCCGGCTGAATCACCCTTCATGGCCCGTCGGTACGTTGCAGCAGTACATAAATGTATAGTACGTTTCACCGCTGTGTTAGCAAGGCGGAGTTAAATAAACTTAAGGCTGATTTAAGGCTAATTTATTCTCCCTCTACATGTGGAAATGTCTGTGTACGTTTCAAGTGATATAATCGTCACTGCTACATACAATCTCTGAGTCAACTCCATTGACATGGTTGCTGAGCAACACTTCCAGTTGAAGGCAGTTTGGAGTAAATCAAACATGACGGTAGTGGATGAGCTTGTGGATGAGAAAAACAACTGTTTGCTCCACGTCGCGGCGAAGATACAACATGGTTAAAATTTCTAACCAACTTGCACAACCAAAACAGTCCCGCCGTTTCTTCTTCACTGTGTTCGTATGAAAGTGGTCGTGTCTTGCACTGCCCCTACGGTCTGCAGCGGTATTGCTCCGCCCTGTCCGTATCAGTAATCTTTGCAAAAACCTGCAAATTACTCACAAAATAAACACAGAGTGCGGACAGAAAGCTCCTTGCGTATCCGTATTTAACGCTGAGTATAAATGAGGCTTTAAACAGAGTTATTTTTCTGACTGAACGTCCTGAATGTACAGAACTGCATGCAGTGATGGCTACGTCATAAAAGGTGCTTACGCTGCATTTACACTGCTCCGTTGCATAAACCGACCTGAACGCACTTCCCCTCTTCAGCTGATAACAAAGGTGCTCCTTGCGTCGTCCAGTTATATCATGTGCTTGCGTTGCCAGGGGTTACGGGGCAGAGTTGATTAACACTTATGGTTTTATACAAGCTATGTTTCTTGTAAGCATCTACACTTTAGCTACAAATGTTTGACTGAGGTTCATAACATATACACTACCGCTCAAAAGTTTGGGATCACAGTGAAATGTTCCTGTTTTCAATGGAGTATCTTCCTTCCTTAACACAACAATGGACTGACGGGTCTCTGAAGAAAGTTGTTTCTTTCTGGTCATTTTGAGTCGGTCAGTAAGCCATCAACTGCTGATGCTTCAGATACTAAACTAACCTAGAATGTTGTTCTCCCTTTTATGCTCACTTATTAGTAGAATGTTTTTCAGCTGTGCATCACAATTGAGCAAGAGTGTCCTAACAACCAATTAGCCTAATAACATCCTTAACTTGGATTGGTGGTCGTACCAGGAGATTTAGACAGAGGACTGAGAATTGCTGATAATAGGACAAAATATGTGCAAAATAAGCCTCTATACAAAAATAGACTTCAATACAAACATTTATATTCTTTAAAAATCATCTGATACACTTACATTAATTGTGAAATGGATAATATTGTTCGTGAATTGCATGGAAATTGCATGAAATGAAATTCTAAAGGGATCCTAAACTTTTTAGCGGTAGTGTATATGTAAAGTATGAATAATATTTTGGAAAAAGAGACCGGCCCTTGTCTAATCTGGCCGCCTGATCTAGAGGATTGCTTATTTGACGGGGATGTTATGTTCCTTTTATGTATATGAAGACTTTTTATGTTCTTTATCCGGGCTAACACACAACTGTTTTAATCTTTTCAATCTGTTTACAAAACAATAAGAAACTCTGCCTCTGTTGTAATTTGAAGTCAAAGTTATTTATATTAGTAAAATAGATACAGACTTCCATTATAGGCATTCTTGGCAGTTTTTCTGTGGCCTTTAAATAATTTATATTGATATCGAGATTATATTGTATCAACCAAAATTAAGGAATATATTGCAATATAAACTTTGGCCATATCGTCCCGCACTACTTTTAATGTAAGTAACAAATCAGTTGAACGATAATGTTTTCTTTCTGTGGTCCGG
This sequence comes from Megaleporinus macrocephalus, assembly GCA_021613375.1. Lineage (NCBI taxonomy): Eukaryota > Metazoa > Chordata > Actinopteri > Characiformes > Anostomidae > Megaleporinus > Megaleporinus macrocephalus. The sequence continues at coordinate 12,741,691 of CM038712.1, read as the reverse complement.
AAACCACAACAGGGAAATGTTTGATTGAAGAATGTGACTGTATAGAACGAAGAACTTATATTTAGAGCTGACTGACATTAACTTATGGTCCAGAGTGGGCTGCCTGCATGGGGTCTCAGAGATTTTTTTATGCATTTACAAATGACTGGAATCTCAAAGCTCAGTGCTAACTGAGTGAAGTCTTTGTGTGGGTATAAATCAATACTAGTCCACTGAAAGACTCTCTGGGATGCTTTTTTATACCCAGTCATGTTGCGGATCTGTTGCCAGTTTATCGAATTAGTTGTAAGATATTCCACCAGGTGTATTTTTAGCATCACGCAACTTGATGAGTTATTTGTTAAGCCTGGCCCAACTTAAAAACTTGTTGCTTTCAATGAATTCAAACTAGGCATGTTTTTTTTAAGTTAAAAGATTAATAAAGAAGGAGAAAAAATTGTCGGGGATACATTTAAAATGTTCTTTTGGTTTATTTGGGTCGTTTGATAGTTTCTTTTCCTCAGTGTAGATGGTTAATGCCCAGAGGAGAATTAGATTAGAAGAATTGTTTTAACACTAAATCTTATCTCTTTAGTTAACTTTATTTAGGACTGCATATATAAGACAGGAGCTGTTACAGAATAATTAATTAAGAATCTTATCCTACATACTGATAAATAACCAATATGCTTTCTAGGTGATATATAGTTGGACGTGGGGGTGTAAAAGAAAAAACATTAGTGTAGAGAAGCCCACAGGCACATACATAATCATGTTGCATATAGACCTGATTTAATGCATTTCTTACAAGTTGTCACTGTTCAGTTTAAAGAGTCAACATAAATACAAATTAATATTAAAATTAGAACCTACATTTGGTAGGTGAAGGACAAAGAGCAGCAGGACCTAGTCTAATCCTAGTCTAGACAGGATTAAGATCTAAAGGTGACAGGACTAGAACCTGGGCTGGGTAGGATAAGGAGATAAAGACTAGATCATAGGCTAGGCTGGATAAAGTTGATTTATGTGTAGAGTAGCTTTAGATGGGTTTATTTGAACTACTCTTTTTCTGTGTTCAGCTGCTCCTTAATTCACAGATTCCTGTCTTTACTCCACAGAACCTCCTTTTAAAGCCATTACAAGTTCTACTGAATCTTCAACTGATCCTCCTACTCACACATCAGGTACTGTTTTTTTTTAGTACGTAAAATGTTGTTTATGTAGACCTTCATCTACTTGCATATTTGTGTCCTGTGATGAACATGAGTATTTTCTCTCTTTATAACTGTTAAAATTTGTATTTAACAAAATTAATTGAATGAAAATATGATTTGAGATTTTCTTTTATAACAGTTGACTGATTCTGATGTGTTGTTGGTTTATGAATTATGGAATCTAATTATTGTGAAAATGGTTTGTTACTACTTAAGTTGTTGTTAAGGTTAGTTCTCTCTGTATTAGCTCCTCCTTCCTGCAGGTGGAACTGTGGTTCTAACCTCGGCAGCTGTTCCTGCTCCAGCTCCTGTCAGGACAATGGAAACTGCTGCAGGGACTACTATGGTGAGAAAATCTGGTTTTAATACTGAACTGAACATTTAATGCTGCTGAAATGACTCTCTGTTGATCTTTTACTATTACTGTCTCTCTCTCATAGATCACTGCTACACATCCACAACTTCTCTTCCTGATCACACTACAGGTACACATTTTATTCTAAGAGTCAAGATGGAGTCCATGGGTTCTAGAATCTTTTCCTCAGTGGAGGCGGGTTTTTCCCAGAGTAGAATCCTCAGGTGTTGGATTAAATTAACCATTTGCATGATTAGGAAGTCACAGAGAGATCAATCACTCACACTTTGATTTCAAGTGGTTCTGACTAATTTTGTGATTAAAAAAGTCACTCTTGGTCTTCTGGAACTTCTATATATGTCACTGCCTGAATATTGCCTCTTAGTAAACTGTAAACTGCAAATATGACATTCTCAAGTTGTAAATACAACATAGAACGTCTTTTAGAAGATTCAGTTTTTAATGAATACAAACTAATAACAGCACATAGAGGACTGCCTCCTAGTCAAGACTAGAACCTAGGCTGTGTAGGATAAGAAGATCTAGATCATAGGCTAGGCTGGATAAAGTTGATTTATGTGTAGAGTATCTTTAGCTGCTCCTTAATTCACAGATTCCTGTCTTTATTTCACAGAACCTCCTTTTAAAGCCATTACAATCCCTACTGAATCTTCAACTGATCCTCCTACTCACACATCAGGTAATGATTTTTTAATATTACACACTTTTCTCAGAGTATGTAAAATGATTTTTCTGTAGATCTTCATCTACTTGCATATTTGTGTCCTGTTATGAACATGAGTATTTTTAACTGTTAAAGTTTGTATTTAACAAAATGAAAATGTGATTGATTTGAGGTTTGAGTTGAATGCTTGATTGTTGATTCTGATGTATTGTTGGTTTATGAATTATGGAGTCCATTTATTTTGACAATATTTTGTCATTCAAGTTCTTGTTAAGGTTTGTTCTTTCTGTATTAGCTCCTCCTTCCTGCAGGTGGAACTGTGGATATAACCTCGGCAGCTGTTCCTGCTCCAGCTCCTGTCTGTACTCTGGAGACTGTTGTGCTGATTATTACTGTGAGTCAGTGAGAGATGTTAAAGTTGAAGTGTTTGGTTACAGGTGGATGTTTTTGTGTTGATATCTGTTTTTTATCTTTAAAGATTTCTGTCATGGCACTGCTACAACACCTAAAGACAAGGGTACGTTTACTAATTAACCTTCAAACTGCTGTTCAGTAAAATAGGTCAGTAATAATATGTCAGTAATAATATGTCAGTAATATTTATATGTCTGTAATATATATGAGTAATATTTTTGTCATTAATAATTATATGTCCATAATATATTTGGTAGTAGTAATTATATGTCAGTACCGTGCCAGTAATGTATTTCATTATATTTCAGCAATATGTCTGTAATAATTATATATCAGTAATTTGTTAGTAATATACTTAATTTGACGTCAGAAATATATGTCAGTAAAATATTTGTCAGTATATATTATGTGAGTAATATATTTAATTTACTGCAGTAATATATGTCAGTAAAATCTTTGTCAGTAATTATTATATATCAGAAATATGTTAGTAATATATTTAATTTATGTCAGTAATATATGTCAGTAAAATGTTTTTCAGTAATTATTATGAGTAATATATTTCATTTGATGTCAGTAATATATGTCAGTAAATTATTTGTCAGTAATTATTATGTGAGTAATATATTTAGTTTGGCGTCAGTAATATATGTCAGTAAAATATTTTTCAGTAATTATTATGTAATATATTTAATTTGACATCAGTAATATATGTCAGTAAAATATTTGTCAGTAATTATTATTTGAGTAATATATTTAATTTGACGTCAGTAATATATGTCAGTAAAATATTTGTCAGTAATTATTATTTGAGTAATATATTTAATTTGACGTCAGTAATATATGTGTGTAAAATATTTGTCAGTAATTATTATTTGAGTAATATATTTAATTTGACGTCAGTAATATAGGTCAGTAAAATATTTGTCAGTAATTCTTTTATGAGTAATATATTTAATTTGACGTCAGTAATATATATCAGTCAAATATTTGTCAGTAATTATTATTTGAGTAATATATTTAATTTGATGTCAGTGATATAGGTCAGTAAAATATTTGTCAGTAATTGTTATGTGAGTAATATATACTTAACTTGACGTCAGTAATATAGGTCAGTAAAATATTTGTCAGTAATTATTATGTAAGTATTATATTTAATTTGACGTCAGTAATATGTGTGTAAAATATTTGTCAGTAATTATTATTTGAGTAATATATTTAATTTGACGTCAGTAATATAGGTCAGTAAAATATTTGTCAGTAATTCTTATATGAGTAATATATTTAATTTGACGTCAGTAATATATATCAGTCAAATATTTGTCAGTAATTATTATTTGAGTAATATATTTAATTTGACATCAGTAATATATGTGTGTAAAATATTTGTCAGTAATTATTATGTGAGTAATATATTTAATTTGACGTCAGTAATATAGATCAGCAAAATATTTGTCAGTAATTATTATGTGAGTAATATATTTAACTTGACATCAGTAATATATGTCAGTAAAATATTTGTCAGTAATTATTATGTGAGTAATATATTTAACTTGACATCAGTAATATATGTCAGTAAAATATTTGTCAGTAATTATTATGTGAGTAATATATTTAATTTGACGTCAGTAATATATGTCAGTAAAATATTTGTAAGAAATAATTATGTCGGTGATATGTTGCACCAAATGCATGCTGTTCAGACAATGCTTTTCTAACTTCCTCTACGGTCATCAGATCCAGGGAACACACAGTAATTAATGTTTGTGTGATACTAAAATTGAGAGACTTATTAAACATACAACAAGTATGTGCTGTCATTTCACACTAGGAGGCGTTGCAGGTCACTCAGAACCATGTTTCTGAATGTGTGCATCTCAGTAACTCAGATGAACTATTTGTTTCTATCTATTTAAAAATGTGTATTTGAATTTGACACCTATTTCATTAATTTTATGAATGTCTAGCTAGTACACAACTCATGTTGATTTAAAATACATGTACCACTGAACAGATGAAGCTCCATGTGGTGGAGATCTGACTGAATCAAGAGGAGAATTCTTCAGCCCCCAGTATCCTAATAACTACCCCAACAGTGCAGATTGTACATGGAGACTTCAGGCGTCAGAGGGGCAGGTTGTGTATTTGACCTTCACGTTAATCGAGTAAGTCACAGCTTTCTTTTACTGTAACATACAGACAGATTTAGACATTTCAGTGGAATTCATTCATTCAGACTGGTAGAATATGCAGTACTGTACACTTTACTCTACATCACTGTAACTTAGTAGTTAAGTCGATTTGCGTTCTCAGATATGATATAAAACCAGGTTTAAGCTCGTATGCGTATGTCGTTACACTGCCCTGAACTGGAACAGATTTCTTTTCACAGACTTTCTTAATCACTCTTTTTCTCTCTGGAACTAGTTTGGAGGAATGCTGTGACTCCATCAGGGTGTATGATGGTCCTGATGATGCTCACCCACTGCTAGGTGGTCTGCCTAAAGATCAGAGTTCAGGCTTCAACTCCAGCAGGAATCATCTGACTGTAGTGTTCAAAAGTGACAGCTGTGTTAATCTCCGAGGCTTCCGGGCTCAGTGGGAGTTCTCAGGTTAGTGAGGAAGAGTGATTTAACACAATCAGGTGCAGCCTTTGCAGGAATTAACACATACTGTAGAATCCTAAAATCAATGCTGGCTCTGAATCCATAGCTTTCCTGAACCCATAGCTGTTGTACAAGACTGTAATTATCCAGAAAGAAAACAGGGATGGACACTAGCTCAGATATTTTAATGAACTAAAACTAATCACAGAGCACAAATTAACAACACATAACATAACAAGGCAAAGCTCTAGTAAGCAGTGGAATCATTGGGAATGTCAGGATTGGGAAAGCTGAGTACAGCAACACTATGACTGCAAGACAAACTGCAAACCTGTAGGATGAACAATGAAGGAGGTGGGCTAAGCAAAATGCTAACGACTTAGCTAACAGCCAGAGTAAAGGCTAAGCTAATGGAATTCAGAAGCGTATAAAAAAATTAGGCAGTAACGCCTAAGTAAGTAAGCAATGCTAAGGAGGCTGGGCAGGATAAAGAGCAAGACCTCTCCTGTACAGTTACCATCAGTTACCATTTTGGAGATGTTGGAAACCTTCAACAGCCTATATGGTTTATTTAGACGAGTCTATTAGCTCTTCCTGAACTCACAGACTCTCTGCCTTGTTCCACAGAATCTACTCCTGAACCCTCAACTGTTTCTCCTGAACCTTCAACCTATCCTCTTCCTCCCACTGAAGGTACTTTCTGTATTTTTGGATCCTGTTATAATTCGGTTTTTATTAGACGTGAATATTGGTAGTTTTTAACCAGATCTGTTACAGATCAACTACAACACAAACATGTTACACTGTGGGTTTTGATGCTCTCTGGTTTAGTCTGGTTTGGTGTGTTATGATGTGGGTGGTGTAGTGTAGTGGGTTACACTGCTGCCCTCCATGCTGTAGACTGGGGTTCAATTCCCCACCTGGGTGGCCACCTTACATTATACCATTAAGAATTCTACTAACGCTACCTTCACCTACCTGTGTAAATACAAGGTGTTAAACTAAAATGGTTAGTCATTACAGTTCTTATCGTTAAGGTTTGTTCTCTCTGTATTAGCTCCTCCTTCCTGCAGGTGGAACTGTGGATATAACCTCGGCAGCTGTTCCTGCTCCAGCTCCTGTCTGTACTCTGGAGACTGTTGTCCTGATTATTACTGTGAGTCAGTGAGAGATGTTAAAGTTGAAGTGTTTGGTTACGGGTGGATGTTTTTGTGTTGATATCTGTTTTTTATCTTTAAAGATTTCTGTCATGGCACTGCTACAACACCTAAAGACAAGGGTACGTTTACTAATTAACCTTCAAACTGCTGTTCAGTAAAATAGGTCAGTAATAATTATATGTCAGTAATTATATGTCAGTAATATATATCAGTAATAATTATGTCAGTAATATATATCAGTAATAATCATATGTCAGTAATTATATGTCAGTAATATATATCAGTAATAATCATGTCAGTAATTATGTCAGTAATATATATCAGTAATAATAATGTCAGTAAAATATGTCAGTAATAATTGTCAGTAATATATGTCAATAATAATCATATGTCAGTAATTATATGTCAGGCAGATTTAGACATTTCAGTGGAATTCATTCATTCAGACTGGTAGAATATGCAGTACTGTACACTTTACTCTACATCACTGTAACTTAGTAGTTAAGTTGCTTTGCGTTCTCAGACATGAAATAAAACCAGGTTTAAGCTCGTATGCGTATGTCGTTACACTGCCCTGAACTGGAACAGATTTCTTTTCACAGACTTTCTTAATCACTTAAGATATATGTCAGTAATATATATCAGTAATAATCATGTCAGTAATTATGTCAGTAATATATATCAGTAATAATAATGTCAGTAAAATATGTCAGTAATAATTGTCAGTAATATATGTCAATAATAATCATATGTCAGTAATTATATGTCAGTAATATATATCAGTAATAATCATGTCAGTAATTATGTCAGTAATATGTATCAGTAATAATTATGTCAGTAAAATATGTCAGTAATAATTGTCAGTAATATATGTGAATAATAATCATATGTCAGTAATTTATGTCAGTAATATACGTCAGTAATTATCATGTCAGTAATATGTCAGTAATAATCATATGTCTGTAATTTAGGTCAGTAATATATGTCAATTATAATTATATGTCAGTAATAGTCACATGTCAGTAATATATGTCAGTATTATATGTCAATAATATATGTCAGTAATAATCACATGTCAGTAATACATGTCAGTAATAGTCATGTCAGTAATAATCATATCAGTAATATATGTCAGTAATAACAATGTGTCAGTAATAATCATGTCAGTAATAATCACATGTCAGTAATAGTTATGTGTCAGTAATAACCATGTGTCAGTAATAATCATATGTCAGTAATTTATGTCAGTAATTTGTCAGTAATAATCATGTCAGTAATATAAGTCAGTAATTATATGCCAGGCTCCTTAGTCACTTACAGAGAGCTTAGCAAAAGCTGTACTCTGCCATCAAGTTCCTCGTAGGTGTCCAATAATTGGATACACTTTGCTGCCCTTGCTAAAGCGCCACATTGGTTGTTGGCCTAGTGCGCTTACATGCATATGCTGAGCCTCAATGTAAGATCGTTACAGGCCATTAAGGGTTTGTTTTTAGACTTTGTGTGTTTTGCTTTGCATTTGATGCATTGAGTCTCATTCATACTGATTGATATTCATGTACCACTGAACAGATGAAGCTCCATGTGGTGGAGATCTGACTGAATCAAGAGGAGAATTCTTCAGCCCTCAGTATCCTAAAAACTACCCCAACAGTGCTGATTGTAAATGGAGACTTCAGGCGTCAGAGGGGCAGATTGTGTATTTGACCTTCACGTTAATCGAGTAAGTCACAGCTTTCTTTTACTGTAATGTACAGACAGATTTAGACATTTCAGTGGAATTCATTCATTCAGACTGGTAGAATATGCAGTACTGTACACTTTACTCTACATCACTGTAACTTAGTAGTTAAGTCCCTGTGCGTTCTGAGATATGATATAAAACCAGGTTTAAGCTCGTATGCGTATGTAGTTACGCTGTCCTAAACTGGAGCAAATTTATTTTCACAGACTTTCCTAATCCCTCTCTTTCTCTCTGGAACTAGTTTGGAGGAATGCTGTGACTCCATCAGGGTGTATGATGGTCCTGATGATGATCACCCACTGCTGGGTCGTCTGCCTCAAGATCAGAAAAATGACTTCAGCTCCAGCAGGAATCATCTGACTGTAGTGTTCAGGAGTGACAGCTGTGTTAATCTCCAAGGCTTCCGGGCTCAGTGGGAGTTCTCAGGTTAGTGAGGAAGAGTGATTTAACACAATCAGCTGCAGCCTTTGCAGGAATTAACACATACTGTAGAATCCTAAAATCAATGCGGGCTTTGAAATCTGATTGCCTTTCCCGCCCTTATAGCTGTTGTACAGGACTGTAATTATTCAGAAAGAAAACAAGGATGGACACTAGCTCAGATATTTTAATGAACTAAAATTCATCACAGAGCACATATTCTAGTAAGTGATGGAAACATTGGGATTGTTAGGTTTGGGAAAGCTCTGCAAAGCAACACTATCACTGCAAGACAATACACACATATATATATATATCTCGATCCAGCCACCCATCCATTATCTTCCGCTTTATCCTGCTAGTTGGGATCATAGGGGGGCTGGATCCAATCCCAGCGTCATCAGGCGAAGGCAGGTACACCATAGAAAGTTTGCCAGTCCATCGCATGGCCAACATTCACTCACTCACACACATGTGAAATTTAGAGTGACAGATAAACTTAACATGCATGTTTTTGGACGTGCCGGACGAAACCCATTCAAGCACAGGGAGAACATGCAAACTCCTCACAGAACAGCCCGGACTGGGAATCCACCACGGATCGTCTTGCTGTGAGACTGTTGCTTTACCATGATTCTTTCATTTTATCATCGCCAGTTTTTGTTTAGGAAATGTCAGGTTGATGGTCATCATTTCCATTTACTCGTTTTGAGGTAAATGTGTGAGTTGCCAGCAGACTACATGAAATCAGAGCATGTGCAAAAGTAAATAAACCACAGATTCAAGTTCAATTAGGTAAAAGACTCACGTGGAACACACGTGGGTGCTCAATTATCCATTAAGCAGACAAATGGATAAATGTACATGCATCTACAATCAGGTGAAAAATCAATAGACATGGCGTTCATGGGATAGTTGCTGGAAGGACACCTCTGCTCTCAAGAAACTTTTTAAAAACTTTTTAAACTGTTTAATCTTTGCCAGAGAGAACTTGGACAAACCAGAGGCTTTCTGGAAGTCCATTCCCTGGACAGAATTGAATTATTTGGCCACAAACCCAGGCACCATGTTTAAAAAAATAAGTCAACACTGCATATAAAGAGAAGAACCTTCTCCTAACAGTGAAGCATGGTGGTGGAAATGTGAAGGTCTGGGCCTGCCATATTATCCAGGGAAACATCAATTTTCAGGCTTATCAACAAATTCTTGACCAGAATCTTGACCAGGAGTTGAAGCTGGGACAGAAATGGATAATGCAGCAAGACAATGACCCAAAGCCTTCCAGCAAAACTACCAAGGAATGGCTTACGAGAAAGAAGATTCACACTCTGGAAGTCCAGACCTCAGTCCCATAGAAAAGATCTGAACTCGTTTGTGGTTCTAGAAGACATCTGGTTGAAGTAATGGCTGCAAAAGAGAGTGCCACAAGCTACTAACTAAAGGAGTTCACATACGTGAACCACCCACCAAATAAGTTTCTTTTTAAAAATGTGAAACCAGTTTGTATCCACGATTGTTGAATGTGGTGCATATTGTAATTTGCTACAGTAAATAAAAATAAATTATATGTTTACTATAAGCTACAAGTTCTGTTCTACTTAACTATATGTTAGGCTATGCAAATAAAAACTATATGCAGTCCAAACAGATGTACATTGAGGACAAATATATATAGTTACTATAACTATATAGTAATATATATATATATATATATCTACCACAATGTGTTCAGCTTCCGCTTACTTTATTCTATATGTTTCATTTAAATGCCTCTATTTAAACTACTCTTATTACTGTGTTCAGCTTTTCCTGACTCACAGACTCTCTGCCTCGTTCCACAGAATCCTCAACTGTTACTCCTGAACCTACAACCCATTCTCTAACTCCTACTACAGGTATTTATTGGGTTTTAATGCTCTTTCTGTCTTTTTGTTGTACTCTTGGATCCTGTTCTATTTTAGTTTTTTCATTAGATGTGTATTGTCCTTCTTCATAACTGTCAATGTTAATATTTAATTAAGTCAGTTTAATGCTAATGTGATACGAGGTTTTCTTTTTAAATGAACTGCAGTCTGGAAAACCATAACAGCTGAATTGATTGTTTAGTTTTGATGTACTTTTGTTTTTCTGACCAATAGAATCCAGTTGTGGGAAAAAGTTATATTATTGTTTATTATAAGTTTGTTCTCTCTGTATTAGCTCCTCCTTTGTGCAGGAATAAATGTGGTTATGACCTCGGCAGCTGTTCCTGCACCAGCTCCTGTCAGTACTCTGGAAACTGTTGTCATGACTACTACGGTGAGGAATGTGGTGTTAAGCAGTGTAACTGTGTAGACTGATATTTAGAGCTGACTGACAGTAACGTGTCTGTATGTTACTATTGTTTCTCTCACAGATTACTGTTACACAAACACTCCTACTCCTGACGCTCCAACAGGTAGTCTATATGTTCAGTGCTCAGAGAGATGATACGGTGTTTTCTGGAATATGTGTATCTTTATCTAAATAAGAAAAACAACATGCTATGCAGTCTGAACACATTAGATATTTAGTATACATGTGATTTAGGATACTCAGTGAGCTACTCTTATTTCTCTGTTCAGCTGATCCTGAATGTATAGCTGCTCTTCTTTTTCCACAGATCGTCCTCCTAAACCCTCAGATGATCCTCCTGATTCCAAACCCGATCCCTCTTTTCCAAAGTTCCCCAACATCCCCAAGCCACCGCTATTCCCCCCATTGCCTCCTGTTGTCCCCCCATTGCCTCCGGTTGTCCCCCCATTGCCTCCGGTTGTCCCCCCAGTGCCTCCAGTGGTGCCTCCGGTTGTCCCCCCATTGCCTCCGGTTGTCCCCCCAGTGCCTCCAGTGGTGCCCCCGGCAGTCCCCCCAGTGCCTCCGGCAGTCCCCCCAGTGCCCCCGGGTGTCCCCCCAGTGCCTCCGGCAGTCCCCCCAGTGCCCCCGGCAGTCCCCCCAGTGCCTCCGACAGTCCCCCCAGTGCCCCCGGGTGTCCCCCCAGTGGCTCCGGCTGCCCCCCCGGTGCCTCCGGCTGCCCCCCCGGTGCCTCCGGCTGCCCCCCCAGTGCCCCCAGGTGTCCCCCCAGTGCCTCCGGCAGTCCCCCCAGTGCCCCCGGCGGTCCCCCCAGTGCCCCCGGTTGTCCCCCCAAGGCCCCCGGTTGTCCCCCCAGGGCCTCCGGTGATTCCATCCACTACCAGTTATCCCCCTACTCCCACATTAGGTATGTTTTATGTTTAAGTTAATGTAAGTAACAAAATCAGTTGAATTATTATGTGATACTGTTGTCTGGGAAACCAGAATGTGTGATTGAAGAATGTGACTGTATAGAACGAAGAACTCATGGATGGACTCATCTAATGGCCCACAGTGGGCTGCCTGCAGGGGGTCTATGAGATTTTTTTTATTTCATGCATTTACAAATGACTAGAATGCTAACTGAGTGAAGTCTTTGTGTGGGTATAAATCAATACTAGTATAAATGGACATTCTGTTCCCCATTTTCAAATTGACAACAGGTTTTAATAAAATTTATAATGAAGCTAAGAATAAACCTTGAATAATATTTTAATAATACACGGTTAATAAAAGCACTTTACTTACACTTAAACATCAAAGGTTTGAGAACACCTGGTCAAATTAGTCTGTTCATCATTGTCCAGGTGAAAACTAAACAGAAAATAAATAGAATATACATTTTAGGTTTTATTGTTCCAGATTTATTTTAAATTCAACAGGTAAACAGTTGTTGATGTGAGCTGTATGATGAAAATGTATACTTGCAGCTTGACCTTGGGTACCCAAACTTTGGACTACAACTGTATGTTACATGCATGTCTTACAAGCTACAAAAGTCAGTATTTGAGACAAAGTTGGAAACTTATGTAAGCTGGCATGTTAGACAGCTAGCAAGCATTAGACCAGCTTTCAAATGAATGTATCACTAGTTTACTATAAAAATCACAAATATTAAGGCAGTCCAGCTGGCTTGTTTAATATTTGAATAAGGGAGAACTAAAATAAAGTTCCATTACTGTAGATGTGGTGGTCTTTTGCTGTTTCATCATAACATACAGTGTTATCAGCTTTACTGCAAAAGTATGTGCCTAAACCTTTGCAGTCTACAATGCGGTCTAATCAGCCTGTATTGTACAGTATGCTTTCCCAGAATTCAACACAGGAAGCTGTGTAAAACTTATAAAACAATATCATGCTGGTCTAAACACAGTACATTATTACAGCAATTCTGCACAGAACATATTGCCCACACCCAGTGGGGAATGTTGCTGGATGAAATTGTCCATTTTTGTGCAACCCAGTTTCCAAAAAAGTTGGGACGCTGTGCAAAATGTAAATAAAAAGAACTTGATGATATGCGAATCATATAAACCTTATATATATTGAAAATACTAAGACAACATAGCAAACTTTTTGGAGAAATATATGCCCATATTGAATTTGATCCCAGGAACCTGTTTAAAAAAAGGTTAGGACCGGTTGATGTTTGCTACTGTGTTGAATCACCTCCTCTTATTGTCAGCATTTGGGAATTGAGGAGAACATATACTGTTTGATCTCGAATTTCAGCTGCTCAAGAGTTAGTTTTCATTTTAAAATGTTCCATTTTTTTTATGCATGTCAGGTCTGGATCGCAGGGAGGCAGGCCACTTGTTTAGCACCATTACCTTTATAATAAAGAACCATAGTATAAGAAAGAACAAAAGACTGTGCTCCTAAAACCAAAGTAGGTTTATTTGGGTTCTTTAATGGAAGATCCTCTGGGGTAGTGTTAGATTAGAAGAATTATTTTAACGTTGCATCTTATAGTCAGTCTTAAATAAAGTTGACTAAAGAGATAAGACAGTAGCTGTTAAGAATCTTTCTCTACATCCTGATAAATAACCAATATGCTTTCTGACGATGTGTAGTTGGACACTGGGGTGGAAAAGTTAGCAATAGTGTAGAGAAGCCCACAGTGACAGACATAATCATGATGCATATATACCTGATTTAATAGATTTCTTACAAGTTGTCACTGTTAGAAGTGTCACCTAAATCAGAACATTCAGGGAAACGTCAGAGAGAAGAGTCAACATAAAGAAGGAAAGAAGAGAGAGGACAGAATGAAATGGTAAATAATATTATAGAGAGATTCAGGAAGACTAGTCTACAAGTTCTTGTCAAAACAGGTCTGCTTTCTTTCCCTCCAACATTTTTTAACAGTATTAATCTAGTACGTGTCCATGATTTACTAATTCAGTTAAATATGTGGAAAAACATATGCAGCACGGTGGTATAGTGGTTAGCACTGTCGCCTCACAGCAAGCCGGTCCGGGTTGGATTCCCAGTCCGGGCCGTTCTGTGTGGAGTTTGCATGTTCTCCCCGTGCTTGAGTGGGTTTCCTCCGGGTACTCCGGAGGAACACATGCATGTTAGGTTGATTGGTCAGTCTAAATTGCCTGTACAGATGTGTGCATAAGTGAATGTTGGCCATACAATGGACTGGTGAACTGTCCATGGTGTACCCCGCCTTTGCCCGATGATGCTGGGATTGGCTCCAGCCCTGTGACCCCAACTAGCGCAAGACAATGGAAGGATGGATGCTGAAAGGCTTTGTTGCTCTTTTACAGTTTGCTCTATTTGCTACAGAAAATTAGGAAATATGTTTACTATGAGCTTTAAGTTCTGCTCTAACTAACTATGTTGGGTTAGACAAACAAAAACTATAAGCAATACAGACTAAATACATTATTATTAGAATTTATGCAAAAACACAGGAGACATAAATATATAGTTTCATCAGAATCATCTGGTGCATCTACCATGTGTTCCACTTTAGCTTAGTTCACCCTGTATGGCTCCTTTAGACGGGTCTATATGAACTACTCTTTTTTCTGTGTTCAGCTGCTCCTGAATTTACAGATTCTCCTCTTTACTCCACAGAACCTCCCTTTGAACCTTCATCTAGTTCTCCTGAACCTTCAACTGATCCTCCTACTCACACATCAGGTATTTATTATGGTTTTAATGTTTAATGCTTTTTTCTGGAATATGTCAAATGTTTTTTCAGTAGAAAAATATAAGATGTAGATATTGGTTCATGTTTGATTGTGGGTTCTGATGCATTGCTGGTTAATGAATAACAAAATCCAATTATTGTGAAAATTTATAAGGTTTGTTCTCTCTGTATTAGCTCCTCCTTCCTGCAGGAGGAACTGTGGTTCTAACCTCGGCAGCTGTTCCTGCTCCAGCTCCTGTCAGTACAATGGAAACTGCTGCAGGGACTACTATGGTGAGAAAATCTGGTTTTAATACTGAACTGAACATTTAATGCTGCTGAAATGACTCTCTGTTGATCTTTTACTATTACTGTCTCTCTCTCGTAGATCACTGCTACACATCCACAACTTCTCTTCCTGACCGCACTACAGGTATATATTTTAGTGAGAATAAATGGATTTTGAGTGAATATTTTCTAAAATCTGTATTTTTGCACATGATCTTCTGCTTTATTTGGGTTTTTTGATGTTTTTTTTTTCTTCAGTGGAGATGGGTTTTGCAGAGAGGAGAACCCTCAGAGGGTGAATTAAGTTGCCCGTTAGCATCATTAGGAAGTGACAGAGGGATCAAACACTAATGCTTTGATTTCAAAAAGGTTCTGACCAGTTTTGTAAGAAAACCATAATTCTTGGTGTTCTGAAGGTTCTAGATATGTTACTCTCTGAATACTGCCACATAGTAAACTGTATACAGAAGTGACTTCTACAAGCTTCAGATAAGGCACGGAGTGTTTCTTTGGAGGTCTCAGATTTTAAGTAACACAAACTAATAGCAGGACACAGAGCTCAGCACTAGAACCTAGTTAAGATTGGCAGGACTAGAATCTAGCATAGAGAAGAGGAAGAGTTAAAGGTGTCAGGACCAGAACCTGGATCACTTGGTGCGTCTACCATATTGTGTTCCACTTTAGCTAAGTTTACCCCGTATGTCGTGTAACTCATAGACTGGTCTGTCTGAACTACTCTTATTTCTGTGTTCAGCTGCTCCTAAATTCACAAATTCTCCTCTTTACTCCACAGAACCTCCTTATCTGGCAGTTACAATTTTGACTGAAGCCTCAACTGATACATCTTCTCCTACATCAGGTATTTAATATGTTTGATGTTACAGACTTACATACTCTGGAGTACAAGAAGTACCTTTTCTGTAGATCTTCATGTCCTTGCATTTTGTGTCACTTTATAACTGATCAGTTTTGTATTGAACATAATCAGTTGAATGAAAGTGTAAAACAAGGTTTTCTTTCATAGCAGATGAATGTTTGGTTGTGAGTTTTTTTTGGATATATTGTTGGTAAATAAATAATGGAATCAAACTGTTGGAAAACTGGGGAAGTTTCAGATTTTCCAGGCACAGTTACAGTGGCTAGACTATAAAGGACCAGCTGGACTAACGATTTTGCTGCAGTGCCACCCTGAGGCAGCCCAGTGCTGCTTCTCTAGTTAGTAAAGGATAGCTAAGACAAACAATATAACTTACCAATGAGTTCATTGTTAGGACCCACCCTCCAGCAAATGTGGTCCCATTAGGGGTGTAGTTTGCACCTATATTTTGGTTTTTAAATAAAACTATAATACATTTATTCTAAATAGAAACCCATAAAATATATGAATGTATCGTTTCATCAGGATTGACTGGTACATCTACTAAAATGTGTTCCACTTTTGCTCAGTTCATCCTGTATAGTTAATTTAGACCTTTCTATTTGAACTACGCTTATTTCTGTTTTCAGCTGCTCCTGAACCTTCGTCTAGTCCTCCTGAACCTTCAACTGATCCTGTTACTCCCACATCAGGTATTTATCATGTTTTGAATGTTACAGACTTTTTCTGGAATATGTAAAATGTTTTTGCTTCGGCTCTTATGTTCTTGTATATTTTTCTCTTGTTATAGATTCTTTCCTTCATTAAATTATTGGTCATTATGTTTTAATGCTCTTTCTGTAGATCTTATTACATTATTGTGTCTTGTTATCATTCAGTTTTTCATTAGACTTAAGTATTGTTCCTCTTTATTACAGGGTATGATTGTTGATTCTAATGTGTTGTTGGTTTTTGAATTATGGAATCCAATTATTGTGAAGATGGTTTGTTATTTAAGTTATTGTTAAGATTAGTTTTCTCTGTATTAGCTCCTCCTTCCTGCAGGTGGAACTGTGGTTCTAACCTCGGCAGCTGTTCCTGCTCCAGCTCCTGTCAGGACAATGGAAACTGCTGCAGGGACTACTATGGTGAGAAAATCTGGTTTTAATACTGAACTGAACATTTAATGCTGCTGAAATGACTCTCTGTTGATCTTTTACTATTACTGTCTCTCTCTCGTAGATCACTGCTACACATCCACAACTTCTCTTCCTGATCACACAACAGGTACATATTTTATTCTGAGGATCAAGGTCCATGGGTTCTAGAATCTTTTCCTCAGTGGAGGTGGGTTTTGCCCAGAGTAGAATCCTCAGGTGTTGGATTAAATTAACCATTAGCATGATTAGGAAGTCACAGAGAGATCAATCACTCACACTTTGATTTCAAGTGGTTCCGACCAATTATGTGATTAAAAAAGTCATTCTTGATCTTCTGAACGTTCTAGATATGTCACTGCCTGAACACTGCCTCCTAGTAAACTGTACTGTAAACTGCAAATATGACTTTCCCAAGTTTCAAATACAACATAGAACATCTTTTAGAAGCTTCAGTTTTTAATGAATACAAACTAATAACAGCACATAGAGCTCAGGACTAGAACCTACATTGGGTACTTGAAGAACTACGACTACCAGGACTGCATCCTATTCTAGACAGGATTAAGGTCTAAAGGTTGCAGGACTAGTCAAGTCAAGTCAAGTGGGTTTTTATTGTCATTTCAACTACATACAGAGTACACAGTGAAACGAAACAACGTTCCTCCAGGACCATGGTGCAACATAGACAGTGCATACAGACACAAGTGCAACACAAACAAACAAGTGCGGACAGACAACACAACACAGTACAGACAGAGAATAATAAATAATTGCTGGTTGTGTGCAAATTGTGCAATGTGTAATAAATAGAGTCCAGTGAGGTAGTAAAGTTATTAGTGCAATGCTTTGTGCAAAAATGCTTCCCTTTTTTTTTTTATCTGGGGTAAATGGTTGGAGAAAGATATCAGTTCAGACGTTGAGTTGTGTTGAGAAGTCTGATGGCTTGGGGGAAGAAGCTGTTGCAGAGTCTGGTCGTGTTGGACCGGACGCTGCGGTACCTTCTTCCTGATGGCAGGAGGGAGAACAGTCTGTGTGAAGGGTGGGTGGGGTCATCCACAATGCTGGTTGCTTTTCGGATGCAGCGGATGCAGCATGTTTTAGAGGTCTAGAACCTGAGCTAAGGGGAATATATAGCTCAGGACAGCAGGACTAGAACCTAGGCTAGAACCTAGGCAGGGTAGGATATGGAGATAAGGACTAGATTGTAGGCTAGGCTGGATAAAGTTGATTTATATGTAGAGTATCTTTAGACAGGTTAATTTGAACTACTCTTTTTCTGTGTTCAGCTGCTCCTTAATTCACAGATTCCTGTCTTTACTCCACAGAACCTCCTTTTAAAGACATTACAAGTTCTACTGAATCTTCAACTGATCCTCCTACTCACACATCAGGTAATTCGTTTTTTTTTAATATTATAAACTTTTCCCAGAGTATGTAGAATGATTTTTCACGGAGTGTGTTTTAGAGGTCTCAGATATTAGGTAAGACAAACTAATATCGGGACTAATAGCTTAGAACTATTACCTAGTTAAGATTGGCAGGACTAGAACCTAGTCTAGAGAAGATGAAGAGCTAGAGGTGTCAGGACTAGTTCTAGACTAAGCAATGATTAAAGGTCTTTACAGAGAACAGGTGAGTAAAATGGCTCATCCAAAATGAATTGATTCCATTTTGTTCCAAAA
The DNA here is from genome assembly GCA_021613375.1 of Megaleporinus macrocephalus. Taxonomy (NCBI): domain Eukaryota; kingdom Metazoa; phylum Chordata; class Actinopteri; order Characiformes; family Anostomidae; genus Megaleporinus; species Megaleporinus macrocephalus. Next base: position 12,723,121 of record CM038712.1, on the reverse strand, counting down.
GTTCTGTATGAAATAAATGTCCTAACCGTGAAACCTTAGTTTAAGATTGAATATATAACAATATTTTTTATAGAATAATAGTGTCTAAATTCATAATCTTATCCTGCGCCCAGATAAACAATATTCTCTTTAATAATAAATAGGTGGGGCTCAAGGTGAATAAGGTTGAAAACTCCTAAAACAACAACCTATACTGTATCAGTGCTTGTAAGCTTCTCTATTTTAAGGTCAACATGCTTTATTTTAAAGAGCTATTTTATGAAACAGGTTGCATATAGACATAACATATAATAAGATTTCAGCTCTGATAGCAAAGTATCATCTCAATCGGAACATTGGGGGAAAAGTTAGAGAGAACAGTCAACATAAAGGAAGGAGAGAATAGAAACTCAATCAGTGGAGAGAGGACAGAATGAAAGTGGTATAAAATATTATAGAGAGTGAGAAAGACTAATCTACAGGTTCTTGCTAAAACAGTTCTACTTTTACTCCCCTCCAACATTTTATTTAACAGTATTAATCCAGTACGTGTCCATGATTATTATTAATTCAGTTAAATGTGCTGAAAGATTTTGTTGGTCTTTTAGAATTTGTTGTAATTTGTTACAGTAAGTGAGTAAATATGTTTACTATAAGCTTCAAGTTCTACTCTGTTTAACTACGTTGGGGGATCCAAATAAAAGCTATGAGCAATGCAGTTTAAATATATTTAGAATGTAAAAACACAAAAGAGATGAATATATAGTTTCATCAGAATCATCTACCATGTGTTCCACTTTCGCTAAGTTTACCCCGTATATAGTGTATAGTGTAGATTGGTCTTTGTGAACTACTCTTATTTCAGCTCTATAGTTCTATTTCAGCTGCTCCTAAATTCACAGATTCTCCTCTTTACTCCACAGAACCTCCTTATCAGGCAATTACAACTTTGACTGAAGCCTCCTCTTATCCTAATTCTCCTACATCAGGTATTTAATATGTTTGATGTTACAGACTTACATACTCTGGAGTACGTGAAGTGCCTTTTCTGTAGATCTTCATGTACTTGCATTTTGTGTCACTTTATAACTGATCAGTTTTGTATTGAACATAATCAGTTGAATGAAAATGTAATACAAGGTTTTCTTTCATAGCAGACGAAAGTTTGGTTGTGGGTTTTATTTGATATATTGTCAGTAAATTAATAATGAAATCAAACTGTTGGAAAACTGGGGAAGTTTCAGATTTTCCAGGCACAAGTACAGTGGCTAGACTATGAAGGACCAGCTGGACTAACCATTCTGCTGCAGTGCCACCCTGAGGCAGCCCAGTGCTGCTTCTCTAGTTAGTAAAGGATAGCTAAGACAAACAATATAACTTACCAATGAGTTCATTGTGAGGACCCACCCTCCAGCAAATGAGGTCCCATTAGGGGTGTAGTTTGCACCTGTATTTTGGTTTTTAAATAAAACTATAATACATTTATTCTAAATAGTATTTTAAAAAAAACATAAAATATATGAATATATTGTTTCATCAGGATCGACTAATACATCTATACACTTTTGCTCAGTTCATCCTGTATAGTTAATTTAGACCTTTCTATTTGAACTACGATTATTTCTGTTTTCAGCTGCTCCTGAACCTTCGTCTAGTCCTCCAGAACCTTCAACTGATCCTGCTACTCCCTCATCAGGTATTTATCATGTTTTGAATGTTACAGACTTTTCTGGAATATGTAAAATGCTTTTGCTTCGGCTCTTATTTACTTGTATATTTGTCTCTTGTTATAGATTCTTTCCTTCATTAAATTATTGATTAGAGTATTCATTATGTTTTAATGCTCTTTCTGTAGATCTTATTATATTACTGGGTCTTGTTAGCATTTAGTTTTTACATTAGACTTAAGTATTGTTCCTCTTTATTACAGGGTTTGATTGTTTATTCTGATGTATTGTAGGTTTATGAATTCTGGAATCTAATTATTGTGAAAATGGTTTGTTACTTAAGTTGTTGTTAAGGTTAGTTCTCTCTGTATTAGCTCCTCCTTCCTGCAGGTGGAACTGTGGTTCTAACCTCGGCAGCTGTTCCTGCTCCAGCTCCTGTCAGTACAATGGAAACTGCTGCAGGGACTACTATGGTGAGAAAATCTGGTTTTAATACTGAACTGAACATTTAATGCTGCTGAAATGACTCTCTGTTGATCTTTTACTATTACTGTCTCTCTCTCATAGATCACTGCTACACATCCACAACTTCTCTTCCTGATCACACAACAGGTACATATTTTATTCTGAGGATCAAGATGGAGTCCATGGGTTCTAGAATCTTTTGCTCAGAGTAGAATCCTCAGGTGTTGGATTAAATTAACCATTAGCATGATTAGAAAATGATACAGAGATCAAACACTCACACTTTGATTTCAAGTGGTTTCGACCAATTTTGTGATTAAAAAAGTCACTCTTGGTCTTCTGAACGTTCTAGATATGTCACTGCCTGAACACTGCCTCCTAGTAAACTGTATGCAAATATAAATTTCCCAAGTTTCAAATACAACATAGAACGTCTTTTAGAAGCTTCAGTTTTTAATAAAAACAAACTAATATCAGCACATAGAGCTCAGGACTAGAACCTACATTGGGTAGGTGAAGAACTAAGACTAGCAGGACTGCATCCTAGTCTAGACAGGATTAAGGTCTAAAGGTGGCAGGACGAGAACCTGGGCTAAGAAGGACATATAGCTCAGGACAGCAGGAGTAGAACCTAGGCAGGGTAGGATATGGAGATAAGGACTAGATTGTAGGCTAGGCTGGATAAAGTTGATTTATATGTAGAGTATCTTTAGACGGGTTTATATGAACTGCTGTTATTTCTGTGTTTAGCTGCTCCTTAATTCACAGATTCCTGTCTTTACTCCACAGAACCTCCTTTTAAAGACATTACAAGTCCTACTGAATCTTCTACTGATCCTCCTACTCACACATCAGGTAATGATTTTTTTTAATATTACAAACTTTTCCCAGAGTATGTAGAATGCTGTTTCTGTAGACCTTCATCTACTTGCATATTTCCGTCCTATGATGGACATGAGTATTTTCTCTCTTTATAACTGTTAAAGTTTGTATTTAAAGAAAGTAATCGAATGAAAATGTGATTTGAGGATTGAGTTCTAGCAGTTTAGATACATTTAGAATGTAAAACACAGAAGAAATGTATATATAGTTTCATCAGAATCATCTGCTGCATCTACCATGTGTTCCACTTTAGCTTAGTTTACCCTGTATAGCTCCTTTCAGTGTATAGCTCAATCAGTGGAGAGAGGACAGAATGGAAGTGGTATAAAATATTATAGAGAGTGAGAAAGACTAATCTACAGGTTCTAGCTAACACAGTTCTACTTTCTTCCCCTCCAACATTATTTAACAGTATTAATCCAGTACGTGTCCATGATTATTATTAATTCAGATTAATGTGCTGAAAGATTTTGTTGCTCTTTTAGAATTTGTTGTAATTTGTTACAGTAAGTGAGTAAATATGTTTACTATAAGCTTTAAGTTCTACTCTGTTTAACTACGTTGGGTGATCCAAATAAAAGCTATGAGCAATGCAGTTTAAATATATTTAGAATGTAAAAACACAAAAGAGATGAATATTAGAATCATCTGGTGGATCTACCATGTGTTCCACTTTAGCTTAGTTCACCCCGTATATAGTGTATAGTGTAGACTGGTCTGTCTGAACTACTCTTATTTCTGTGGTCAGCTGCTCCTAAATTCACAAATTCTCCTCTTTACTCCACAGAACCTCTTTATCAGGCCATTACAACTTTGACTGAAGCCTCCTCTTATCCTCCTTCTCCTACATCAGGTATTTAATATGTTTGATGTTACAGACTTACATACTCTGGAGTACGTGAAGTACCTTTTCTGTAGATCTTCATGTCCTTGCATTTTGTGTCACTTTATAACTGATCAGTTTTGTATTGAACATAATCAGTTGAATGAAAATGTAAAACAAGGTTGTCTTTCACAGCAGATGAATGTTTGGTTGTGGGTTTTATTTGATATATTGTCAGTAAATGAATAATGGAATCAAACTGTTGGAAAACTGGGGAAGTTTCAGATTTTCCAGGCACAGTTACAGTGGCTAGACTATGAAGGACCAGCTGGACTAACCATTCTGCTGCAGTGCCACCCTGAGGCAGCCCAGTGCTGCTTCTCTAGTTAGTAAAGGATAGCTAAGACAAACAATATAACTTACCAATGAGTTCATTGTTAGGACCCACCCTCCAGCAAATGTGGTCCCATTAGGGGTGTAGTTTGCACCTATATTTTGGTTTTTAAATAAAACTATAATACATTTATTCTAAATAGAAACCCATAAAATATATGAATGTATCGTTTCATCAGGATCGACTGGTACATCTACTAAAATGTGTTCCACTTTTGCTCAGTTCATCCTGTATAGTTCATTTAGACGTTTCTATTTGAACTACGATTATTTCTGTTTTCAGCTGCTCCTGAACCTTCGTCTAGTCCTCCTGAACCTTCAACTGATCCTGTTACTCCCTTATCAGGTATTTATCATGTTTTGAATGTTACAGACTTTTTCTGGAATATGTAAAATGCTTTTGCTTCGGCTCTTATGTACTTGTATATTTGTCTCTCGTTATAGATTCATTTACATCCACAACCTCTCTTCCTGATCACACTACAGGTATGTATTTTAATGAAAATAAACCCTAACCATGTTCTAAATTGTGTGCATGTGTGACTTTTGCAAACTTCAAATATGCCACGGAATGTCTTTTAGAAGTCTCAGATTTTAAGCTCAGGACTGGAACCTAGACTAGGTATATGAAGAACTAAGATTGGCAGGATTAGATCCTAGTCTAGGCAGGTTAAAGAACTAAAGGTGGCAGGAATAGAACCTGGCCTAGGCAACTAACTAAACAGTGACCTTTCCTTGCATTTGTATTTGAGTGTGCATTTTTTCCAAATAAACAAAATAACAAAAATAAAATAGCTGCTCCTAAATTCTCACAGATTCTCCTCCTTACTCCACAGAAGCTTCCTTTGAACCCTCATCTAGTTCTCCTGAACCTTCAACTGATCATCCTTCTCATACAACAGGTATTTATTATGTTTTTAAAGTTACAGATTTTATGCTTTTTGTTGATCTTCATCTACTTGCATATTAATGTCCAGTGATGGTTTCTTCTTTTCATTAGACATGAGTATTTTCTCTCTTCATAACTGTTAAAGTTTGTATTTAACAACATCCATTTAATGAAAATGTGATTGAAGGTTTTCTTTAATAACAGGTGAATGTCTGATTGTGGGTTGTGATGTATTGTAGGTTTATGAATTATGGAATTCAATTATAACTAAAATGGTTTGTTATTTAGTTTGAGATTGGTTCTCTCCGTATTAGCTCCTCCTTCCTCTAGGTGGAACAGTGGCTGTGTTCAGCTGCTTCTGAATTCACAAATCTTCCTCTTTACTCCACAGGACCTCCTTTTCAACCCTCATCTAGTTCTACTGAACACTCAAATGATCCTACTACTCACACAGCAGGTATTTATTATGTTTATAATGCTACAGACTTTTTTGGAATACGTAAAATGCTCTTTCTGTTGAACTACATCTACTTGCATATTTTCATCATTAGAGTATTTATCATGTTTTATTTAATTTTTTTTTCTTTCTGTAGACCTTTACCTTATAGGAGTCCTGAAACATTTATTTTTTTATTTTTTTATTAAACTGTTACAGTTTGTATCTAACAAAATTAATTGAATAATAATGTTTTTTTTATAACAGGTGAATGTTTGAGTGCATGTTCTGTTGTATTGGTGGTTCATAAATAATTGATTATTTTATTTCATTTGGCATTGAAGTGAGCAGTCTGTATAATGGTTTTATGGTTGTGTCTTGATCTAAATTTGGTACCCGTTCTTAATGGATGTCTACCTAACACACAATGCACAGTGAACTACTCTTATTTCTTTGTTAAGCTTCTCTTGAATTTACAGATTCTCCTCTGTACTCCACAGAACCTCCCTTTGAACCCTCATCTAGTTCTCCTGAACCTTCAACTGATCCTCCTTCTCACACATCAGGTATTTATTATGGTTTTAATGTGACAGACTTTATTCTTTTCTGTGGATGGTGTTTTGACCAGTTTTGCTAAAACAAAAAACATAAGAACTAGAGCACTAGAAATTCTTCTGAAAGTTTTAGAAATGTCACAGAATGAATTCAGCCAGTACAGCAGGACCGGATCCTTAGCTAGGCAGGATAGAGGTGAAGGTTAAAACTTATTTAGGGGGGATAAGGAGCTAAACCTCTCAGGACTACTTCAAAGCCTAAGTTGGGTGGCAGAATTAGAACCTATGCCATACTGGATGAAGAGCAAGCGATGGTAGGATCAAAATCTATGCTATACTGAATAAAGAGCAAATGTTGTTAGAATATAAATTTAGTCTAGGCACTGCATTTTTTTCTGTATTTTCCAAACAGTCCCTACTTGGTTCTGATTCTGATTTGGGGTTGTTGTTGAGGATTTCCCAGTTTGAGAGATAATTCTGGGGTTAACGTAAGATTTAATACAGTAACATTACTAAAAATCTTCTTTACACCAGGACAGATCTTAATTCAGGACTAAAGATAAGAAGTTTCGTTAATATGGGTCCATAATGAAGACTGTCACATACAAAAGTTTGAACACACCCAGTTTAAATTATATATTGTGTTTTTTTTTATGTGAAAACATGTTTTGTGTGTTTAGTTGGTTGTTTTTGACCTATTGATGATTAGTGTTAACATTATTGACCCACCAGCACTAAACTTAAGAAGCTGAATTTAAACACAAAACTTCTAGGGTTTGATGTTTCACCATATTAATTAAAAAATACCGTTGAAATCTAAACACAGTCATTTTCTCTTGATCTTCAGTGACTCTGCCCAACTGTGGAGGACACTTGTTTGGCTCGGGGTCTCTTTCCAGCCCAAACTACCCAAACAATTACCACAATAACGCATACTGCGTATGGCAGCTCTCGGCTCCTGCAGGACAGAGGATCTTTCTGTCATTTGTAGATCTTCAGTAAGTAACTCTTCATAATACTGTCAGTAAATCACTAGCTGGGCTCATGTATTGTGTTGTGGTGAGATATGTGAGATATATTCTAAACTAAATATTCTCTCAATCTTATTTCCCTCCCACTGACCTACTCTGCTGAATAAAAACTGTTTAGATCAGTTTATGCAGGACTAGTGCTGGTCTAGCGCTGATTTAGCTAGTCACCCAGAATGGCCATGTGGATTGACCAGCATACTAGCATCCGAAATACAACATATCACTGCTGTCCAAACAGTTAATATTTACTTTTCTCAATTATTTCAGAAGAGCAGCTGTCGTTTTCCATTTTCAAATATGATAAATAAATCAGTAAAAGTGTTTGGAATTAAATCACATTAAAAGCAGTGATATGCTGGTTTTGGTCGTGATCATTGCTGCTGACCAGCATACCAGCATTCAAAACATCTCAGCATGAATTTCATGCAGGTGAAAACTGGTTTCTGCTGGTTTAGTCAGTGTCCAAACAACATATACATTTTTTTGATGGTGACCAGCTGTCTAGCTATGCTAGTGGTGACCGGCTACCTGGTCTATACTGTATTTTTCTAGGAGTCATGTTAGACATCAGTATGAGACTTGAGCAGTTTTCTCACTTTGATCAAAATACACAAATGACCTCTATCTCACGATATTCTCAGCTGTGTAATGTTTACATGAACATAAATCATAACTAAATATATAATTAGAGCTATAAATATCCCTAAACTACGTCCCAGAACTCCTGTTTTTCTAATTCATTACTAGAACGTTTTATAGTAAATTGTTTATGTTCAGCTCCTCCCTCTTCCTTCTTGGGAATATCAGTGATCCTTCATTCATACAGTGGTTTCCTGGTTTTATTTCTCTTAAGACCTTTTAAAAATCGTGGCTCTAGTTGTTTATTTAGGTCAAACACCTTAATCCTGTGGTCTATATCATATTTAAATTTGTAACCATTCAATGGTTCTTGCTTCATAATTGTCCAGTTCCTCAAGAAATAATTTACAGATTTTTTTTAAACTGCTTCAATTGTTAAGTACAGTCCAGCAGACTCAGTGAAGTTCGTAATCATTACTTGTTTACGTATTTCTTATTTACCTACTTATTTATTTTTTAATTATTGGTTATATTAGCCTCGTGTCTCCCATCCAAATCTGAAGAAACAAATTTCCACACCAAACATGTCTTGACTGATTTAGTTCATTTGGGGTTGGAGGGAAACTTTGATCTGTATACGTTTAGCTGGTAGTCGCCAGAAAAGGTGTCACCGGCCTGGAGAACTGCAAGTCCCAGGAGCCCTTGGGCTAATTATGGGCAACTGCCCACATCTGCCTGGCAAGTGTACTAAACCTACTTAAGCTAGGGATTAACAATAGGCGTGTTTGAGATACAGCTGCGCCTGGTCTTGGTGGTCAGCGAGAGCAGCGGGCGCACCTGGAGGAGGTTAGAGAAGAGCCTCCGGTCAGACAGTCGCCATCTGCAGCCTACATGAACAATGACGGTGTTTGTGCTCTTTACAGCTGATGAAGTAGATGGAATAGAAAAGAAGTAGAAAGAAAGAAAAGAAGTAGAAAGAAAAATAGATCCAAATGCAGTAGTAATGTAGTGCTTTTAAATACAAATCACAAGAGCAGTTCAGAACACTTTAGAAGACCAGAATGTAAATCTGTGGCAGTGGAGCTTTTTCATGATCTGAAATACTAATTATGAAAGCAATATGTTGAATACTTCATGAAAATGAAATGTCATGCTACTAGATATGATAGTATTAGTGTAAATATGAGGTCTTTAAAGAGTTTTAGAGGAGATATAAATATTTTACAATGAAAAGAGTCAAACGTCAGATGTGTCCGCCGAGCTTCTGACCAATGAGAATTAAGCTCTGTCGTCATCAAGCTGTCTTTCGGCTCGCGCAGTTCATGGAGAGCAACTGCACTCGCACTCGCGAGATGTTAATGTAGTATGTCATCGTGAAGCGCCGGTTGCGCCGACGCAAGTCGGACAAAAAACTAACCAGCATGCACCGCACCGCGCCAGGCGGTGATCGGGCTGCGCGGCTCCGTGTGAAGTCGAACATGCCTGATAGCTCCTTGTCGCACCTTTGCCTGACAGTTGACTGGTACAGCAGCTTTCACAAGGTGAAAAGAAATTAAAATAAAGAACAGAAAAGAAACTGAAATGAGTAAAAGGAAATATACTGAAATAAAGAAAAGAGGAGAAGAAAAGAAAGACTGAAATAAAAAAGAAAAGAAAGGAAAAAAAGACTGAAATAAAGAGAAGAAAGACTGAAATAAAGAAAAAAAAAGAAAGACTAAAATGAAGAAAGGAAAAGAAAAGATTGCAATAAAGAAAACGACTGAAACAACTAAAATAAAAAAGAAAAATGGAAAAAAGACTGAAAAAAAGAAAAGACTCAAATGAAGAAAAGAAAGGCTGCAATAAAGTAAAAAAAGGAATAAAAAGGACAAAAGAAAACAGACTGAAATAAGGAAAAGAAAGACTGCAATAAAGAAAAGACAAGCAAAAAGAAAAGGGAAATGGTGGAAAGTAAAAAGTAAGTGGGGGCTGTAAAAGGAGAAGCTGAAAAGGAAAGGAGCAGTTAAAATAAATAAACAAATAAAATAAAGAAATTAAAGAAAAGCTTTGATCTCCCTTTACCTGCCATTTAGCTTTTCACTCCTCTACAGGCATCATTCTGCCTCTCACCTGCGCACCCCGGTGGCGGAGTGAGAGAGTAGCAGGTTCCTATCATCTATAAGAACTGTTTTTTTCTGTTTCTTCGCTCTGAACTTACCAGTCGTCCAGTAACAGACTCGTAACTATTCAGAGGCGTTCAGTAGCATTCACTCCTAAACCACTGCTGCTAAACTTCACATGTGGCTTCATCAGCTGCTAACACCTCTGTGTTTGTGTTTCAGACTGGAGCGCTGCTGTAACTGTGACTATATAAACGTGTATGATGGCTCCTCCTCTCGCTCACCACTGCTGGACAACTTGTGCTTCAAAAACATCACCAACTGGAACTTCCGCTCATCCTCCTCAGACTTGACTGTCCTGTTCAGGAGCGATGGCTCGGGCGTGGCCCGTGGCTTCAAGGGCTTCTTCAGAAGCTCCTTGTCTGAAAACACAGGACAGTACAGTAAGTCCAGTCTGCATGAAGACTCATACATTAGAGGGTAAATCTCGGGATTCAGTCTTTCTAAGCATCCACATTCACAGGAGTGTGAAATTAAAAACTGACCTACATGTGAGCCTCTCTGCTCTTGAAGCTCAGGTGCCTCAGCGTTCTCAACTAATAGACCCTTTTTTATTGTGCAGCTAGAGTGGTCTGTTCCTCAGACAGCATGACCGTCGTGATTCAGAGATCATATCTGGACTCTTTGGGCATCAGCTGGCAAAATCTCTATGTGGATGACCCTCGCTGCAGACCCTCAGCCAACAGCTATGAGGTGTCCTTTAGCTTCCCCTTTGACATGTGTGGAACCAGCAATACGGTAAGAAACTGGGCAATGGTAGATAGCAGGGGTGTAAGTCTCTCAAATCTCATTAAGACCACCCCTTGTATCTACCCACATTGTCCATTTCATCACCTCCATTTACAAAACAGGTGCACGTTGTAGTTCTGTAGTCCATCTGTTTCTCTGTAAACTTCTTAGCCTGCTTTAACCTTATTCTTCAATGATCAGGACCCCCAAAGGACCACCACAGAGCAGATATTATCTGGGTAGTGGCTCATTCTTAGCACTGCAGAGCAAGGACGGATTAAGGATAGCCTGGGATAACACCCCCAACCCGCGCCCCTCGTGATCAAGGGCCTTCTAATTGTATGCCCTGCTCTTCTCTAGGGCTCCCTGGTAGGGGCCCTCATAACCAGTGCCCTTTAAAATTATGCCGCCCTCTTTCCTAGGAACCCTAATAGCCAGAAGTCAAAGTCAGAGCAGTGCCACAACGCCTCGTCCATTTTCATAAAGAGCCCAAAAGCATGGCTAGGGCCCCCAAGAGGCCCTGGGATTAAAGTCCCTAAAGGTCAGAGGTTCCTTAAAATGGCAATAAAAATATATTGTATCATAAATGTTGATAGGCATCGCAAAATGTTTTGAGCCAGGGCCTCTTGGGGGCCCTAGCCATGCTTTTGGGCCCCTTATGAAAATGGACGAGGCGTTGTGGCACTGCTCTGACTTCGACCTCTGGCTATTATGGCTCCTAGGAAAGAGGGGTCATAACTTTAGAGGGCCTCGGTTATGAGAGCCCCTACCAGGGTGCCCTAGAGGAGAGCAGGGCATACCATTAGAGGGCCCTTCATCACGAGGGGCGTGGGTTTGGGGGCGCAACTCTTTGCCCAGGGGCCCAGACTATCTTTAATCTATCCTTGCCAAGCAATAATCCACAGACATATCGACCTCCACTCGTCTATGTGCTGTTTATTCATCCCTCGTTCCTCCCATAGGGTCCCATTCATTTTTAAGCTTTTAATCTTTTTAATCCTTTAATCTACAGCCACAAAACTGCATGTACTCACTCATAGCTGATCCCAAACCCACTGACCTGTACTCCTCTACTTAACGTTTATTCATGACACATTCCTTGCACTGCTTTTTTACATTTTTTTTAAATTTTCTAATGTAAATCCAGGCTCTACCATTTTTTCTAGATGATGTAGGTCTGGATCAAGACCAGGTCCCATTTTTAGCAAACTTCTCAGAGTAAATATGGGACCAGTTCATGCCTATTACTCAGAATGGGACCACATGGATATGACTACTGTGTTCTTGATGCTTTTCAGAGTAGGAGTGCTGAGAACATTCCTCAGATTCCACTAGCACTAACAGATCCTGGATCAGTGCTACTGTTCTGCAGAACTTTATGAAGATGATACTTAATAAATATATTTTTAATAAATATAATTATTTATTGAGACTGGGAACCACTGCTAAAGGGCACCGTAGAACCAGGTTTCTCTTTATCAGCATGTGACTTATTGGTTTGAACTTTGCTTTTGTTCTTCTGTTAGACTAACAATGGACAAGTTGTCTACAATAATCATGTGCGAGCGGCACCATCCCAGTCAGGCGAGATCACGTGGCAGGTGGAACAGTTCCTGCTGAGCGTGACTTGCCACATGGAGCAAGAAGTGATGATCAACAGCACCATCACCGGCACAGACCGCTCTAACACCAGCATAGCCTTCTACCCTTCCAGCAGCTTCTCCCACCCCATACTACAATTTCCCTACAAGGTCAGGCTCAATCAGGACCTGTATGTTCAGGTGCAGTTCAGAAGAGCCAACGGCTCCCTGGACCTCCTGGTGGACAGTTGTGTAGCTTCTCCTGACCCAGACTCCCAGGCTCGCTCCTACACGCTGATCCAAAACGGGTAAGAAAGTCCGCGGCAGAGCAGTCTATGGTGAAGTACCTCAATGCCCCTCTGTACTGACCTAATTCAAAATTGGTTTAAGTAATGACTTTCAACTCATTTATTGGATGTTCATGCAAGATTTGAGTCATGTAGATTGGGTCTTGGGCCCTGGGTACCACAGCTTGGCGAGGGGTTTTCTCAGCTACAACACACCTGATCTAACCAACCAGTTCCTTATTAAAACCTTCCTGAGTTTTTGGATCAGGCTTGGGAGAAACTTCTGTAGAACCATCATGCAACACTGAATTGTACACTGCTTCATCAGGTGTACCTACCACTTATATAATATAATGCTTTACTCAAAGAGGCCATTACATGCAAGTCAATCACTTGTTAGGGAACATATTTAACAACAACTAAATATAATATCCTTTCTTTTTGTATTTAAGGTGTCCACAATTTGCCTTCCACTGATTTTTGGAAGACTTGCTTTATTTTTTTAAGGATTTTTGCAGGTTTATTATTTCCATACCACCAAAATTCAGTCTTGGAAGTTGGTCAAATTTCCTGCTTCTCACATCCCAAGCCCATTTAATTATGGTGTGGTCAGGTCATTGTTTTGAGAGCATATCATTGTCCTTGATTTGCAAACTTTCTTTCCTTTTGTGTCTTGGACTCACCAACAGCTTCTAAACAGCTACACATTCTTTCAGACCCATAGTGTTGAGTAGAAATATGGCCTTTACTACAAGCTTATTTTGACTGGATTTGTCCACTGACTGAATGGATGAGGCCTAAAGTGAAGACTGTTCAATAAAAACTGTAACCTCTGTTTTGGGTTTTTCCATCGTTTGGCTAACTGCTTTGTAAATAACCTCCTATTTAAAATGCTGTAATGAGAGGTCAGGCTTCGGTGGATGTAGTGTGGCCTACATCTATGACCTCAATCATCTAATTTCTGTAAGCTTCAATGAAACATTTTGAAGACATGATCTTATCTTCGTCTTTGCTCTTCTGTTATAGTTGTGCACTGGACAGAACGGTGTACATATACACCAATGGCCAGCAGAGCTATGCTCGGTTCCGTTTCAAGGCCTTCAAGTTCCTTCGGACTCATTCCTACGTCTTCCTGCAGTGTAAGGTGATCGTCTGTGCAGACAGTGACTACAACTCTCGCTGTCGCCAAGGCTGCCTTATGCGCAAGAAGAGATCCCTCGAGTCCTCCCACCACCACACCGAAACGGTGACACTGGGGCCGATCGCTCGTAAAGGTGAGGAGGCAGTTTTTATGTTTTCTCTTTCATCAAATTTGTTTTTGGAGTGTTGCCATAACGTAACTACAGTTGTTGTCGCCGTCCAAAGAAAAATGTGTATCTCCATTTTTCGCCATTTTTATGTTTCTATGTCACTTTAACGCAGCAGCCGCTGTTTACATAGTGCACAAATATCATGATGAATGGACCAATACAAATGCTCCAAAATAGTTTGGAAAAAATTCTGGTTCCATTGACGTACATTAAAAGTGAGGACAGTTTTTGTTCTCTCCTGTAAATATCAGTCCCTGATATCTGGGGGTCCTGTATTGGCTTTCTTCTCCAGTGTTAGCTGACTGCTATCTCACTCGCCATAGCAGTGCTGATGCTGTAGTGCTGACAAAATGTACCAGTTGTTTTTGGTGATGCACTGATCCACACATCAACAAATTCAGCTAATGTTTTCAATCCTCAGGTGCAGAATCTGCTGCCAATGTTGAGAAAGAGGGATGAGCTCACTTTACTGCACTCCGGAGCAACCTCTTATCAATTCTTCACTGATTCTTCGCTTCAGTAAATGGAGCTTTTACCTACTTACTTATATTAAAGCATTGCAAACAAGGCAAACTGGTGTAACTTGCTTTTTCAATTGTGATCTGTGCAACTACCATGCAAATGCATACAAGCCAAATGTTGAAATATCCATATGTCTGCTCTTACCATTTTGTGAAGGAGAATCCAACACCAAAACATCTGTACCCAGAGAAATAGTTCAGTTATAATGCCTATACTAGTGCATGAGCAGTGGTGAGTCACTGCTAGTTGTTACAGTGAGGAAAATAAGTATTTGAACACCTGCCAATCAGCAACAATTCTGGCCCTCAAAGAGTCCGCCTCTAAAAAGTCCACCTCCACTCCACTTATTATTCTAAATTAGAAGCACCTGTTTGAGGTCGTTAGCTTCATAAAGACACCTGTCCACCCCACACAATCAGTATGACTACAACTACTAACATGACTAAGACCAAAGCGCTGTCCAAAGACACCAGGGACAAAATTGTAGACCTCCACAAGGCTGGAAAGAGCTACAGGGCAATTGCCAAGCAGCTTGGTGACAAAAGATCAACTGTTGGAGCAATTATTAGAAAATGGAAAAAGCTAAATATGACTGTCAATCTCCCTCGGACTGGGGCTCCATGCAAGATCTCACCTTGTGACGTATCAGTGATCCTAAGAAAGGTGAGGAATCAGCCCAGACCTACATGGGAGGCGCTGGTCAATGACCTGAAGAGAGCTGGCACCACTGTTTCCAAGGTTACTGTGGGTAATACACTAAGACGTCATAGTTTAAAGTCATGCATGGCACGGAAGCTTCCCCTGCTTAAATCAGCACACGTCCAGGCCCGTCTTAAGTTTGCCCATGACCATCTGGATGATCCAGAGGAGTCATGGGAGAAAGTTCTGTGGTCAGATGAGACCAAAATATAACTTTTTGGTCTAAATTCCACTCGCTGTGTTTGGAGGACGAAGAATGATGAGTACCATCCCTACTGTGAAGCATGGCGGTGGAAGCATCATGCTTTGGGGGTGTGCTTTTCTGCACATGGGACAGAACAACTGCACTGTATTAAGGAGAGGATGACCGGGGCCATGTATTGAGAGATTTTGGGGAACAACCTCCTTCCCTCAGTTAGAGCACTGAAGATGGGTCATGGCTGGGTCTTTCAACATGACAATGACCCAAAGCACACAGCCAGGATAACCAAGGAGTGGCTCCGTAAGAAGCATATCAAAGTTCTGGAGTGGCCTAGCCAGTCTCCAGACCTAAACCCTAAAGAAAATCTTTAGAGGGAGCTCAAACTCCATGTTTGTCAGCGACAGCCCAGAAACCTGGCTGATCTGAAGAAGATCTGTGTGGAGGAATGGGCCAAAATCCCTGCTGCGGTGCAAACCTGGTGAAAAACTACAGGAAACGTTTGTCCTCTGTAATTGCAAACCAAGGCTACTGTACCAAATATTAATATTGATTTTCACAGGTGTTCAAATTCTTTTTTGCAGCAGTAACACACAAATAAATTATTTAAAAATCATATATTGTGATGTCCGGATTTTTTTTTTAGATATAGATCCCTTTTAACCTCTCCAGAGTGGCATTAGCAGTATGTTTAGGGTATTTTTCCTGCTGAAAGGCTCTGCCAATGAAACAGGTTTTCCTTAAGAATTGATCTGTATTTACTGCCATCTATCTTACCTTCAATCCTGGACAGTTTGTCAGCATCCAAACAACATGATACTGCCACCACCATGCTTCACTGTAGGGATGGTGTGCTTTGGGAAGCGTGGGATTTGAACCAAACACACAATTTCCCATGAGGGCCAAAAAGTTAAATTTCTTCTCAGACCAGAGAACCTTCTTTCATGTGTTTGGGAATCGACTCCAAATAATAAAGCCCAGGTGGTCCTATGGACAG
Organism: Megaleporinus macrocephalus; assembly: GCA_021613375.1. NCBI lineage: Eukaryota > Metazoa > Chordata > Actinopteri > Characiformes > Anostomidae > Megaleporinus > Megaleporinus macrocephalus. The sequence goes on along the minus strand of CM038712.1, from coordinate 12,706,941 downwards.
ATATACCCACTGTGGATCTTTGCAGCTCCTTTATTGTTGTCACTGGTGTCTTTGTTGAATCTTTTATTAATGCCATCCTTACCTTGCTCTGTGAGTTCTGGTGGGTGCCCTAAAAGCCATGAAGGCGGTCCGCATCTTTCAGGGTTTCTGGTCGCAGCCCAGTGGAGCAGGTGGGGCAGTCAATACACGACTGAAGTCCCCTTGAACAAAAGCCCCAAATGCCCTCTGGGTGCCGTGTACTTACTGCCCCTAATGTGTGTGCGTGTGTGTGGATGTTTCACTGCACAGATGAGTCAAATGTGGAGGCCGACAAGTGGCAAATAGTTCTAACGCTCTAACTCAAGTAACGCTCAGATAGACCTTAAAGTGAACTACTTGAAGCAGATTTAGGTCTTATTTAGGTTTTCATAGTAAAGGGGGTGAACACACATCCACAACTTGTTTTCATAAACAAGGTTTTCCTCTTTGACAATTTGAACTGTTTTGTTTGGTTTATTACATACAATCAAAATAAAATCCAGTCCAGGTTGTAGTGCAATAAAACAGGAGGAACTATAGGGGTTCACTAGTTTTTCAAGGCAGTGTAGGGCTACGGAGAGATCAACACTCAAATCACTCAAATCCAACTTCTTTCAAACATTCAATTCCTTCCTTTGAGGTCCACTTGAGGACATTTGTTTGGTTTTAAAACAGTCATGATTGATTTTACATCAGTAATTTCAACCCCCTCTATAGTAAACAGGCAGTTTTTGTTAGTGTGCCTATATGACCGATTAATCATTGCTGTCCAAAGAAAAAACAAGTATCTCCAAAATGGCAACATTACAGGAGAGGCCAAAAACCTTTTTTTACGGTTAATGCAAGTCAGTGGAAACAGGCGTTTTTTCTGGTTTTGTGATTGTGAAGCGCTTCTATAGTCCCGTTCATTATGAAACTTTTACACAATGCAAACAGAAACTTCTGCATTTAAATGATGTAGAGAAATAAAAAAAAATTACATGTTTTTTTCTTTTAATGGCAGCGATTTGTAAATGGTTAGATTGGCTCAAAAAGCAATCAAACCTGAAACACTGTGAATAGATAGGGGTTCAACATGTGTAGGCTATGTTATAAATCTCATGATGTGAAACTGGTTCCTCAGTCACCCCTCCCCCGAGACCAGTTTCTGTTTTCCTTTTTTCTATTGTATCAATCTCGTTTCTTTTTGCCATTGTGTTTCACGTAGTTAGTCTCTGCCATTTGTGAGTTTCCCGCAGACACACTTGTGTATTCCTGAATGAATTGTGTATGAAGTGCCTAACTTCCTCAACACCGCAGTTGAGTTTGTGATGGGGTCAGTGAGTCTACCCCATCACCAGGTTTGTGAAGGGACACTGGGGCATGCAATATATATATAAAACCTAAGTAATTATAATGTGAGTTAACTGCTTCACCACTGCTGGGCAAACTGTGCTACAATGACACCACCCTCCAGGACTTCCATTCATCCTCCTCATACCTGACTGTCCTGTTCAGGAGCGATAGCTCAGGAGTGGCCTGTGGCTTCAAAGGCTTCTTCAGCAGCTCCTTGTCTGAAATCACAGGTAAACTGGCAAACGGTATGGTTGTACGCTTTAGGTGTATATTTCTCAGAGTTCACTCTGCATTAAAACACACATTTGAAAGAAAGTAAATCAGGGATAAGGTTGTGTCTTTCTAAGCATCTGTACTGACAGGATTTTAAACTGCAAAAAGAGCAGCCTTTTTCATAGATGTTATGTGTGACTTTTCATATATATGACTGTTTTATATATATATATATATATATATATATATATATATATATATATATATATATATATATATATATATATATATATATATATATACAATGTGAATACTGTATGCTTGTAGTAAGTCACTGTTATTTTCCACATATAAAATCTAAATCTAACATCTTCATTGGTTGACTTGCCTTGGCTGTGGCCCAGAATGCAAACTCTGTCTTTCTTTCATGGCAAGTCAAGGGATTCTGGTGATCAGCGTCAAGCACTGGAGAAGAGCAAAGTGGATGCAATCTATAGTAAGTTTTTAATTTCATTACAGCCAACACAAACTGCTCATACTGTGTACAGTGGACTACCACTCCAAAATGTCTGGTCAGTGCTGGTCCTATGGTGGCTTCTTTCCATTGATAGATAAGTGATAAATTGTGCAATAGCAGATACAGTCAGGGACTGTATATGCAGTTTACTTTAATGACAAGTATACTTGATAAAATGCACTCAAGAGATACATGTACCAAAATTGTGAAGAAAATTTAAAGACAAAAAAAGACCAAATATTAGTTTGAAATGTACCTAATAACATGTAATACCTCCACAAGCACCAATAACAGCTGATTGGATTTGGCATGTACTGGACAAGTTTCTGGATGTAGGACACATCAGTGTTCAGACACTCTTACATCAAAGAATTGGGCAGTTGGGCCAGATTTGGTGGAAGCCTTCCCTGGTGTTTTACTGGTTGTTTCACGTGGTCCCACAGATTTTCAAGAGGATTAAAATATGAGGATTCTGGCAAAGCTTAATTAAATTAAATGAAATCTGTGTATGTAAGAATGTTTTATGTAGAATGTACATAGGTATAACTGTAATATATACATTAACTAAACTTACTCTTAATATAAAAGTTACTGGGTGTATAAATATGGTCACCAAATATAGACATGCTACGACTTTTCTTCTTTTTTTTCTGTTAGGAGCAACTCTGGCTAAGTGGCCCCACGTAATTCTTTCAACTACTGGCACTACGAATAATGCCAAGTTGACAGAAATGAGAGCAAAGATTTGATTTTGGTTTGATTCAATTTTTGGATGAATAAGTATTTTTCCCACTGAGGCGGTCAGCACCACATTATTTTGTTTGATTTCATTTAGTGATTTTGAATTCTAGCTGAATTAAAGTGCATTGAGTTGCAATGCACTTTAAAATACTCTGGATTAAACTGCATTGATTAAAGTGCATTTTTGTGCTGTTCAAGTTACATAATGTAGGTAAAGTTTTTCTTTTTCTTTTTTAAAGTGAATATTAAATAATGCTAAAAGCTTTCCATTGTGTGTGTGTGTTTAATGTAGCATTTGAATACGCATTAACATATTTACATTTACAGCATTTAGCAGATGCTCTTTCCAGAGCAACTTACAAAAATGCTTAGTGTTCAGTCTGAGAAAGTATCTGTGTATAGGGTATCATATAGTCATAATATAGTAATAATGCAGTAATCATGAAAATAATGAAATCTCAAACACTCAATTTTCATGTTCAAAATACATCCATCACATTAAACCATTAAACCATTGGTATGGTACATTAAACACATTAAATTTTCTAAAATCAGTGTGAGAATTTATTAGGAAAAAAGAACAAACAAACATATTTCCCATTGAAGTCATATGTTAGAACATACAGTTAAGATTTACACAAAAAATTTAGTTTTCCTATAGGTGTCCCTTATATGTCATGTGTGTCTTTTGTATGAATGTGGCCATAAACATACAAGAAAAAACATTGACTTCTATTAAACACATAATATAAAACATAAATGTTATCATATCGGATTTAGGCAAGAAAAGCACCTGTTCACCTTATAGGAACCATATAGTTTTTTTCTCATATGGGTAATGGCAACATGTATAATGTGAATAATAGAGGACCTAAAACAGAACCTTTCAGGACTCCATTCACTCTTGTATAATTAGACGATGCATTATCGGTCAGTGAGGTAGGATGTGAACCAGGATATTGCTATTCCTGTGATTCCAACCATGTTTTCTAATCTGTCCAAGAGAATAATGTGATCTACAGTGTCAAAAGCTGCAATTAGACTGAGTAGTACCAGCATAGATATGCGGCCCTGATCAGAGGCAAGAAGAAGATCATTTGTTATCTTAACTATAGTGCTGTGGCAGGGCCTGAAACAAGATTGGATTTTTTTATATATGCTGTTCTTATGTAGATAGGGACAGAGTTGTTGGGCTACAGGTTTTTCTAAGATCTCAGAAATAAAAGGTAAGTTGGAAATCGGTCTATAGCTTGATAGTTCGCTGGGGTCAAGTTTTGGCTTCCTATTACATTTTGAGTCTAAAATAGACTAGAAAGCCTTGGATCTGCTGAGTTCTCAAAGTTCTCAGTGTTCACTGATAGGTCTGCAACAAGGTCACTGAATTCTTTTAGGAATTCAGAATAAGGTCCTGGTGGCTTATAAATGCTAATTAGAGTGAATACGCTTCTGTTAGTGGTCAGATTGGTGATGTTTATGTAAAGAACTTCAAAAGAATTGAAAGTGAGACTGTGTTTCTGATTTTTGTCTTAATGAATTTTTTATAAAGGATACATATACCCCCTCCTTTACCGGACAGTCTGGGGCTGTGTACATACTTTTAACCTACAGGAGTGGCTTCCTTTAATGCGTGATATTCCTCAGATTTAATCTATGTTTCTGTGAGACATATGTCAATTTAATTATATGTTATAGTCTCATTTACAATGAGAGCTTAGAGTTGAGTGATCAATATTAAACAAAACAAACCTTAGTTCAGAGAACCTGCAGTTAGACACTGGGTTTGATATTTTTATATTAATTCAATTATTTAGACAGACAGTTTGAATTTCTGAGTTTGAATTTGAGGCAGCGAGACAGTCTTGATATAACTGCATCTATGTAACGACTCTTTGTCGGCGCTACTTACATGGCCTCCATTTTGCAGTCAGCGGACAGCCCTCTTGATGTTCTGTGAGAGGACGAACAATCCAAGATGACGGGGGTGAAGGCCATCCCTCCGGTACAGCGCTGGCTGCTCCCAGAACGAAGACCAGTTGTCTATGTAGCCGAGGCCGTTCCAAGCACACCAACAATTTAAAAAGCAAATTGACATATTTACCTTGTATGATTGTATTTTTTTATTTAAAAATGTGCCACAGCAAGAATTTGAAAAATGTGCTAGTTTGTCAAATTAGAAAACATAAGAATGTGCTTTTTTTTAGTCAGCTATAGGCAGCATTTGGCCAATAACCATGGTAACTGTAAAGCCAACAATATTATAGAACTGTAACTTACAAAGTTATAAAAAAGTTACACATGTATGTCAATAGTTTATTTTGCTAATCCACTTATATTCAGTCATTAAAATGCTTTCTTTAAATGTACCTATATTACAATTATTGAAAACTAAACTAGCCTTCCCTGTTTAGTAGTAGTATTAGTAGTATTGTATAGGTTTCATGAAAATATTTATTTAACTTGCTATGCATTTTGCTATATATTGGTTTTATATTCATTTCTTAACATTTGTCTTAATAGTTTTTTCAGTACCTCAAGTAAAAAACCCTGGAATACGAAACTGAAGACTTGATGGCCTTACTAGTGATCCTTTTTATCATGTGAAATTTATGACAAATTGACCAATAGAACTGCAATAGAAAATCACTTGGAAAAAAAGGAACCTACATAAACAGTTAACTTTCTTTGTTGACTCAGTCTTAGATATTCAGATTGTGAACAATCCTAATGAAACCTGAATAAATACGTAGAAAGTAATTTGTAATTTATAACCGTTAAAACGATCACTGTGGCTATGCCACCATCTCAGTGCCTATTAAAATAATAAGTGTTTTTTCTTAATAATTTTCTTATAATTCTTGGTTTGTTGGTTCCTCTGCCAAAAAAGTGCTGTTCTTTATGTCATAAAAAGTAAAAAACATGACTGGAAGATTCCTCCTCTGTCCGTCAGTCCATCAGCTGGTCATAAGCTGGTTCTGATTTGCTCAATGGCTGTTTTGGTTTTAGAAAAACCTAAACCTAACCTACCCTGAAGTAGGCCAGGTGTATTTCTAAAGCTTTTTTGGAGTAGAAGTGCTCACCATAGATTTCTTTGATTCTGGTTTTATTCACAGTGACCTTCCTAACATGTAAGGATCCTAGATCAGCACTCCTATTCCGCAAAGCTTTGTACATATAGCCTTCCATCATAGATAAGTTGGAAATGCTTGATAAACATAAGCCCAATTTTGTGAACCACTGTTATAGGGCTTTGCAGAACCAGGTATCTCATTGGCAGGACATGACCTACAGGTTTGCACTATGCATTTTTATTCTCCTGTTAGAACAACAATGGATGTAAGATCACGCAGCAGATTGAGCAATTCCTGCTGAGCGTGCACTGCCACATGGAGCAGGACACCACGGTGGGGACAGTCTACAAGGTCAATGAGATAATGACCTTAATGGACTAATTATCAATAAAAGGTTTATCATAGCTTGGTTACATTTGACTTTCAACTCATTTACTGGATGTTCAGGTAGGTCCAGATTTAAAGAGACTTTCAGAGTCTTGTAAATCCAGTGATGGTCTTTGAGTACTCCACCTTTGCAAGGCTTTTCCCAGCTCTAACCTGATCCAGTTAAACAAGAAAAATCATGGTACACAGAATTGTACACTGATTTATTAGGGACACTTAACTTGAATTAACACTGGCAGGTATATCAAGTATACCTACTACATACTGTATACAGTACTATGCAAAAGTCAGAGAACACCCATTATTTTTGTCATTTCCATTCAAAGTGCTTATTAACTACAAGCAATTAATTTATAAATAAACATAATCAAACTTACGCAGAAGCCTCAATAGCTAAAAATATTATTTTCAGCATTTAGTAAGTTCAATCATTAATAATGTTTTGAAGACTTGCTTTCATTTTTTTTCACATTACTTAGTTCAAAAATCTGAATATCAGTTTAAAAGTTCAATCACAACCCTAGTATTACCAAAGGCATTAAGTGATGTTAAGATCTGAACTCTGTGGTGGTCAGTCCATTATTCTGAGAACATCAGAAGCTTCTTGTTTTTGATTTGCAATGTTTCCTTCTTTTTGTTTCTGTTTCCTTTTCTCAGCATTTTAATGGTTTAGTTGATTGCCCAATTTGAACTTCCGTAACCTCGGTTCTTATTGGGTTTTACTTTGGGTTTGCACTGGCTAACTGATTTATTCCTTTTGAATAGGTCGTTATTGTCACAAATCAATCATCTCATTTTCATGGATTTCCAAGTAGACATCATCTTTTCTCTCCATTACTTATTTGTTTTAGCTGTTGTGTGGGGGGGGGGGGGGGGGGGGGGGGGTTGGGGGGTGTTGGGGGGGCAGCATGCTCTGCATATACACCAATGGCCGGCAGTACTACGCTCAGTTCTGTTTCAAGGCCTTCAAGTTCATGCGGACATGTTCCTACATCTTCCTGCAGTGTAAGGTGATCGTCTGCGCCGACAATAAATACAATGTTCGCTGTCGCCAAGGCTGCTGTAAGAGATCCCTTGACTCAAGATTGGCAGTAGCAACATAAAATGGAAAATCCTGTATGACCGGTGTGCATATCATGAATGGACATGCAGATGAAATTCAACAGCTGTTGTGTAAAGTGTGTGTTCTCTAAAAAAAAGCTACACAGTTACAGAAATTATTTGGGTGACTGTTGATGTCCAGTGTTTATTAGCAACATTAGCCTTACAGGTCCAATGCCAAACTAAAGAACCTGAATTTAGACACCAAATATCTTGGCTGATTGGCTTACATTCACATGAAATGGTTCGACTCTGCCCCCAAAACCAGATCCCAATGGTTTGGTCCTCTCTCCCCATCTCTGTACAACTATCAATGTACCAGTTCTGTATCCCCATCCCCATATTCTTACCAATAAACCAGCCCCATTTCCTCATTTCATATTCAATACCAATAAACAAGCTAGTTTTCCATTGGCAACCATACATGCCCATGCCATAACACTGCCTCCAGCATGTTTCACAGATGATGTGGTATGCTTGTGACCATGAACCCTTCCTTTCCTCCATAATCTTCTCTTCCTCTCCTGTCATTTTGGTTCAAAGAATCTTTTTCCAGAACTGGGCTTATTTAGATGTTTTTTTTTGTTTTGTTGTTGTTTTTTAACCAAAGTCTATTCTGGCCTTTCTATCCTTGAGTGTTATCACTGGTTTGCATCTTGAGGTAAACCTTCTGTATTTGCATTCATGGCTTCAACAATGAATCACCAACCTCCTCTAGAATGTCCTTGACTAAATGTTGTGACTCACTCATAAAGTTTCTGCTGTATCTCTAATAGGTTTATTTCGTTTTCCAGCCTAATGATGCCCCCGTTTACTTGCTTGAATACCTCTTCGGATCACATTTTGAGAGTTCCTTGAAAAACTACCAAATGCATTTTCAACAACTGGCAAGTATAATTTGTATCTCCTTTATTTCTCATGAAACAGTGAGGGAACAGGGCACACATGGCCATGAAACTTATTAACATCAGCTTATCAGTCACCTGTCGAATTACTTTTGAACAGAACCATTGGTGTAGGTTCATGAAATATCACACTTTGGCTGCTTCATTTGGTTTACAGAGACAAATAGCAAAACACAAAGTTTCGCTGTTCAAATATTTTAAGTACCTCAAGTAACAAGTACCTCATTAAGTGACCAGCGAGAGTAAGTGAGTTCCAGAAATGGGTAGAACCAGTCAGGATTTCTCCATAATGCTTGGTCAGCTGTTTCTTTTAACAGTAAAGATAATGCTGTAGTTCTTTTTAGCATACTCCAGGATATGAGTATGTCATGAGGAACTTGTTCTAAATCTCAAGTATATAAACTGTAGTGTCACAAGGTGGGAGACAGTAACATCTTGCAGATGTGCAAGATGAAGCTTGGAATGCTAATTCTCTCTCTTCTAGTCGGAGTCAGCTGTGCAGGTAAGAATGCTCTACAAATTAGTTGTGATAGTTGTGTTGTTATTGGCTTAACATTAATGAGCTGCACTGACAACTCATACCGTATCTGTGTTTATCATTTCAGCAATCCACAGGCCATTGGCAAGATGTAAATCTCATAAAACACAATGCTGATAATGTAGCGCATGCATTTTTCTCAGTTTGGCAATAATAATAATAATAATAATAATAAAAATAACAACAATAATATTTTAGGTATAGAACACTTCATAGAGCATGGATGCTTTAAGGCTGTTTTGGGTGTGACATGAACTCTTTTGTTGTTATTAGCATGCATACTGATGCATTTGCTATGAAGTGTAGAGGATGGGCTTTTTATTAGGAAGCCCAGTAAGAAGAACATTACAGTGATACATAAAAGAGTTCTAAGCGTAAGATAACACCAGGTTTTACACATCAAGCTTGGTATGTAAAGCTGAAGAGCCTAGCTTCTCATAGAGGATTTTTTGTGCAACCGGTTTAATTAGAAATTGCTTATTTGACCCTCTTACTTTCAACATGGGAAAAAAAGGGTACTGACGTAGTGGGACTATGATTAGATCCCTTTTTACCCCGTCGGTGTCATTCTGTGGCTAAAAAAATGTTTTTTTTTTACTTCTACTCAATATACAAGGAATTTGCCTTTGGTGGGGTTGGTGACATGAATCCCATAGAAAATAAGTTCATTTCACAGGACAAACTCACAATTCAAATCAACAGATAAATGGTGTGCAGTGGGTATCCCAAACAGAAATCGGACAGCTGTACATATACACAAGAATCTAAATATTTGATATACAAATAGTAGATGGGTAATGGGCCATATTTGTCTCAAAGGTAGGCAAAGGCAACTGCATAATGTATGGATCATAAATGGATGTCTGATTGGTGTATAAACACATATGCACAGAATATAGATTATAATTTTATATCATTGATACATGGTTGAATAACTCCCATTCTGTGTGCTTTAATGTTCAATTGTTTATATGTGTCAAGAAAAAATATTTTCAATGATTTTATTGCAAAGTTTGCAATGTATTTTTAAACATTTAATTATATAGCTATTAAACTAATTTCCACTTCATTAGGACGTATGTGGATGAAACAAAGAATATGTATTAAAACCTTGTACAACATGAATCACATATTACGAGCCATCCATATATGAATGATGCTTTTAATCATATATAGTGTTACACATATATGCTTATATATGGCTAACAAATATTGTAATATAGTCAAAACCAGAGATAGCAAAGAGAAAGACAAGGGAGAAATGCTCAGTGATCCAAACATGGTTTGGCAAAACTTTGCAATTTGTGTGTGTTTGTGTGGGGCAAGGCCATCGATTTGCTCTTGACATTGATGGGGACCACCCTGAGTCTTGCACAGTAAGTCTCTCATATGACTGGAAAGTTTTCCTTCCAGTTTTGGCACTGCTAACAATGTAACATAGCTAGTCTCGCGTGACAGCAGGGAAAGACACAGCCAATCACACTGGCCATATGTTGTAATGGGAGGTAGGACTCCAGTAGAGAATGTGATTGAACCCTTTCTGCACCTCTAGGTTAATGAGATGTTGACAGATCTAAGGTTTCTTTCGGAGGGCATCAAATTATTGGTGGGGACAATTCAATAATCACTGGATACTGGTGGGGACACGTCACTTCCGTCCATGCTAATTCTATGCCCTAGGTGTGGGGTATATATGCAGCATATATATACAGTGGAATGAGCAGCAGGTGCATGCAATCAGTACTCTGGAGAGGCAGAGTGTGAGAATGAAGTGTGATTGAATAACTGGGGACATGTGGGTGTGACTTTGAGTCTGGAACACTCCATTGTCAGAGAGAGCCGGAGGCGTGACCATATGTGACAAACAGAAGTTGGAAATCCATATATGCTAAAAGTGTCTTTTCAAGTTTCAAGTTTCAAGTTTCAAGTTTATTTGTCATTTGCACATCATGTCAGGACATAACATGCATTGAAATGCTTGGGGTGAGGCTCAGATAAAACTCTACAGCAGGGCAGCATTATATATATAAAACAGTACAAACATACAATAAATAGACAATATTAAAGTAAAAATAAGCTAAAAATATACATATAGTTATAACTGAAATATATAAAGGACTATACAATACACAAGATATAAACATAGGATATACAGGGGGACATCTGTGAAAAATGTTGCATAGGCAGGTTCTAAGTAGATATATCTATATCTATTTAAAGTGACTTAGTGATATGGTGATATTGTCCATAGCAGCGATATCAGAATAAATAATATAAAGTGTACAATGTGTAGTGGTCGAGTGAACGGTATTGGGGTCTTTCAGCCTCACAGTTTGTTCAGGAGCCTGACAGCCTGTGGGTAGAAGCTGTTTAGTAGGCGTGTTGTTTTGGCCTGGATGCTGCGGAATCTCCTGCCTGATGGCAGTATGGTGAACAGGCCGTGTGCTGGGTGACCGCTGTCTGACCTGATCTTCTGGATTTTCTTCAGGCAGCGGGACTGGTAGATGTCCTGTAAGGCTGGTAGTTTGTTGCCTATGATGTATTCTGCTGTCCTCACCACTCCTTTTAGGGCCTTGTGGTCGCAGGCAGTGCAGCTGCCATACCAGACAGTGATGCAACCCGTTAGGATGCTCTCTATAGTGCATCTGTAGAAGCTGGTGAGGAGATCAGAAGGCAGTCCAAACTTCCTGAGCCTGCGCAGGAAGAAGAGACGCTGACGGGCAGATCTCACAATCATGTTAGTGTGGAGGGACCAGGTGAGGTCATCAGAGAGGTGAACGCCGAGGAACTTAACACTGCTGACTCTCTCCACTTCAGCCCCGTTGATGTAAAGGGGAGAGTGACCACCCTTCTGCTGCTTCCTGTAGTCCACAATCATCTCCTTCGTTTTGCTGATGTTTAGATGGAGATTGTTGTCATGGTTCCACTCTGACAGAGCGCTGACCTCGTCTCTATAGGCTGTTTCATCTCCATCTGTGATGAGGCCTAGGATGGTAGTGTCATCAGCGAATTTGAAGATGAGGTTGGAGGAGTGTTTGGCTACACATTCATTAGTGTACAGGGAGTACAGGAGGGGGCTGAGTACACATCCCTGGGGGGCCCCCGTGCTCAGAGTCAGAGTGGAAGAGATGCTGTCACCCACCCTCACCACCTGCGGTCTGCTCGTCAGGAAGTCCAGTATCCAGTTGCAGAGATAAGAGTTCAAACCCAAGTCTTTGAGCTTCGGGATGAGTTTGGCTGGGATGATTGTGTTGAATGCTGAGCTGTAATCTATGAACAGCATTCTCACGTACGTGTTCTTTCTGTCCAAGTGTGTGAGAGCAGTGTGTACTGTTAGTGCAATGGCGTCGTCTGTGGATCTGTTGGAGCGGTGTGCAAACTGGTGAGTGTCCATGTTGGCAGGAAGCATAGAAAAGATGTGAGCTTTGACCAGCCGCTCAAAGCACTTCATAGCTGTTGATGTCAGTGCAACAGGGCGGTAGTCATTCAGACAGGTGACAGAAGGTTTCTTGGGAACTGGAACAATGATGGTTTCTTTAAAGCACGTAGGAACCACTGACAGTCTTAGGGAGAGGTTAAAGATGTCGGTGAAAACCTCAGCCAGCTGGTTGGCACATGCTTTAAGTACACGACTGTGTACACCATCAGGACCTGGTGCCTTGCGTGGGTTAACTGCCCTGAAGGATTTCACCACCTCAGACAGAGAGATGGTCAGTGTGCAGCTCTCCTGTTGTATTGGGAGATTTTCAGCAGGGGAGGTGTTGTTTGCCTCAAAGCGAGCATAATGTGCATTGAGCTCATCTGCAAGTGAGGAGGGTGACCCCCTATCACAACTTATACCTCCTTTATAATCGCTGATGGTGCGCAGTCCACTCCACATACGTCTGAGATCAGAGCAGAGGAAGTTGGATTCAACTCTGTCCCTGTAGTTCCGTTTGGCTAGCCTGATGGTCCTCTGAAGGTCATATCTGGCCTTCTTGTAGCTAGCCAGATCACCAGAGTTGTAGGCAGAGGTTCGAGCTCTTAGTTTGGCACGAACCTCAGCGTTGATCCAGGGTTTCTGATTGGGAAATGTTCTGACATTGATTTTTGGCACAATGTCGTCAGTGCATTTACTGATGTAACTTGTGATGGAGTCAGTGTATTCGTTGATGTCACTGCCAGCTGCATCATGAAACATCTTCCAGTCTGTGGATTCAAAGCAGTCTTGTAGTGTGAAGATGGCCTCCTCACTCCATTGATAGACTGATCTGAGAACTGGTTTTTCCTGTTTAAGTCGTTGTTTGTAAGCAGGCAGGAGAAGAATGGAGGTGTGATCCGCTTTGCCAAAGGCAGGGCGGGGGAGGGGTTTGTAACAGTCCTTAAGTGCTGTATAGCAGTGGTCAAGAGTCTGTTCTCCTTGGGTTGGAAATTTAATGTGCTGGTAGTATTTGGGCAGGACCTTCTTTAGGTTTGCCCTGTTAAAATCTCCAACCACAATAAAAGCAGCCTCTGGATCAGTGTTCTCATGTCTATTGATGAGTTCATACAGAACTTCCAATGCACGTGACTTATCAGCCTGAGGTGGGATTTTGAAATTCATATCGTTGCAATTTTATTTTTCTGCATCGTTTGAATGGGTCTGTGTAGCCAAACACATTTCCAACCTCATCTTCAAATTCGCTGATGACACTACCATCCTAGGCCTCATCACAGATGGAGATGAAACAGCCTATACAGCAAAATGAAGGAGATGATTGTGGACTACAGGAAGCAGCAGAAGGACGGTCCCTCTCTCCTTTACATCAGCGGGGCTGAAGTGGAGAAAGTCAGCAGTGTTAAGTTCCTCTGCGTTCACCTCCCTGATGACCTCACCTGGTCCCGCCACACTAACACGATTGTGAGATCTGCCTGTCAGCGTCTCTTCTTCCTGCACAGGCTCAGGAAGTTTGGACTGCCTCCTGATCTCCTCACCAGCTTCTATAGATGCACTATAGAGAGCATCCTAACGGGCTGCATCACTGTCTGGTACGGCAGCTGCACTGCCTGCGACCACAAGGCCCTAAAAGGAGTGGTGAGGACAGCAGCATACATCGTAGGCAACAAACTACCAGCCTTACAGGACATCCATCAGTCCCGCTGCCTGAGGAACAAACTACAAGCCTTACAGGACATCCATCAGTCCCGCTGCCTGAGGAACAAACTACCAGCCTTACAGGACATCTACCAGTCCCACTTTCTGAGGAAAAAACTACCAGTCTTACAGGACATCCATCAGTCCCGCTGCCTGAGGAACAAACTACCAGCCTTACAGGACATCTATCAGTCCCGCTGCCTGAGGAACAAACTACCATCCTTACAGGACATCTATCAGTCCCACTGCCTGAGGAACAAACTACCAGCCTTACAGGACATCTATCAGTCCCACTGCCTAAGGAACAAACTACCAGCCTTACAGGACATCTATCAGTCCCACTGCCTGAGGAACAAACTACCAGCCTTACAGGACATCTACCAGTCCCGCTGCCTGAGGAACATCCAGAAGATCAGGTTAGACACCATACTGCCATCAGGCAGGAGATTCCGCAGCATCCAGACCAGAACAACCGGCTACTGAACAGCTTCTACCCACAGGCTGTCAGGCTCCTGAACAAACTGTGAGGCTGAGAGACCCCAATACCGTTCACTCGGCCACTGCTGTATTACATTATATTACACTATTATATTATTTATTCTGATATCGCTGCTATGGACAATATCACGAAGTCACTTTAAATAGATATATCTTCTTAAATAACTTGCCTATACAAAGGTTTCTACATATACCCTCCTGTATATCTTATGTTTATATTTTGTGTATGTTTTGTGTATTCCCTTATATATTTCAGTTATTACTAAATGTATATTTTCTAGCTTATTTTTATTTCATCATTGTCTATTTATTGTATGTTAGCACTGTTTTTACTACATACATAAAGCTATCCTGCTGTAGAGTTGTATCTAAGCCTCACCCCAAGCATTTCAATGCATGTTATGTCCTGACATGATGTGCAAATGATAAATAAACTTGGATATAGAATACCTGATTCCATTGACTTCCAGTTTTTGTCCTCTACTGTAAAGTTGGCATTTTGGAGAGACTTGCTTTTCATTGGACAGCGACGATATATGACCAAATTTCTGTATAATTTTACGTATAGCTATTGCGACTATTAGAGTTAGGCCTTCGGTTTTCTGCTGGGGTTCCATTAGGATTTCTAATAGTGTGTTAGTGCTCAAAGTGCTAAGTGATAAGGCTTAACTGTGATAGAAGAAACTATGTGTATTCATTTAAAATTAAAAAAAGACAAGGACAAATCAAACAATGTAAAAGTTTAATTTACTATTTTTTAAAATTAAGTTTAAAAGATACATTTTCATTGAGCTTGACTTAAAAGGCAGAAGTAAGTTCCACGGAGCACAATAACTAGAAGAGGCCTCTCTGTGTTTCCTGTAATTTAGGGAAGGTTTTTGCAGAAGTCAAATCGTTGAAGTCAAACTTCTCATTAAGCATTTTTTCTGTGGGTTCTCTAGTACCAAGAATTAGTATTTCAGTTTCTTTGTGATGTACGTGTAGAATGTCTCATGACCTCTGAGAAATATCTGAACCAGTCTTTATTTTAGCTAAGTTGGTTTTGATGGGTGTTATACAGGAAACATACCAGCGTATTCATGTACAATATTAGAATGCATTATGAAACCTAACATTCTAAAATCATATTGTCTTGCTTTATAAAGTGTTATACATGCTATATAATTTACAGCATTCACGGCATTCAGCAGACTCTCCTACCGTCCAGAGTGACTTAACTCAAGTGCTTTCTGTTCAGTTAGAGTATGTATCTCTAGTGAGTACAAACAGGTTTAAGTCTAAACTACCCTTGAGCTCAAACACTGCCAGAAACAAGGACCTGGAGACAAGAGAATAAATTAAGAACAGGGTTCTTCTGGGTGCCAGGACAGAGAAGAGTCTTGTCGCTCGTCTTCCATGCATCTTGAGGGACGGCAGGTCCAGCCGAGCTGTACTTAAAGCTCAAATGCTATGTAAATGCCTTATAGATGCTTTTATATAACATTGTGAGAACAGTATTAACCTAATGGGACTGTGATTAGACCCCTGGGCACCAAAAACAGAAAACAATTCTCAACTGCTTGATTTTCTTTTATTCACAATATAACAATATAATATATATGTACAAGGAATGTGCCTTCATGGAGGTGATGATATTAATTTCACATAAAACATATTAATATCACAAGGCAAAATCACAATAACAATCTACACATGCCATTAAAACTACTGGCACCTAACAATACAAATACATCATAAGGAGTCAGGGATATATTTCAAAATATATCGTTTCTGACCAAGGAAAAACAATCAACTGTCATGTTTCTATATCATTTAAACATGACAGCTGTTCTTTATATCCTGTGATTTAATTAATTTTATGATGAGTAGACCAATAGAAATGCGCCAAAATCACTTGGAGTAAAACCTCTTTCCATTAACCTTGCCTGAAAGTAAATAATGTTTTTTGTTCTCACCTGTAAAGTTACTATTTTGGAGATACTTTGTTTTCTTTGGACAGGGACAACATGTGCATGTATATTTTCTGCAAGTATCGAATATCAGATAATATATAGAGCATAAAACATGGATCATAAAATATGTTAATTTTATATGGATCATCTACAGGAATACGTCCCAGTACACTTTCAATTGTTATTTCAATTTAGTCTTTAGTAGAAGACTTCTTATGATTATGTGTTACTGCTAAGCTGGTGCATATGAACCATTCTACATCAAATATGAACAGTTATAGCTTGTTAAAGATGTTTAGTGTATTATTTGACTCCTGCAACGGTCATTGACATATTTGACGTTTTATGTTGCAGTTGTGTAGTGAATTTCAGTAAAAAAAAAAAAAAAACAAACAAAAAAAACAGACAGGAGCTGCTAACGTGTAAAGCTTCCTTTAACTTGTTTAGGCTATGGGTTATTGATGTATCTAGAAGTTCCAGAAGACCATTTTCTCACACATTCAGTCCATTGTAGTTCATAAATATGGTGGTAGTTATGGTGGTAAGCCTTTGGTTCAGCTCTAGAAGTTCTAACTAAAGAGAGAGTTTGCTTGTCTGTAACTATATAGATACCAATATAGTAAAGGTTTCCAAATTTGAGCCTATTTACAATCTGTAACATTTTGGAACTGTTTAACTTGATGTGCACAATTCCACTGTTTTTGCAGGTGTTGCAGGTGTAGGGTCATGTGGTGGTCACTATACCCAGCAGAGTGGAGAGTTTACCAGCCCTCAGTACCCCAGCACATATCCTAATTTTGCTGACTGCTCATGGTGTATACAGAGCACGGGAACGAAGATCATACGCTTAACATTCATTCAGACTGAGTAAGACTTCCCAGTATCATTTCTAAGGACAATTTTAATCCTAATTTATTATAGAATATATTCCGTTGCTGTCCAAAGACATTGAATCCAATGCTTTTTAGGATAGAATAGTATCTCGTCCCCACCTGGCCTGTATCTGTTTTTCTGTGTCCAGGTGTTTCATGTTTCTTGTGTTATATATACTCTGTTTTCAGTCTGTTTTTGTCAGTCATTGTGTGTATGTATATATGGTGTGGCAGTTGTTTGCTGATAGCTGTTGCTGTGACTCTGTTCGTACCCGTCTGTTTGTTTATTAAAACCCGCTTTTGTTTAAAAGCTTGCAAGTGTCTGCCGCCTTCGTCAGATGTTATTACAGTACTTTAGTTATTACAGCAGTTTAGTGAGTAAAGAGTGAATAAGGATCTGTTTAGGTCAATATAGGAAGTAACTATAATTACAGAGTTTTCATTACCAGTTTAATCTCCCAACTTTAAAAATTTAATGAACAAATGTAACAAACGTTTTCATTTCAAAACATTTTATCATTTGTGTACTGCTTTTTATGTTTTTTCACAGTTTTCATGTTTCCTCAGTTTCCCCTTGTTACTTTTCTTAAGAGAACTTCCTAATATCTAATTTTGTTCTATGTTAAAGTATTGAAACCAGTGAAGACTGCAGATTTGATGCCATTCGTATATATGATGGTCCTTCCACATCCTACCGTTTGCTTGGAAAGCTTTGCGGATCCCAGACTGGGACCTTCAATTCCAGTGGGAATGACCTGACTGTGGTTTTCTCCAGTGACCATAATTTTGTTGGCCGAGGCTTTGTTGCCCGTTGGGTTTTTGAAGGTAAGCGGTCAGCGTGCTCCAGTTCATTTTACTTCAGTTATTCCTTTATGCAGGTGACCAAAGCTGGCACCAAACATCATCTCCAATTAAAAATCTCTGTGTCGGAACAAAACTATGAAGTATTTGTGTTTGTAGAGCATTTCATAATTTGAACCTATTTACAGTCTGTAAAATTGTGGAACTGTATGACTTGATAACTGTGTTAAATTCCACTGTTTTTGTTTGCCGGTGTAGCGTCATGTGGTGGTCACTACACCCAGCAGAGTGGAGAGTTTACCAGCCCTCAGTACCCCAGCACATATCCTAATTTTGCTGACTGCTCGTGGCGTATACAGAGCAGAGGAACAAAGATCATACGCTTAACATTCATTCAGACTGAGTAAGATTTCCCACTAACATTTCTAAGGACAATTTTAATCCTAATTTATTATCGAATATATATTGTTCCTGTCCAAAGAAAACAATCAACAAACCAGAAACTTTACGGGAGAGGCCATAAACGTTCTTAACTGTAAATCTAAGTGAATGTAAAGAGGTTTCATTTCAAGTTATTCTGGAGCGTTTCTATTGGTCCATTCATCATGAAGCTTTCACAGGATAGAAATGGCAGCTTTCATGTTCAAATGACATAGAAAAGTGAAAATCAAAAATGAAGATACATGTTTTTCTTTGGACAGTGACGACATATGGGTGATTCTTTAATTGCGGGCTCTTTTGCATCTTAACTTTTGTAATTTTTAGTTTTATAAAGTAATGCATTTCACTTAAATTTCATTATAAAATCACACTGTTAGACTTAATTATATAAAATTCCTACATAATTTAAAGGATATTGAGGGGGAAATTGAAATACTGTCAATTACCATCAACAAATGACATTTTCATCTCAAAGGTTATGTGTTGGTAATGATGTGTTGCAGTAATGAATTTTCACTTTTTTAAGAAAAAAGCTAGCTAAGGCCATGGATTTGCCAAAACTAGTTAACAGCTAGTACAAGATGCACTTTATACACATAAATAAATAAATAATGTGTAAATGTAATGTTTTGTTGTAAAGTACTGCCGTATTGATGTAAATGGTAATGACGCTAAATAATAAATGTACTCTATGATCAGGAGAAATACACGATTCAGTTACTCCCATTAAAATGTCACTCTTCACTCATGGCTGACATGTGCTCCCTTGTGAGTCTTTGTTTCCATGGTTACAACATAAACAAGTGCTTCCTTCAAATAGTTCCCTGCAGAAGTCATACACTGTTGCAGCAATGACGATAATGTCGGGGATGATAATATATTGCTCAAAAATATGCATAGGTTGTACAAATATGAAACTAAATAATAAACGTTTTTCTTTTTAGGTTATAATGAAACTCATATTATGATCTTTTTCATAAATTGATCACTTTTTAGCATTTTATTGGGTCCCAGAAGTTTTAAAGTCTGGGTTGGGGACAAGGCCAAAGTAGCAAAATATTGATGTTTAAATCATTATAAAAAATGGAAATCATAATTATTTTGGTGTGTAATTTTTTTGTTGATGCAATGATTGGTCATTTTAATACCTAAAATGTTTGATTTGTAATAAAGTAATTTTAACACAAATTTATAACCCAGGGACATAAAAGTTCCCCTAATTGAAGAATCACCCATATATACCCCTACTAATGAATGCACGCACCAATTTCTAAGGCAGGGCATGGACAAAAGAAATATAAAGCTCCCCAGCATTGACCTGTGGAGCAGTGGAACTTTTCTATTTTGACTATTTCAGCTATTAAATTCCTCTTTAAATACTACATTTACAATACTACATAGAAATGCAATGATGTACTTGACATTTACTTTAGCAAGCTGTGCAATTACTTTTTAATATGGATTTTGCTCACTACTGACACCAATTATAGTTTAATTCTCAAAAATGCATGCTAATAGTTTTTAAAGTAATACATTAATCAAACTAATATTGACAGATTCCTTTAAATAAAAAAGTTTTATCATTATCATTAAGTTAATATCTTTGTACAACATCAGTTACTAGGTATATGGGTATATGGGTCTAGCTTACATGGAATGTAAGTTCAATACTGTGTAAAATGCCAGTATTGCACAATCACTTGTCATTTGTTTCATTTCTGGTCAGCAAGAACAAGCTAGACAACAGACTCTGAACAGAAAAAGTTCATAGAAACCAAGTAATCCCAAACGCCTTCAATGAAGTTAAGGCGGACAGTCCATTTTTCACAAGAACACAAGGGGCTTTTTGTTTTGTTGTACATGCACCAGAAATTGAATGAAGAGTGGTCTCAGATGTTATTACAGTACTTTAGTTATTACAGCAGTTTAGTGAGTAAAGAGTGAATAAGGATCTGTTTAGGTCAATATAGGAAGTAACTATAATTACAGAGTTTTCATTACCTGTTTAATCTTCCAACTTTAAAAATTTAATGAACAAATGTAATAAACGTTTTCAGTTCAAAACATTTTATTATTCGTGTATTGCTTTTTATGTTTTTTCACAGTTTTCATGTTTCCTCAGTTTCCCCTTGTTACTTTTCTTAAGAGAACTTCCTAATATCTAATTTTGTTCTATGTTAAAGTATTGAAGCTGGTGAAGACTGCAGATTTGATGCCATTCGTATGTATGATGGTCCTTCCACATCCTACCGTTTGCTTGGAAAGCTTTGCGGATCCCAGACTGGGACCTTCAATTCCAGTGGAAATGACCTGACTGTGGTTTTCTCCAGTGACCATAATTTTGTTGGCCGAGGCTTTGTTGCCCGTTGGGTTTTTGAAGGTAAGCGGTCAGCGTGCTCCAGTTCATTTTACTTCAGTTATTCCTTTATGCAGGTGACCAAAGCTGGCACCAAACATCATCTCCAATTAAAAATCTCTGTGTCGGAACTATGAAGTATTTGTGTTTGTAGAGCATTTCATAATTTGAACCTATTTACAGTCTGTAAAATTGTGGAACTGTATGACTTGATAACTGTGTTAAATTCCACTGTTTTTGTTTGCCGGTGTAGCGTCATGTGGTGGTCACTACACCCAGCAGAGTGGAGAGTTTACCAGCCCTCAGTATCCCAGCAGATATCCTAATTTTGCTGACTGCTCGTGGCGTATACAGAGCAGAGGAAGAGAGATCATACGCCTGACATTCATTCAGACTGAGTAAGATTTCCAACTAACATCTCTAAGGACAATTTTAATCCTAATCCTAATCGTTCCTGTCCAAAGAAAACAATCAACAAACCATAAACTTTACGGGAGAGGCCATAAACATTCTTAACTGTAAATCTAAGTGAATGTAAAGAGGTTTCATTCCAAGTTATTCTGGAGCATTTCTATTGGTCCATTCATCATGAAACTTTCACAGGATAGAAATGGTAGCTGTTGTGTTCAAATGACATAGAAAAGAGAAAATTGTTTTTCTTTGGACAGTGGCGATTTATAAATACCCCTTCTAATGAATGCACTCACCCATTCCTAAGGCAAGGCACGAACAAAAGGAGTTTAAAGCTCCCAAGCATTGCGCAGTAGAGCAGTGAAACTGTGTTCTCTGGAATGATGAAACTCCATCCGATACTGTTGGGATGAGCTGGGAGTTGGGGATGCAGCGGGGTGGCGGTCATTCATCATCCTGTCCTCACTAACACTCTTGTCACTGAATGCAATCAAATCCTCACAGAAATGCTCCAAAATATTGTAGAAAGCCTTCACAGCAGTGACAGTTCCTCCAGCAAAAGCAGGATAAACCTATTTTTAATACCTATAGGACCAGGTGTTCCAATACTTTTGTCCATATATATCTCTTGGTGTGTGCATCTGCCCACAGCAGAAGATAGTAGACTTTAATGCTGCCAAGTAAAAAATGAAACACCATCAGAATCCGTGGAATACTATAGAAGTCAGCTAGATCACTACAGCACTATAGTACTGTTTTGATGATTTATATAGTACTGATTTGATGGGCGGCATTCTGTGCCAGTCATTTCAGTGCAAAGTTGTGAGATACAAATTACGGTACTTCTCACTTTTAACATGAAAAACTTGCCATACATATTGTGGCTGTCCAATGAAAAGCAAGTATCTCCAAAATAGTAACTTTACAGGAGAGGACAAAAACTTAACTTTCAATACAAGTCAATTGAACCAGATTTTTTTCTGAGTGATTTTGAAGCATTTCTATTGGTCCTTTCATCATTGAATTTTTAACCAAATAAACGGCAGCTGTCGTGTTCAAATGATGTAGAAAAATGAAAATCAACAAAAAAATGGAGATGCATGTTTTTCATTTGACAGCCACGATATAAAACCTCCGGACACACAAGTAGGTTCACTGGCGGTAGTGGATAGTAAACAAAAAGCCATATTTGCCCTTGCCTTGTTCCTATCAGCTCCATTGTACATATATTATGGCTGGTTTGTCTGCAATTTCATTTCAGACCACTTCAATTGACTATTTCAGCTATTAAATTCCTCTTTAAATACTACATTTACTATACTACATAGAAATGCAATAATGTGCTTGACATTTACTTTAGCCAGCTGTGCAATTACTTTTTAATATGGATTATGTTCACTTCTGACACCAATTATAATTTAATTCTCAAAAATAAAATGCATGCTAATAGTTTTTAAAGTAATACATTAATCAAACTAATATTGACCGATCGCTTCAAATAAAAAAGGTCTATCATTTTTATGAAGTTTATATCTTTGTACAACGTCGGCTACTAGGTATATAGGTATATGGGTCTAGCCTACATGGAAAGTAAGTACAATACTGTGTAAAAAGCCAGTATTGCACAAGCACTCATCATTTGTTTCATTTCTGGTCAGCAAGGACAAGCTAGATAACAGACACCGAACAGAAAAGTTTATAGAAACCAAGTAATCCCAAACGCCTTCAATGAAGTTAAGGTGGACAGTCCATTGTTCACAAGAACACAAGGGGCTTCCTTATTTTGTGGTACTTGCACCGGAAATTGAATGAAGAGTGGTCTCTGATGTTATTACAATACTTTAGCTATTACAGAAGTTTAGTGAGTAAAGAGTGAATAAGGTTCTGTTTAAATCAAAATAGGACCTAATATAGGAAATAACTATAATTACAGAGTTTTCATTACCAGTTTAATCTTCCAACTTTAAAAATTCAATGAACAATGTAACAATTCAGTACATTTTTGTATTGATTTTCATGTTTCCTCAGTTTTGCCCTCGTTACTTTCTAAATATCTAATTTTCTTCCATGTTGAAGTATTGAAACCAGTGAAGACTGCAGATTTGATGCCATTCGTATATTTGATGGTCCTTCCACATCCTACCGTTTGCTTGGGACGCTTTGCGGATCCCAGACCGGGACCTTCAATTCCAGTGGGAATGACCTGAATGTGGTTTTCTCCAGTGACCAGAGTTTTGTTGGCCAAGGCTTTGTTGCCCGTTGGGTTTTTGAAGGTAAGTGGTCAGTGTGCTTCAGTTCATTTTACTTCAGTTATTCATTCATACAGGTGACCAAAGCTGACACCAAGGGCATACATTTGCTCTTGACATTGGTGGGGACCTATGAATCTACCCCAAGCACCGCCCAACCCATTATTATTATTTTTTTTTGTGGCTGGAGTTTTAATACTTTTTTTATATAATTCACATTTTTATTAAATATTTGACATTTTTTGGTATTTAGCAAACAAAACACAAAAACAAACAAAAAAAAACAAAACAGGCAGGTATACAGGTATATAGGCATCGATAAGTAAAACAAAACAAAAAATAGAGCAACTGCTAGTCACATCCATACCAAACCAACAAATGTACATCATCTCGAGTACAGTTATACCTGTTCGTCAGTGTCTTTACTAAACATGGCTATGTCTTCCAGACAAGTGTTTGCTGAAATTATCCCATTGTTCCATGACATTATCAATTGACCAATTCAGTCTACCCAGCATCTTCTCGCATGCCACACTCTCCATCATAAGAGTCTTCCATGAATTCAGTGTAGGAGTTGGCGGGTCCTTTCAACATCTTAAAAGTACTTTAGCGCAGGTTAATAGTCCAGTTTTTAATATAAGCTTGTTTATATGTGGCATTTGAGATTTGTTCCCAAGACGACACAGTCCTGCAGATCTTGGCAGATCATATCCCAACCATTGACTCATAAAGTCTAGTACACTCATCCACAAAGGTAAAACTTTAGGACATTCCCATAAGCATGCAAATATGTACCACGTTCTTTCTTACATTTCCAATGTAAATCGTCATTTATTAGGCCCATTCTATGAAGTCTAGATGGCGTATAATAGTATCTATGAATTATACTAAATAAATTTACTTTTGGCTTCTCTAATATATTTCTCGGTTTTGGAGAGAATCATTTCTTATGTCTTCTCTTCTAGTGTTTCAGACAAATCTATTTTTCCCATATTATCCTCAGATGATCACTATTACTATTGTTTGTCTATGGGCATATCTCGTACCACTTAGATGCTTTGTGATGCTTTATTGGTAAATCCATATAATATTCGATTGTGTTTTTTTCTGGAAGAGAGCAAATCCTTCCAGTTACACAGTGTCTAATCTGTAAATATTTCCAAAAGTGGCCTTGACTCTCCAAATTAAATTTCTCTTTCAATACGTTATAAGGAAGAAGACTGATCCCTTCAAACAAATCATTTAATATGCTGATGTCCTGTTTTCCCAGTGAGACCAACATATAGTTTGTTTACCTATTTTTATTTTTGGGTTATGCCTGTGCTGTTCTAGCAGCCGTCCAGTATTGGCAGCACCCCGGAGTCAAGCTGCCCACCGTAACTTCCACAACAAAGCAGTTCTCTCCTGGACATTTATCTTTCAGTCAGTCATTAGTTCCCCATGCCTTAAATGTTCTCTCGGATAAAATCCTCTTCCTTCTTGGGATCCGTAAAGCACCACCTGTCCCCTTCCATGTGAATCCTAGATTAGCTGGGTGTTCTAGTGTGTGTTTCACCTGATATTCCCCAAGTTTTCATCATCA
The DNA here is from genome assembly GCA_021613375.1 of Megaleporinus macrocephalus. Taxonomy (NCBI): domain Eukaryota; kingdom Metazoa; phylum Chordata; class Actinopteri; order Characiformes; family Anostomidae; genus Megaleporinus; species Megaleporinus macrocephalus. The sequence continues at coordinate 12,681,843 of CM038712.1, read as the reverse complement.
GTGCAAACTGCTTCCATTGGTCGACACGCTCTTTCGTCATATCTTTGAAAAAGGAAAGAGTGCAATCTTCCCACCACACTCCCCAGTACCTTCTGCTGAGCTGTGTAGCGTAGAAACTTGACCAGTATGATGTGAGGTGCTTCGTTGTCACTTGGTCGTAGTCCCCAGCTCCGGTGGCTTCTCTTGATCTCATATTCATCCACTTGTAGGTCCAAGGACTCTGACATTATTTTCTTAATGTAGTATTTCATAGTGATTCCAGTTTCTTTTCCTTCTTTCAGTCCGACCAGCCGGATATTGTTCTGTCTGTTTCTATTTTCCTGGTCTTCGACTCGGCTCCATAGCTGTTCCACTCACTGTGCTAATCTCTTGTTTTCAGTATTATCAACACATCGCTCGCCACTCTATTTAGGGTAGAACTACTCTTGGTGATTTCTGCAAAAAGGTTGTTGATTCTGTTGCCCTGGCGTGTTTTGGAGTTAGCACGGTTAGCCTCTGTAGAGCCTGTAGTTTTCAGACGGGTTTGCACACTTCGTTTTGCTTGTTCTGTACTCGAAATTAGGGTTACATTACGTTATGTAGCTTGTTACTCACAAAAATCTAATTTGCGGAGAGCTAATAATGTTTAAATGTAAATTATTTTCGGTGGGGGTCAGGAGCTTGACCAAGGCGCTGCCATCCTAAAGGTCTTTCCCACGTGACTCTTCGCCCAACCCATTCTTACAGAATTAAGTGCAGTACCGTGGTCACAAGGTGAATGCCCAATGCTTGCGGATCAGGTACTTCCAGTGGAAACACCTGACCAATAATCTAACCATCCTTTTTAACCAAGTGTTGAAGAAAGATGTCAAGTAGGCCTGGGCTAAGGAACAACAAGAAGCTTTACAAACATCTAAAGAATTGCTGTAGTCAGCAAAGCATGCATTGTTCTTCAAAGAACTGATGCTCTCATGTAATGCTTAACCCTGCTGTTGTCTCGCAAATTGACAGATGATAGAGAGAAACCAGTAGACTTTATGCACAAAGACAGCCAACAAGAAGCACTTTTTACATCTTGATTATGAAGGCTTGGCCATAATGTTTGGAATGAAGTAGTTCCACAGGTAAGCTGCTGATATTCCTTTTCCACGAAGACAAACTGGTAACACAAATAGGGTTGCCATGAATACAGAGATGGGCGGCATACAAATACAAAAAGCTACCTGAAGTTCCAGAAGAGGAGGAATTAACTGAGCAAGTTGTTTTATTAGACTTGGATTAGACTCCAGTTATGACAGCTCAAGTAAAACAGCACGAGATATAATACTATCCAAAGTCCATGAGTGGATTCGGAAGGGATGGTCTGCAGTGGTGGAGCCCCATTTCAAGGCAGAGACAACTAGGATTTTGTGGGTAGCACAAGAGGTCATCTCCAAACAAGGCAGAACCACATTGCTGAAGCAATAGCACCAAGCACACCCTGACATATCATGAAGGAAGGGTTAGGCTCATGCTTATGCCTGGTGGACTGGCATAGATAAAGCTATTGAAAAAGAGATTAGGACTGGTGATGAATGTCAAAAGAAACAACGACCAACATATGTGTCCTTGCACCCACTTCTTTAAATGTTCATCTGGGTTCTTTTGTGACTTTCTGGATGAGTTGTTGATGTGCTCCTGGTGAAATTTTGGCCACTACTGTTTTATTTGTGGATAATGGCTCTCACTGTGATCCACTGGAAACCACTCAGTATGCAACAATGCTGGGAATACCTTGCAAAGGACTAAATGGTCACAACAGTACAACTTCTATACAGAAGCACTTGAAGCTCAAACATCCCGTAGAGCTTCATCAACACAGCAGCAGGACAGCACCATAAATTCTGTTTACTTGGTTTTCTTATCTTAGCAGGTTTTAAGATTTTTAACACGTGTAAAGGCTGATTTGTACTGCGTGTGTTTGAAACAATATAGCCATCACTGCCAACATACTGTACTTCTCTGCTTCAACTCAGTTTACATGGTTGCTGAGCAACACATCCAGTAGAGGGCAGTTCGGAGTAAATCAAACATGGTGACAGTGAATGAGCTCGTAGTTCATTTCCTTCAAAAACATGGAAAAAAAATAATTATAATAATTATAATAATAATTATAATAATAAAATAATCCCAGCGAGCTGAGCTTCAGAGTTTCCTGTAGAGAATTCCTGCTCGCTGGTGCACTGTAGCTAAAAGCAGATTTTCCCAGTTCACTAAAAACTCTTGATACCTGACAGGTGATCCAGCCACTAGAGCGAGTCTGATAATTATTGTTATTTATTGAAATCAGAGAAGAGATGTAAGCTGGCAAATGGCCAGAGAGTGATTTATAGATAAAAATAAGCCAATGAGATTCTCTTCGAGCAGCTAGTGAGGACCAACCAACTTTATCATAGAGTCTGCAGTGGTGAGTACTGTAAGGGTCACCAGTTATAAATCTCAGAGCAGAGTGATAGATTGAATCTAGCGGTTTGAGGGCACTGGCGGATGCTTTGTTATAGATTACATCGCCGTAGTCCAGGACGGTTAGTATGGTTGCCTCCACTATTCTTTTCCTAGCGTACAGGGGTAGACAGGATTTATTCCGATAAAGGAATCCGAGCTTCTGTCTGCACTTAATGGCGAGTTTGCTAATATGGGATTTAAAGGAGAGTTTTTCGTCCAGCCAGATGCCGAGGTATTTATATTCGCTGACTCGCTCGATGCTAGATCCTGTCAGGGTATTAATATTTATGGAATCTAAAACACTATCTGAAAATCTGGAAAACAGCATGAATTTGGTTTTATTAGCATTTAAAACCAACTTAAGTTTATATAGAGCAGCCTGTAAAGAGTTAAAAGAATGTTGGAGTCTATCTAGAGCAGCGTAAGCTGAATCTGCTGAGCAGTATAAGATTGAATCATCTGCATAAAGGTGTAATTTGGAGTCTAAGGTAGAGACGGCAAGGTCATTGATAAAAATATTAAATAAAACTGGGCCCAGGATTGAGCCCTGAGGAACCCCTTTCGTTATAGGCTGTAGGTCTGATTTATGGTTACCGAGAGACACACATTGCTTCCTACCAGAAAGGTAATCCTGGGCCCACAGGACTGAATTACTGCTAAAACCAATCTTATGTAAGGAACCTAGTAATAAATCATGATCAACAGTATCAAAGGCTTTTGATAATTGATAATTTATTGGGCATTGGAAAGGTTTTCATTGTATAGTAATATGCAAAAGCTGGAACACCCCTGGACATGTTTTCTAACAAGTTAATACAACCTCTAACCTACTAACTAAACATGGGTTTGTGTTCCCTGTGGCTTTAAAAGGATTGTATTTACAATACAGGAGAACTTTGTAGTTCTCTGTATACATTGTTAGCCCACTTTCACCCTGTTCCTCAATGATCATGAACCCCAAAGGACCACCACAGAGCAGATATTATTTGGGTGGTGGGTCATTCTCAGCACTGCAGTGATACGGATGTGGTGGTGTGTAAGTGTGTGCTGTACTAGTACAAGTGGATCAGATACTGTGTCCACTCACTGTCCACTCTACTAGCCACTCCTACTTTGCTGGTCCACCTTGTAGATGTTAAGTCAGAGACAGCAGCTCATGTATTGCTGCACAGTTTGTGTTGGTCATTCTCGAGTGCTTCATCAGTGGTCACAGGACGCTGCCCACAGCACACTGTTTGCTGGATGTTGCTGGTTGGTGGACTATTCTCAGTCCAGCAGTGACACTGAAGAGTTTAAACACTCCAGCAGCAGCACTGCGGTGTCTAATCGATTCATACCAGCACAACACACACTAACTCACCACCACCATTTTACTTGTTTAGGACAGTGAATGTAAATTGGACAAGTTTGTTATTAGTTAATGAATGTGTCGATACTACACAATGCATTTGCTATGCATTTGACAGCTACATGTGGTGGAGATCTGACTAACTCAAGAGGAGAATTCTTCAGCCCCCAGTATCCTAGTAACTACCCCAACAATGCAGATTGTACATGGAGACTTCAGGCGTCAGAGGGGCAGGTTGTTAATTTAACCTTCATGTTTATCGAGTAAGTCACAGCTTTGCTTCACTTCAGATAGATTTTGCAATTTCCGTAGAATTAATTCATTTAAACTGTTTGAGTATGTAGTATTAGATGGTTTATTATGTATCACTTATGATCAGTACTGTGTTGGTTGTGATATGAAACCAGTTTTAAGATCCTGTGCACATGTCATTGCGTTGCTATCATCTAGAACAGTCATTTTCACAAACATTATCCAAATTTTTCTTCTTTCGACTAGTTTGGAGCGATGCTGCGACTCCATCAGGGTGTATGATGGTCCCACTGATGCTGACTCACTGCTCGCTCAGCTGCCTCAACATGAGAGAAATGCCTTCAGATCCACCAGGAATTATCTGACTGTGGTGTTCAAAAGCGACCTCAGTGTAACTCGTCAAGGCTTTCGAGCTCAGTGGGAGTTCTCAGGTCAGTGATTAAAATGAAGCTGTTTTGCTTAATTGCTGCTTAACTACATGTAATTTAACACAACTGCTTTCTTTCCAAGAATTAAATATGTTACTCTAAAATTATAAAACGGTTAGTGGTTATAAAATCTGATGGGCTGGCTCTGGCTTAAATCTGCTATATAATACTATAGTTATCCAGGTGGAAACAGGGATGGACACTAGAGCTGAGGTTTTAATGAACACAAACTGAGAACACAGTTAATCCGGCTTGAGGGAATCACAACATTTGCCTCTCGGTGGTTCAGGGGTAGTGTACTGGTCTTTGGTCACCCAAGGTGGTGGTGTTTTTTTTGGGGGGCTGTGATGGGCTGGAGGTTAGGGAAACAGCCATCTGACCGGTTAGATCCACTGAACTGATAGGGCACAACTGAAGTGCCCTAGCACCTAACCTCTGACTGCTCCCCGCGTGCTGTGGTAGGGCTGCCCACCACTCCGAGCAAGCATGCTCACTGCTTCCTAGTGTGTTTGTTCACTAGTCTGTGTGTGTGTGTGTGTGTGTTTCACTGCATGGATGTGTTAAATGTGGAGATCGTTAATTTCCCTGGGATTAATAAAGTATCTAAAAAATAATAATAATTAAACAGAACCTAACATAACAGAATCAAGGCCTAGTGAACAATGGAGCTCAGGATGGCTAGAGGAGAACGCAGAGTTGGATAAAGAACTAAGATTGGCAGAACTAGCCAGAGTAACATCTCACTGAGCAAAACAAAGTTGCACAGATATTACACAGAGTCAGTCTTGTGGTGTAAAGTCTGTTCTGGGACTAATAAAGAAAACTATACTAATGAACACAAACTAAGAACACAGATAGGCCCAAACACAATAGAACTAAGGCTGAGTAAACAGAGTTGAGTTGTGCCACTTTACAGATGGAGCACCATGCGGTGGAAGTCTGACTGACTCAGTAGGAGAATTTTTCAGCCCCCGGTATCCCAATAACTACCCCAACAATGCAGATTGTACATGGAGACTTCAGGCGTCAGAGGGGCAGGTTGTTAAGTTGACCTTCACGTTGATCGAGTAAGTCACAGCTTTCTTTTACTGTAACGTACAGACAGATTTAGACATTTCAGTGGAATTGATTCATTGAGACTGTTAAGAGTATGCAGGTTAAGACAGTTCATTCTATGTGGTTCTAAATCTGTCAGTTGTGATATGAAACAAGGTGTAAACTCATATGTGCTGTTATGCTGTCCTGAACTGGAACATGTTTCTTTTTGCAAACTTTCTCAGTTACTTCTCTTTTTCTTTGAACAAGTTTGGAGGATTGTTGCGACTCCATCAGCGTGTATGATGGTCCCACTGATGCCTACCCACTGCTCAGTCGCCGAGATCAAGAACAGATATATCACTTCAACTCCACCAGGAATTATCTGACCGTAGTGTTCTCAAGTGATGACAGTAACGCTCAACAAGGCTTTCGGGCTCAGTGGGAATTCTCAGGTTAGTGAGGCCATTTGGCATTATTGCCACTTATTTAAAACCGCCTGCATTCTTTTCGAGAATGAGTCTCATTGGCTGACTCAAGCTCAAAGCTCATGCACGATACTGTAAGTATCCAGACTCAGGGATTGACACCAGCACAGAGATTTTAATGAACAGAAACTAAGAAGAACAGAAGAGTGGAAACACTTGGACAACTAGGCTTGGCTTAGTTAAGCATAGCAATACTTTAACTGCAAGAAAAACATTGAAGGAAGCAGGTCTAAGTAAGTATCCAGTAAGTGCATCCAGTAAGTATTCCCAGCACTTCACCTTTTCCACATTTTTTTATGTTATGGTCTTATTCCAAAATAGATTACATTTCTTTTTTCCCTCAAAATTCTACACTAAATACCCCATAAGGACAATGTGAACATTTGTTTGTTTGCAAATGTATTAAAAACAACAACAACCAAAATATCACATGTACATAATTATCCACAACCTTTTCTCAATACTTTGTTGAAGCATCTCAAGTCAAGTCAAGTCAAGTGGGTTTTATTTTAATTTCAACTACATACAGAGTACACAGTGAAACAAAACAACGTTCCTCCAGGACCATGGTGCAACATAGACAGTGCATACAAGACACAAGTGCAACACAAACAAACAAGTGCGGACAGACAACACAACACAGTACAGACAGAGAATAATAAATAATTGCCGGTAGTGTGCAAATTGTGCAATGTGTAATAAATAGAGTCCAGTGAGGTAGTAAAGTTATCAGTGCAATGCTTTGTGCAAAAATGCTTCCCTTTTTTTCTGGGGTAAATGGTTGGAGAGAGAGAGAGTGTACATGTACCAGAAGATATCAGTTCAGACGTTGAGTTGTGTTGAGAAGTCTTGGCTTGGGGGAAGAAGCTGTTGCAGAGTCTGGTCGTGTTGGACCGGATGCTGCGGTACCTTCTTCCTGATGGCAGGAGGGAGAACAGTCTGTGTGAAGGGTGGGTGGGGTCATCCACAATACTGGTTGCTTTGCGGATGCAGCAGGTGGAGTAAATGTCCAAGACGGAGAGGAGAGAGACTCCGATGATCCTCTCAGCTGTCCTCACAATGCTTTGGAGGGACTTGCAGTCAGAGGCTGTGCAGGTCCCAAACCAGGCAGTGATGCAGCTGCTTAGGATGCTCTCTATGGTTCGCCTATAAAAGAGGGTGAGGATGGGTGGAGGGAGACGGGCCTTTCTCAGCTTCCGGAGGAAGTAGAGACGCTGCTGGGCTTTCTTGGCTGTAGAGCTGGTGTTCAGGGACCAGGTGAGGTTCTCCGCTAGGTGGACACCAAGGAAGTTGGTGCTCTTAACGATCTCCACAAAGGAGCCGTTGATGTTAAGCGGAGAGTGGTCCGGTCTTGATTTCCTGAAGTCAACAACCATTTCCTTGGTCTTCTCTGCATTCCAGTGAAGGTTGTTGACTGTACACCAGTCTGTCAGCTGCTGTACCTCCTCCCTGTATGCTGACTCGTCGATTTTGCTGATGAGACCCAGCACAGTTGTATCACCGGCGAACTTTATGATGCTGTTAGAACTGTGTTTCGCAACACAGTCATGAGTCAGCAGGGTGAACTTTGGCAGCAATTACAGTGGAGAAAGGATGGTACACATTTTTTTGCTATATATTTAATGCATGAAGTTTCTTTTATACAAAGTTACATGTATGTGCTACTTTGCAGATAAAGTACCATGTGGTGCTGATCTCACTAACAGAAGTGGAGAATTCTTCAGCCCCCAGTATCCTAATCACTACCCTAACAGTGCAGACTGCACATGGAGACTTCTGGCACCGGAGAGACAGTTTGTTCATCTGACCTTCACGTTTGTTGAGTAAGTCACAGCTTTGCTTCTCTTGTACCCAGAGATGGACTGAAACATTTCAGATGAATTTGGTCATGCAACATTTTAGAACATGCAGGATTATACATCTAATTTTCTATCAGTAGTGAAATTGCTGTATCAGTTGTGCATGTGCTGTTAAATAGCTACAACCTGGAATAGATTTCTTTTTGCAAACTTCAATCAGTTCCCTCTCATTCTTCTTGGAACTAGTTTGGAGGAATGTTGTGACTACATCAGCGTGTATGATGGTCCCACTGATGCTCACCCCCGGCTGGGTGTTTTGCTTCAAGATCGGATATATCACTTCAACTCCACCAGGAATTATCTGACTGTAGTGTTCACAAGTGACCGCAGTGCAACCCGTCGAGGTTTTCAGGCTCAGTGGGAGTTCTCAGGTCAGTGATGAAAATGAAGCTACTTTGCTTCATTGCTACTTCTTTATAAGCGAGTTAACACAACCAACTGCTTCCTTTATAAGAAGTATATGAAATTTGCTAAAATTATAAAATGGATGCTGCTTCTGAAATCTGATTGGCTGGCTCGGGCTAAACAGTGTATAAAGTATTCACAGGGCTTTACTTTTTCCACATTTTGTTATGTTACAGCCTTATTCCAAAATGAATTAAAGTAATGTTTTCCCCTTAAAATTCTACACACAATACCCCATAATGACAAAATGTAAAATGTTAGATTTTTTTGCTAATTTATTAAAAATAAAAAACAAAAAAATCACATGTACATAAGTACAAAGTCATAGCCTCAATACTTTGTTGAAGCACTTTTGGCAGCAATTACAGCATCAAGTCTTTTTGTGTATGATGCTACAAGCTTGGCACACCTTTTTTTGGGCAGTTTCTCCCATTCCTCTTTGCAGAACATCTCAAGCTCCATTGGATGGGGAGCGTCAGTGCACAGCCATTTTCAGATCTCTCCAGAGATGTTCAATCAAGTTCAAGTCTGGGCTCTGGCTGGGCCACTCAAGAACATTCACAGAGTTGTCCCGAAACTGCTCCTTTGTTATCTTGGCTGTGTGCTTAGGGTTGTTGTCCTGTTGGAAGATGAAGCTTCGCCCCAGTCTGAGGTCCAGAGCGCTCTGGAGCAGGTTTTCTTCAAAGATGTCTCTGTACATTGCTGCATTCGTCTTTCCCTCAACACTGATTAGTCTCCCAGTTCCTGCTGTCGAAAAACAACCCCATAGCATGATACTGCCACCACCATGCTTCACTGTAGGGGTGGTATTGGCCAGGTGATAAATGGTGCCTGGTTTCCTCCAGACATGACACTTGGCATTCAGGAAAAAATCTTTGTTTCATCAGACCAGAAAATGTTGTTTCTCGTTGTCTGAGAGTCTTAACTTCTCATACATTCCGTAACATTAATGCATTTGGCCATAAACGGGACTGTATGGAATGTTTTTTTCATTGCTTCGAAACTCGCCGGTCATTGGATGAATGCCACGATTTTGTCCCATCCCTGGACTCTGAGCATTTCTGGGGGGCAAATGCAGCTGTGGGCAGGTCTGGATGCTAAGCTTTTGCAAGATAGCTGTCAATCAAAACAGGATTCAGCCTTTTGACTGATCCTCCTGTTATTTTGAGATCTACACCATCACCGCCATCGCAGATTTTGCAAGTCTTTTTCTTAATGTAGTATTTCATAGTGATTCCAGTTTCTTTTCCTTCTTTCAGTCCGACCAGCCGGATATTGTTCCGTCTGTTTCTATTTTCCTGGTCTTCGACCCGGCTCCATAGCTGTTCCACTCACTGTGCTAATCTCTTGTTTTCAGTATTATCAACACATCGCTCGCCACTCTATTTAGGGTAGAACTACTCTTGGTGATTTCTGCAAAAAGGTTGTTGATTCTGTTGCCCTGGCGTGTTTTGGAGTTAGCACGGTTAGCCTCTGTAGAGCCTGTAGTTTTCAGACGGGTTTGCACACTTCGTTTTGCTTGTTCCGTACTCAAAATTAGGGTTACATTACGTTATGTAGCTTGTTACTCACAAAAATCTAATTTGCGGAAAGCTAATAATGTTTAAATGTAAATTATTTTCGGTGGGGGTCAGGAGCTTGACCAAGGCGCTGCCATCCTAAAGGTCTTTCCCACGTGACTCTTCGCCCAACCCATTCTTACAGAATTAAGTGCAGTATCGTGGTCACAAGGTGAACGCCCAATGTTTGCGGATCAGGTACTTCCAGTGGAAACACCTGACCAATAATCTAACCATCCTTTTTAACCAAGTGTTGAAGAAAGATGTCAAGTAGGCCTGGGCTAAGGAACAACAAGAAGCTTTACAAACATCTAAAGAATTGCTGTAGTCAGCAAAGCATGCATTGTTCTTCAAAGAACTGATGCTCTCATGTAATGCTTAACCCTGCTGTTGTCTCGCAAATTGACAGATGATAGAGAGAAACCAGTAGACTTTATGCACAAAGACAGCCAACAAGAAGCACTTTTTACATCTTGATTATGAAGGCTTGGCCATAATGTTTGGAATGAAGTAGTTCCACAGGTAAGCTGCTGATATTCCTTTTCCACGAAGACAAACTGGTAACACAAATAGGGTTGCCATGAATACAGAGATGGGCGGCATACAAATACAAAAAGCTACCTGAAGTTCCAGAAGAGGAGGAATTAACTGAGCAAGTTGTTTTATTAGACTTGGATTAGACTCCAGTTATGACAGCTCAAGTAAAACATTGGACAGCAAGAGATATAATACTATCCAAAGTCCATGAGTGGATTCGGAAGGGGTGGTCTGCAGTGGTGGAGCCCCATTTCAAGGCAGAGACAACTACGATTTTGTGGGTAGCACAAGAGGTCATCTCCAAACAAGGCAGAACCACATTGCTGAAGCAATAGCACCAAGCACACCCTGACATATCATGAAGGAAGGGTTAGGCTCATGCTTATGCCTGGTGGACTGGCATAGATAAAGCTATTTAAAAAGAGATTAGGACTGGTGATGAATGTCAAAAGAAACAACGACCAACATATGTGCCCTTGCACCCACTTCTTTAGATGTTCATCTGGGTTCTTTTGTGACTTTCTGGATGAGTTGTTGATGTGCTCCTGGTGAAATTTTGGCCACTACTATTTTATTTGTGGATAATGGCTCTCACTGTGATCCACTGGAAACCACTCAGTATGCAACAATGCTGGGAATACCCTGCAAAGGACTAAATGGTCACAACAGTACAACTTCTATACAGAAGCACTTGAAGCTCAAACATCCCGTAGAGCTTCATCAACACAGCAGCAGGACAGCACCATAAATTCTGTTTACTTGTTTTTCTTATCTTAGCAGGTTTTAAGATTATTAACACGTGTAAAGGCTGATTTGTACTGCGTGTGTTTGAAACAATATAGCCATCACTGCCAACATACTGTACTTCTCTGCTTCAACTCAGTTTACATGGTTGCTGAGCAACACATCTAGTAGAGGGCAGTTCGGAGTAAATCAAACATGGTGACAGTGAATGAGCTCGTAGTTCATTTACTTCAAAAACATAAAAAAACGACTGTTTTTCTCTGCGGCGTGGGGAAGTCTTTTCAAAAAGTCTGGCTGTTTCTTCTTCGTTGTGTCCGTATGGAAGTGGTCGCATCTTGCACTGCCCCCACGGTCTCCAGTGGTATTGCTTTATCCTGACATATCCATAAACATTCTGAAAACGAATATATGTCAATCAACCTTTATTTATTCTCGGAAATACATTGAGGGATGACCCTCATTTTCAATGCCCTAACCCTAACCCTAACCCCTTTCGTTATAGGCTGTAGGTCTGATTTATGGTTACCGAGAGACGCACATTGCTTCCTACCAGAAAGGTAATCCTGGGCCCACAGGACTGAATTACTGCTAAAACCAATCTTATGTAAGGAACCTAGTAATAAATCATGATCAACAGTATCAAAGGCTTTTGATACTGTTGATCAGTTTAGGCAAAAAGGATTGATAATTTATTGGGCGTTGGAAAGGTTTTCATTGTATAGTAATATGCAAAAGCTGGAACACCCCTGGACATGTTTTTGGACATTACTAACAAGTTAATACAACCTCTAACCTACTAACTAAACATGGGTTTGTGTTCCCTGTGGCTTTAAAAGGATTGCTCCATTTACAATACAGGAGAACTTTGTAGTTCTCTGTATACATTGTTAGCCCACTTTCACCCTGTTCCTCAATGATCATGAACCCCAAAGGACCACCACAGAGCAGATATTATTTGGGTGGTGGGTCATTCTCAGCACTGCAGTGATACTGATGTGGTGGTGTGTAAGTGTGTGCTGTACTAGTACAAGTGGATCAGATACTGTGTCCACTCACTGTCCACTCTACTAGCCACTCCTACTTTGCTGGTCCACCTTGTAGATGTTAAGTCAGAGACAGCAGCTCATGTATTGCTGCACAGTTTGTGTTGGTCATTCTCGAGTGCTTCATCAGTGGTCACAGGACGCTGCCCACAGCACACTGTTTGCTGGATGTTGCTGGTTGGTGGACTATTCTCAGTCCAGCAGTGACACTGAAGAGTTTAAACACTCCAGCAGCAGCACTGCGGTGTCTAATCGATTCATACCAGCACAACACACACTAACTCACCACCACCATTTTACTTGTTTAGGACAGTGAATGTAAATTGGACAAGTTTGTTATTAGTTAATGAATGTGTCGATACTACACAATGCATTTGCTATGCATTTGACAGCTACATGTGGTGGAGATCTGACTAACTCAAGAGGAGAATTCTTCAGCCCCCAGTATCCTAGTAACTACCCCAACAATGCAGATTGTACATGGAGACTTCAGGCGTCAGAGGGGCAGGTTGTTAATTTAACCTTCATGTTTATCGAGTAAGTCACAGCTTTGCTTCACTTCAGATAGATTTTGCAATTTCCGTAGAATTAATTCATTTAAACTGTTTGAGTATGTAGTATTAGATGGTTTATTATGTATCACTTATGATCAGTACTGTGTTGGTTGTGATATGAAACCAGTTTTAAGATCCTGTGCACATGTCATTGCGTTGCTATCATCTAGAACAGTCATTTTCACAAACATTATCCAAATTTTTCTTCTTTCGACTAGTTTGGAGCGATGCTGCGACTCCATCAGGGTGTATGATGGTCCCACTGATGCTGACTCACTGCTCGCTCAGCTGCCTCAACATGAGAGAAATGCCTTCAGATCCACCAGGAATTATCTGACTGTGGTGTTCAAAAGCGACCTCAGTGTAACTCGTCAAGGCTTTCGAGCTCAGTGGGAGTTCTCAGGTCAGTGATTAAAATGAAGCTGTTTTGCTTAATTGTTGCTTAACTACATGTAATTTAACACAACTGCTTTCTTTCCAAGAATTAAATATGTTACTCTAAAATTATAAAACGGTTAGTGGTTATAAAATCTGATGGGCTGGCTCTGGCTTAAATCTGCTATATAATACTATAGTTATCCAGGTGGAAACAGGGATGGACACTAGAGCTGAGGTTTTAATGAACACAAACTGAGAACACAGTTAATCCGGCTTGAGGGAATCACAACATTTGCCTCTCGGTGGTTCAGGGGTAGTGTACTGGTCTTTGGTCACCCAAGGTGGTGGTGTTTTTTTTGGGGGGCTGTGATGGGCTGGAGGTTAGGGAAACAGCCATCTGACTGGTTATATCCACTGAACTGATAGGGCACAACTGAAGTGCCCTAGCACCTAACCTCTGACTGCTCCCCGCGTGCTGTGGTAGGGCTGCCCACCACTCCGAGCAAGCATGCTCACTGCTTCCTAGTGTGTTTGTTCACTAGTCTGTGTGTGTGTGTGTGTGTGTGTTTCACTGCATGGATGTGTTAAATGTGGAGATCGTTAATTTCCCTGGGATTAATAAAGTATCTAAAAAATAATAATAATTAAACAGAACCTAACATAACAGAATCAAGGCCTAGTGAACAATGGAGCTCAGGATGGCTAGAGGAGAACGCAGAGTTGGATAAAGAACTAAGATTGGCAGAACTAGCCAGAGTAACATCTCACTGAGCAAAACAAAGTTGCACAGATATTACACAGAGTCAGTCTTGTGGTGTAAAGTCTGTTCTGGGACTAATAAAGAAAACTATACTAATGAACACAAACTAAGAACACAGATAGGCCCAAACACAATAGAACTAAGGCTGAGTAAACAGAGTTGAGTTGTGCCACTTTACAGATGGAGCACCATGCGGTGGAAGTCTGACTGACTCAAGAGGAGAACTCTTCAGCCCCTGGTATCCCAATAACTACCCCAACAATGCAGATTGTACATGGAGACTTCAGGCGTCAGAGGGGCAGGTTGTTAAGTTGACCTTCACGTTGATTGAGTAAGTCACAGCTTTCTTTTACTGTAACGTAAAGACAGATTTAGACATTTCAGTGGAATTCATTCATTCAAACTGTTAAAGTATGCAGGTTAAGACAGTTCATTCTATGTGGTTCTAAATCTGTCAGTTGTGATATGAAACAAGGTGTAAACTCATATGTGCTGTTATGCTGTCCTGAACTGGAACATGTTTCTTTTTGCAAACTTTCTCAGTTACTTCTCTTTTTCTTTGAACAAGTTTGGAGGATTGTTGCGACTCCATCAGCGTGTATGATGGTCCCACTGATGCCTACCCACTGCTCAGTCACCGAGATCAAGAACAGATATATCACTTCAACTCCACCAGGAATTATCTGACCATAGTGTTCTCAAGTGATGACAGTAACGCTCAACAAGGCTTTCGGGCTCAGTGGGAATTCTCAGGTTAGTGAGGCCATTTGGCATTATTGCCACTTATTTAAAACCGCCTGCATTCTTTTCGAGAATGAGTCTCATTGGCTGACTCAAGCTCAAAGCTCATGCACGATACTGTAAGTATCCAGACTCAGGGATTGACACCAGCACAGAGATTTTAATGAACAGAAACTAGGAAGAACAGAAGAGTGGAAACACTTGGAAAACTAGGCTTGGCTGAGTTAAGCATAGCAATACTTTAACTGCAAGAAAAACATTGAAGGAAGCAGGTCTAAGTAAGTATCCAGTAAGTGCATCCAGTAAGTATTCCCAGCACTTCACCTTTTCCACATTTTGTTATGTTATGGTCTTATTCCAAAATGGATTACATTTCTTTTTTCCCTCAAAATTCTACACTAAATACCCCATAAGGACAATGTGAACATTTGTTTGTTTGCAAATGTATTAAAAACAACAACAACCAAAATATCACATGTACATAATTATCCACATCCTTTTCTCAATACTTTGTTGAAGCATCTCAAGTCAAGTCAAGTCAAGTGGGTTTTATTGTAATTTCAACTACATACAGAGTACACAGTGAAACGAAACAACGTTCCTCCAGGACCATGGTGCAACACAGACAGTGCATACAAGACACAAGTGCAACACAAACAAACAAGTGCGGACAGACAACACAACACAGTACAGACAGAGAATAATAAATAATTGCCGGTAGTGTGCAAATTGTGCAATGTGTAATAAATAGAGTCCAGTGAGGTAGTAAAGTTATCAGTGCAATGCTTTGTGCAAAAATGCTTCCCTTTTTTTCTGGGGTAAATGGTTGGAGAGAGAGAGAGAGAGAGAGAGAGAGAGAGTGTACATGTACCAGAAGATATCAGTTCAGACGTTGAGTTGTGTTGAGAAGTCTGATGGCTTGGGGGAAGAAGCTGTTGCAGAGTCTGGTCATGCTGGACCGGATGCTGCGGTACCTTCTTCCTGATGGCAGGAAGGAGAACAGTCTGTGTGAAGGTTGGGTGGGGTCATCCACATTGCTGTTTGCTTTGCGGATGCAGCAGGTGGAGTAAATGTCCAAGACGGAGGGGGGAGAGAATCCGATGATCCTCTCAGCTGTCCTCACAATGCGTTGGAGGGACTTGCAGTCAGAGGCTGTGCAGGTCCCAAACCAAGCATTGATGCAGCTGCTTAGGATGCTCTCTATGGTTCCCCTATAGAAGAGGGTGAGGATGGGTGGAGGGAGACGGGCCTTTCTCAGCTTCCGGAGGAAGTAGAGACGCTGCTGGGCTTTCTTGGCTGTAGAGCTGGTGTTCAGGGACCAGGTGAGGTTCTCCGCTAGGTGGACACCAAGGAAGTTGGTGCTCTTAACGATCTCCACAGAGGAGCCGTTGATGTTAAGCGGAGAGTGGTCCGGTCTTGATTTCCTGAAGTCAACAACCATTTCCTTGGTCTTCTCTACATTCCAGTGAAGGTTGTTGACTGTACACCAGTCTTTCAGCTGCTGTACCTCCTCCCTGTATGCTGACTCGTCGATTTTGCTGATGAGACCCAGCACAGTTGTATCATCGGCGAACTTTATGATGCTGTTAGAACTGTGTTTCGCAACACAGTCATGAGTCAGCAGGGTGAACAACAGAGGACTCAGTACACTGCCCTGGGGTGCCCCAGTGTTCATGGTGATGGTGCTGGAGCTGCTATTCCCGAACCGGACTAACTGGGGCCTCCCTGTCAGGAAGTCCAGGATCCAGTTGCACAGGGGGGTGTTGAGGCCCAGCAGGCTTAACTTCCTGGTGAGATTCTGTGGGATGATGGTGTTGAATGCTGAACTGAAGTCTATGAACAGCATTCTGACGTAGGTGTCCTTCTTCTCCAGGTGGGTAAGGGAGAGATGAAGGGTGTTTGTGATGGCATCGTCCGTGGAGCGGTTGGGACGATATGCAAATTGTAGGGGGTCCAAGGAAGAGGGGAGTTGGATCTTGATGTTCCCCATGACTAGCCTCTCAAAGCACTTCATGATGATGGGCGTGAGAGCTACGGGACGGTAGTCATTGAGGCAAGACACCGTGGACTTCTTCGGCACAGAGTTGTCCCGAAACTGCTCCTTTGTTATCTTGGCTGTGTGCTTAGGGTTGTTGTCCTGTTGGAAGATGAAGCTTCGCCCCAGTCTGAGGTCCAGAGCGCTCTGGAGCAGGTTTTCTTCAAAGATGTCTCTGTACATTGCTGCATTCGTCTTTCCCTCAACACTGATTAGTCTCCCAGTTCCTGCTGTTGAAAAACAACCCCATAGCATGATACTGCCACCACCATGCTTCACTGTAGGGATGGTATTGGCCAGGTGATAAATGGTGCCTGGTTTCCTCCAGACATGACACTTGGCATTCAGGAAAAAATCTTTGTTTCATCAGACCAGAAAATGTTGTTTCTCGTGGTCTGAGAGTCTTAACTTCTCATACATTCCGTAACATTAATGCATTTGGCCATAAACGGGACTGTATGGAATGTTTTTTTCATTGCTTCGAAACTCGCCGGTCATTGGATGAATGCCACGATTTTGTCCCATCCCTGGACTCTGAGCATTTCTGGGGGGCAAATGCAGCTGTGGGCGGGTCTGGATGCTAAGCTTTTGCAAGATAGCTGTCAATCAAAACAGGATTCAGCCTTTTGATTGATCCTCCTGTTGTTTTGAGATCTACACCATCACCGCCATCGCAGATTTTGCAAGTCGAAAGACAAACTGCAACCCATTTTTTGGTGTTTGCTTGGTGAAGTTACTGACATTACCATCGACCATTACCATTGTTTATTGTGTAAATAAAACACACTCGTAGTATGTCCTTGTTTCAGTTTAACATAATTTCAACATTTCCTTGTTCGAGTTTAATATCGTTTCGTTAGTTCGTTCAATAAATCATTCATACTGTTGGCCAGGTAGGAGTGAACTAGCCAGCTAGCAAGGTGCACATGATGGCAGACAATGCTAATATTGTCAACCTGATTTTGGCAAAGCCATCTGATAGTCTTCCTTACGAGGAGAAAGTTTGAATTGTACAGCAGGGCAGATCAACACCTAAGATTTGGTGCAAAAAGTAGGGACAGGTAGGGACAGGGACAGGGACAGGTCTTTCCAGCTCTCCTTTATGTTAGGTTAAGTTAAGTTAGCTGGCTGACTGAAATTGCACAGGCCTTTTTCCTGAAAAGGAACAGGGTAGAATTTATGTATAAATAAATTCACAAATTGAATTATGTAAGTTGACAATGAGCTTCCCCTCTTTGAAAGACCTGCAGCCACCACTGGTCCTGGTGGTTCCAAACGTCTTCCATTTTCAGATGGTGGGGGCCACCGTGCTCATTGGGAACTTCAATAAAGCAGAATTTTTCTGTACCTTTCTCCAGATTTGTGCTTCAATACAATCATATCTTGGAGGTCTAAAGACAATTGTAACATAAGAAAAAAGTGAAGCGCTGTGAATGCTTTCTGGATGTACTTGTCCAGACTCAAACAGGGATGGGCACTGGTGCAAAGATTTTATTGAACACAAACTAAGAACACAGATAAACAGAACAGAATCAAGGCCTAATAAAGAATGGACTGGAGGGCAGGAGTAGAACCTAGAGAGGGATAAAGAATTAGGACTGGCAGAACTAGGTAGAACAACCAAACAAAGATGTACAGATATTACACAAAGCCAGTCTAGTGGTATCAAAATGTTTAACCAGGCAATGATGGTGTATCCACTGTATCCAGGTGTGGATGTTTTATATTAATAAACTATTGTACAGGGATTACATTGTATACAGACCTGATGCAACGCAATTTAAACACTCTGTCTTGTTCAGCAAGTGGCACCTGAATCAGAACAGTCAGCATGAAGCAAGGAGAGATTGGAAACTCAATCAGTTAAGAGAGGATAGTACACAATGTATTGGATTTGAAAAGACTACTGTATGTAGTCTTGTATTTGTTCTCTTCTCTGTAGGTGTTCCAGTCTTGCTAGGTATTGCATTGTCTTTTTTTTCTAGGTATCAGCTCTGGCCCTGTGTTTATGGCAGTGTTTGAGTATAAAAGTAGTTTGGACTTAAACCTGTTTGTACTAGATAGAGATACATACTCTAACTGAACACTAAGCACTTTTGTAAGTCGCTCTGGATAAGAGAGTCTGCTAAATGCCGTAAATGTAAATGTAAATGTAAATTTGATGCATTAAGTCTCATTTAGGTGAGCTCAAGTGCATGTGCCACTTTACAGATGGAGCTCCATGTGGTGGAGATCTGACAAACCCAAGAGGAGAATTCTTCAGCCCCCAATATCCTTTTAACTACCCCAACAATGCAGATTGTACATGGAGACTTCAGGCGTCAGAGGGGCAGGTTGTTAATTTAACCTTCATGTTTATTGAGTAAGTCACAGCTTTCATTCACTTCTGCATACAGACAGATTTATCCATTTCATTCATTTATTCATTTAAACTCAGTTTTAATTAATTAATATTAATTAATATTAATTCTGCGTCACTTCAAATCAGCAGTTAAATTGATTTGTGATATGAAATTGTGTCAGTTGTGATATGAAACAAGATGTAATCTCATATGTGCTTTAATGCTGCTGTCCTGAACATGAATAGATTTATTTTCGCAAACTTTCTCAATTCCCTCTCTTTCCCCCTGCAACTAGTTTGGAGGACTGTTGCGACTCCATAAGCGTGTATGATGGTCCCACTGTTGCTTATCCACTGCTGGGTGTGCTGCCTCAAGATCAGAGAAATGACTTCAACTCCACCAGCAATTATCTGACCGTAGTGTTCACAAGTGACGGCAGTGCAACTCAACAAGGCTTTCGTGTACAGTGGGCGTTCTCAGGTCAGTGATGGAACTACTTTTCTTTAGTGCTGCTCATTTAAGAGGGGATTAACACAACAAACTGCATTCTTTGCTAAAATTATTCCCAAAACCGTGCCATTCTGAAATGGATGTTGGTTTTGAAATCTGATTGGCTGACACTCGATTCTGTTGTTCAATAAAAAGCCAAGGGTTGCTGGACTAGAACCTATACTAGGCAAGGATTAGAGGCGGTAGAGCTCTTTGAAACTCTTGCACCAAAGGGGCTGTGTTAAAGAAATATATTAACTACTAAATCTTATTCCTTTCAGCAACATCACAACTTCACTTATAACTGATTCCAGGACAGATAAGTCATTGATATCCTTTGTGCAAGTAGGCGAATGATGAGCTATGGAAGATGGCGTTATTGAAATTTAGAATTTGGGATGCATCCTCAGTAGTGTTTTTTTGGGTCATGGGGTGTTACGGCCTTTCACACTATACAACCTCGCCAAAGGCGGGCAGCTACAGGGTGATCAGGGTATGGCAAGCTCGATGACATACACTTTCTTGAGAGACAGGGACCAGAGTACTATGTCAGGTCTAGAGGTGGTGATTGTGATCTCTGGAGAAATTACAAGCTGCTGGCTGATGTCCACCAGTAACTTCCAGTCACAGGCTAAGAAGAGCTGACTTCTCTCTGATGTTGTTGTACTAGCCCTTCCTACTTTAGCCCTTTACAGACAAAAATCGTTCTTGGGGATTATAGGACAGTAGCTATTACAGAAAAAAACTGTTCTTAAGTTCCTAAGAACTTGTTCCTAATAATCTTATTATAACTCCAGTATACTCACTAGTGATAAATAGGTGGGCCTTGTGGTGAAAAAGTTTGAGAACCCCATGTGCAGAGAAGCTTGCAGGCACAGACACTCTATAGATTATTGTTTTTAAGGTCTGCAGGCTTTATTTTTAAGTTTGGTGGAATGTGTTGCACAGTGGTGTAGTGGTTAGCCCTGTTGCCTCACAACAAGATAATCTGGGTTCAATTCCTGATAAAGAGAAAGAGCACCAAGGTTAACATGACTAGGACCTGGACAGGGTGGGATAGACAGAAAGACCTAAAGCTGACAGGAATTTAACCTAGACTAGGTAAGATATGATTTAAGGTGGCAGGACTAAAACTTAGACTAGGTAAGATATGATTGAAGACTACGTAAGACTAGGTAAGAACCTAGACTAGGTAAGATATGATTGAAGGTTGCGGGACTAGAACCTAGACTAGGCAAGATATGATTGAAGGTGGCGGGACTAGAACCGGAACAGGGACTAGAACTAAACAGGATAAAGCTAAAGCAGACAGGGCTGGAACCTTGACTAGACAGTATAGAGCTAAGGCAGGCAGGGCTAGAATTTAGACTGGACAGGATAGAGCAAGGCAGGCAGGGCTAAAATTTAGACTAGACAGGATAGAGCTAAGGCAGGCAGGGCTATAATTTAGACTAGACAGGATAGAGCTAAGGCAGGCAGGGCTATAATTTAGACTAGACAGGATAGAGCTAAAACAGACAGGGCTATCGTTTAGACTAGACAGGATAAAGCTAAGGCTGGCAGAGCTAGAAACTAGACTAGGCAAGAAAAAGAGCAAAGGGAGGGAGGACTGGAAATGTAGGCTAGGCAATGATTAGAAACAGTAAAGCAGAGTAGGGTCTGTGGAAGATAAATCCAGTATTGTTTGGTCCAACTTTTGTCCCAAAGGGACTGTATTAATGAAAATCTCTGAAATCTTCTCTCTTTAGTCAACATGGCAACTTCAGTTATGACTGAATATAGTAGGTATGACACAGAATAATATTTCATAAGTTCATAATCTTATTCTAAATCCAGATAAGACAACAACATGCTTTCTAGTGATAAATAGGTGGGCCTTAAGGTGGAAGTTTGAGAACCACTGACACTGTTGAACCGTATGACCTATAGTGGCATCTCGATCTGATTTAACACAGTTCTAACATTTTAGGACTTTTATTTTGTGTTGTAACTTCTTTCTTCAAAATGAAGAGGGATACTAGTCAGAGTATGTGCTTTATTCTTGAGGATACCGCGGTACATACATGCTCTGAACTCAATCAGCAAACACATCCTATTTAAGTTTAGATGACTACAGGTCCCACTGACCCTGACCTGTATGGCCAGGTCGTTATCTCCTGGACTTATGGCGTATTTCCTAGGTCTATAAACCAACAGGTTCTGCTGAGCCATAAACTTCTTTATAAATATTTTCATCTTTATAAAGAAGCTTTTTAACAGACGGCATATTATGTAAGAAATATTTACATCAGCAAGTGGTACCTACAGTACAGTTAGAGAAAAGTCTCTATAAAGGAAGGAGAGACATTTGCTCAGTTCATCCTCTATATATCATTTACATTGGTCTTGTTAAACTACTCTTATTTCTGTGCTCAGCTGCTCCTGAAGACACAAATGCTCCTCCTTATTTCATAGAACCTGTATCTAGTCCTCCTGAACCTTCAACTGATATTCCTACATCCACAACAGGTATAGATTATGTTTTTAATGTTACAGACTTTTTTCTGGTTTATCTGTACTAGTTTCTGTTCTTCATTAGACATGAACATCACTCCTTTGTATTCCTGATATTGTTGATATTTAACAAAACCAGTTGATAATATTGATATACTAACTGAGGTCTGGGAAACTACAATACATGAATATTTGATTGTAGGTTTTGATGTACATTTGTTTAGCGACTAATGGAAGCCAGTTATTGTCAGTCAGTTATAATTATACGTCAGTAAAAATTACATGTCAGTAGAACATTGTGTCAGCAATAATTATATATCAGTTATATATGCCAGTAATAATTATATGTCAGTAATATATGCAAGTAATAATTATACGTCAGTAAAAATTACATGTCAGTAGAACATTTTGCCAGTAATAATTATACGTCAGTAATATATGCCAGTCATACTTATAGGTCAGTAATATATATCAGTAATAATTATTTGTCAGTAATATATATCAGTAATAATTATATGTCAGTAATATTTATGTCAGTAGGATTTGTTGGTAATAATTATACATCAGTAAAAAATACATGTCAGTAGAACATTTTGTCAGCAATAATTCTATGTTAGTAATATATGCCAGTAATAATTTTAGGCCAGTAATATATATCAATAATAATTATAGGTTAATAATATATATCAGTAATAATTATATGTCAGTAATATATATCAGTAATAATTATGTCAGTAATATTTATGTCAGTAAGATTTGTCAGTAATATATATCAGTAATAATTATATGTCAGTAATATTTATGTCAGTAAGATTTATCAGTAATATATATCAGTAATAATTTTACGTCAGCAATATATATCAGTAATAATTATATGTCAGTAATATTTATGTCAGTAAGATTTGTTAGTAAAATATATCAGTAATAATTATAGGTCAGTAATATATATCAGTAATAATTATATGTCAGTAATATTTATCAGCAATAATTATATGTCAGTAATATTTATGTCAGTAAGATTTGTCAGTAATATATATCAGTAGTAATTCTACGTCAGTAATATATATCAGTAGTAATTATATGTCAGTAATATATGCCAGTAATAATTTTAGGTCAGTAATATATATCAGTAATAATTATATATCAGTAATATTTATGTCAGTAAGATTTGTCAGTAATATATATCAGTAATAATTATATGTCAGTAATATTTATGTCAGTAAGATTTATCAGTACTATATATCAGTAATAATTTTATGTCAGCAATATATATAAGTAATAATTATATGTCAGTAATAATTATGTCAGTAAGATTTGTTAGTAAAATATATCAGTAATAATTATAGGTCAGTAATATATATCAGTAATAATTATATGTCAGTAATATATATCAGCAATAATTATATGTCAGTAATATTTATGTCAGTAAGATTTGTCAGTAATATATATCAGTAGTAATTCTACGTCAGTAATATATATCAGTAGTAATTATATGTCAGTAATATATGCCAGTAATAATTTTAGGTCAGTAATATATATCAATAATAATTATAGGTTAGTAATATATATCAGTAATAATTATATGTCAGTAATATTTATGTCAGTAAGATTTGTCAGTAATATATATCAGTAATAATTTTATGTCAGTAATATACATAAGTAATAATTATATGTCAGTAATATATATCAGTAATAATTATAGGTCAGTAATATATATCAGCAATAATTATATGTCAGTAATATTTATGTCAGTAAGATTTGTCAGTAAAATATATCATTAATAATTATATGTCAGTAATATAAATCAGTAATAATTATAGGTCAGTAATATTTATGTCAGTAAGATTTGTCAGTAATATATATCAGTAATAATTATATATCAGTAATATATGCCAGTAATAATTTTAGGTCAGTAATATATATCAAAAATAATTATAGGTCAGTAATATATATCAGTAATAATTATAGGTCAGTAATATATATCAGTAATAATTATATGTGAGTAATATTTATGTCAGTAAGATTTGTCATTAAAATATATCAGTAATAATTTTACATCAGTAAAAATAACGTCAGTAGAACATTTTGTCAGCAATAATTCTATGATAGTAATATATGCCAGTAATATTTTAGGTCAGTAATATATATCAGTAATAATTATAGGTCAGTAATATATATCAGTAATAATTACAGGTCAGTAATATATATCAGTAATAATTTTATGTCAGTAATATTTATGTCAGTAATATTTGTCAGTAATGTATATCAGTAATAATTTTACGTCAGTAATATATATCAGTAATAATTATATGTCAGTAATATTTATGTCAGTAAGATTTGTCAGTAATATATATCAGTAATAATTTTACGTCAGTAAAAATTACGTCAGTAGAACATTTTGTCAGCAATAATTCTATGTCAGTAATATATTCCAGTAAAAATTTTAGGTCAGTAATATATATCAATAATTATATTTCAGTAATACATATCAGTAATAATTATAGGTCAGTAATATATATCAGTAATAATTATAGGTCAGTAATGTTCATGTCAGTAAGATTTGTCAGTAAAATATATCAGTAATAATTATAGGTCAGTAATATATATCAGTAATACTTATATGTCAGTAATATTTATGTCAGTAAGATTTGTCAGTAATATATATCAGTAATAATTTTACGTCAGTAAAAATTACATCAGTAGAACATTTTGTCAGCAATAATTCTATGTCAGTAATATATGCCAGTAATAATTTTAGGTCAGTAATATATATCAATAATAATTATAGGTCAGTAATATATATCAGTAATAATTATAGTTCAGTAATATATATCAGTAATAATTATATGTCAGTAATATTTATGTCAGTAAGATTTGTCAGTAAAATATATCAGTAATAATTATAGGTCTGTAATATATATCAGTAATAATTATAGGTCAGTAATATATATCAGTAATAATTATATGTCAGTAATATTTATGTCAGTAAGATTTGTCAGTAATATATATCAGTAATAATTTTACGTCAGTAAAAATAACGTCAGTAGAACATTTTGTCAGCAATAATTCTATGTTAGTAATATATGCCAGTAATATTGTAGGTCAGTAATATATATCAATAATAATAATAAGTCAGTAATATATATCAGTAATAATCATAGGTCAGTAATATATATCAGTAATATATATCAGTAATAATTATAGGTCAGTAATATATATCAGTAATAATTATAGGTCAGTAATATTTATGTCAGTAAGTTTTGTCAGTAAAATATATCAGTAATAATTATAGGTCAGTAATATATATGAGTAATAATTATATGTCAGTAAGATTTGTCAGTAATATTTATGTCAGTAAGATTTGTCAGTAAAATATATCAGTAAATATTATAGGTCAGTAATATGTATCAGTAATAATTATATGTCAGTAATATTTATGTCAGTAAGATTTGTCAGTAATATATATCAGTAATAATTATATGTCAGTAATATTTATGTCAGTAAGATTTATCAGTAATATATATCAGTAATAATTTTACGTCAGCAATATATATCAGTAATAATTATATGTCAGTAATATTTATGTCAGTAAGATTTGTTAGTAAAATATATCAGTAATAATTATAGGTCAGTAATATATATCAGTAATAATTATATGTCAGTAATATATATCAGCAATAATTATATGTCAGTAATATTTACGTCAGTAAGATTTGTCAGTAATATATATCAGTAGTAATTCTACGTCAGTAATATATAGCAGTAGTAATTATATGTCAGTAATATATGCCAGTAATAATTTTAGGTCAGTAATATATATCAGTAATAATTATATGTCAGTAATATTTATGTCAGTAAGATTTATCAGTACTATATATCAGCAATAATTTTATGTCAGCAATATATATAAGTAATAATTATATGTCAGTAATAATTATGTCAGTAAGATTTGTTAGTAAAATATATCAGTAATAATTATAGGTCAGTAATATATATCAGCAATAATTATATGTCAGTAATATTTATGTCAGTAAGATTTGTCAGTAATATATATCAGTAGTAATTCTACGTCAGTAATATATATCAGTAGTAATTATATGTCAGTAATATATGCCAGTAATAATTTTAGGTCAGTAATATATATCCATAATAGTTATAGGTCAGTAATATTTATGTCAGTAAGTTTTGTCAGTAAAATATATCAGTAATAATTATAGGTCAGTAATATATATGAGTAATAATTATATGTCAGTAAGATTTGTCAGTAATATTTATGTCAGTAAGATTTGTCAGTAAAATATATCAGTAAATATTATAGGTCAGTAATATGTATCAGTAATAATTATATGTCAGTAATATTTATGTCAGTAAGATTTGTTAGTAAAATATATCAGTAATAATTATAGGTCAGTAATATATATCAGTAATAATTATATGTCAGTAATATATATCAGCAATAATTATATGTCAGTAATATTTACGTCAGTAAGATTTGTCAGTAATATATATCAGTAGTAATTCTACGTCAGTAATATATAGCAGTAGTAATTATATGTCAGTAATATATGCCAGTAATAATTTTAGGTCAGTAATATATATCAGTAATAATTATATGTCAGTAATATTTATGTCAGTAAGATTTATCAGTACTATATATCAGCAATAATTTTATGTCAGCAATATATATAAGTAATAATTATATGTCAGTAATAATTATGTCAGTAAGATTTGTTAGTAAAATATATCAGTAATAATTATAGGTCAGTAATATATATCAGCAATAATTATATGTCAGTAATATTTATGTCAGTAAGATTTGTCAGTAATATATATCAGTAGTAATTCTACGTCAGTAATATATATCAGTAGTAATTATATGTCAGTAATATATGCCAGTAATAATTTTAGGTCAGTAATATATATCCATAATAATTATAGGTTAGTAATATATATCAGTAATAATTATATGTCAGTAATATTTATGTCAGTAAGATTTGTCAGTAATATATATCAGTAATAATTTTATGTCAGTAATATACATAAGTAATAATTATATGTCAGTAATATATATCAGTAATAATTATAGGTCAGTAATATATATCAGCAATAATTATATGTCAGTAATATTTATGTCTGTAAGATTTGTCAGTAAAATATATCAGTAATAATTATAGGTCTGTAATATATATCAGTAATAATTATAGGTCAGTAATATATATCAGTAATATATATCAGTAATAATTATAGGTCAGTAATATATATCAGTAATAATTATAGGTCAGTAATATTTATGTCAGTAAGATTTGTCATTAATATATATCAGTAATAATTATATGTCAGTAATATATGCCAGTAATAATTTTAGGTCAGTAATATATATCAAAAATAATTATAGGTCATTAATATATATCAGTAATAATTATATGTCAGTAATATTTATGTCAGTAAGATTTGTCAGTAATATATATCAGTAATAATTTTACGTCAGTAAAAATAACGTCAGTAGAACATTTTGTCAGCAATAATTCTATGTTAGTAATATATGCCAGTAATATTTTAGGTCAGTAATATATATCAGTAATAATTATAGGTCAGTAATATATATCAGTAATAATTACAGGTCAGTAATATATATCAGTAATACTTTTATGTCAGTAATATTTATGTCAGTAATATTTGTCAGTAATGTATATCAGTAATAATTTTACGTCAGTAATATATATCAGTAATAATTATAGGTCAGTAATATATATCAGTAATAATTATAGGTCAGTAATATTTATGTCAGTAAGATTTGTCAGTAAAATATATCAGTATTAGTTATAGGTCAGTAATATATATCAGTAATAATTATATGTCAGTAATATTTATGTCAGTAAGATTTGTCAGTAATATATATCAGTAATAATTTTACGTCAGTAAAAATTACGTCAGTAGAACATTTTGTCAGCAATAATTCTATGTCAGTAATATATTCCAGTAAAAATTTTAGGTCAGTAATATATATCAATAATTATATGTCAGTAATACATATCAGTAATAATTATAGGTCAGTAATATATATCAGTAATAATTATAGGTCAGTAATGTTCATGTCAGTAAGATTTGTCAGTAAAATATATCAGTAATAATTATAGGTCAGTAATATATATCAGTAATACTTATATGTCAGTAATATTTATGTCAGTAAGATTTGTCAGTAATATATATCAGTAATAATTTTACGTCAGTAAAAATTACATCAGTAGAACATTTTGTCAGCAATAATTCTATGTCAGTAATATATGCCAGTAATAATTTTAGGTCAGTAATATATATCAATAATAATTATAGGTCAGTAATATATATCAGTAATAATTATAGTTCAGTAATATATATCAGTAATAATTATATGTCAGTAAGATTTATGTCAGTAAGATTTGTCAGTAAAATATATCAGTAATAATTATAGGTCTGTAATATATATCAGTAATAATTATAGGTCAGTAATATATATCAGTAATAATTATATGTCAGTAATATTTATGTCAGTAAGATTTGTCAGTAATATATATCAGTAATAATTTTACGTCAGTAAAAATAACGTCAGTAGAACATTTTGTCAGCAATAATTCTATGTTAGTAATATATGCCAGTAATATTGTAGGTCAGTAATATGTATCAATAATAATAATAAGTCAGTAATATATATCAGTAATAATCATAGGTCAGTAATATATATCAGTAATATATATCAGTAATAATTATAAGTCAGTAATATATATCAGTAATAATTATAGGTCAGTAATATTTATGTCAGTAAGTTTTGTCAGTAAAATATATCAGTAATAATTATAGGTCAGTAATATATATGAGTAATAATTATATGTCAGTAAGATTTGTCAGTAAAATATATCAGTAATAATTTTAGGTCAGTAATATATATCAGTAATAATTATATGTCAGTAATATTTATGTCAGTAAGATTTGTCAGTAAAATATATCAGTAAATATTATAGGTCAGTAATATATATCAGTAATAATTATATGTCAGTAATATTTATGTCAGTAAGATTTGTCAGTAATATATATCAGTAATAATTATATGTCAGTATTTATATATCCGTAATAATTAGGTCAGTAATATTTATGTCAGTAAGATATGTCAGTAATAATTTTATGTCAGTATTTATATATCTGTAATAATGTCAGTAATATTTGTTAGTAAGATATGTCAGTAATATATATCAGTAATAATTATATGTCAGTATTTATATATCTGTAATAATGTCATTAATATTTAGGTTAGTAAAATATGTCAGTAATATATATCAGTAATAATTATAGGTCAGTAATGTATATCAGTAATAATTATATCTCAGTAATATTTATGTCAGTAAGATTTGTCAGTAATAATTATATGTCAGTAATATTTATGTCAGTAAGATTTGTCAGTAATAATTATATGTCAGTAATATATGATGTCAAATGGTTTTTAGACATTCTAGTCTAAGCTTCTCGTATGGTCATTAGATTTAGGGAACACACTGTAAAATAATGAAAACATTTGTAATCCATAT
This sequence comes from Megaleporinus macrocephalus, assembly GCA_021613375.1. Classification (NCBI taxonomy): domain Eukaryota; kingdom Metazoa; phylum Chordata; class Actinopteri; order Characiformes; family Anostomidae; genus Megaleporinus; species Megaleporinus macrocephalus. The sequence goes on along the minus strand of CM038712.1, from coordinate 12,652,331 downwards.
GGGAAATATGTGTTGTCTTTTCTCACTAATAATGTTTCCTCTTATTCAGAACTATGCTTCTGAATGTGTTATTCTAAATAACTCAGATGAACTATTAGTTTCTGTCTATTAAAAAAAGTGAATGTAAATTTGGTAACTTTTTTATTAATGTCTGGCTGGTACACAGTGTGTTTTGCTTTGCATTTAATGCATTGAGTCTGATTTATGCTGATTGAAATGCATATACCACTGAACAGATGGAGCTCCATGTGGTGGAGATCTGACTGAATCAAGAGGAGATATCTTCAGCCCCCAGTATCCCAATAACTACCCCAACAATGCAAATTGTACATGGAGACTTCAGGCATCAGAGGGGCAGATTGTTAAGTTGACCTTCACGTTAATCGAGTAAGTCACAGCTTTTTTTTACTGTAACGTACAGACAGATTTAGACATTTCAGTGGAATTGATTCATTGAGACTGTTAAGAGTATGCAGGTTAAGACAGTTCATTCTATGTGGTTCTAAATCTGTCAGTTGTGATATGAAACAAGGTGTAAACTCATATGTGCTGTTATGCTGTCCTGAACTGGAACATGTTTCTTTTTGCAAACTTTCTCAGTTACTTCTCTTTTTCTTTGAACAAGTTTGGAGGATTGTTGCGACTCCATCAGCGTGTATGATGGTCCCACTGATGCCTACCCACTGCTCAGTCACCGAGATCAAGAACAGATATATCACTTCAACTCCACCAGGAATTATCTGACCGTAGTGTTCTCAAGTGATGACAGTAACGCTCAACAAGGCTTTCGGGCTCAGTGGGAATTCTCAGGTTAGTGAGGCCATTTGGCATTATTGCCACTTATTTAAAACCGCCTGCATTCTTTTCGAGAATGAGTCTCATTGGCTGACTCAAGCTCAAAGCTCATGCACGATACTGTAAGTATCCAGACTCAGGGATTGACACCAGCACAGAGATTTTAATGAACAGAAACTAAGAAGAACAGAAGAGTGGAAACACTTGGAAAACTAGGCTTGGCTGAGTTAAGCATAGCAATACTTTAACTGCAAGAAAAACATTGAAGGAAGCAGGTCTAAGTAAGTATCCAGTAAGTGCATCCAGTAAGTATTCCCAGCACTTCACCTTTTCCACATTTTGTTATGTTATGGTCTTATTCCAAAATGGATTACATTTCTTTTTTCCCTCAAAATTCTACACTAAATACCCCATAAGGACAATGTGAACATTTGTTTGTTTGCAAATGTATTAAAAACAACAACAACCAAAATATCACATGTACATAATTATCCACATCCTTTTCTCAATACTTTGTTGAAGCATCTCAAGTCAAGTCAAGTGGGTTTTATTGTAATTTCAACTACATACAGAGTACACAGTGAAACGAAACAACGTTCCTCCAGGACCATGGTGCAACACAGACAGTGCATACAAGACACAAGTGCAACACAAACAAACAAGTGCGGACAGACAACACAACACAGTACAGACAGAGAATAATAAATAATTGCCGGTAGTGTGCAAATTGTGCAATGTGTAATAAATAGAGTCCAGTGAGGTAGTAAAGTTATCAGTGCAATGCTTTGTGCAAAAATGCTTCCCTTTTTTATCTGGGGTAAATGGTTGGAGAGAGAGAGAGAGAGAGAGAGAGAGAGTGTACATGTACCAGAAGATATCAGTTCAGACGTTGAGTTGTGTTGAGAAGTCTGATGGCTTGGGGTAAGAAGCTGTTGCAGAGTCTGGTCATGCTGGACCGGATGCTGCGGTACCTTCTTCCTGATGGCAGGAGGGAGAACAGTCTGTATGGAGGGTGGGTGGGGTCATCCACATTGCTGGTTGCTTTGCGGATGCAGCGGGTGGAGTAAATGTCCAAGACGGAGGGGAGAGAGACTCCGATGATCCTCTCAGCTGTCCTCACAATGCGTTGGAGGGACTTGCGGTCAGAGGCTGCGCAGGTCCCAAACCAAGCAGTGATGCAGCTGCTTAGGATGCTCTCTATGGTTCCCGTATAGAAGAGGGTGAGGATGGGTTGAGGGAGACGGGCCTTTCTCAGCTTCCGGAGGAAGTAGAGACGCTGCTGGGCTTTCTTGGCTGTAGAGCTGGTGTTCAGGGACCAGGTGAGGTTCTCCGCTAGGTGGACACCAAGGAAGTTGGTGCTCTTAAGGATCTCCACAAAGGAGCCGTTGATGTTAAGCGGAGAGTGGTCCGGTCTTGATTTCCTGAAGTCAACAACCATTTCCTTGGTCTTCTCTACATTCCAGTGAAAGTTGTTGACTGTACACCAGTCTGTCAGCTGCTGTACCTCCTCCCTGTATGCTGACTCGTCGATTTTGCTGATGAGACCCAGCACAGTTGTATCACCGGCGAACTTTATGATGCTGTTAGAACTGTGTTTCGCAACACAGTCATGAGTCAGCAGGGTGAACTTTGGCAGCAATTACAGTGGAGAAAGGATGGTACACATTGTTTTTTGCTATATATTTAATGCATGAAGTTTCTTTCATACAAAATTACAAGCATGTGCTACTTTGCAGATAAAGTACCATGTGGTGCAGATCTCACTAACTCAAGTGGAGAATTCTTCAGCCCCCAGTATCCTAATCACTACCCTAACAGTGCAGACTGCACATGGAGACTTCTGGCACCGGAGAGACAGTTTGTTCATCTGACCTTCACGTTTGTTGAGTAAGTCACAGCTTTGCTTCTCTTGTACCCAGAGATGGACTGAACCATTTCAGATGAATTTGGTCATGCAACATTTTAGAACATGCAGGATTATACATCTAATTTTCTATCAGTAGTGAAATTTCTGTATCAGTTGTGCATGTGCTGTTAAATAGCTACAACCTGGAATAGATTTCTTTTTGCAAACTTCAATCAGTTCCCTCTCATTCTTCTTGGAACTAGTTTGGAGGAATGTTGTGACTACATCAGCGTGTATGATGGTCCCACTGATGCTCACCCCCGGCTGGGTGTTTTGCTTCAAGATCGGATATATCACTTCAACTCCACCAGGAATTATCTGACTGTAGTGTTCACAAGTGACCGCAGTGCAACCCGTCGAGGTTTTCAAGCTCAGTGGGAGTTCTCAGGTCAGTGATGAAAATGAAGCTACTTTGCTTCATTGCTACTTCTTTATAAGCGAGTTAACACAACCAACTGCTTCCTTTATAAGAAGTATATGAAATTTGCTAAAATTATAAAATGGATGCTGCTTCTGAAATCTGATTGGCTGGCTCGGGCTAAACAGTGTATAAAGTATTCACAGGGCTTCACTTTTTCCACATTTTGTTATGTCACAGCCTTATTCCAAAATGAATTAAAGTAATGTTTTCCCCTTAAAATTCTACACACAATACCCCATAATGACAAAATGAAAAATGTTAGATTTTTTTGCAAATGTATTAAAAATAAAAAACAAAAAAACACATGTACATAAGTACAAAGTCACAGCCTTTGCTCAATACTTTGTTGAAGCACCTTTGGCAGCAATTACAGCATCAAGTCTTTTTGTGTATGACGCTACAAGCTTGGCACACCTATTTTTGGGCAGTTTCTCCCATTCCTCTTTGCAGAACATCTCAAGCTCCATTGGATGGGGAGCGTCAGTGCACAGCCATTTTTCAGATCTCTCCAGAGATGTTCAATCAGGTTCACGTCTGGGCTCCTGCTGGGCCACTCAAGAACATTCACAGAGTTGTCCCGAAACTGCTCCTTTGTTATCTTGGCTGTGTGCTTAGGGTTGTTGTCCTGTTGGAAGATGAAGCTTCGCCCCAGTCTGAGGTCCAGAGCGCTCTGGAGCAGGTTTTCTTCAAAGATGTCTCTGTACATTGCTGCATTCGTCTTTCCCTCAACACTGATTAGTCTCCCAGTTCCTGCTGTCGAAAAACAACCCCATAGCATGATACTGCCACCACCATGCTTCACTGTAGGGATGGCATTGGCCAGGTGATAAATGGTGCCTGGTTTCCTCCAGACATGACACTTGGCATTCAGGAAAAAATCTTTGTTTCATCAGACCAGAAAATGTTGTTTCTCATGGTCTGAGAGTCTTAACTTCTCATACATTCCGTAACATTAATGCATTTGGCCATAAACGGGACTGCATGGAATGTTTTTTTTCATTGCTTCGAACTCGTCATTGGATGAATGCCACGATTTTGTCCCATCCCTGGACTCTGAGCATTTCTGGGGGGCAAATGAAGCTGTAGGCGGGTATGGATGAGGAGCTTTTGCAAGATAGCTGTCAATCAAAACAGGATTCAGGCTTTCCACTGATCCTCCTGTTGTTTTGAGATCTACACCATCACCGCCATCGCAGATTTTGCAAGTCGAAAGACAAACTGCAACCCATTTTTTGGTGTTTGCTTGGTGAAATTACTGACATTGCCATCGACCATTACCATTGTTTATTGTGTAAATAAAACACACTCGTAGTATGTCCTTGTTTCCGTTTAACATAATTTCAACATTTCCTTGTTCGAGTTTAATATCGTTTCGTTAGTTCGTTCAATAAATCATTCATACTGTTGGCCAGGTAGGAGTGAACTAGCCAGCTAGCAAGGTGCACATGATGGCAGACAATGCTAATATTCTCAACCTGATTTTGGCAAAGCCATCTGATAGTCTTCCTTACGAGGAGAAAGTTTGAATTGTACAGCAGGGCAGATCAACACCTAAGATTTGGTGCAAAAAGTAGGGACAGGTAGGGACAGGGACAGGGACAGGTCTTTCCAGCTCTCCTTTATGACAAAGTTAGCTGGCTGACTGGAAGTGCACAGGCCTTTTTCTTGAAAAGGAACAGGGCAGAATTTATGTATAAACAAATTGACAAATTTAATTATGTAAGCTGACAATGAGCTTCCCCTCTTTGAAAGACCAGCAGCCACCACTGGTCCTGGTGGTTCCAAACGTCTTTCATTTTCAGATGGTGGGGGCCACCGTGCTCATTGGGAACTTCAATACTGCAGAATTTTTCTGTACCCTTCTCCAGATTTGTGCCTCAATACAATCCTACCTTGGAGGTCTACAGACAATTGTAACATAAGAAAAAAGTGAAGCGCTGTGAATACTTTCTGGATGTACTTGTCCAGACTCAAACAGGGATGGGCACTGGTGCAAAGATTTTAATGAACACAAACTAAGAACACAGATAAACAGAACCTAACGTAACAGAATTAAGGCCTAATAAGGAATAGACTGGAGGGCAGGAGTAGAACCTAGAGTGGGATAAAGAACTAGGACTGGCAGAACTAGGTAGAACAACCAAACAAAGGTGTACAGATATTACACAAAGCCAGTCTAGTGGTATCAAAATGTTTAACCAGGCAATGATGGTGTATCACTGTATCCAGGTGTGGATGTTTTATATTAATAAACTATTGTACAGGGATTACATTGTATACAGACCTGATTCAACGCAATTTAAACACTCTGTCTTGTTCAGCAAGTGGCACCTGAATCAGAACGGTCAGCATGAAGCAAGGAGAGATTGGGAACTCAATCAGTTAAGAGAGGATAGTACACAATGTATTGGATTTGAAAAGACTACTGTATGTAGTCTTGTATTTGTTCTCTTCTCTGTGGGTGTTCCAGTCTTGCTAGGTATTGCATTGTCTTTTTTTTTCTAGGTATCAGCACTGGCCCTGTGTTTATGGCAGTGTTTGAGTATAAAAGTAGTTTGGACTAAAACCTGTTTGTACTAGATAGAGATACATACTCTAACTGAACACTAAGCACTTTTGTAAGTCGCTCTGGATAAGAGAGTCTGCTAAATGCCGTAAATGTAAATGTAAATTTGATGCATTAAGTCTCATTTAGGTGAGCTCAAGTGCATGTGCCACTTTACAGATGGAGCTTCATGTGGTGGAGATCTGACAAACCCAAGAGGAGAATTCTTCAGCCCCCAATATCCTTTTAACTACCCCAACGATGCAGATTGTACATGGAGACTTCAGGCGTCAGAGGGGCAGGTTGTTAATTTAACCTTCATGTTTATCGAGTAAGTCACAGCTTTCATTCACTTCTGCATACAGACAGATTTATCCATTTCATTCATTTATTCATTTAAACTCAGTTTTAATTAATTAATATTAATTAATATTAATTCTGCGTCACTTCAAATCAGCAGTTAAATTGATTTGTGATATGAAATTGTGTCAGTTGTGATATGAAACAAGATGTAATCTCATATGTGCTTTAATGCTGCTGTCCTGAACATGAATAGATTTATTTTCGCAAACTTTCTCAATTCCCTCTCTTTCCCCCTGCAACTAGTTTGGAGGACTGTTGCGACTCCATAAGCGTGTATGATGGTCCCACTGTTGCTTATCCACTGCTGGGTGTGCTGCCTCAAGATCAGAGAAATGACTTCAACTCCACCAGCAATTATCTGACCGTAGTGTTCACAAGTGACGGCAGTGCAACTCAACAAGGCTTTCGTGTACAGTGGGCGTTCTCAGGTCAGTGATGGAACTACTTTTCTTTAGTGCTGCTCATTTAAGAGGGGATTAACACAACAAACTGCATTCTTTGCTAAAATTATTCCCAAAACCGTGCCATTCTGAAATGGATGTTGGTTTTGAAATCTGATTGGCTGACACTCGATTCTGTTGTTCAATAAAAAGCCAAGGGTTGCTGGACTAGAACCTATACTAGGCAAGGATTAGAGGCGGTAGAGCTCTTTGAAACTCTTGCACCAAAGGGGCTGTGTTAAAGAAATATATTAACTACTAAATCTTATTCCTTTCAGCAACATCACAACTTCACTTATAACTGATTCCAGGACAGATAAGTCATTGATATCCTTTGTGCAAGTAGGCGAATGATGAGCTATGGAAGATGGAAGAAATTTAGAATTTGGGATGCGTCCTCAGTAGTGTTTTTTTGGGTCATGGGGTGTTACGGCCTTTCACACTATACAACCTCGCCAAAGGCGGGCAGCTACAGGGTGATCAGGGTATGGCAAGCTCGATGACATACACTTTCTTGAGAGACAGGGACCAGAGTACTATGTCAGGTCTAGAGGTGGTGATTGTGATCTCTGGAGAAATTACAAGCTGCTGGCTGATGTCCACCAGTAACTTCCAGTCACAGGCTAAGAAGAGCTGACTTCTCTCTGATGTTGTTGTACTAGCCCTTCCTACTTACAGACAAAATAGTTCTTGGAGATTATAGGACAGTAGCTATTACAGAAAAAAACTGTTCTTAAGTTCCTAAGAACTTGTTCCTAATAATCTTATTATAACTCCAGTATACTTACTAGTGATAAATAAGTGGGTCTTGTGGTGAAAAAGTGTGAGAACCCCATGTGCAGAGAAGCTTGCAGGCACAGACACTCTGTAGATTATTGTTTTTAAGGTCTGCAGGCTTTATTTTTAAGCTTGGTGGAATGTGTTGCACAGTGGTGTAGTGGTTAGCCCTGTTGCCCCACTACAAGATGATCTGGGTTCAATTCCTGATAAAGAGAAAGAGCACCAAGGTTAACATGACTAGGACCTGGACAGGGTGGGATAGACAGAAAGACCTAAAGCTGACAGGAATTTAATGTAGACTAGGCAAGATAAGATTTAAGGTGGCAGGACTAGAACTTAGACTAGGTAAGACATGATTGAAGACTACGTAAGACTAGGTAAGAACCTAGACTAGGTAAGATATGATTGAAGGTTGCAGGACTAGAACTTAGACTAGGTAAGACATGATTGAAGACTACGTAAGACTAGGTAAGAACCTAGACTAGGTAAGATATGATTGAAGGTTGCGGGACTAGAACCTAGACTAGGTAAGATATGATTGAAGATTGCGGGACTAGAACCTAGACTAGGTAAGATATGATTGAAGGTGGGGGGACGAGAACCTAGACTAGACAGGATAAAGCTAAGGCAGGCAGGGCTGGAACCCTGACTAGACAGTATATAGCTAAGGCAGGCAGGGCTAGAATTTAGACTAGACAGGATAGAGCTGAGGCAGGCAGGGCTATAATTTAGACTAGACAGGATAGAGCCAAGGCAGGCAGGGCTAGAATTTAGACTAGACAGGATAGAGCTAAGGCAGGCAGGGCTAGAATTTAGACTAGACAGGATAGAGCTAAGGCAGGCAGGGCTAGAATTTAGACTAGACAGAATAGAGCTAAAGCAGACAGGGCTATTGTTTAGACTAGAAAGGATAGAGCTAAGGCTGAGCTAGAAGCTAGACTAGGCAAGATAAAGAGCAATGGGAGTGAGGACTGGAAATGTAGGCTAGGCAATGATTAAAAGCACTAAGGCGGAGTAGGGTCTGTAGAAGATAAATCCAGAACCCACTGCTGGGTCGCCTGCCTCAAGATCATAGATATCACTTCAACTCCTCCAGGAATTATCTGACCGTAGTGTTCACAAGTGATGTCAGTGAAACTAATCAAGGCTTTCGGGCTCAGTGGGAGTTCTCAGGTTAGTCAGGCTACTTTGCATTGACCCAACACAATCAATTGCATTCTGTGCAAACCTTATTTCAGAACCAGTATGTTAATGTTTTGAGTATATCATTGGCTGGTTGAAGCTCTGATTTGCTTTACAATGCTATAATTATTCAGACAGAAACAGGGACGGACACTAGTGCAGAGCTAAAACAAGGAAAGGCTGGTTTGGCTAATTCCTATATTGCATGAAAATGAGGCACTTCAAAGCAGTCAAAGCAATAATAACAAACCTTACTTCATATCTGCCTCGTCAGGATTGGTTTATCTCTTTGAATGTAACCAATCAGGTAGCTGATGGAATATGTCATGTGACCCAGGTGCTTTGCTACAACTTTATTGTGGTTTGCAATGCACAACTGTATTGTCTGTTAGTTTCTTGATTTCTGCCAGATCTTTGCTGAGTAACTTGACCCCACAGTTCCCAAAATATCAACACCATTCCGACTTGTTTGGTATGATTGTATGATTTGAGCTTGTATACAGCTTTTTGATAGGATGCACGAATACCGAAAAACAACAGATTTCACCATTTCACATACATTAACTCAGGGCAGACTTCCGACCACAACTGCAGTGTTTGTTTGACCCACACTGGTCTGTTTGTTGTTTTGTTCCACCTTTTTTTCCCCCCATAGAGTCCAATTAATTTTCAAGTGCAACATTATTAAACCTTAAATTAAATAAATGTTAAACCTACAGACACCAAACTGCATCTACTCACTCAGGGCACATCCCCAAATACACTGACCTGCACTCTACTTGGCATTTAATTATCCCTCGTTTTTTCACATCCCTCATTTTTTCACCTTGGAAATTCACTTTTCTAGATTATTTTGATGGTTGTCTGCTGTTATTAGCAGTTTGTGCTGCATTATCAATATGATGTCTTATATTTATAAAGTATACATGGGAAAATTATTCAAAAACAAAAGCAGTATAACTTTATTCTGAAAAACAAACACCACTATATTAGAATGGGAGTTACTGGATGTTTTGTATTCAGCTTATTTCTTGTTCTGCAGAATCTCCTCTTGAACTTTCAACTGGCCCTCCTACCCCAACATCAGGTATTTAATGTTTTTAATGTTTTTATGTAATGCTTTTTCTGGAGGCCCTCATCTCAGCATATTGGTGTGCTGTGATGTTTTTATAGACATGCATACTGTTCATCTTTATAACTGTTAATGATAGTTTTTAACTTAAGTCAGTTGAATAATAATAGTAATAATGTTATGTGATGTTTGTTTTCTGGATAAACTGCAGTCTGGGAAACTACAACACATCAAAGACTGTGGGTTTTGATGTTCTGTGGTTTAGTGTGTTGTGATGTGGTTGGTATAGTGTAGTGGGTTACGTTGCTTTCTATGCTATTGACTCGGGTACAGTTCCCCACCTGGGCAACTACCTTACACTATACCAATAAAAGTCCACTTAACACTACTTTCACCTACCTGTGTAAATACAAGCTGTAAGTCATTCTGACTAATGGTTAATTGTTATTAAAAGTTATTGTTGTTAAGGTTTGTTTTCTCTGTATTAGCTCCTCCTTCCTGCAGGTGGAACTGTGGTTATGACCTCGGCAGCTGTTCCTGCTCCAGCTCCTGTCAGTACTATGGAGACTGTTGCCGTGACTATTATGGTGAGCTAGTGAGAGATGTTAAAGTTGAAATGTTTGGTTACGGGTGGATGTTTTGTGTTGATATCTGTTTTTTTCTTGTTGTTACAGATTTCTGTCATGGCACTGCTACAACACCTAAAGTCAATGCAGACGGTACATTTCCTGATTAACCTGTTTCAAACTGCTGTTCAGTAAAATATGTCAGTAATAATTACATATCAGTGGAACATTGTGTCAGCCATAATTCTGTGTCATTAATGTATGTCAGCAATAATTATATGTCAGCGATACATCAATAATAAAAGGTCAGTAATAATTACATGTCACTGGAACATTATGTTAGTAATAATTATGTCAGAGATACATGTCAATAATAAAATGTCAGTAATAATTACATGTCAGTGGAACATTATGTTAGTAATAATTATGTCAGCGATACATGTCAATAATAAAATGTCAGTAATAATTACATGTCAGTGGAACATTATGTTAGTAATAATTATGTCAGCGATACATGTCAATAATAAAATGTCAGTAATAATTACATGTCAGTGGAACATTATGTTAGTAATAATTATGTCAACGATACATGTCAATAATAAAAGGTCAGTAATAATTACATGTCACTGGAACATTATGTTAGTAATAATTATGTCAGAGATACATGTCAATAATAAAATGTCAGTAATAATTACATGTCAGTGGAACATTATGTTAGTAATAATTATGTCAGCGATACATGTCAATAATAAAATGTCAGTAATAATTACATGTCAGTGGAACATTATGTTAGTAATAATTATGTCAGCGATACATGTCAATAATAAAATGTCAGTAATAATTACATGTCAGTGGAACATTATGTTAGTAATAATTATGTCAACGATACATGTCAATAATAAAATGTCAGTAATAATTACATTTCAGTGGAACATTATGTTAGTAATAATTATGTCAGCGATACATGTCAATAATAAAATGTCAGTAATAATTACATGTCAGTGGAACATTATGTTAGTAATAATTATGTCAGCGATACATGTCAATAATAAAATGTCAGTAATAATTACATGTCAGTGGAACATTATGTTAGTAATAATTATGTCAGCGATACATGGCAGTAATAAAATGTTAGTAATAATTACATGTCAGTGGAACATTATGTTAGTAATAATTATGTCAGCGATACATGTCAATAATAAAATGTCAGTAATAATTACATTTCAGTGGAACATTATGTTAGTAATAATTATGTCAGCGATACATGTCAATAATAAAATGTCAGTAATAATTACATGTCAGTGGAACATTATGTTAGTAATAATTATGTCAGCGATACATGTCAATAATAAAATGTCAGTAATAATTACATGTCAGTGGAACATTATGTTAGTAATAATTATGTCAGTGATACATGGCAGTAATAAAATGTTAGTAATAATTACATGTCAGTGGAACATTATGTTAGTAATAATTATGTCAGTGATACATGTCAATAATAAAATGTCAGTAATAATTATGTCAGCGATACATGTCAATAATAAAATGTCAGTAATAATTACATGTCAGTGGAACATTATGTTAGTAATAATTATGTCAGCGATACAAGTCAGTAATAATTATGTCAGCGATACATGTCAATAATAAAATGTCAGTAATAATTACATGTCAGTGGAACATTATGTTAGTAATAATTATGTCAGTGATACATGGCAGTAATAAAATGTTAGTAATAATTACATGTCAGTGGAACATTATGTTAGTAATAATTATGTCAGCGATACATGTCAATAATAAAATGTCAGTAATAATTACATGTCAGTGGAACATTATGTTAGTAATAATTATGTCAGTGATACATGGCAGTAATAAAATGTTAGTAATAATTACATGTCAGTGGAACATTATGTTTGTAATAATTATGTCAGTGATACATGTCAATAATAAAATGTCAGTAATAATTACGTCAGTGAAATATTATGTTAGTAATAGTTATGCTAGTGATACACGTCAGTTATAAAATGTCAGTAATAATTACATCAGTGAAACATTATGTTAGTAATAATTATGTCAGTGATACATGTCAGTAATAAAATGTCAGTAATAATTACATGTCAGTGGAACATTATGTTAGTAATAATTATGTCAACGATACATGTCAATAATAAAATGTCAGTAATAATTACATTTCAGTGGAACATTATGTTAGTAATAATTATGTCAGCGATACATGTCAATAATAAAATGTTAGTAATAATTACATGTCAGTGGAACATTATGTTAGTAATAATTATGTCAGCGATACATGTCAATAATAAAATGTCAGTAATAATTACATGTCAGTGGAACATTATGTTAGTAATAATTATGTCAGCGATACATGGCAGTAATAAAATGTTAGTAATAATTACATGTCAATGGAACATTATGTTAGTAATAATTATGTCAGTGATACATGTCAATAATAAAATGTCAGTAATAATTATGTCAGCGATACATGTCAATAATAAAATGTCAGTAATAATTACATGTCAGTGGAACATTATGTTAGTAATAATTATGTCAGTGATACATGGCAGTAATAAAATGTTAGTAATAATTACATGTCAGTGGAACATTATGTTAGTAATAATTATGTCAGTGATACATGTCAATAATAAAATGTCAGTAATAATTATGTCAGCGATACATGTCAATAATAAAATGTCAGTAATAATTACATGTCAGTGGAACATTATGTTAGTAATAATTATGTCAGCGATACAAGTCAGTAATAATTATGTCAGCGATACATGTCAATAATAAAATGTCAGTAATAATTACATGTCAGTGGAACATTATGTTAGTAATAATTATGTCAGTGATACATGTCAATAATAAAATGTCAGTAATAATTACATGTCAGTGGAACATTATGTTAGTAATAATTATGTCAGTGATACATGGCAGTAATAAAATGTTAGTAATAATTACATGTCAGTGGAACATTATGTTAGTAATAATTATGTCAGCGATACATGTCAATAATAAAATGTCAGTAATAATTACATGTCAGTGGAACATTATGTTAGTAATAATTATGTCAGTGATACATGGCAGTAATAAAATGTTAGTAATAATTACATGTCAGTGGAACATTATGTTTGTAATAATTATGTCAGTGATACATGTCAATAATAAAATGTCAGTAATAATTACGTCAGTGAAATATTATGTTAGTAATAGTTATGCTAGTGATACACGTCAGTTATAAAATGTCAGTAATAATTACATCAGTGAAACATTATGTTAGTAATAATTATGTCAGTGATACATGTCAGTAATAAAATGTCAGTAATAATTACATGTCAGTGGAACATTATGTTAGTAATAATTATGTCAACGATACATGTCAATAATAAAATGTCAGTAATAATTACATTTCAGTGGAACATTATGTTAGTAATAATTATGTCAGCGATACATGTCAATAATAAAATGTTAGTAATAATTACATGTCAGTGGAACATTATGTTAGTAATAATTATGTCAGCGATACATGTCAATAATAAAATGTCAGTAATAATTACATGTCAGTGGAACATTATGTTAGTAATAATTATTTCAGCGATACATGGCAGTAATAAAATGTTAGTAATAATTACATGTCAGTGGAACATTATGTTAGTAATAATTATGTCAGCGATACATGGCAATAATAAAATGTCAGTAATAATTACATGTCAGTGGAACATTATGTTAGTAATAATTATGTCAGCGATACATGGCAGTAATAAAATGTTAGTAATATTTACATGTCAGTGGAACATTATGTTAGTAATAATTATGTCAGCGATACATGTCAATAATAAAATGTCAGTAATAATTACATTTCAGTGGAACATTATGTTAGTAATAATTATGTCAGCGATACATGTCAATAATAAAATGTCAGTAATAATTACATGTCAGTGGAACATTATGTTAGTAATAATTATGTCAGCGATACATGTCAATAATAAAATGTCAGTAATAATTACGTCAGTGGAACATTATGTTAGTAATAATTATGTCAACGATACATGTCAATAATAAAATGTCAGTAATAATTACATTTCAGTGGAACATTATGTTAGTAATAATTATGTCAGCGATACATGTCAATAATAAAATGTCAGTAATAATTACATGTCAGTGGAACATTATGTTAGTAATAATTATGTCAGTGATACATGTCAATAATAAAATGTCAGTAATAATTACATGTCAGTGGAACATTATGTTAGTAATAATTATGTCAGCGATACATGGCAGTAATAAAATGTTAGTAATAATTACATGTCAGTGGAACATTATGTTAGTAATAATTATGTCAGCGATACATGTCAATAATAAAATGTCAGTAATAATTACATTTCAGTGGAACATTATGTTAGTAATAATTATGTCAGCGATACATGTCAATAATAAAATGTCAGTAATAATTACATGTCAGTGGAACATTATGTTAGTAATAATTATGTCAGCGATACATGTCAATAATAAAATGTCAGTAATAATTACATGTCAGTGGAACATTATTTTAGTAATAATTATGTCAGTGATACATGGCAGTAATAAAATGTTAGTAATAATTACATGTCAGTGGAACATTATGTTAGTAATAATTATGTCAGTGATACATGTCAATAATAAAATGTCAGTAATAATTATGTCAGCGATACATGACAATAATAAAATGTCAGTAATAATTACATGTCAGTGGAACATTATGTTAGTAATAATTATGTCAGCGATACATGTCAGTAATAATTATGTCAGCGATACATGTCAATAATAAAATGTCAGTAATAATCACATGTCAGTGGAACATTATGTTAGTAATAATTATGTCAGTGATACATGTCAATAATAAAATGTCAGTAATAATTACATGTCAGTGGAACATTATGTTAGTAATAATTATGTCAGTGATACATGGCAGTAATAAAATGTTAGTAATAATTACATGTCAGTGGAACATTATGTTAGTAATAATTATGTCAGCGATACATGTCAATAATAAAATGTCAGTAATAATTACATGTCAGTGGAACATTATGTTAGTAATAATTATGTCAGTGATACATGGCAGTAATAAAATGTTAGTAATAATTACATGTCAGTGGAACATTATGTTTGTAATAATTATGTCAGTGATACATGTCAATAATAAAATGTCAGTAATAATTACGTCAGTGAAATATTATGTTAGTAATAGTTATGCTAGTGATACACGTCAGTTATAAAATGTCAGTAATAATTACGTCAGTGAAACATTATGTTAGTAATAATTATGTCAGTGATACATGTCAGTAATAAAATGTCAGTAATAATTACATGTCAGTGGAACATTATGTTAGTAATAATTATGTCAGTGATACATGTCAGTAATAATTGTCAGCAATAATTGTCAGTAATATGTATCAGTAAAAATTATTTCAGCCGAACAATGTTAGTGAAAATTATATGTTAGTAATATGTCAGCAATGTTTATATGTCAGTAATAATTATGTCAGCAATATTTATGTCAGTAAGATTTGTCAGTAATACTTATACGTCAGTAAAAATTACATGTCAGTAGAACATTTTGTCAGCAATAATTATATGTCAGTAATATATGACAGTAATACTTATAGGTCATTAATATATATCAGTAATAATTATAGGTCGGTAATATATATCAGTAATAATTATATCTCACTAATATTTATGTCAGTAAGATTTGTCAGTAATAATTATATGTCAGTAATATTTATGTCAGTAAGATTTGTCAGTAATAATTATATGTCAGTAATATATGATGTCAAATGGTTTTCAGACATTCTAGTCTAAGCTTCTCGTATGGTCATTAGATTTAGGAAACACACTGTAAAATATGAAAACATTTGTAATCCATATGGGAAATATGTGTTGTCTTTTCTCA
This sequence comes from Megaleporinus macrocephalus, assembly GCA_021613375.1. Classification (NCBI taxonomy): domain Eukaryota; kingdom Metazoa; phylum Chordata; class Actinopteri; order Characiformes; family Anostomidae; genus Megaleporinus; species Megaleporinus macrocephalus. The sequence continues at coordinate 12,636,317 of CM038712.1, read as the reverse complement.
CTAATAATGTTTCCTCTTATTCAGAACTATGCTTCTGAATGTGTTATTCTAAATAACTCAGATAAACTAGTTTATAAACTGAGTTATTAGTTTCTGTCTATTAAAAAAAAGTGAATGTAAATTTGGTAACTTTTTTATTAATGTCTGGCTGGTACACAGTGTGTTTTGCTTTGCATTTAATGCATTGATACTTATTTATGCTGATTGAAATGCATGTACCACTGAACAGATGGAGCTCCTTATGGAGGGAATCTGACTGACCCAAGAGGAGAATTCTTCAGCCCCCAGTATCCTAATAACTACCCCAACAGTGCTGATTGTACATGGAGACTTCAGGCGTCAGAGGGGCAGGTTGTGTATTTGACCTTCACGTTAATCGAGTAAGTCACAGCTTTCTTTTACTGTAACGTACAGACAGATTTAGACATTTCAGTGGAATTCATTCATTCAGACTGGTAGAATATGCAGTATGTGGTTATGCTGCCCTGAACCTGAATAGGTTTCTAAATCCCGCTCTTTCTCTTTCTCTCTGGAATTAGTTTGGAGGAATGCTGTGACTCCATCAGGGTGTTTGATGGTCCTGATGATGATCACCCACTGCTGGGTCGTTTGCCTCAAGATCAGAAAAATGACTTCAACTCCAGCAGGAATCATCTGACTGTAGTGTTCACAAGTGACAGCTGTGTTAATCTCCGAGGCTTCCGGGCTCAGTGGGAGTTCTCAGGTTAGTGAGGAAGAGTGATTTAACACAATCAGCTGCAGCCTTTGCAGGTTAAAGAGCAAGGCCTCTCCAGTAAAGTTGCCATTTTGGATGTACTTGTTTTGAACAGTGACAATATATATACACATAACCTTCAACATCCAATCTGGTTTATTTAGTCGAGTCTATTAGCTCTTCCTGAACTCACAGATTCTCTGCCTTGTTCCACAGAATCTACTCCTAAACCCTCAACTGTTTCTCCTGAACCTTCAACCTTTGCTCTTCCTCCCACTGAAGGTACTTTCTGTATTTTTGAGTCCTGTTATAATTTAGTTTTTATTAATATTTTTCATCTTTATAACTGTTAATGTTATTTTTTAACCACTTCAGTTGTAATAATGCTATGTGAGATTTTCTTTCTGAATAAACAGCAGTCTGGGAAACTACAACACATGAATGTTACACTGTGGGTTTTGATGCTCTCTGGTTTTGTCTGGTTTAGTGTGTTGTGATGTGGGTGGTGTAGTGTAGTGGGTTACACTGCTGCCCTCTATGCTGTAGACTGGGGTTCAATTCCCCACCTGGGTGACCACCTTACACTATACCAATAAGAGTTCTACTAACACTACCTTCACCTGCCTTTGTAAATACAAGGTGTTAAGCTGCTTTGATTAAGATTGTCTGCCAAATGCTGCATAAACATACTGATGTTTAATGACTAATGAAATCCAATTCTTGTTAAAATCATTTGTCATTATACTTGTGCAAGTTAAGGTTTGTTCTCTCTGTATTAGCTCCTCCTTCCTGCAGGTGGAACTGTGGATATAACCTCGGCAGCTGTTCCTGCTCCAGCTCCTGTCTGTACTCTGGAGACTGTTGTCCTGATTATTACTGTGAGTCAGTGAGAGATGTTAAAGTTGAAGTGTTTGGTTACGGGTGGATGTTTTTGTGTTGATATCTGTTTTTTTCTTGTTGTTACAGATTTCTGTCATGGCACTGCTACAACACCTAAAGTCAGTGGTATGTTTATTAATTAACCTTCAAACTGCTGGTTATTAATATATGTCAGTAATAATTATATATGAGTGATAATTACGCAGATCAACATTATCTGACATTAAAACCACCTCCTTGTATTTACATTTTATCAGTTCCATTTACAAAACAGGTGGACCCTGTAGTCCATCTATTTCTCTGTTTACTCTGTTAGCCCCCTTTCACCCTGTTCCTCAATGATCAGGACCCCCAAAGGACCACCACAGAGTATATATTACTTGGGTGGTGGGTCATTCTCAGCAATGCAGTGACACTGACGTGGTGCTGGTGTGCTAGTGTTCGTTGTGCTGGTACGAGTGGATCAGATACGGCAGTGCTGCATTTTTTTAAACACTGTGTCCACTCGCTGTCTCCACTCTGTTGGATACTCCTACCTTGCTGGTCCACCTTGTAGATGTGATGTCAGAGACGATGGCTCATCTGTCGCTGCACAGTTTGTGTTGATCTTCCTGTATTCCTTCATCAGTGGTCACAGGACGCCGCCCACAGGGCACTGTTGGCTGGATGTTGCTGGTTGGTGGACTGTTCTCAGTCAAGTAGAGACACTGAGGTGTTTAAACACTCCAGCAGCACTACTGTGTCTGAGCCACTCACACCAGCACATCATATATTAACAAACCACCACCATGTCAGTATCACTGTATTGCTGAGAATGATCCACCTCCCTAATAGTACCTGCTCTGTGGTGGTCCTGTGGGGGTCCCAATCTTGTAAGAACAGGGTGAAAGGGGACACACAATGAATGCAGTGAATCAGATGGACTACAGTCTGTAATTGTTGAACAAAAAGTGCTCCTAAATGATGAGTGGAGCTGATCAAATGGAAAATGTGTGAAGATGTAAGGAGGAGGTTTGATACGGCTACATGTAAGTAATATATGTCAGTACTAAATATGAGTAATATATATCAGTAATAACTATGTCTATTATATATATAAGTAATATTTATATATCAGTGCTATATGTAAGTGATATTAATATGTTTGTAATATATGTCAGTAATAACTATGTCTATTATATATATATAAGTAATATTTATATATCAGTGCTATATGTAAGTGATATTAATATGTCTGTAATATATGTCAGTAATAACTATGTCTATTATATATATAAGTAATATGTATGTATCAGTGCTATATGTAAGTGATTTTAATATGTCTGTAATATATGACAGTAATAACTATGTCTATTATATATATAAGTAATATTTATATATCAGTGCTATATGTAAGTGATTTTAATATGTCTGTAATATATGACAGTAATATATATATATATATATATATATATATATATATATATATATATATATATATATATATATATATATATATATATATATAAATATGGCAGTAATATATATACATATATGGCATTATGGTCATTACATCCAGGAACTATAGTGTAAAATAATGAAAAACTTTGCTGGACACTAAAATTGTGTGTTTTATTAAACAACCAACAAAATTTGGTAAAACAATATTAAAAATCGATATAAACATTTATAAGTGTTTAGTATATGTGCTGATAGATGCTTGTTTTACCACAAAGTTCCACCCCAGTTCTGTAAGTTACTCAGTTAATTACAAGTATTTTTTGGCTTGGTACTTTTTTAGTTGTTTTATTTAAAGGTACTTGTAGTTTTGCTTGTGTTGTTATTTTGTCCATGTATCAATACTTTTGTTGATTTATTGATTTATGCTACTTTACCCACCTCTGGTTATGACAGCTGACTTTGTAGCTCAGTATATGGGTTGGATAGCATGTGTAGTGCATACAAGTATTTATTTGCTGAACACTGTAGCACTCAAAGCCCTGCTTCACAGCTTCAGCATACTTCTGAGTGAGTGTGTCTAACTAATCCATAATTGGTTAATTGGTGTTCAGGGTGGGTCTTAGTAAATGATGGCCCAGGGCACTCGTGGGTTTTAAGTTGATTTCATGAACGTCTGGCTGGTACACAATGTATTTTGCTTGGCATTGAAATGCATGTACCACTGAACAGATGGAGCTCCATGTGGTGGGAATCTGACTGAATCAAGAGGAGAATTCTTTAGCCCTCAGTATCCTAATAACTACCCTAACAGTGCTGATTGTAAATGGAGACTTCAGGCGTCAGAGGGGCAGGTTGTGTATTTGACCTTCACGTTAATCGAGTAAGTCACAGCTTTCTTTTACTGTAACGTACAGACAGATTTAGACATTTCAGTGGAATTCATTCATTCAGACCTGTAGAATATGCAGTACTGTACACTTTACTCTACAGCACTGTAACTTAGTAGCTAAATTGCTTTGTGTTCTCAGATATGAAATAAAACCAGGTTTTAGCTCGTATGGGTATGTCGTTACGCTGCTCTGAGCTGCTCTTTTCACAGACTTTCCTAATCCCTTTCTTTCTCCCTGGAACTAGTTTGGAGGAATGCTGTGACTCCATCAGGGTGTATGATGGTCCTGATCATGATCACCCACTGCTGGGTCGTCTGCCTCAAGATCAGAAAAGTGACTTCAGCTCCAGCAGGAATCATCTGACTGTAGTGTTCAGGAGTGACAGCTGTGTTAATCTCCGAGGCTTCCGGGCTCAGTGGGAGTTCTCAGGTTAGTGAGGAAGAGTGATTTAACACAATCAGCTGCAGCCTTTGCAGGAATTAAACACATACTGCAGAATTCTAAAATCAATGCTGGGTCTAAAATCTGATTGGCTTTCCTGCCCTTATAGCTGTTGTACAGGACTGTAATTAACCAGAAAGAAAACAGGGATGGACACTAGCTCAGATATTTTATTGAACAAAAATTCATCACAGAGCACATATTCTAGTAAATGGGGATTGTTAGGTTTGGGAAAACTGAGCAAAGCAACACTATGACTGCAAGACAAACAATAAAGTACAAAATGCACATAAATCAGAACAGTTGGGGAAAAGTAAGAGAGAGCAGTCAGCATAAAGGAAGGAGAGGGTTTATAGAATGAAATGAGTATATATATATATACTCATTATATATATATATATATATATAATCTGTGAATTCTTGCCAAAACTTTTCTTCTTTCATCCCATCAAATTTGTTTCTTAATCTAATTTGTATCCATGATTGTTAAATGTGCTGCATATTGTAACTTGCTACAGTAAATGAGTAGATGTGTTAGCTATAGGTTCTGTGTACATGAAAATATATTACTATATAGTTTTATATATATGTATCTACCACAATGTGTCCGGCTTCTGCTTAGTTTATTCTATATGTTTCATTTAAATGCCTCTATTTAAACTACTCTTATTACTGTGTTCAGCTTCTCCTGAACTCACAGACTCTCTGCCTCGTTCCACAGAATCCTCAACTGTTACTCCCGAACCTACAACCCATTCTCTAACTCCTACTACAGGTATTTATTGGGTTTTAATGCTCTTTCTGTAGACCGTCCTCTTGTTCTATTTTAGTTTTTTCATTAGATGTGTATTGTCCTTCTTTATAAGTGTCAATGTTAATATTTAACAAAGTTAGTTTAATGCTAATGTGATTGGAGGTTTTCTTTTTGAATGAACTGCAGTCTGGGAAACCATAACAGCTGAACTGATTGATTTGATGTACTTTTGTTTTTCTGACCAATAGAATCCAGTTGTGGGAAAAAGTTATATTATTGTTTATTATAAGTTTGTTCTCTCTGTTTTAGCTCCTCCTTCGTGCAGGAATAAATGTGGTTATGACCTCGGCAGCTGTTCCTGCACCAGCTCCTGTCAGTACTCTGGAAACTGTTGTCATGACTACTACGGTAAGGAATGTGGTGTTAAGCAGTGTAACTTTGTAGACTGATTTTTAGAGCTGACTGACAGTAACGTGTCTGTATGTTACTATTGTTTCTCTCACAGATTACTGTTACACAAACACTCCTACTCCTGACGCTCCAACAGGTAGTCTATATGTTCAGTGCTCAGAGAGATGATACGGTGTTTTCTGGAATATGTGTATCTTTATCTAAATAAGAAAAACAACATGCTATGCAGTCTGAACACATTAGAACTTTAATGTACATGTGATTTAGGATACTTAGTGAGCTACTCTTATTTCTCTGTTCAGCTGATCCTGAATGTATAGCTGCTCTTCTTTTTCCACAGATCGTCCTCCTAAACCCTCAGATGATCCTCCTGATTCCTCAGACGATAGTCCCAATTCCAAATCTAAACCTTCTTTCCCAAAGTTCCCCAACATCCCACTGTTGACCTCCCTAGTGTCTTTGTTGTCCTCCCTAGTGTCTTGGTTGTTCTCCCCATTTTCTCTGTTGTTCTCATCCACTAAAAATGATCCCTCTACTCCCAAATCAGGTATGTATTATATGTATTTTTTTAATACACATTTTTTGGAATATGTACAGTGCCATTTTTTATTTAAATCTTGCATATTTGGGCTCTATTGTGGTTTCTTTTCTTCATTAGACTTGTGCATCGCTCTTGTTTATATCTCTTAATGTAAGTAAGAAAAAACTTGAATGATAATGTGATATAAGGTTTTCTTTCTGAATAAACGGCAGTCTGGGAAACCACAACAGGGAAATGTTGATTGTATGCTGTATGCAGAAGTGACTTCTACAAGCTTCAGATAAGGCACAGAGTGTTTTTTTTAGAGGTCTCAGATTTTAAGTAATTCAAACTAATATCAAGACACAGAGCTCAGCACTAGAACCGATTGGCAGGACTAGAACCTAGTCTAGAGAAGATGAAGAGCTAAAGGTGTCAGAACTAGAACCTGGGCTAGGGAGGATAAGAAGCTAAGGCTGGCAGGACTAGTTCTAGACTAGGCAATGTTTAGAAGTGGTTACACAGAGCATATCTGTTACAGAATTATAGTGTCTAAGTTCATAATCTTATCCTGCATCTAGATAAGTAACCAGTATACTTCCTAGTAATAATTAGGTGGGGCTTGAGGTAAACAAGTTGGGAAACTCCTAAAATAGAGGAGCACTGATACTGTGTAGATTTTATACGTGTAGATTGTGAAGATTTTAAGGTCTACAGGCTTTATTTTAAAGAGCTATTGTATGGAATCATGTTGCATATAGACCGGAATTGAAAAATTCCTAACATTTTGTCACTGTTAGCAAAGTGTTTCCTAAATCAGAACATTAAGAGAAAAGTCAGAGAGAAGAGTCACAATAATTAGGAGAGATAATAAGGAGAGAGTTGAAACTCAATCAGTGGAGAGAGAACAGAATGAAAATGGTATAAAATATTATAGAGAGTGAGGAAGACTTATCTACAGGTTCTTGCCAAAACATGTCTTCTTACTTCCCTTTGAATGTGTTTGTTTTTTGAAGATATGCTAGTCTGTGTCTATGATTATTATTAATTCAGTCAAACGTGCTGAAAGATTTTGTTGCTCTTTTAGAATTTTTTGTAATTTGTTAATATGTTTACTAAAAGCTTCACATTCTACTCTGTTTACTATGTTGGGGGATCCAAATAAAAGCTATAAGCAATGTAGTTTAAATACATTTAGAATGTAAAAACACAAAAGAGATGAATATATAGTTTCATCAGAATCATCTGATGCATCTACCATGTGTCCCATTTTTGCTGAGTTTACCCCGTATGTTGTGTAACTCATAGACTGGTCTGTCTGAACTACTCTGATTTCTGTGGTCAGCTGCTCCTAAATTCACAGATTCTCCTCTTTACTCCACAGAACCTCCTTATGAGGCCATTACAACTTTGACTGAAGCCTCGTCTTGTCCTCCTTCTCCTACATCGGGTATTTAATATGTGTTTGATGTTACAGACTTACATACTCTGGAGTACGTGAAGTACCTTTTCTGTAGATCTTCATGTACTTGCATTTTGTGTCACTTCGTAACTGATCAGTTTTGTATTGAACATAATCAGTTAAATGAAAATGTAAAACAAGGTTTTCTTTTATAGCAGATGAATGTTTGGTTGTGGGTTTTATTTGCTATACTGTCGGTAAATTAATAATGGAATCAAACTTTTGGAAAACTGGGAACGCTTCTTTCATCTATAAATGTGTTACAGCATATTCTGAAGCTTCTTAGAGGTTTTCCAGGCACAGTTACAGTAACTTGACTATAACCATTCTGCTGCAGTGCCACCCTGAGGCAGCCCAGCGCTGCTTCTCTAGTTAGTAAAGAATGACCTTGTATTTGGGGGATTTTATTCTAAATAAATTGGGTGATTTGATGGGTATTGCCCAGAGTACAATCTTCAGGGGTAGCATTACATTAAACTTTAACATCATTAAAAAGTAATATAGTGATCACTTGGCCTTCTGGAAGTTCTAGATATGTCACGGCCTGAATACTGCCATATACTAAACTAAAAAGTGTGACTTTTGCAAGCTTCAAATAAGCCACGGAATGTCTTTTAGAAGTCTCAGATTTCAACGAATGAGCTCAGGACTGGAACCTAGACTAGGTATATGAAGAACTAACATTGGCAGGATTAGATCCTAGTCTACGCAGGTTAAAGAACTAAAGGTGGCAGGAATAGAACCTGGCCTAGGCAGAACAAAGAGTTTTCTTTTCAAGCAGTGGAAATGACTAAGACAGAAGCTCGCAGTTTCCTGAGTGAAGTAACTAAACAATGACCTTTCCTTTAATTTGTACTTGAGTGTGTTTTTTTTCCCCTAACAAACAAAATAACTTAATAATGAGTTTATTTTTAGGACCCCCCTCCAAGCGAGGTCCAATTAGGGCAGTAGATTATGGCTGTAGTTTGCACCTATATTTTGGTTTTCAAATAAAGCTATAAGTAATTCACTCTAAATAGATTGAAATATTTAAATTCACATGATACCAAAACATGTACAAACCTTAATATACAGCTTCATTAGAATCATCTACCACGTTATGTCCCATGTTTGCTTACTTGATCTTGTGTTCAGATGCTCCGCATTTCACAGATTCCCCCACTTACTCCAGAGAAACTCCTCCTTTTGAAGCCCCATCTAGTTCTCCTGATCCTTCAATTGATCATCCTTCTCACACATCAGGTATTTATGTTTTTAATGTTACACACTTTTTCTATACATATTTATAATTTATTTATTTAATTACACGTGGGTATTACTTACTTTATATCTGTTGAAGTTGAACAAAATTAATTGAATGATAATGTAATATGAGTTCTTTTCATAACAGGTGAATATTTGATTGTTGGTTTATGAATAATGTACTATTTTATTTTACTGTGCATTTAATGTGTGATGTCTTATTTATGAAAACTAAAATGCATGTACCACTTTACAGATAGAGCTCCATGTGGTGGAGATCTGACTAACTCAAGTGGAGAATTCTTCAGTCCCCAGTATCCTAATAACTACCCTAACAATGCAGACTGCACATGGAGACTTCTGGCATCAGAGAGACAAGTCGTTAGTTTGAGCTTCACGTTTGTTCAGTAAGTCACAGTTTAGCTTCATTTTATGTTTCAGATGAATTAGACAGTTTGTTCAGTGAGTCTAAATCAGCAGTTCAACTGCTTTGTGTTGTTAACTGTATCAGAGGTGATCTGAAACTAGATGTAAGCTTCTTTTTCTATTCTCTCTCTTTCTCTTGGAACTAGTTTGGAGGAATGTTGTGACTCAATCAGGGTGTATGACGGTCCCACTGATGCTCACCTGCTGGGTCGTCTGCCTCGAGATCAGAGACATCACTTCAGCTCCAGCAGGAACTATGTGACTGTAGTGTTCAGAAGTGACAGCAGTGTAACTGGTCAAGGTTTTCGGGCTCAGTGGGTTTTCTCAGGTTAGTGAAGCTGCTCTGCTTATTAAAGACTGATTCAACACAAACTACTGAAGCCTTTGCAAGAGTTTCACTCAATACACCAAAACCGTATACTGGATGCTGGTACTGAAGTCTGATTGGTCAGCACACACTCAAAGCTGCTGTACAAGACTGTACTTATCCAGACAGAAACAGCGCTGAACACTATTGCAGAGGTTTTAATGAACACAAACAAATAGCGGGACAAAGAGCTTAGAATGACCGGACTACAACCTGGACTAACCCTAACCCTAACCCTAACCCTAACCCTAACCCTAACCCTAGATCTTAGACTGGACTCTAGAATCCAGATTGTAGGTAGGACTGGATTCTAGAGTAGGCAGGATAAAAAGAAACAGCTAAGGTTGCCAAGACTAGAACCTAAACTAGGTAGGGTGAGGAGCAAAGGCTACCAAGACTAGAACCTAAACTAGGTAGGATGAGGAGCAAAGGCTACCAAGACTAGAACCTAAACTAGGTAGGATGAGGAGCAAAGGCTACCAAGACTAGAACCTAAACTAGGTAGGATGAGGAGCAAAGGCTACCAAGACTAGAACCTAAACTAGGTAGGATGAGGAGCAAAGGCTACCATGACTAGAACCTAGGCTAGGCAGAATAGTGAGTAAATAATATAGGGAGGAGAGAATACAAACCTACGGGTTCTCGCCAAAACATGTTGTCAGGCTTTGAACAGGTTCGGACATAAACGCAAGCTTTAAATAAACAATACTTTTAAGGAACCAAAACAAACATAAACGAAGGGTAAACAAACAGGATACATACACAGAGCTAACATGAAACAACCTCAACATTGCCTAGACATACCAAGACAATGACCAATGAAGATGAACTGCAAACACAGGGTATAAGAAAAGACAGGGAATACGAAACACCTGGACACGGGAGGGGTTACACATACGGCCCAGGTGGGAGGCGGAGACACTAGGAGCACATGATAACAACAGAAGCACATGGACAGGATGTAAACAAACAGGCGAGGGACCAAGGGAACAGGGTGTAGCATGACACGTCTTCCTTTTATCCAAATAAAAACTACATGCAATGCAGATCCAGTACCTTTACATGTAACATTTAAATCAAAACACAAAATATATAAATACATAGTTTCTTCAGCATCAGCTGCTACATCTACCAAACTGTGTTCCACTTTTGTTCATTTCACCCTGTATAGCTCCTTTAGACTGGTCTATATGAACTAATCTTATTTCTGTGTTCAGCTGCTCCTGAATTCACAGATTCTCTTCCTTGCTCCACAGATCCACCCTTTGAAACCTCATCTAGTTCTTCTGAACCTTCAACTGATTCTCCTTCTCACACATCAGGTATTTATTATGTTTTTAATGTTACAGACGTTTTCTGAAATATGTAAAATGCTTTTTCTGTTGATCTGTATGTGTTTGCATATTTGCGACTTGTGATGTTTTTTTCCTGATTAGATTATTTATCATGTTTTATTTTCCTATATATATATATATATATATATATATATATATATATATATATATATATATATATATATATATATATATATATATATATATATATATATATAATTAATCACACTTTAAGTGCTTCTGACCAATGTTGCTAAAACCAAAAACATCAGAACTAGAGCACTAGAACTTCTTCTGGAAGTTCTAGATATGTCACTAAATTAATTGAGCCTGTAAAGTAGGACTAGATCCTTAGCTAGGCAGGATAGAGGTGAAGGTTAAAACTTATTTAGGGGGGATAAAGAGCTAAACCTGCCAGGGCTACATCAAAGCCTAAATTGGATAATTAGCAATGGGTGGCAGAACTACAACCTATGATATACTGGATAAAGAGCAAGAAGTGGTAGGACTAAAACCTATGCCATACTAGATAAAGAGCAAAGGTTGGTAGAATATGAATTTAGTCCATGCACTGCATTTTTCTGTATTTTCCATACAGTTCCATCTTGATTCTGATTTGGGGTTGTAGTTTAGGATTTTCCAGTTTGAGATGAGATATAATTCCGGGGTTAATGTAATATTTAATTCTGTACGATTATCAAAGGTCATCTTTACACCAGGACAGATCTTAATTTAGGACTATAAATAGGACGTTTCACTAATATGTGTCCATAATAAAAACTTTATGTAGACAGTCATGTGCAAAAGTTTGAACAGACCTGGTTTAAATAATATGTTTTGTTTATTTTCTATGTGAAAACATCTTAGACTATGTAGGTTAAAGAGAAACAGCTAAGGTTGGCAAGACTAGAACCTAGGCTAGGCAGAATAGCCAATAAATAACACAAAGAGGAAGTAGTACAAAGCTGCTGGTTCTCACCAAAACATGTCTTCCTTTCTTCTAGTCTGTGATCGTTATTGTCATTAATTCAGTTAAATGGGCTGAAAGATTGTGTTGCTCTTGTCGAATTTCTCATGTTTTCTAGAATAAATGAGTAAATATGTTTACTGTAAGTTTCAGGTTCTGTTTTGCCTAAAAATATTGAGCTATCCAAAGAAAACTATAAATACATTATTATTAGAATTTATGTGAAAACATAAAAAACAAGAATATATAGTTTCTTCAGGATCAGCTGCTACATCTACCAAACTGTGTTCCACTTTTGTTCAGTTCATCCTGTATAACTCTTTTAGACTGGTATATGTGAACTACTCTTATTTCTGTGTTCAGCTGCTCCTGAATTCACAGATTCTCCTCTTTACTCCACAGAACTACCCTTTGAACCCTCATCTAGATCTCCTGAACATTCAACTGAATATCCTTTTCATACAACAGGTATTTATTATATTTTTAAAGTTACAGATTTCATGCTTTTTGTTGATCTTCATCAACTTGCATATTAATGTCCTGTGATGGTTTCTTCTCTTCATTAGACATGAGCATTTTCTCTCTTCATAACTCTTAAAGTTTGTATTTAACAACATCCATTTAATGAAAATGTGATGGGAGGTTTTCTTTAATAACAGGTGAATGTGTAATTGTGGGTTGTGATGTATTGTAGGTTTGTGAATTATGGAATTCAATTAAAATGAAAATGGTTTGTTATTTAATTTGAGGTTTATTTTCTCCATATTAGCTCCTCCTTCATGCAGGTGAAACAATAGCTATAATCATGGCGGCTGTTTCTTCAGGCGGCTCTATATGAACTACTCTTATTTCTGTGTTCAGCTGATCCTGAATTCACACATTCTCCTCTTTACTCCACAGAACCTCCTTTTCAACCCTTATCTAATTCTACTGAACCTTCAACTGATTCTCCTTCTCACACATCAGGTATTTATGTTTTTAATGTTACACACTTTTTCTAAAATATATGAATTATATATATATATTTTTTAATGTATTTATAATTTATATTATTATTATTTAATTACACATGGGTATAACCTACTTCATAACTGTTGAATTTGAACTTAACAAAATTAATTGAATGATAATGTAATATGAGTTCTTTTCATAACAGGTGAATATTTGATTGTTGGTTTATGAATAATGTACTATTTTATTTTACTGTGCATTTAATGTGTGATGTCTTATTTATGAAAACTAAAATGCATGTACCACTTTACAGATAGAGCTCCATGTGGTGGAGATCTGACTAACTCAAGTGGAGAATTCTTCAGTCCCCAGTATCCTAATAACTACCCTAACAATGCAGACTGCACATGGAGACTTCTGGCATCAGAGAGACAAATCGTTAGTTTGAGCTTCACGTTTGTTCAGTAAGTCACAGTTTAGCTTCATTTTATGTTTCAGATGAATTAGACAGTTTGTTCAGTGAGTCTAAATCAGCAGTTCAACTGCTTTGTGTTGTTAACTGTATCAGAGGTGATCTGAAACTAAATGTAAGCTTTATTATCTATTCTTTCTCTTGGAACTAGTTTAGAGGAATGTTGTGACTCAATCAGGGTGTATGACGGTCCCACTGATGCTCACCTGCTGGGTCGTCTGCCTCGAGATCAGAGACATCACTTCAGCTCCAGCAGGAACTATGTGACTGTAGTGTTCAGAAGTGACAGCAGTGTAACTCGTCAAGGTTTTCGGGCTCAGTGGGTTTTCTCAGGTTAGTGAAGCTGCTCTGCTTATTAAGGACTGATTCAACACAAACTACTGAAGCCTTTGCAAGATTTTCACTCAATACACTAAAACTGTATACTGGATGCTGGTACTGAAGTCTGATTGATCAGCACACACTCAAAGCTTCTGTACAAGACTGTACTTATCCAGACAGAAACAGCACTGAACACTAGTGCAGAGGTTTTAATGAACACGAACTAATAGCGGGACAAAGAGCTTAGAATGACCGGACTACAACCTGGACTATGGTGGACACATAGCGCAGACAACCAGGCTAGGTAGTATGAAGAACTAAGCCTAGTAGGGCATGATTGTAGGCAGGACTAGATTCTATACTAGGCAGGTTAAAGAGAAACAGCTAAAATTGGCAAGACTAGAAACTAAACTAGGTAGGATGAGGAGCAAAGTCTAGCAAGACTAGAACCTAGGCTAGCAGAGTAGTGAATAAATTATGTAGAGAGGAGAGAATACAAACCTACGGGTTCTCACCAAAACACGTCTTCCTTTTATCCAAATAAAAACTACATGTAATGCAGATTCAGTACAGTTACATGTAAAATGTAGATCAAAACACAAAATATATAAATTCATAGTTTCTTCAGGATCAGCTGCTACATCTACCAAACTGTGTTCCACTTTTGTTCATTTCACCCTGTATAGCTCCTTTAGACTGGTCTATATGAACTAATCTTATTTCTGTGTTCAGCTGCTCCTGAATTCACAGATTCTCCTCCTTGCTCCACAGATCCACCCTTTGAAACCTCATCTAGTTCTTCTGAACCTTCAACTAATTCTACTTCTCACACATCAGGTATTTATGTTTTTAGTGTTACAGACGTTTTCTGAAATATGTAAAATGCTTTTTCTGTTGATCTCTATCTGCTTGCATATTTGCATCTAGTGATGTTTTTTTCCTGATTAGATTATTTATTATGTTTTATTTTTATATAATTAATCATACTTTAAGTGTTTCTGACCAATATTGCTAAAACCAAAAACATCAGAACTACAGCACTAGAACTTCTTCTGGAAGTTCTAGATATGTCACTGAATATTTGAGCCAGCAAAGTAGGACTAGATCCTTAGCTAGGCAGGATAGAGGTGAAGGTTAAAACTTAGTTAGGGGGGATAAAGAGCTAAACCTGCCAGGGCTACATCACAGCCTAAGTTGGATAATTAGCAATAGGATATAGGCTAGGCAGAATAGCCAATAAATAACACAAAGAGGAAGTAGTACAAAGCTGCTGGTTCTCACCTAAACATGTCTTCCTTTCTTCTAGTCTGTGATCGTTATTGTCATTAATTCAGTTAAATGTGCTGAAAGATTAAGTTGCTCTTGTCAAATTTCTTATGTTTGCTAGAATAAATGAGTAAATATGTTTACTATAAGTTTCAGGTTCTGTTCCACCTAAAAATATTGAGCTGTCCAAAGAAAACTATAAATACATTATTATTAGAATTTATGTGAAAACATAAAAAACAAGAATATATAGTTTCTTCAGGATCAGCTGCTACATCTACCAAACTGTGTTCCACTTTTGTTCAATTCATCCTGTATAGCTCCTTTAGACTGGTATATGTGAACTACTCTTATTTCTGTGTTCAGCTGCTCCTGAATTCACAGATTCTCCTCTTTACTCCACAGAACTTCCCTTTGAACCCTCATCTAGTTTTCCTGAACATTCAACTGAACATCCTTTTCATACAACAGGTATTTATTATATTTTTAAAGTTACAGATTTTATGCTTTTTGTTGATCTTCATCAACTTGCATATTAATGTCCTGTGATGGTTTCTTCTCTTCATTAGACATGAGTATTTTCTCTCTTCATAACTCTTAAAGTTTGTGTTTAACAACATCCATTTAATGAAAATGTGATTGGAGGTTTTCTTTAATAACAGGTGAATGTGTGATTGTGGGTTGTGATGTATTGTAGGTTTGTGAATTATGGAATTCAATTAAAATGAAAATGGTTTGTTATTTAATTTGAGGTTTATTTTCTCTGTATTAGCTCCTCCTTCCTGCAGGTGGAACAATAGCTATAATCATGGCGGCTGTTTCTTCAGGCGGCTCTATATGAACTACTCTTATTTCTGTGTTCAGCTGATCCTGATTTCACACATTCTCCTCTTTACTCCACAGAACCTCCTTTTCAACCCTTATCTAATTCTACTGAACTTTCAACTGATTCTCCTTCTCACACATCAGGTATTTATGTTTTTAATGTTACACACTTTTTCTAAAATATATGAATTATATATATATATTTTTTTTAATGTATTTATAATTTATATTATTATTATTTAATTACACATGGGTTTTACCTACTTTATAACTGTTGAATTTGAACTTAACAAAATAAATTGAATGATAATGTAATATGAGTTCTTTTCATAACAGGTGAATATTTGATTGTTGGTTTATGAATAATGTACTATTTTATTTTACTGTGCATTTAATGTGTGATGTCTTATTTATGAAAACTAAAATGCATGTACCACTTTACAGATAGAGCTCCATGTGGTGGAGATCTGACTAACTCAAGTGGAGAATTCTTCAGTCCCCCAGTATCCTATAACTACCCTAACAATGCAGACTGCACATGGAGACTTCTGGCATCAGAGAGACAAATCGTTAGTTTGAGCTTCACGTTTGTTCAGTAAGTCACAGTTTAGCTTCATTTTATGTTTCAGATGAATTAGACAGTTTGTTCAGTGAGTCTAAATCAGCAGTTCAACTGCTTTGTGTTGTTAACTGTATCAGAGGTGATCTGAAACTAAATGTAAGCTTATTTTTCTATTCTCTCTCTTTATCTTGGAACTAGTTTGGAGGAATGTTGTGACTCAATCAGTGTGTATGACGGTCCTACTGATGCTCACCTGCTGGGTCATCTGCCTCGAGATCAGAGACATCACTTCAGCTCCAGCAGGAACTATGTGACTGTAGTGTTCAGAAGTGACAGCAGTGTAACTCGTCAAGGTTTTCGGGCTCAGTGGGTTTTCTCAGGTTAGAGAAGCTGCTCTGCTTATTAAAGACTGATTCAACACAAACTACTGAAGCCTTTGCAAGAGTTTCACTCAATACACTAAAACTGTATACTGGATTCTGGTACTGAAGTCTGATTGGTCAGCACACACTCAAAGCTGCTGTACAAGACTGTAATTATCCAGACAGAAACAGCGCTGAACACTAGTGTAGAGGTTTTAATGAAAAACGTGGACTATGGTGGACACAGCTCAGAACCAGGCTAAGTAAGATGAAGATCTAGGGCTAGTAGGGCATGATTGTAGGCTATTGGGGCAGACCTAGATCTTAGACTTGGCAGGATAAAGAGAAACAGCTAAGGTTGGCAAGACTAGAAACTAAACTAAGTAGGATGAGGAGCAAAGTCTAGCAAAACTAGAACCTAGGCTAGGCAGAGTAGTCTACCAAACTGTGTTCCACTTTTATTCAATTCATCCTGTATAGCTCCTTTAGACTGGTCTATATGAACTACTCTTATTTCTGTGTTCAGCTGCTCCTGAATTCACAGATTCTACTCTTTACTCCACAGAACTTCCCTTTGAACCCTCATCTAGTTCTCCTGAACATTCAACTGATCCTCCTTCTCACACATCAGGTATTTATTATGTGTGACTAGAACCTGGACTATGGTGAAGAGGTAGCTCAGGGCGGTAGACAAAACATGTCTCTTTTCTGCCCTTCAGTTCGTTTGTTTTTAAAAGTATTAAGCAAGACTGTGATCATGATTGTTATTAATTCAGTTAAATGTGCTAAAAGATTTTGTTTCTGATCTTCATCTACTTGCATATTAATGTCCTGTGATGGTTTCTTCTTTTCATTAGACATGAGTATTTTCTCTCTTCATAACTGTTTGTATTTAACAACATCCATTTAATGAAAATGTGATTGGAGGTTTTCTTTAATAACAGGTGAATGTGTGATTGTGGGTTGTGATGTATTGTAGGTTTGTGAATTATGGAATTCAAGTATAATGAAAATGGTTTGTTATTTAATTTGAGGTTTATTTTCTCTGTATTAGTTCCTCCTTCCTGCAGGTGGAACAATAGTTATAACCACGGCAGCTGTTCCTTCAGACGGGTCTATATGAACTACTCTTATTTCTGTGTTTAGGATAACTACAACCTATGCCGCCTAAATACACTTACATTCATAATTAATGTGAAAACACAGAAGACATGAATATATAGTTTCATCAAGATTGTCTGGTACATCTACCAAACTGTGTTCCACTTTTGTTCAACTCACCCTGTATAGCTCCTTTAGACAGGTCTACTTGAACTACTCTTATTTCTGTGTTCGTCTGCTCCTGAATTTACAGATTTTTCTCTTTGCTCCACAGAACCTCCTCCTTTTGAACCCTCATCTAGTTCTCCTGCACACTCAACTGATCTTTTTTTTTACACATCAGGTATTTATTATGTTTTTAATGTTACAGACTTTTCGGGAACATGTATAATTGACGGTGGCAAGAGAACCGGGCCGGGGGGAATAAGGCGATGGGACTACAACCTAACCTATACTAGATAAATAGGAAAGGGTGGTAGGACTAGAACCTATTCTATACTGGATAAAATGCAAAGGAGTGATAAGACTAGAGCCTATGCTATACTGGATAAAGAGCAGAGCTGGTAGGACTAGAATCTATGCTATACTGAATAAAGTGAAAGTGGTGGTAGGACTAGAATCTATGCTATACTGAATAAAGTGAAAGTGGTGGTAGGATTAGAACCTATCCTATACTGGATAAAGAGAAAGTGGTGGCAGGATTAGAACCTATGCTATACTGGATAAAGAGAAAGTGGTGGCAGGATTAGAACCTATGCTATACTGGATAAAGAGAAAGTGGTGGTAGGACTATAACCTATGCTATAGTGGATAAAGAGCAAAGGTTGGTAGAATCTAGTCTAGGCACTGCATTTTTTTTCTTGCCATTTTCCATTCTATCGCAACTTGATTCTGATTTGGGGTTGTAGTTTGGGATTTCCCAGATTGAGATGAGATATAATTCCAGGGTTAATTTAAGATTTAATTCTGTAACATAAATTACCAAAAATCATCTTTTCACTAGGACAGATCTTAGTTTCGCTAATATGGGTCCATAACAAAGACTTTATATACACCGTCACATGCAAAATTGTTTAAATGATATGTTGTGTTAACTTTCTATGTAAAAACATGTTTTGTTTGTTAGGGTGGTTGTTTTTGATCTATTGTTGATTAGTGTTAGCAACATTATTGCCGCTCCCCCAGCGCTAAACTGAAGAAGTGAAATTTAGACACAAAACATCTGGGGTTTGATGTTTTGCCAAATAATTAATTTATCTAAACACATTCATTTTCTATTGATCTCCAGTGCCCAACTGTGGAGGACACTTGTTTGGCTCCGGGTCACTCTCCAGCCCAAACTACCCAAATAATTACCACAATAACGCATACTGCGTATGGCAGCTCTCGGCTCCTGCAGGGCAGAATATCTTTCTGTCATTTGTAGATCTTCAGTAAGTAACTTTTCATAATACTGTCAGTAAATCACTAGCTGGGCTCATGTATTGTGTTGTGGTGAGATATATGAGATATATTCTAAACTAAATATTCTCTCAATCTCATTTCCTTCCCATTGACCTACTCTGCTGAATAAAAACTGTTTAGATCAGTTTATGCAGGACTAGTGCTGGTCTAGCGCTGATTTCGCTGGTCACCCAGAATGGCCATGTGGGTTGACCAGCATACTAGCATCCGAAATACAACATATCACTGCTGTCCAATATAACAAGTTCATTTTTACTTTTCTCCATTTTTCAGAAGAGCAGCTGTCGTTTCCCATTGTATGAAAATATCATGATGAATAAATCAGTAGAAATGCTTGGAATTAAATCTCTTTACATTAAATCACATTAAAAGTAGTGATATGCTGGTTTTGTTGGTCATCACTGCTGCTGACTAGCATACCAGCAACTAAAACAGCTTAGCATGAATTTCATGCAGGTGAAAACTGGTTTCTGCTGGTTTAGTCAGTGTCCAAACGCCATATGCATTTTTTGATGGTGACCAGCTGTCTAGCTATGCTGGTGGTGACCAGCTACCTGGTATATACTGCATATTTCAAGGGGTGTAGTTAAGTCCTGTTAGACATCAGTATGAGACTTGAGCAGTTTTCTCCTGAGAAACAACCTTTAGACTTTCTGGCTTTGATCAAGAAATGTCTTAAACTGTTTCAAGTTGTTAAGTACAGTAAAACAGACTCAGTGAAGGTACATATTTCTTACTTACATACTTACTTATCTCTTAATTATTGCTTATATTAGCCTCGTGTCTCGCGTCCAAAATTGAAGAAACAAATTTCCTACACCAAACATGTCTTGACTGATTTAGTACATTTAGGGTTGGAGGGAAACTTTGACTCTGTAAGGGTTCAGCTGGTGCCGCCAGTTGCCAGCAGAGGGAGTCGCCAGAAAAGGTGCCACCAGCCGGAAGAACTGCAAGTCCCAGAAACCCTTGCGCTAATTATGGGCAACTGGCCACACCTGCCTGGCCTCTACTTAAGCTAGCAAACCATAGCTCGTTGTCACCTTTGCCTGAGAGTTGACTGGTACAGTAGCTGGTGAAAAGGTAAAAAGAAAAGAAACTGAAATGAAAAGAAAAGAGGAGAAGAAAAGAGGAGAAGAAAAAAGAAAAGAAAGGAAAAGAAAAAAAGACTGAAATAAAGAAAAGAAAGGGAAAAAAGAAAGGCTGAAATAAGGAATAGAAAAGAGACTGAAATAAAAAAGAGAAGAAAGGAAAAGAAAAGAAAGACTGAAATAAAGAAAACCAACAAAAATAAATAAAATAAATACTGAAATAAAGAAAAGAATGGAAGGGCAAAAAAAGAAAAGAAGGAATGAAATACAGAAAAGAATGGAAGGGAAAAAGGAAAGAAAACAGAGACTGAAATGAAGAAATGAAAGGGAAGAAAAGATATTGAATTAAAGAAAATAAAAGAGGAAAGGAAAGACTGAAATAAGAAAGGAAGGAAGAAAAGAAAGATTGAAATAAAGAAAAGAAAGAAAAGACTGAAATGAAGAAAGGAAAAGAAAACATATTGAAATAAATAAAAGATGAAAGGAAAAGACCGAAATGAAGAAAAAAAGAAAAGAAAAACTGCAATAAAGAAAAAATAATTGAAAGGAAAAAAGAAAAGAAAGACTGAAATGAAGAGAAAAAAACAGACTAAAAAAAGAAAAAAAAGGAATAGACTCCAGTAACAGACTCGTAACTATTCAGAGGCGTTCAGTAGCATTCACTCCTAAACCACTGCTGCTAAACTTCACATGTGGCTTCATCAGCTGCTAACACCTCTGTGTTTGTGTTTCAGACTGGAGCGCTGCTGTAACTGTGACTATGTAAACGTGTATGATGGCTCCTCCTCTCGCTCACCACTGCTGGACAACTTGTGCTTCAAAAACATCACCAACTGGAACTTCCGCTCATCCTCCTCAGACTTGACTGTCCTGTTCAGGAGCGATGGCTCGGGCGTGGCCCGTGGCTTCAAGGGCTTCTTCAGAAGCTCCTTGTCTGAAAACACAGGACAGTACAGTAAGTCCAGTCTGCATGAAGACTCACACATTAGAGGGTAAATCTCGGGATTCAGTCTTTCTAAGCATCCACATTCACAGGAGTGTGAAATTAAAAACTGACCTACATGTGAGCCTCTCTGCTCTTGAAGCTCAGGTGCCTCAGCGTTCTCAACTAATAGACCCTTTTTTATTGTGCAGCTAGAGTGGTCTGTTCCTCAGACAGCATGACCGTCGTGATTCAGAGATCATATCTGGACTCTTTGGGCATCAGCTGGCAAAACCTCTATGTGGATGACCCTCGCTGCAGACCCTCAGCCAACAGCTATGAGGTGTCCTTCAGCTTCCCCTTTGACATGTGTGGAACCAGCAATACGGTAAGAAACTGGGCAATGGTAGATAGCAGGGGTGTAAGTCTCTCAAATCTCATTAAGACCACCCCTTGTATCTACCCACATTGTCCATTTCATCACCTCCATTTACAAAACAGGTGCACATTGTAATTCTGCCCCTACACACTGTAGTCCATCTGTTTCTCTGTATACTTCTTAGCCCGCTTTCACCCTATTCTTCAATGATCAGGACCCCCAAAGGACCACCACAGAGCAGATATTACCTGGGTGGTGGGTCATTCTTAGCACTGCAGAGCAAGGATGGATTAAGGATAGTCTGGGCTCCTGGGCAAAGAATTGCCCAGGGATAACTCCCCCAACACGCGCCCCAAGGGCCCTCTAATGGTATGCCCTGCTCTTCTCTAGGGCCCCCTGATAGGGGCTCTCATAACCAGGTCCCTCTAAAATTATGCCCCCCTCTTTCCTAGGACCCCTAATAGCCAGAAGTCGAAGTCAGAGCAGTGCCATTAGAGGGCCCTTGTTCAAGAGGGGCGTGGGTTTGGGGGCGCAACTCTTTGCCCAGGGGCCTAGACTATCTTTAATCTGTCCTTGCCAAGCAATAATCCACAGACATATTGACCCCCACTCGTCTATGTGCCGTTTATTCATCCCTCGTTCTTTTTTAAGCTTTTAATCTTTTTAATCCTTTAATCTACAGCCACAAAACTGCATGTACTCACTCATAGCTGATCCCAAACCCACTGACCTGTACTCCTCTACTTAATGTTTATTCATGCTTCGTTCCTTGCACTGCTTTTTTACTTTTTTTTTATTTTCTAATGTAAATCCAGGCTCTACCATTTTTTCTAGATGATGTAGGTCTGGATCAGGACCAGGTCCCATATTTATCAAACATCTCAGAGTAAATCTGGGACCAGTTCATGCCTATTACTACGCACTGAATGGGACTACATGAAGTTATAGGAACTGGGTCTGTGTTTTTGATGCTTTTCAGAGTAGGAGTGTTGAAAACATTCCTCAGATTCCACTAGCACTAACAGATCCTGGATCAGTGCTACAGTTCTGCAGAACTTTATGAAGATGATACTTCATAAATATAAGCCCAAGACTGGGAACCACTGCTATAGGGCACCGTAGAACCAGGTTTCTCTTTATCAGTGTGTGACGTATTGGTTTGAACTTTGCTTTTTTTCTTCTGTTAGACTAACAATGGACAAGTTGTCTACAATAACCATGTGCGAGCGGCACCATCCCAGTCAGGCGAGATCACGCGGCAGGTGGAACAGTTCCTGCTGAACGTGACTTGCCACATGGAGCAAGAAGTGATGTTCAACAGCACCATCACCGGCACAGACCGCTCTAACACCAGCATAGCCTTCTACCCTTCCAGCAGCTTCTCCCACCCCATACTACAATTTCCCTACAAGGTCAGGCTCAATCAGGACCTGTACGTTCAGGTGCAGTTCAGAAGAGCCAACGACTCCCTGGACCTCCTGGTGGACAGTTGTGTAGCTTCTCCTGACCCAGACTCCCAGGCTCGCTCCTACACGCTGATCCAAAACGGGTAAGAAAGTCTGCGGCAGAGCAGTCTATGGTGAAGTACCTCAATGCCCCTCTGTACTGACCTAATTCAAAATTGGTTTAAGTAATGACTTTCAACTCATTTACTGGATGTTCATGCAAGATTTGAGTCATGTAGATTGGGTCTTGGGCCCTGGGTACCACAGCTTGGCGAGGGGTTTTCTCAGCTACAACACACCTGATCTAACCAACCAGTTCCTTATTAAAACCTTCCTGAGTTTTTGGATCAGGCTTGGGAGAAACTTCTGTAGAACCATCATGCAACACTGAATTGTACACTGCTTCATCAGGTGTACCTACCACTTATATAATATAATGCTTTACTCAAAGAGGTCATTACATGCAAGTCAATCACTTGTTAGGGAACATATTTAACAACAACTAAATATAATATCCTTTCTTTTTATATTTAAGGTGTCTATAATTTGCCTTCCATTCATTTTTGGAAGATTTGCTTTATTTTTTTTAAGGATTTTTGCAGGTTTATTATTTCCATACCACCAAAATTCAGTTTTGGAAGTTGGTCAGATTTCCTGCTTCTCACATCCCAAACACATTTAATTATGGTGTGGTCAGGTCATTGTTTTGAGAGCATCTCCTTGTTCTTGATTTGCAAACTTTCTTCCTTTTTGTCTCATGGACTCACCCACAGCTTCTAAACAGCTACACATTCTTCCAGAATGTTGAGTTGCTGTAGTCTGTCATCTTATCTCAGAAATATGGCCTTTACTACAAGCCTATTTTGACTGGATTTGTCCACTGACTGGATGGATGAGGCCTAAAGTGAAGACTGCTCAATAAAAACTTCTGTAACCTCTGTTGTTGGGCTTTTCCATCATCTGGCTAACTGCTTTGTAAATAACCTCCTATTTAAAATGCTGTAATGAGAGGTCAGGCTTCGGTGGATGTAGTGTGGCCTACATCTATGACCTCAATCATCTAATTTCTGTAAGCTTCAATGAAACATTTTGAAGACATGATCTTATCTTCGTCTTTGCTCTTCTGTTATAGTTGTGCACTGGACAGAGCGGTCTACATATACACCAATGGCCAGCAGAGCTATGCTCGGTTTCGTTTCAAGGCCTTCAAGTTCTTGCAGACTCATTCCTACGTCTTCCTGCAGTGTAAGGTGATCGTCTGTGCAGACAGTGACTACAACTCTCGCTGTCGCCAAGGCTGCCTTATGCGCAAGAAGAGATCCCTCGACTCCTCCCACCACCACACTGAAACGGTGACACTGGGGCCGATCGCTCGTAAAGGTGAGGAGGAGTTTTTATGTTTTCTCTTTCATCGAATTTGTTTTTGGAGTGTTGCCATAACGTTACTACAGTTGTCGCTGACCAAAGAAAAACGTGTATACATTTTTGGTTTCTATGTCACTTTAACGCAGCAGCCGCTGTTTACATATTGTACAAATATCATGATGAATGGACCAATACAAATGCTCCAAAATAGGTTGGAAGAAATTCTGGTTCCATTGATTTACATTAAAAGTGAGGACAGTTTTTGTTCTCTCCTGTAAAGTTGCGTTTTTTTAGATACTTGTTTTTCATTGGACATCGACGATGTGCAGAAACAGTCCCTGATATCTGGGGGTCCTGTGTTGGCTTTCTTCTCCAGTGTTGGCTGGCTGCTATCTCACTCGCCATAGCAGTGCTGATGCTGTAGTGGCGACAAAATGTACCAGTTGTTTTTGGTGATGCACTGATCCACACATCAACTAATTCAACTCATGTGTTCAATCCTCAGGTGCAGAATCTGCTGCCAATGTTGAGAAAGAGGGATGAGCTCACTTTACTGCACTCCGGAGCAACCTCTTATCAATTCTTCACTGATTCTTCACTTACTTACTTCTATTAAAGCATTGCAAAAAAGGCAAACTGGTGTTACTTGCTTTTCAATTGTGATCTCTGCAACTACCATGCAAATGCCGATATTACTCTATAGCTATTTTCCAAGACTACATTGGTGCAGCCATCTGGTGTGACAGCTGATCCACTGGTATGTACAGATTAATACCACAGCAATACATTAGAAACCAGTCAATTTAAAACATCCACCCAAATGTGCATATGTCTGCTCTTACCATTTTGTGGAGAAGAATAGATAGATAGATAGATAGAAAGATAGATAGATAGATAGATCATCACAGTAAACACACAAGAAACATATGAACAAAATAAAGAAAGAAAATTTAACTGGGGAGGTACTGCACACTATTATTGCACTTGTTTAATGTTGCCGATGTTATTGCACTTGTTTAATGTTAACTAGTTTTTGAGTCTGTTGGTTCTGCACTTGGGTAGGAGCAGTCACTGAACAGACTCCTCTGGTTGCTGATGACGGTGTGCAGAGGATGACTGGCATCATCCATAATGTCCAGAAGTTTGTCCATTGTCTTCTCTGCCACCGTCACCAGAGTCCAGTTTCAGGCCGATCACTGAGCCAGCCCGCCTGATCAGTTTGTCCAGCCTAGATGTGTCCTTCTTGGATGTGTACAGGACACTGGCCACCACAGACTGATAAAACATCCACAGGAGTTTCCTGCAGATGCCATAGTTCATTTATGATGGTTATACTGGTGCAGCGGAAGAGTCACTGCTAGTTTTTACCTTCTATTATTGTATATATAAAGTATAAGGCGGCACTTACACCGTATGTAACTGGCAGACAACAAATGAATAAAAGAAAGGCTGTTTGACATTCCCTATAAAGTATACAAGTTTACCTCCCACAATATTGCTGTGGCAATTCATAAAGTAATTCCCATAATTTAGTTGTTGTAGGTATGTGAAATAGAGTGCATTGTATTACAGTGCCCTAGTCTGATCAATACTCTGTAGAGCCACATTTGGAGAATGTCTTGGTGTTTGTCTCTATTAGATTTGTACATCCAGCCACTGGAAATTTTTGCCCATTCATCAAGGGAAAACTGGTCCAGCTCCTTGGGTGGTGTTGGTGTACAGATTCTCCTCTGAATTAACATCTGGGTTTTAACTGGACCGTTCAAGAACATTTAAATGCTTCCTCTTGATCCACTCCAGAGTGGCGTTAGCAGTATGTTTAGGGACATTGTCCTTCTGGAAGGCTCTGGCAATGAAACAAGTTTTCCTTAAGAATTGATCTGTATTTACTGCCATCTATCTTACTTTGAATCCTGGACAGTTTTTCAGCATCCCCACAACATGATACTGCCACCACCATGCTTCACTGTAGGGATGGTGTGCTTTGGGAGGCGTGGGATTTGCACCAAACACACAATTTCCCATGATGGCCAAAAAGTTAAATTTCTACTCCGACCAGAGAACCTTCTTCTATATGTCTGGGAGTCGACTCCAAATGTGTCTTCTTATTGTTTGCTTTAAGCAAGGAATTTTTCTGGACACTCTTCCATAAAGCCTCATGGTTTATGGTGGTCCTATGGACAGATATACCCACTGTGGATCTTTGCAGCTTCTTCAGTGTTATCATTGGTGTCTTGGTTGAATCTTTGACTAATGCCGTCCCTGCCCAGTCTGTGGGTCTTGGTGGGTGCCCTACAGCTCATGAAGGTAGTTCGGTAGAAAAAAAAATCGATTCGATCCCCTGAGCTGACAGTACACGACTGAAGTCCCCTTGAACAAGAGACCCAAATGCCCTCTCATTGCTATGTACTCACTGCCCCTAGTGTGTGTGTGTTAGGGCTGGGTGATAAAACGTTAACGATAATTATTGCGAAATAACGTTTCCGCGATAGAACTATAAGACGTAGTTGATAGAAAGTCGATAGAATTCAATTCTGTACATGTTTTGAGAGACAACACGAATAGCCAATGAGAATGAGAATAGCGGCGTTGTTTGGTTTAAGCACACAGCGCAGAGTGTAGGCGTAGCGGCAGCTTAACCCACGTGCTTTGGTTACTGCAGGCGTCACAGTCGAGCAGTAAGAACGAAATAAGAGAAAATAACGACAGAAAGCATATATATATATATATATATATATATATATATATATATATATATATATATATATATATATATGTGTGTGTGTGTGTGTGTGTGTGTTTAATACAGTTGTGTAATGTTCTATAGCACTTTTGTCTATTTGTCTGAAAATAAATCAGAGGACAAAAAACAATTTAAGAAAAATTGTAAATTTTGATATCTTCACCTCTCACTTAAAGTAAAAAGGAAATAGTGATTTGATTTATATCGTGAAATATATATCGATATCGACTTATATTTTAAAAAATTATCGTGATAAGATTTTTTCCCTTATTGCCCAGCCCTAGTGTGTGTGTATGTGGATGTTTCACTGCACAGATGGGTCAAATGCGGAGACAAACAAATAGTTCTAGTGCTCTAACGCATGTAACGCTTTAATTGTACTCTGATGGACCTTAATCACCAAATTATGAAGTGAACTAGTTGAAGCAGATTTAGGTCTTATTTAGGTTTTCATAGTAAAAGGAGGTGAACACATATGCACCCACAGCTTTTTGTTCATTTAGTTTTCATAAACAAGGTTTTCCTCTTTGACAGTTTGAACTGTTTTGTTTGGTTTATTACATACAATCTAAATAAAATTCCAGTCCAGGTAGTAATGCAATAAAACAGGAGGAACTACAGGGGGTCACTAGTTTTTCAAGGCAGTGTAGGGCTACAGGGAGATTGCACTCAAACCCAACTTCTTTCAAACATTCAATTCCTTTTTTTGACGTCCATTTGAGGACATTTGTTTGGTTTTAAAACAGCCATGATTGATTTTACATCACTAATTCCAACCTCCCTTACAGTAAGTCAGTGTAACCAGACGTTTTTCAATTGTGGAGCGTTTCTATTGGCTCGTTCATCGTGAAACTTTCACACAATGTAAACAGAAGCTGCTGTGTGTAAATGATGTAGAAAAATTAAAAATATATATGTTTTTCCTTTGATAGCGGCAAAATGTAAAATGACCAGATTGGCAATCAAACCTGAAACAGTCCTTGTAATCCAAGAGTGAATAGACAGGGTTAAACCTGTGTAGGCTAAGTAGAATAAATTCAAAATGGGCTATTTTTTTTTTCAGCTTAGTGTGACGCATGAGCGGTATGTTCTGAAACTTGAACATCGTTTTCCTACATCAAGCTACCAAATCCAATCCAGGAAGACGTGTGGCATAATTTTAATTTATTGACATTCAACACCAATTTCACCAGAAAATGTTCTACAATACTTGCATGTTAATTTAGTTCATTACGCTTGACAGGCTTATGAAATGTCTTGATTATAGCACCACAAAAGGATCCAACATTACAAATAACATTTACACCATGGCACCTCAGGTAGGAGAGAGAGAGAGAGAGAGAGAGAGAGAGAGATAAAGTGAATGATGTGAAGGATATATTTTAGCAGTGTGCACACATTGCACAAAAAACACAACCACCAATCATTTACAGTGTTACAGTGATATATCATGACAGTCTCAGAGGACGCGTAAGCTCTCACTGCTAAAATATAGCCATTTACTGTTTACTAGAAACCCAATAAGACCACAATTTCCAGGATTTCTTTCTAAAGAAGAATACCCCTCATTTCTAACACACACCCCTCCAATACAACACTGTTTTAACATGCTCTCGCCATTTACTTTAGTAGGAATTCAATAGGGCTGTGTATGGGTGCATTAGAACTTCACTGTTTGAAGTGCCAGTGTTCACTTCAAATACAACAATCGTTAGTCAGGTATTCCTTGTGTTTCTTCTTGGGGGAATATATATATATATATATATATATATATATATATATATATATATATATATATATATATATATATATATATATATATATGGGCACTATCAACACCCTGCATGTAGGTATTTATAATAAATTCATTAAAATGAATGGATTACAACACATTTTAGGCCCAAACCTCAGCACAGAACATTGCATTACACATCGGACAGCATATCTATTAACGCTGTGAGAGGGAACTTTTAGAACCGTTAAACTCGTCAGACATCTGGTTCCTATCACCACCACCGCTGAAAAATTAGGACTCGTTTAGGGCACGTTTCTCTATAACAAAGCATTTTATATTAAACCACTCTGCGTGACTTTATAGCTTAACATCTTTATCTTAACATCTTAATTCAATTATGTACATATAATAAGTGAAATTCTCCTTTATGGGCATGAAAGCAGATTTTATTGCTAAATATGCCAGGCTGATCAAAAAAAAAAAAAAATAATAATAATAAAAAAAAAAAAAAAAGAAAGAAAAAAATCCCTCACAAACATATTGGCACATTAGCCATGTTTATATGAAGCCTAATAATGATTTAATAATGTAACTAATCGTTCAATTGGAATAAAATGGGTTCAAGTACACACCAACGGAAAAGGACCAGTCCGACTGAGGCATATTCCGAACACTATTACTATCTAAATGAACAAAGCAGATAATTCTGTTAATAATCTGCTGAATAGAAGAATAACAGCCACGTAAACTCCTGTCTCTGAGTTTATGTACACTTTGCGAGAGTACACTTTTATGACGTTTATAACGTTGTCGTTGTAATGCCTACACTACACCAAGCGGTTCTCTGAGCTGCCATGTAATTATGAGTCTGATCATTTGTAGCGTCCATGTAAATGGAGATTTCAATGGGACTGTCAAGTACGGTGGGCATATAAACACCTCAGTTTTAATCTGGAATTGAAACGAATTGCATGTAAACACGGTCACTGTCCATTGGGGGGAAGGGGACGGGACACTTGTATAAATGACGGGTCTTATCAGCGTCCAGTATTAGCTGTAGTTTTAGCTCATTAGCTCATCTGAGAGAGTCTCTATGATGTCAGTCAACCTACATGAAAAAATGGCAAGATACGATTTGCCGTGTTTTTTTCTCCATCTCCACTCATAAACTCTTACAGATACTCAAATATCCCAATTAGTAGAAATACTCTCCTTTTTAAAGTTCCATTTACTTTTTCAAGTTGGAAGAATGAAAGGTTTTATTATTTCAAAGTTGTGACTTCCAACTGCGATCTGGTATACATGACCGCAGTGAGCCATCAACAACCAAAGATAGGCTACTTATTTTAGATTTAAATCATTAGTGAGGCTAGTCTAGAGACAACATGTGACTGTACAATCTGCCCTGTGAGTGGCCACTTACACAACACAGGTATACACAAGCAGGCCATGAAGGTGGCGAGTGCATGTTAATAACAGTATTGAAATAGAGGGACAGAATGACCATTACTGTAAATGAACAGCTCTACAGCCAGTGAATGCAGCAGGATTATCTGTGGCTAAAATCTAAAAGCAAGCATTATGGGTACATATCGTGGATATTAAAAGCTTTCCTGTTGTAATTTAATGCCATCATGCCAATGCTCGGCTGATACAACCCCTAAGTCGTCACTGTCCAAAGAAAACTAAGCATCTCCGTTTTTGTTTATTTATATTTTTCAAAAGAATTTGAACACGGAAGTTGTCGTCTATATTGTGTGAAAGAACAATGAATGGACCAACATCTTCCAATTCCAATCAAATTTTCTATTAGCTGACACTGAAAGTAAACAAAGTTTTTGGACTACTTTGGAGATACTGTTTTTCTTTGAACAGAGACTAACATATACAGGGCGAGTCTAATGTCTCAGGACACCCTTTTATTTCAAAAACAAAAGGGAAAATGATACATCTGCATACCCCAGCAAATAATAGGTGAGGGGTATATTGGAGCAAGGGCAAGTTTTTTCCATAGGGAAGGTGGTCAAGTAGCAGATCAAAGAAGACCTGGGGTGCGTTTCCCAAAACGTTCGTAACGCTAAGTACTTCGTAACTTCATACTAAAGAACATTCTTAAAATTACGAATGTTTCCCGAAAGCCTTCGTAACGAATGTAGTACGCAAAGTTGTTCGTAAATGTAAGAGTAATCCGACCCACTCGTAACTCGGTAAGTTCTTCTTAACTCGAAGTTCACGTGCAATTCTGCCTCAAAAACAAAAGAGGGCGCTAACCATCCTTTTAAAAACATTGTTCTGTGCACGTATACTACACGTATTTATACAAACATGAATTCATGAAGATTTTAAATCACTGTTGAAAACGTAATTCTATCACGGAAATGACATCCAACGTCAACAAATATCATATCCAAAAGCTTGAATTATGTAAACAGTAAACTTCTAGAATAAACAGGTGTTTTCTTGTATCATGGTGTAGTGGGAAGCAAACTGTCTACCACTCTGAAGGTTAGAATCATCGCAATCTCGTGAAACAAACAGTATAAACTGCTCAAAGTACAATACATTATTTGTTGATATACACATATAAATGTACATATTTTTAATACATTTTCTTCCGGTGTTACAGTCGTAGTAGTAAATTACTTGCGTTTGCGTGGCCAGTGTGCCATGCTAGGAAAGTTAATCGTGTGCCTATTTATTGGCTCGGCATGCTATAGACAACAATTGCAAGCGAAATGTTTTCATTTATTTATTGTTTTTACATAAAAGTTATGTAAATCCTTATTTGTTGTTCTTTTTTATTATAATTATTTACATAATACATTTGTGGCATAATAATGAGCAAACCTATGAAAATCGGTGGTTCAGTTCTCAACTGGCAGTGCCTATTCAGCACTGACGCGGGGGGCGGAGTCAACAAAGAGCTACTTGAAACTAGTTCGTAAGTTTGGAGACAAAGAAGGCTTTTGGAAACACTCGCAAAACCAGGGTTCTTAAAGTTACGTCGCTCTTAAAGTTGTTCGTAAATCACTAAGATCAATCGTTATCGGGAAACGCACCCCAGAATTGTTGCAGAAATCGATTGATGCTCGATTGTGTTCAAACCTAAAGGCGCAGTTCAGCACCAAGGACAGCACATCTGTTGTTTAATGCCGTTGTTGTTGAATATTTCTGTACTGTATAACATTTGCATCAATCAAATTCTGGTCTTCTTTGATCTGCTACATGACCACCTTTCCATTGGAAAAACTTGCCCTTGATCCAATATGGCGGCTTTTAAGATGCCCCTCACCCGTTACTTGCTGGGCTATTCAGATGTGTCATTTTCCCTTTTGTTTCTGAAATAAAAGCATGTTCTGAGACTTTTGACTCACCCTGTGTGTGTGTATATATTAAGTGTGTGCCATATCTTATCGTACACAATAATATCGCCAACATTTTTGAATATGGTGAACGATACTATACCCTGAAATATTGTGGCATATCACCCATCTCTAATTATCACATCAGGGTACTACTTTTATTGTTTTTAGCAAAAGAAAAATTCTCATTTTTCTCATTTCCCAATATATATCTACTAGATACAGATTTTATCTCTACAGTATCATTCATTTTACTTCAGTCCTGGATATATGGAGATATTTGGAGTGCATTCTGGAAAATTCTTGTATTTTTAATATCTCAGTTAGGGGTGTGCCATATCATTTCTTATTCAGTAATAAAATTTAATTTTCATTTTGTTGGAGTAGTGTATTCTTGAATTTTTATTTTTAATTCAATGTTTTGTCATATCGCCAAGATTACCATTATTGCAAAAATACCATAAAACATTGTGATATTATTGTAGGGCCATATCGCCCACCCCTAGTATATATCATAAGGAACCTAGGCATACAAGACAAGAAACCTGATAGGCTTATTGAAGCTTTTCCAGTCAAATAACTTATGGCACAGTAACTTAATCTAAAAAAATGGTCATCAAATTCTTGTTTCAGTAAAACATGCACCGCTGACAGATGTCCACATTTTACTTACTCCGGAAATATTTAAATTTTAAAACATTCCAATACAATCACGTATTGACTACTTTGAGTGTTCAAGTTTTAACAAATCAGAATAAACTTCTTACTGCTGTGGACATTTAGCCAGCTAGCAAGCACACCAAACAGTGTTTTTATGCAAAAGTTAGGGCACCCCTAATCATGATTATATGCTTTGTTGATTTTCTAAGTAAAAAAGGCAAAATGTTCCTCTATACAGATCCTCTACACGTCTGTACATTTCAATGCACACATACTTTTATTTGCAAAATTTTAGTTAGTGGTTTAAAATAAAACAAAACAAATGCAAAAATGTTCTGGGGGGGGGGGTTGGGGGGGGTTGCTGTTAATGTATCTTCAATTGGAAAATAAACCAAACATAATTTGATTAAAGCCAAACATTATGTTCTATTAATAAGATCCATCAAGCACGTTAATACATGTGCTTTCTGTTCCTTTTTAATTTACATTAATTTGCTTCAGCCTAATTGAGGAAACTACATTAACAATCTGTTTGAGGCCACTTTTAAAATAATACTGTCCAAACAGACAACTGTGGAAGCAACAAGCTAAAATCAGGCAATCGTGTAAGAGGCCTATTTGTGACTTTTTTTAAATTATTTTTATTATTATTATTATTAAAAATTAATATTCAAAGTTAAATATCAATCTGATCACTAATATGCAGCTTTTTGTTTAACGTCAAATGTAACAGGTTTCTGATTTGGTCCAAACTGAAGGCAATCAAACTTAAGATATAAAGAGACTGTAGCGGTAGGAACTCGTTGCCAGGAACACGGCAGCTTGCAGCGAATTTGTTAGAAATGTTAGAA
This sequence comes from Megaleporinus macrocephalus, assembly GCA_021613375.1. Taxonomy (NCBI): domain Eukaryota; kingdom Metazoa; phylum Chordata; class Actinopteri; order Characiformes; family Anostomidae; genus Megaleporinus; species Megaleporinus macrocephalus. The sequence goes on along the minus strand of CM038712.1, from coordinate 12,602,595 downwards.
AGTTTGGTCATTCCGACATACATATTCAGAGTGGTTTGACGTGAAAGGAATGTGATGGGAACCAGGAGTCCTGATGTCCACAACACAAAAGCAGACATTTTATTTACTATACAAAACCACCAACCTGAGCTGTTTATATGCTCAATAAAAATAGTAAAACATTGGCACATCTAAACCAGTCTGTATGTGCCTCACAGCAATTAATGTATTAAAAAGACTCAAATCTGAAAACTGCTATATAAAAAGTCTCTGGCATCAGGCAGCGAATCCATAACCATTTCATATTCCTTTAGGGGAGCTTTGAGAGGAATTCAATGCTTCAGTTGTCTGGTTCCCAGACATGGGAAGGTCCTCCGGAACAACGCATTTCACATTAAACCACTCTAAATATTCTGTTTATATCTCAACCACTAAATAATAAATACAATTTGAAATTTCTCCCTTTTAGATCGATTCTGTCGCTTCTAATCTGAGCTCTTAAAATGATTTGATTGATTTTTACTGCTTTAAAATTAGGCCCTCTATTATGTTTGTTGCAGCTCTACTGCTGGGGCCAATTACATGTAGATGGGCATGCTCAGACGTGCAATAAATATTGAAATAAATTAAAATACGTTGTTTTTAGGTTATCAGAATAAAATTGTCTACCAGTAAAGCAGGGTTGTCATCCAATTTGAGGGGTATATCTCTTTAGCCTAGCATTCTATTAAGAGGGAAAAGAAGGGTACCAATTAAAATGTTCACTTTTGTGGCTCTTATTAGAAGCTAAACATTTAGTTATTTTACATCTATATAAAGAACCGTAGCACAATATTCTATTATCCAGGGATATATTTTAAGTATGTCGAAAGAACGAAACGTGATAAACGTTCCCATCTTGATCAAAGGCTATATGGAAATGATTTTAGGCACTGTTCACCTAACGAACATATAAAAGTGAGTTGAGGCAAAAGCAATGCAGATGCTTTCAGGGTAAGGGAACCATATGAGTATTTAAAAAATGTTTTTTAAAAAAAGAGGCTTTATCAGAAGGAACACACTAATACCCACAAACATTACTCTCAATAAAACTACTATCAAGTGCACGCTCCTGCTCATTCATAGGCCTACGTGTTTCGAATGCACTTCATGGACCACAAACTTCGATTCAATACTATTGAAGTCATGTATTATGAGAGGATTATGTCTGCTGAATACACCTGTGAGAACTAGGCACGGATGACTAGTAGCTGCCCCGCCGTCTCGCCCGAAAGAGTTCCCACAACAATCGGCACGAAATAAATAAGATGCACATCCTCTGATTCCTGTAAAAGAGAAAAGGGAAAGGGAAAATACCGAGGACGTTCCCGTTTCTCACTGAGAGGTCATCCCTGCAATAGTGTGGAATGGGAACGCAGAAGGAGCCGAATCCCAGCCAGTACTGTCCCGCTGCCCGGTCCTCTGTCAGTCAGTCTTGTGCTGACCTCGGGCAAAGTGGCAGGCAAAGTCGTACTTGTTTCTGCACCTGTGCCCGCAGATGTTGCACTGGAAGGGGTTCTCGTAACCGTGGCAGCCCATGTGGATGGTGTAAAGGATGTTGTCGGGGAAGTAGATGTGGCAGTGCGGGCAGTGGTGCAGCAGCTGGGGGTCCTGGGCCGGGGTGGGGGTCCCCGGCTGGCTGTTGGTGCCGCTGGGGGTGCTGGTTCGCTCGCTGCAGGGGCCTACGCCGGGGCTGCAGCCGCTGTGTGCCGCCGGGCGCGGCTCCGGCGTGATCGGGGAAGAAGCCTGGGCCACGCTGGCCGAGACAGCAGCCGGAGCAGTCACTGGCTGCTGGACCAGGTACGTGGGTTTCTCGTCTGGTAGGGACTCGGCACCGGGTGACACTGGAGCCCCTTGAGCTTCGGGAGGGAGGCTGGCGAGCTGGCCGGCCAGCGTGGACAGCTGGTTGAGCGGGTTGTCCAAAACAAGGTCCTGCTCGTTCCTGGAGCTGCCACCAGCCGTAGTCTGCTGGTCTTTCACTAGCCCGTCGTAGGTCTCCTGGTAGGAGGGAAGGGTATGGTTAGGTGTTTATTCATATTATTATTTTTTCAGTACGTATGCTTAAATATGCTTAATGATTCTTTTAGCGCGACGCAATATCTCTCAACCGACTTGCAACAACTCGTAATAGCTTGTTTAAAAATGTATGATATTTTAAAAGAATTATGTCAAATTTCAATGCCATGTCCTTCCACCTATTTACATTTTAGATGGGCTCCCAGATCGGTGGTGTTGGAGTACACCAATAAGTGGTGCTGAAAGACAAAGAGGAATACAAATTACACAGCTAAACAGAACTTGCTTGAACAGCAGTCCCTCGACTTCACACTCTCTGACGTCCTCTAAGCAGTTGTCATTTTAGCATCAGCCACCTGGAACCAAGCCTGTGCTGTGACGTGAGGCACGTCTGGCCTACTAACTAAGCTATCATCAGCTAAGCCAAAATCCCAAACACCACAGAACAGGCTTGATATCAGCTTTCTGTCACTCCAGTGCCAGTCACTTGACTGCTCTCTCTGATATTCGTTTCATCATCTATCATCTCAGCAGAGCAGTAGTTAGTCAGAATCCAACCTGTACCGTGGCATGAGTCGCTGTTTGGCTCTGTAATCTGCTTACTATGCCCACATTAAGTTAGCTGATCAGTCTAAAGAGCCAAACACTATAGAACAGCTTTTTTTGGCTTTCTCTCACTCCAGTTCTAGTTGCTAAATGTGACTCCGTCACCATCATAATCATCATTCTGTGGTGATCAAATGTCATTAGGCTAGCTAAGCTAAAGCTAACCAGTTCCTCTCCAAACAAGCACCACTACTTAAAAATTAAGCAATTCTTAGTTATGATGGTTTGATATTAACTAAATGGTAAATAACACAGAATACAGCAGCAAAATGCAATGTTAATATTCTGCAAAAAATTATAAATAAAAACTAGAGATTTTAGAGGTTTAGTGTTTTTGAGGCAGATTCCGATCGCTGACCACCTTTCAGCGTGATCGGCTGATAGCCGATACCGATTGAGGGAGGGGCTATATGCCACGGCAGGGCAACATGCAATTATTAGCGCAAGCAAGTCATGAAACCTGGTTGAAACGTGGATATGCAGCGCAATAAACTCAATCACTTTGGCTGTGATTCCTTTAGCTCTCTGGCTGTTACTAATGCTGCAGTAGTGTTAAAAATGTTTTTGTTTTGGTTCCCCCATGAGACATGTTGATTTTACAGATGTTACTGATCTCCTCTTCCTGGATGAAACGCTAGCTGGAAGTACAAATTAGACTAATTTGTGTAATGCATCGGCTAAATTGGTGAAACATCATTCGCATATTTCGACTAAAAATCGGTCGATACCAATACATAGCCGATCGACCCTTGCATCTCTAATAAAAAACATACATATGCACAAAATGTAACGTGTTTTATCAAACGTTACAAACATTTACAGTCATGTAAACTAGGGGAGCTCAGGGAAAAGTTGGGAAAATTATATCTTGGTGAGTAAAATGATCTAATTATTTATCATTTCAGGTTTTTTTTAATATGCTTATTTAACTTAAAAGTCACTAGTAAACTTTAATTTTGCTTAGTAAAATCAGTAAAATGATAGAGATCAACCAAATAGTTGTGGGCTGGAGGTTAGGGCATGTCGCCGGTTTGATCCCCTGGACATATGCAGAGGCGACACGACTGAAGTGCCCTAGAACAACATACCTAACCCTAACTGCTCCCCAGACCCTGTGCTGCCCACAGTGTGTTCACTGCCCCCTAGTGTGGGCGTATCACTGCATGGATAGGTTAAATGGCAAACAGTTCTGAATTCTGAATGATCTTATAATAAACTTACAGCATGCACATTTGTTTGATCATATGCATATGGAATGCCTGAATCCTTGCACATGCTTTTTATGAGGGTTTAGGAAGACCACTCAATAACTTCAGCTTTCAGCAGGCATCTGACAGGCTTAGCATTGACCAAATATTATGAAACTTTGACGGTACGTCCATGGAATGTCCACCAGCTGATGAAATTTAAACTCAAGCTGCTTTTGGGTGCATCACTGAAAGAGCCCGTATCAGAACTTTTCGATCCCTACCTGGTGGAGGTGGGCGTGGGGCGGGAGCTCGTGACTAAATTCGCCGAGGTGGTGCTGCTCGGAGCTGGGCTTCTGCAGCACCATGGACATGGGGTTGTTGACGACGAGGAGTCGGCGGCCATAGGCCAACGAGCTGCCCCTCTTCTGCAGCACGCTGAGCATTTTACGGTGGGAGAGAGAGGAGCGGGCACCCTTCATGGGAAGCAGCTTGTGTCTGCGGCGCCGGTGGTGGGACAGGTTACTGCGGTCGCTGCAGCGGAAGGAGCACAGCTCGCATTTGTAGGGCTTCTCGCCCGTGTGAGAGCGCATGTGCGCCTCTAGGTGTCGCTCGTATGCAGAGGCGAAAGGGCACAGGTGGCAGCGATGGGGCTTCTCGCCTGAGAACATGGAACAGAGAACAGAACAGAGGTTTTCACATATCAAATCATCAATTCTTTAGCATAATCAAATGTATTTTCATTTTACTTACAACTGACCGGTTTGCATTTAGGTACAGATTTTAAAGAATCACAGTGAAATTCCACAAGAAACAAAATGGTACGGCTGTGTTGACAGATCAGTTAAACTACATTAGGTGCACTAAACAAGAGTGACTTAAAGGCTACGCACCAGCTAATATTAAATATTGTAATTATTAAAAGTTGGATTATAGAAAAGTTTTTACAAAGTCAAGAAATACGGCTTAAAAGGCTGTTTAGCCCCGCTCACTGTTCGGAAACTGCTGTAGGTGGTACGCTCTGTGACATAGTTGGTGGACAACAACACTGGAAGAAGCCCTAACGGTAATGCAAAAAGACAGAAAGCTGTGTTGTTGTTTTTGACTGTAATAATTAGATGTACAGAATCCCCTGCGGCCCAAAGACCCCAAAAAATCCAGAAAGTGGACTAAACCTGTGAACTTTAGACGAGCACATTGGAAAGGACCGTCCTCTGTAGTGATCATTTAAGGTCTGAAGATTATAACAACTATGGGACGTAGGCTTACACAACGACTGGATCTTAAGACTGGTGCTTTACCAACAATATGGGCGTTTAAGGAAACCAGTGAGAGGTGTTCAAGAGCCTCCGTGTACGTGGAGGTAAACCAGGTAAGTGCAGTTACTGAGCCTGCTTTAGCTGATGTTAGCTAACATTAGCTTCACTTGCTAAGTTCAGTGGCTCAAGTTTTGCTAAGCTAACGTAGTTGAGTTATGAAGATTTATAGAGTCGTTTGAGTGAGAGTTCCACTTTGATCATATTTTACAACAATAACTGAACCTCTATATCGGAGTTTAGCTGGTTGCTAGGCTGTTGTCATGAGTAATGTTGGTTATTTGGCTAGATACTGTTTACACTCAGGATGAGCTGCTGTTGTGGGTGTGGTTTGCCTAAAAGTCTCAGGACTAAGTGATATGATGGTCTATTTCTACATTACAGCTCTTTTAAATTCAAATTTAGAAATATCATCAGAATCTGAAGAACCAGCGCTGGAAACCCAAGTCTTCCACAAGTAAAGAGAGTGACTGAGCCTGCTTCTACAGAGCCAACTATAAAAAAGACACTCAAAAGTGATTATTACTACTATTCTCCCTCACAATGGTTTGTGTAAAGCTTTACTGGTTGCTGTCACAAAGACGGCTTTACCACTAGGCATCATAATGTCTGTTTCCAAAGAAAACCAAATATTTTTTTTTACATAATGAATATTTGAACTGCACAAACTGCTTTGAAGAAAATACATTTCCATTAACTTACACTGATCGAAAAGAACGATGTTGTCCTTTGTTTATTCATAATTTTTGAGATACTTGTTTTTCCTTTGGACAGCAAGTTGATTTTAAGACTTATTTATAAAAATAGATTGATAAAGTTCAATATGAAAGCTATTTAAAAGTTAATTTTAACTAATTAAGAGCAATAGAATTTGTGCACCCAAATGAGTTTTCCTAACAAACAACCATGAACACTTACCTGTATGAATGCGTATGTGCTCTATAAGCCTTGCAGTGCCCCTGGTGGCGTAATTACAATAGCGGCATTTGAGTTTGCCATCATAGGTCCGTTCAAAGCCGTCCACCAACATGCCTGAGCCATCTTCTAGTGACATATCCACAGCTGGGTGCTCCAGGCCATTCTGTCCAAGATCTAAAAAATAAAAATATCGCTTATAATACACTTTCACCAGACCAAGACATTAACTACATAGTCACCCAAACCTTTTCTGTAAATACATCCTTGCAACTTTCGCTTTACCCACTCAAGACCCATCCAGATCTTCATTATGGTCTCAAAGACTTGTCTATATGGTTTAGGACACAGAATTACTGACTGACAAAACTTTAACACATAGCCAAATGCTGCAAATGCTGGACAACAGGTCTGGAGCTAGAATTTGACTCCCATTTGTGTGCACATGTGTCACTCATACATATGGACAATAAAAATAATGTTTAAGATTTTGTGTTGGTTTTTAGTTAAAAATTACTTTTAATCATGCAGTCTAGTGTCCATGTGCTTGTCTGTAATCATCTACATCTGGGTTGCACCATGCAGAGCCATAAAGAGCTCACTGAATTCCAACGAGGTGCTGTATGAGGACACCACCGTTACAAGTCAGTTATTTTTTTACCCCTCCTAGAAATTCTATAATAATTCTATAATAACGAAGTGACAGACCATGTAAAGTTATAGAGTAGGGTCGCTGAGTGCTGAGAAACATAATATGTGAAAGATGCCAACACTCCGTTGATCAATAAGTGCGCCTGATCTTCTTGGCATGGGTTTCCATGACCGAGCAGCTGCACGCAAGCCTTACATCACCAAGCACAATGCTGAGCAATGGAAGAAGTGAAGTAAAGCACGCCACCTCTGGACTCTGGAGCAGTGGAAATGTGTTCTGGGGAGTAACTAATCATACTTCTCTATCTAACAGTCTAAAGGACGAGTCTGGGTTAGGCGAATGCCAGGAGAACGTTACCTGCCTGACTGTGCTGAGTTTAAAGTTTGGTGGAGGAGGGATAATGAACGCTACGTGGTTGTTTTTCCAGGGGCCCCTCAGTTCAAGTAAAGAAAAATCTTAATGCTTCAGCAGACCAAGACATTTTGGATAAGCGTCTGCGTCCAACTTTTGTGTGAACAGTTTGGGGAACTGGTGCTGTTTTGTTCTAGCATGACTGACTGTGTCTCCATACACAAAGCAGCTCCATAAAGCCATGACTGGGTGATTTTGGGGTGGAAGAACTTGCCTGACCCGCTCAGAGCCCTGACCTCTACCCTATCTAACAACCTTTGGGAAGAACTAGAACGGAGATGGCAAGCCAGGCCCACTTGCCCAACATCAGTGTTTAACCTCACAAATGCTCTTCTAGATGAACGGACAAGAATTCCCATAAACACGCTCCAAAATCTTGTAGAAAGCCTTCCAAGAATATTGGAAGTTACTACAGCTGCAAAGGAAGGGGGGAAACTGCTTCCATATTAGTTCCTACTAACATGAAGGGGTCCCAATACTTCTGTCCTTGCAGTATATATGTTTTCTGCTCTGACCCTTCACCCTAACACTACAAAAACAATCACTTGTACTTAATGTCTGTTTTGACTCACAGCTAAACTAACAGAGTGGTCTTTACTGTATTATACGTGCCATGACCACGTAAAAGCAATGCACTACACAAGAGTTACCTTCTGGGATGTCGTCTGTGTCCTTCACTCCACTGACAGAGCCTGAGATCATGTTAACATGTTGAGTCTGCTGGCTAAGATACTCCTGGAAGTCCTTCACGAAGTCCAACGTCTCTGGCTTCTCTTCGTCCATTGGAAGATCAGGATTGTTTGCGTTCAATACCTACACAACAGAGCAAGCCATCATCAGCAAAGCAAGCCAGAAACAACTAACATCTCTATATTTTGCTCTCACAGCAGATTCTTTCGTATAGGGTAATGGTGTATTTGATCCATCCAGGTATTTCAGGGGCAGTTAGGGATACAATAGGCACAATAGGGTGTGAGTAGTAACCAACAACTGTAGCCTGACAGCTTTTACGCATACAGAAAACATACACATACACGCTGACGAGCTAAGCGCGGCAGCTCAGGTCACCTCACGTCTTTATACTAATGGAATGAAGTGAGAGGCCAGCATGTAGGACACATACAGCTGTGGCCAGCATTGCGATCTGTCTGGGTGGCTAGTGAGTTATCTTTCCAGTTGGCAAGGTAACCGGTGTTGCTATGATGGTGAATGCTGACGTTAGTCTTAGCTAGCTAACGTAGCATGTAGCTATCCAGCTAATGGGTTAACCGTATAACACAGAGTCGCTATCAGTTTCCTGGAAAAGCTCAAAAAAGACTTAAGCTCAAAGTTAGCTTCTTATTCGAATTGCCCGTTTCACCTTAAATAGTGCAGAAGTTACATTCTGGCGCCTCAGGTTAGCTGACTTTAGCTTATTACTGGAATTCCCCGTTCCACCTTAAATGGTGCAGCCGCTCCATTCAGAATGTAACTGCTGCGGCATTTAAGGTGAAACGAGGCATAAGAAGCTAACTGTGGCCACGTCTTACTTTGGGTTTACACTCAATAACAGGTCCACCTCGGCGCCAGAATGTGACCATGCCATTTAAGGTGGAACTGAGAATTCGAATAAGGAGCTAACCTCAGCTAACCCGAGGTGTCAGAATGTAACTGTTTTGGCATTTAAGATGGAACAGGGATTAAAAAGCTAACGTCAGATAACGTGAAGCACCAGACTGTAATTATTGCACAATTTAAGGTGGACCGGGGAATTCCAATAAGAAGCTGACTTCAGCTACGTCTGTCTTCATGTTTACGCTCAATAACAGATCCACTAGCTAACCCGTTGGCATTCACCAGCGTTTCACTAGATATAACGTGTCCACCGAGCGTTACCTTTCAGCCAGCCGTCTCGACGAAACAGCAAAACACGGTTATTAGATATCCAAGCAGTCGCTGTGGAAATGATTATATCAGTAAATATCTCTCCATGTCAGGCTAACCGTAGCATTAGCTTGTCGGGGGCTTCAGTACCTCATCGTCTACACAACACGGTTAGCAAAGCGTTTGACGTTCATTTAGTAGACTGACAGTTTCGGAATTTGTCCCGACTGTTTACGATAATTAAGCAGTAGTTTAACGCCCTGGTTGTAAAAGAAAAAAAGCTGGTTAAGCAGCTAAAAAATATATATCCGTGAATCCAAAACAAAAGAAAATCCGTTCCTGCTAAAAGTTCGCACCTTAAGAGCACCACTGTATTTCTTCCCCACATTCCCAGCCCAACATTTGGTTCCCACCTTACTTCCTTAACCCTTCGACGCACAACCTGAACCTGAGGTTTGATTTTCTATATCTTTACAAAAATTAATTTTATCATTTAGCATCATCAGCTTCCATAAATTCACCAATGTACTTACTTGCTTATTTAAGCTTTATTATTTTTTTGTAATAATATTTTGTATCACTGCCCTTCTAACACATAACAGATGAAAACTGACGCATATGTGTTCACTATGGAATTTAATAGGAACTGTTGACATTGGTAAACATTTGCAGGAACATATTTACTATTTTTCTTTATGAAGTAAATAAATAAATTAAAATAATGATTTAAGGTAAAAAAAAAACCAAGATTTTTAATGAACACTTGGAACATTAATTAATGAAATAAACTGATTTCAACAGAATTACCAAAGAGATACTCAGCAGTACATATAATAACACAGGAAATGAATTCGGGTCAAGTTTTACCCATACTGTGCAATTTCTTTTGTGCATCAGGAAAAGTTTAAGATATAAACAAAAAAGGAGGTTCAAAGAGGTTTGGTGTGAAATGCTGGATTCCAGAGAAACTGAGTCAATTCTCTGTCACAGTGCAGAGAGATACAAGTAGTGCATTGTGAGACTATAGATTACCTGAAGATTTTATTGATTTTATTTATTTATTCATTTAATTTACTGCTACTGTACCGGTTTCATTAGATATTGGTTTAAAAAAACCTTCAAAGAAGTAGGTTTACTGGTTGTTTTGTATTGTAAATATAATGTGCATATTTGTCTTGTAAACCTCACGATTTCTGTTTTTTAATAAATATGAATGTAAAGAAAATAGTATGCTAAAGTACTATATATAATTTCTTATTAGCATAACCTTTTTATTGCAGGTAAAAAGTAAACATGTACTATAAAGTTTACAGTATAACCTTTGAATAATCTTCTAATGACCAATAAATGGCGGATATATTTCACCATATTTCTCTCTTCTCCATGTAATCTGTGTGGTCCTGATCTTGGGTAAAGTTTCTGTAAGCATCTCCTTACCAATCACAGGGATCTCTGGCCCCGCCCACACGAAACAGTCTCAGAGTCAGAGAAACTCAGAGAGATGAAGATAACCCAGCATAATTTAAAGCTGGCAAGCTAGACCTCTAGTCTGTAGCTGCCTGAAGCCCATTCATTCCTATATCTATACACTAACATTGCTTGCTAGAGTTTCTAGAGTACATGTCAAATGTTGGTGTTGGTTTTTGTGAATAAACCCATAAACCCATGTAGCTACAGAATAATTTATATTTCCATGATCCTGAGAAGCAGTTCTTTAATCTGATGTAAGATTTATGCATATTGGCTGAAATTAAGTCTGTATATTATATCTCATAGCCATCATTATGAGCTCACGGGTGACTGGAAGCAAATTATTCATTGGCTCGCTCAAAGTAAATGATATACTTGAGTGAAAAGAGTTGAGTTATTTTTCGGCACTTCCTTCAGTTACCTAGTTAGGATTTGGGAAGTAACGTGTTACGAGGCATGCAAGTCTGGAACATTTTGATTAGATATAAAATCTAGAAGCAGGTTCACTGGTCATTTTGGATTGTAAATAAAATGTACGTATTTGGCTTGTAAACATCACGACTCTTGATTCGTATCAACCAGATTCTTTCTTGGTCATTATAATGCTTTAATGACCAAGAAATCTTATGATATATTTCAGCATATTTCTCCTCTCCATGTAAACTGAGTGGTATTAATCTTGGGTAAAGCTTCCGGAAGCATCTCCTAAACTATGAGGAATGCAAGTCTGGAACATTTACACACTCTGTCCCAAAGGGTTTGGATTAAACTCTGTGGACAACCAAACTCAAGCTCATAGGTCAAGGTCAAAACTGTTAACAGGCATTTGTCTGGGATCATTTTAATGCAATACCTAACAATAAATAGTGTTACAAAACAATAATATGCTCACATGACCATGTTCTCCACAGCATCTAACATTGCTCTGATTAACTCCAGTGTTAGCTTTGGGAATAACACATTTGTGGGGGCAAGTTATAAACTCAAACCTCCTTCAGAAAACCTGAAACTTGATTGCTTCACTCATCTTTATGTTTTTGAATGAACTTTGGTTACTGAAAGTTTCAGTACCAGGTAGCTTGAGCTATACAGTAGTGGAAACTAGGCATGGCTGGAGGCGCAGCCAATTATGAGATGCTTGTCATTTGTCAAATTCTATCTATTTTTGTTTCACTATATAAAGTATCCCTGTTTTGCTGTTTTGAAAGCTGTGACGAGCCTATTGCCATCTCTTGCCAATACGGTGCTGTATAGCCACAGTCAAATGCCAAGAACAATTTGATGACTACTTGAACCAAGTGCATTACTTTAAATAGCTGGATTGACTCATTTATGTTTCATAGTGTTTAATATTTAAATAGCAGGGAAGTTAGCTGAAGATCGCATTGCCCCATTTGTGTCAGAGTTGTAGGAAAGCCATTGAGGAGAGTGTGACAAATGACCGGTTAGGCCGAGAGCTTTGTATCCACTACGGTGACACTTCTCTGGGCTGCAGTGTAATGAGAAGCTCCGTGTAACACATACCCTCGCTGCCAGTGATCACGGTTCAAATAACTGAGGAACAAGTTGAAGCAAGGCCTGGTTCTCTGAAAATGTCAACAAACAGTCTTTTAAAAGCCTTGACATTGTTTTTGAAGGGAAACTGCAAGGAATTTTAAGCACCTAAGGCAGCGTAAACACATAATTCTATAAAAGGTGCACCATTCACTGGACAAAAAAGTGAAACTGAATGTTTTTGGCATAAGCTATCTTAGCAGTAACAGGGCAGCTGCATTTTTTATCTAGAGAGTAAGACAGGGAGTGAGACAGAAAGTGGGATAGGGAGTGGGACAGAGAGTGGAAAATAGAGTAGGACAGGCAGTGTGACAGGGAATGGTACAGGGTGTAGGATAAAGAGTGTGACAGTGAGTGGAATAAAGAGTAGGACAGGGAGTGGGATAGAGAGTGGGGCAGGCAGTGGGATTGGGGTGAGTTAAGGTGTGGGACAGTGTAGGACAATAAACTAGACAGGGAGACAGGTAGTAGAATAGAGAGCAGTATAAGGAATTTGATAAAAAGTGGAACAGGGAGTGGGACAGGTAGTGGGAGAGGGAGTGGGACAGGTAGTGGGATAGAGAGTGGAACAGGGAGTGACATATGAAGTGGGATTGAGAGTGGTATATGGAATTGGACAGAGAGTGGGACATGAAGTGGGACAGGTAGTGGGACAGAGAGTAGGATATGAAGTAGGAGAGGGAGTGGGACAGGTAGTGGGACAGAGAGTAGGACTGGGAGTGAGATATGAAGTGGGATAGAGAGTGGTATATGGAATTGGACAGGGAGTGTGACAGTGAGTGGGATATGAAGTGAGACAGAGCGTGGGAGATGGAGTGGGACAGGGAGTGAGCAAGAGAGTGGGACAGGGAGTGGGAAGGAGAGTGGGATATGAAGTGAGACAGAGAGTGGGAGATGGAGTGGGACAGGAAGTGAGATAGAAAGTGGGACAGGGGGTGGGACATGAAGTGAGACAGAGAGTGGGATATGAAGTGAGACAGAGAGTGGGAGATGGAGTGGGACAGGGAGTGAGATAGAGAGTGGGACAGGGGGTGGGACATGAAGTGAGACAGAGAGTGGGATATGAAGTGAGACAGAGAGTGGGAGATGGAGTGGGACAGGGAGTGAGATAGAGAGTGGGACAGGGGGTGGGACATGAAGTGAGACAGAGAGTGGGATATGAAGTGAGACAGAGAGTGGGAGATGGAGTGGGACAGGGAGTGAGATAGACAGTGGGACAGGGGGTGGGACATGAAGTGAGACAGAGAGTGGGATATGAAGTGAGATGGAGTGGGACAGGGAGTGGGACATGAAGTGAGACCGAGAGTGGGATATGATATGAGTGGGACAGGGAATGGAAAAGAGATGCTTCATTCTTGTTTTATTTATTTAATGGTATTTACCTTTATGACACTTTCATATAATAATTTATATTCACATGTTTTTGCACTTTTCTTTATTATAAAATGTCTCATATTTAAAAATCTGGATATAGTTTTTAGTAATGTTGCATGAAACAGCTGATACTTCATAATAATTCATTAAAATAAAAATTATTATTTCTTAAGAAATAATTTCCTACTTTTTTAAACAAGGCTGTTCACTCAGTGCTGAAGTTATCTTTGAAACATTTTATCTGTAATGTTAATAAACCTACAGTGAGTGAGCTGAAGAGAAAAAAACACAACTTGTGTAATTTTGCTCTGTGGCCTCTAGATGGCACATAAAAACAAGATATGAGTTTCAGTTGCGTTTCAATATGGAGACCCTGCAATTAAAGCTTGAACACACATATGAAGCCTTTAAACATATTGAGTCTCTTACTTACATATCAAGTTGTGTCTTGTTCAAGATTTGTTGAATATTTATCTAATAATACTTTAGGTTTCTATGTTTTGCACATTATTAGCCAACATTACTGCAGCATTAATTCACACTGCATTATTATATACATTTATAATTAAGATTATTAAAGTGTTACATATTTGATGCGGTTCCAGTGAAACGGTGATCGGACATCATGTTTTCTTTTCTGCAGGTTTTAGGTTACTGTTGGGGACAAATTCAGACATGACAGCCAGCCTTGCCGAGTTGAACTACGACCCCTGAAGCAGTCAATTACAGCAGTCCCTAATGGCCTGTCAACACTAATGTTATTTTATAGCAATTTAATTATGCTCAGGTTTCCTGCGAAGCCACTTCCCTTTAAATAATTCAAGCAGGGTGACAATAATTTGTCAGTTGAAAAAGATGAATAGGGGTTTCAAGTGCGGCCCTTTTGTTGGAAACTTATTGTTGTCTAAGCAGGAGTTCAGCAATACATGCAGCAAGCTTTAGTTGTCAAGACAATTAAAGGGGGCTGTTTGAACTAATCAATGACCTGGCCTATAGAGATCTGGTGTAGACATACCTATATTTATTTAATTTTTTCATTCATTTGTTTACTTTTAATTTACACTTTCATTAAAACCATTTCCTCTGAAGTTCTCAAGTAAAAAGGAATGTATTCCATTGTAAGAGGATCCATTCCATGATTTTTCCATTACATATTTTTTTATGATACAAGAAATGTTTTTCTTATTTCTTTCCATAATGTACAGAAGACACTGCATTATGAAAATGAATATATTCAATAATGTTTGAAAGACAATATTTCATATTTATTCCTATAAATGGAACTTATTCCGTTCGAAAAGCAACATGTTCCATGTTTCCCTCATAATTATCCATGTCAAAAGAATGTACGGCTTTATAAAATGAAACTGTAAAACATGTAAGTGTTTTTTTATGATCAAAGGAGGGTATTCCATGATTTTGTCCTATATTTTTCATTTTCCATTATAAAAGCCACATATTGTATACCATAGTATATGATATTTCACCATTTTCCCCATGATTTTTCATGCAGAAGAAATGTAGTCCACTGAAAATGTGGACATTCTTCCATTCTAAAATGAACATATTCCATGTTTGCCCCATAGTTATCCATGTAAAAGGAATGTATTGCTTTATAAAAAGATAATGTAGAATGTTTGAGTATGTTTTAAGATCAAAGTCAAGTTTTCTTTATATATTTCATGTAAAATGGATGTTTTCCATTCCATAAGCTACATATTGTATGTAATATAATTGTTTCATTTAAGTTGAACAGGTTTCATAATACATGAAATGTCACTATTTTACTCATGATTTCTTTTAATGCAGAAGGAATGTAGTCCACAAAAAATGGAATGTATTCTATTCTAACAGAAGTATATTCCCTATTTCTTTTAAATAAGCGGAACTTATTCTATGCTAAAATCAACATCTTATATGTTTCCCCCTTAATTATCCATGTAAAAGAAATGCACTGTTTGTTAAAAGGAAATTTAGAATGTTTGAGTCTTTTTTTTTTATAATCAAAGGAATATATTCCATGAGATTGCTCTATATTATATTATGTAAAATGGATGTTTTCCATTCTTAAAACCACATATTGTACACATTTTCCCTAAAAATTTCCATGTAAGTGGAAGAGGTTCCATAGTACATGGCATTTCACTATCTTGCCCAATGATTTTCAATGCAGAAGGAATGTAGCTCACAGAAAATTGAATGCATTCTATTCTATAGAAGTGTATTCCATATTTCTTCCCATGAATGGAACTTCTTCCATTCTAAAAGCAACATATTCCTTGTTTTTCTCATATTTATCCATGTCAAAGGAATGTGTTCCATTGTACAAGGAATTGCTTTCCTCAGATGGTCCCATGAGTTTTCCACTTAATACTTAATACTCATGTTTATTTAAATCAGACCTACATAGGTGTACAAATTCTAGCTAGAATACCTTGAATATCTAAACTTGCCTGTAAGCAGCTGCTTGGTTGTTCAGCTTCCTCTTAACCCTTTGATGCACAACCTGGAGATTTTATTTTCTACATCTTTGCAATAAAATTCATTTCATCATTCAAGCTTCAAAGAATTCTTCAATTACCTTTTTTATCATCACAAATCTTAATTTCAGTTTTACATTTTTGTATCACTGGCAACACAAACAATTAATCAGAATTAACCCTTATGTGTCCACTATGGAGTTTGATAAAAATTTGCAGTCAGGAATATATTTAGAAACACTGTCTTTGTCTATGAAGTAAATAAATAAATAAGGATCAAAATAAAGATTTAAGATAAAATACAGGATTTTGAAGTAATAAAATAAACTGATTTGAATAGATTTACCAAAGAGAGCAAAACACACAGTAACAGAGGAAATGATTACAGGGCGAGTTTAACCCATGTTGTGAATTAGAAGGAGTTTGCTTAGCTTGTGCATTAAAGGGTTAAAGCGGGAGCGCGGCTCGTGCTAAGGCGGCTCCGGGTTTGATTTGTGTCGGTGTCGTTTCGCTGGTTCTCACGCAGCATCTGTCGCATCTTCTGCTCGCCCTCCAGCCTCCACCTGCTCGCGGCTGTAAGTCAGCCACACTTTCTTTCTCGCCTTAATTCACATTTAAAGGCTTCTAAATGAGCGGAGACCCCCTCCCGCCCACCTCCTCCTCCTCCTCCTCTTCTTCTTCTCCCCCAGAGCGCTTGATTTATGGGCTGTTTGTGGGTTTATAGAAGGCCAAACTCTTCGTTTCCGACTGAAAAAAAAGAAAAGAAAAGAAAAGAAAAGGAATTGGGTATTAATTTGGAGAAGCCCCTCAGACGCACCCCACCCCTCTTCCACACACACACACACACATACACACATTGACACACTTGAGCACACTTTTATTTTTTTTTTCTCCCTGAAAGCCACAGTCTTATGCTGGAGCCTTTTAAATGGCTGGCTAGGACAGGAGTCCTGAAGAAAGCCTCTTTTTAATCCGGCCTGAAAAGGGCAGCTATAGAAACCGCACATCATTACAGCTAAAGGCTGAAGGAGGCCGGGATTTATTCTTCACGCGCAACACTATTATTGGACATACCCCCCCCCCCCCCCCCCATTCTACCCCTCGCCCCCTACTCTCTCTCTCTCTCTGACACCCCCTACCATGCTTCGACACGGGGGCGTGTGGCAAAGGGACAGAAAGAGAGAAAAAAAACTGGCTAAAGAAAGTGGAGAAAGGAAGCACATTATTAAGCTTTTCATTCTCGCGCCACTTCATTTGCTCGCGGGAGCTCGCGCGCCGCCTGTGTAATGAATGTAATTGCTACCTTTTGATGAGAACACTATTATGTGAATCACACTTTAAATGGGCAAACAACACACTCTTCCCTCAGCACCCCCCTCCCACCCACCCTCCACGACCTAACGCCTACCTCCACCCCCCATCATCAACACCCCCCACCACACACACACACACACACACACACACTACCCGCGGCGGCTATGAGATCCCCTCATTAAGCCAGAAAGAACAAGTGGGCCGCTCGCGAAAGAGCGAGGCATGATACAATCAAACAAAGAGACAGATTAGCAGCGATCCGTGCGCCACACGGACCCTTACAGACCACGTACAGACCAACGTCTCCTTCTTAATGAAATAGGAAATCCCAGATTTGGCTTGAAGTACAAAACGAAAGATATTTTTTTATAAAAATTAAGTAATACGTGTCTGGCCAAAAGTAATTTAATCAAAAGGGGGCATGAATTTTTTTTGTTTGTTTTCAAGGTCAGAAATATGAAGAAGCAAGAACGTCCAAATATAGCTCTATATAATATATTTAAATTAAATTTTTGATGTCACCAGAACACAATGGCGGTCTCGTGAAGAGTTAATAATCAATGGACTCATAGAAATGTCAATAAATTGCTTGAAATATGTGTTTGCCTTTAGTTCACTTTCATTTCCGTTCGTGAGACTTTCAGAAATCTGTTGGGAATCTTTTTTCATTCCACACATATTCATCACCTTCAAAGGTCAGTCTTAGAAGTTGGTTGTTTTTTGTTTTTTTTGTTTTTTTACTGATTTTCCTTGGACGTCCCGCTTTTATATATATCATCACATCAAGTATCTCCAAAAGGGCAACTTTACAGGAGAGGACAAAAACTGTCTTTACTTTCAATGCAAGTCAATGGAACCAGAATTTTGTCTAAGCCAATTTGAAGCATTTCTTTTGCTCCATTAGTCATGAAAGTATTATACAACGTAAACGGCAGCTGTCGTGTCCAAATGATGTTTAAAAATAAAAAGCGACCAAAATGGAGACGCATGTTTTTCTTTGGATATCAATGAAATGTTCTTCTCAGAAATATCTACTGAACTGTACTTAACGCCAGTTTGGACTGGAAATAAAATATAAGAACTGTTGTCTCTGGGTTAAATACAGTATATGAAGGGTGGTCTCTGGCACAGTACTGTATAGTATACAGTAGATTATCATAAACTGGGCGATAAAGACAGGCAAGAATTCACATTTGTGACATTTCAACTCAACCCACAGGTCCCAGAACAGTGGTGTACATGTTTTTTTGGGTTTTTTTTTTGCAAATTCATTTATCAGCGCAATGAATTAAGTGAAAAGTAGAATCCTTGAAATTTGAACAGGCATTTCACAATTTCTCTATATTCGCTTCACTCACAGCATGCACTCAAGCCAGCATGGACTTCACATAGAGTATGTATAATTCATATGTATAAGTCTTTAAAGAGTGTTAAAGCCACCTGAGAGTCAGCAGAACATAAGCTTCAGTGAAAGAGATTAGACTAAAAACAAATCTGACCCATTTGTACAAAGGCCCCAACATGGTTTGCTTCAGTTTGAATAAAAAATATAGTGCAAAATCCTGAATATTACAAAATAATTCCAAATTCCAGGTTTAAATAAAAAGTAAATAATTTAAGTCACATGCAGTTATGAAGTTTGAGCGCACCAGTTAAATATGTAGTAAAAGAAGAATAAACAAATAAGCAAACAAGCAAATTCAGTGCTTCAGTGAGAAAAATAAACTTAATGAACTTATATATATATATATATATATATATATATATATATATATATATATATATATATATATAATTTTTTTGCAAGTTGTAGTACACACTTCTTTCTATAAATATATGTATATGTATATAGAAAGAGAGAGAAATTCTGAGGGAGAGAAACAGACAGAGACATATATGCATACATACAGTGAGAAAAGGAGAAAAAGAAAGAGAGAGTCACAGGAAGACACAGATACAGAAAGAGACAGAGGGAGACCTACAGAGAGGGTGACACACACACACACACAGACACAGAGTGAGAAAATAGCTATAGCTGTTTAATAAAAGTGTCGTGACGCGACTTTACGAGGCGACGCGCGATAAAACCTCTGTCACCTTATGAAGCCTGAACGCGCCCCGTCAGCCTGCAGAGAAATTTAAACCGCACAGGTGACAGCCGGCTTCCATTCGCTTACTGCTCACAGATGCAAAAAAAACTATAAAGCAACGTCACCAATGATGAATTACACAATTACTCTTAAATGGCTGGCGTTTTCAGATCTATGCAAAGCCATTTGGCCCTTTTAATGTGAGTTATTATTCCTCAAAGCAAGCGATAGTTCAATGATAAAGTGATAATCAATTCCTCTGACTATGATGCCTGGCTGAGGCCTGGAGGAGGAGGAGGTGGTGGTGGTGGTGGTGAGAGGGGGGGGGCTGTGCTACTGATCACTTCTATTGGCCCGCAAATGATGGTCCTCACCGCATGAGCGATGCATGGCAGCGGCACTGTGTGACTTTAAAAAGGTTTATAACGTCTGAAACAGGCCGCCATCCGGGCTCAGTCATGCGCCAGAGCAATGGGCCAATATTTCCGAGTGAAGTGGCATTTGCGCTGTATTTATCTGAGGGGCCCAAGCACCAAAACCACAGGCCACTAATAAAGAAGATGCTATAATAGCTTTTGACTGGGTCCGCTCTCTCTGGACGGGGAATGAAGTGTCCGTCGCTGAGTTATCGTGCCCAAACGCCATTTGTACAGCCTGAAAAGTGGAGGCATTTTTCGCGCCTGTCAACGCCGAGCCATAGCTCATCGTCTTGAATGATATCTCCCAACGCACAGTTGCCCCAGTGCGCGCATTTCATACTCACAGCCGAAAGGGGCTAATGGATAGTGCTGTCTGAGGGCGGACAATTTAGAGCATCCCACGTCAAATCTTTAGAACGGCCTAGAGTAACACAGTGGATGCACATGCAGCACAGTCCCAGGCTCGTGTTGGAGGTGATGACCCACTCCCTTATGAACATCCAGACTTAAGGGGATAGTCCAGGGTATTCAGTCTATTGTCTGGTTGATGCACCTGTTGTGTACAGTCAGATGCCGTGGACAGTGATTTCAATGCAAATGCCTGTTATAGGAAAAGAACAGTCAAATCAGTGCCTTCTTCAGTTATGGCTAGCAGTTCTGCTGATTTGCTCATGAGTACTGTGATCTGATTGGCCACCCAAGATGCCACCCTATGTCACTGGCTTCCATCTCACTGTGGGCTAGGTGTTTTGACCTGTTACCTTGCTGAATGTTACTACCAGCACTTTCCCACTTTCCCACTGGATTTGCTACCAACTTAATGGGCGTGGGCAGAGTTCTTAAAGACCCCTATCTGATCACACATGAATACCCACAACCCACAAGGAAGGCCAGAGTAATCAGTGCTTTCATTCTTTGGAAGTTCTATAAACCTTCAGGAGGACATATTTGGAAATCTCCCATATGATTCTCCTCCCACCCAACACATGTATGTGAAAGTGCAAGACTGTATATAGACTGTTATGTAGTCCCATGTTCATTTCTTCATTTTCTGGGGGGGTGGAGACAGGGTCCCAAGGCAGGGTTGTACTGGAGCCTGTCCCAGCATTTATTGGGCTAAAGACAGGAAACACCCCATCCAGGAAACAACAGGCCGCCCATCCATTGCAAGGAAACACAGACATACACAGTCAGGCACACACTCAGTAGCATCTCCAATCATTTGACTGTCTTCACACTGTGGGAAGAAATCCACATAGACATGCAAACACCTCACAGACAGGACCCCGGATGCCCCATAGTCCCATATTTCAAATGTTTATTCACAAAACCCTTTCACTGCTCCTATTAGAAGCAAATGTCGATACATTTTTCAGTTTTTCTTTACGTGCATGGAAACATGTTGAATCTAGATTAAAAAATGTCAGGTATCCCATTAACACATAATCAGTTCGCTGGGCCTGTGTCTGAAAGATGACCCAGTCCTAAGAGGCTAGACTCTGAAGAAGTCTCACAGTAATGTGAACTAATGAGAGGATTGATTTGTGAGAGTATTGATTATTGTTAATAGGCGATCAGCAGGGGAATGATCTCCAGTTCATCCATCTATCCTGTTTAGCAGAATGACTCATTCGCAAAGTAGCTGGACACAGACACTGGTCTTGCACTTCTGCATTCTAATCATGCTCTTCAGTGTGCATATCTGGGTGCATAAAATCTGACTTTTATGATCTCTGTAATTGTTTAACCAGTTAGTGTCAAGAAGAGTTCCATGATTTAAATTGTAACTCATTTTTTTTTCAAAATTAAAATTAAACTGTATCTTGAGGTCGATAGATTGAAGAGGTCATTGGGAGAGTTTGGGAGAATTCCCAGTGGGCCTGAAGCTAATAACTAATAATGTTACATTCAAGCAGGACTGGTGTGTCCATATAGGTGAACTAGGCAACTTTGGAGAGTGACACTTCAGCGACAACATATCGTCTCTATCCAATGAAAAACGTGTATCTCCATTTTTGTTGATTTTGATTTTCTACATCATTTAAACACACCAATGGCCATTTACACTGTGTAACAATTTCATGATGAATGGACCAATAGAAGTGCCCCAAAACAGCTTGGAAAAAAAAATTGTTTCTATTGACTTGCATTGAAAGTACAGTAAGTTTTTGGTCTCTCCTTTAAAGTTGCAATTTTGGAGAAACTTGTTTTTCATTGGACAGTGACGATATACCAAATTATTCTGTCACCTATAAGGAACTTGATCACAAACTACAGTACCCAATCGCTCAGCTAGCTTTGCATGTCTATGAAACTTATGATTCTTCATATCTCAAGAGTTTGAAGAAGGAAGTAAAATAATTTTTTATATATTTCCTAAAGCAAAGATGGAATAGGATGTGGAAACAGTGTGGAAAACCACACCTATGAAATCTTTCTTTGGATTTAATGTCACATGTAGCAGAAACTAATGATAAATAAATTGATCTTATATATAATTATATTATTATGAAAAATTATAAATTACATTATCCCAATGGAATCCATACATTGAAAAATAGATGCACATCTTGGAGCTTCTTATTCTTATTTTGTGTTCCACCTTAAATAATCTAGAAGATACGTTCACCTGGATGTCGGTACAGGTGCATGTAACTGCTGCACTATTTAAGGTGAAACTAAAATTGCGAATAAGAAGCTAACCTCAGCCTCAAGTTCCTATCGGATTAAGCATATATCTCTAAAGCATGTCGTTTTCTACCTACAGAAAAATGAAAACATATGTAGAAAACATCTCGTCTACTTTCTGCAAATTGGGAAAATACAGAGCTGTTTTACTACACAGGCTGAAATATTGTGAACAGCTGTTGCTAAATCATTTCAGGCAAGATATGGACTGTAAACATGTTTCATGTCCAACTTGCTGATATGATTTAGCTTATGATACCTTACTTTAGGTTATTATTTAAGTTTGTTGTGTAACAGTTATAACAGTTCTGTTGTAAGTCCTTGTCTTTGCATATCTTACAGTTTAACTTAAACATATCTTCTCTGGCCAAGAAGTTATGAGTAGACACATGCTTTATAGTTAATGGTGGTTGTGTTTATGGGAATTCAGCTTTCTGATTGGTTGCTGTAGATGTGTGTTAGTGTTTAAGTGGTAAGGCTAGTGACCGCACTGCTGTTGGAAATGGATTATAGTCTGGTCTATGGACATATTTTGAAAATTGGGGAAGGTTTTGGGGTGGGCTGGTCTGCACCATGTGACTAGCGGTCTGAAAACAAGTCCCACTCCACAACTGCCCTGACATCACACTACGTTATAGCACAATAATTATATCACAAATCTTGACATAATGATTATACCACAAATCCAGCTGCTTCAAGGTTATACCACAAGTTCTGCTGTTGACAATCCCACCAATCGAATTGACTTGCAATTGAGATTATATTGTTAATTGATAAGCTTTGACTTCTGGATTATTTGATTGACATGATATCAAGATTAGCACCTAAGTTGCCCTACAGTCAGAAACCACCCACAAATGCATTTGCTTTAATAAAAGAATAATATCACAAGTTCAGATTATACTACAAGCCTTAAAATCAGGATTATATAGCAACCCGTACTATCAGGATGATATCATAGGCATTACGTTAGGATTATTCAACGAGTTCAGTTGACTTGACGGCATGATTATACCACAAATCCTGTTCACTTGATAGAAGAATTTCTATAAATGAGACGTGTGAAGAACCTTCTATCAAGTATGGAGAACCTCCACATAATGTACATTCTACAACAAACTCAAGGTTCTCTTCTTAAAGCTTACTGTATTTACAGTTCACCACTGGAAGGTATGACCTATATTTCTCTCATGTTGATGATGATCTTAACTTGATGTCATTTTTGGGTGATTGGACCCCCGTGTGGTGCTGTTTTATCTTTACTCCTGCTAAAAAGTGCTCTCCTGTCGCCCCCTCCTCAGCAGGCGTCGTTAGCCGCGAAATGAGGCGAGCGACTGGGCTCATAAGGGCCCTCCCATGACCTTTGACCTCCTTGTCCTCTTATCGATCCAGGAGCTGCGTGCAGCTGGGCCTCCTGCGGCAGGGGAGGAATTTAAACGCGACGCAAAGTGTACCAAGCGCCCCAAACGTGTAGGAGGTCGTTAACGACTCTTACTTACCTTTATGACAGAGACAAAGAGGCCGAACTGACCAAAGAGCGCCAGGGTCACTCTACGGGACACTACAGATATGGAGTAAAAGCCGTTATTACCTAATTAGCTTCATTAAAGGCTTATAATCTAGCCATTGTATTTTTTTCTGTTTCTTATAATATGAAAGTAATTCATAGTAAAAACAGGTGAGATTGAAAAAGATTCTAACATTACATATATTATTATGTGTTATTAACTCTTTATCTTAGAAGCAACTTAGAAGTCACAGTTATTGTGAGTGTAATTCAATATTTATTAGTGTAAGTCGATATTTTTTAAGCTTTTTGTTCATTATTAGTGTCAATATCGAATACGAATATTTACTTAAAATGCAAATGTAATTTTTTTACATGTAGATCAATGTGACAAATATGTTTGAGCAAAGTAATAATTCTTCACTTTAAACATACATATTGGTAGTACATAATAGTAGCTAAATAACAAGTCTTAAGATTAACCCCATAATAACCCAGATCTATTACATCCTAAGCTTTATTATTTAGTAATTACATATTCTAAAATGTAAATTGACTGAAGCTGAAGTTATAAAAGTGTGTAATACCACTTTGATGAGTTTTAGAAATTTAAGAGGTTTATAAGTTAAGGGATTAACCTCTAGGCTAATTATTCAGTTACTAATTTATCAGATCAATAATCTTTAAAAATAATTAAAGTTTTGGAAAACTGAATGTATTTATGAGAGATATATAATTTAATTTTATTACAAGGGCTCCTTCCTGTGCCATTCTTATAGCTTCCCGTTTTCTAGGAAGACATGCATTTAGTTTTTTTCCAAGAATTCTGCAAATATACTTTTTCCACACCTCCACAGGTCTGTCTCAGAAGTTGGTTGTACAATTCAGTCCTAAAAGTAAGATGCAGAATACACTGAGTAAATACGTTAATGACTCTTACTTACCTCTATGACAGAGACAAAGATTATTATTAGTTTTTACTGGTTTAAGGTTTATAATACAGCCATTGCATTTTTTTCTATTTCTCATCATTTGAAAAAAAAATGTGTTTAGTAATGTTAAACCTGAGAAGTTACAGTTAAGTTACAGAGAAGTTACAATTCCATTTTTAGCTTTTTGTTGGTTTATGTTATGTTCATAATGTCAATATTTAATACGACTATAATGTAAATGTTATAATATATATAATTTTAATATAAAGTTATTTTTAACATGTAGCTCAATGTGACAGATATGCCTGTGCAAAGTAATATTTCTTCACTTTTAACATATATATTGGTTTCACCTAAAGTCATGGGTCTGGGTTTTATGGGATTAATCTTAAGACTTCTTATAAAGCAACTACTAAGCTTTCAAGTCTTGCTTTGGATTTAGTGCTTATAATAACATTAAATTAGCACAAAATAAAAAAAGGCATATCTAAGAGCATCTTATTCTCATTTTCTCTTCCACCTTAAATCATATAGCAGTTCAGTTTTTATACAGACATCTGTACAGGCTTGTGTAAGTGCTGCACTTTTTAAGGTGGAACTGAAATTGCGAACAAGAGCCCATTAAATTAAGCAAACATCATAGTCGCATGTCGGTTTCTACCCATCCAGAAAAAGAAAACTGTTTAAAGAAATGTAGTGGGCTTTCTGCAAATTTGGTACGTTTGGTACAATGAACTTCAGAAGAAATTGTTTACATGAACAGCTACTGTTACTTTAGTGCATCAACTCATTTCAGATAAGACATGGACTGTAAACATGTTTCATGCCAACCTTTTTTAAGCAGATTATTATAACTGTTCTCAGTAGTCTATCTAAGAGTTTATCTAAGTTTTGTTATCTTATCTGGGTAGAAGTTTTAAGTTGACACATGCATTTGGAGTGCTCTCTCTCTCTTAGAAGTTGGTTATACAGTTCGATCTTAAAAGTAAGATAAAGAACAGACTGAGTAAATAAGGACATCATTGATATTATCCTTAATAAAGAGTATTAAATATGCAGTTATATGCAAAAGTTGTACATCAATTTTCAATGTCTTGTTGATTTTGGGGAATGTTTAGTTGAATTTCTAGGAATCCTGATTCACCATAATTGGAGAAATTCCTAATGACGTTGAATCATTCTAAATGTTCAGTAGAATTCACGACTGTGATAATACGTAAAGATTGGGACTAAACAGCTATGTGACCCTGAGACCACCTTTTGTTAGTGGGGCTAATCAGAAAAGCCTTCAGTTTGCAATGGAAAGAGTTGACTCTATTCTAGACTGTCTAGACTAGACTTTTCCAGAGCGAAGGATGAATGTGTCAGGCTGAAATGCATGAGATGATGCACCCATCATGCATTGTGTCAACTGTACAAGCCTCTGGAGGCAGTGTTATGATCTGGGGTTGCCGCAGTTGACCAGGTTTTGGCTCAGCAATGATATGGGAATATAAAATGACCACCTGAATGTACTCAATGACCAGATTATAACCCCATTCAAGGTCTTTGGGATGCTCTGGAGAAGACTTTACTGAGGGATTCGACTTTTCTGAGATTTTACATATGGTTGTTTGTGTCCTGACGCTAACTTATGACTGGCTTATAAATAGTTTGGAATCAGAATAAATGAATAGGTGGTCTTTGAGTTTGCACAGCACTCAACATTACTCAGTAACTACCTTTGAAACTAATATGCAGGGCATGCAGTGACTGTGACACAATTTGAGAGTCACGTTATTATGAATGATTGAAGATATCTAACGCCTTTATATGGCTACAGGACATTGCATTGCACTTCCTATTTTGTATTGGGAAGTTCATGCTCTCTTTTTCCTCTTTCGCTCTATTATGTTCTTCTGCTCTTGTCCTCCCCATTGTGTCATTTATGAAACCCTGTCTATCCTCTCCAATCTCTCTCTCTATTACTTTTCGGACTCTTTCCTTTCTCAAGATCCCATTGCCCTTCCACTTATCACACCAGATGCCTCCTGCCCCTGCACTCAAGTTCCACTCTCTCTTTTTCTCTCTCTCTCTTTCTCTCTCTCACTCACACGCACATAGACACACACACATAGGCTACCTCGACCGTGTCACCAGGGCGAGCCTTTAGGCCGGTAAAGAATTGGCTTTAAGGCTTCCTGAAATAGAGCAAAGGCGCCGGCGGCCACGCGGGGGAAATAAGCGGCAAATGTAAGTAAGCACAAAATAGTTTTCCATAAATAATCGGAATGACGACGCGGGCCTAATGGCGTCAGGGGGCTGTAAAAGAATATGTAGCCAATTTTTGTGCTATTAAAGCGAAATGGAAAGCAAAATATATAAGAGGCAGAGGGAAAGGTTTCATCTGAACTCGGGGAACATTGCCTTTATGGCAGCATGGGAGATGTAGTGGGCCATAGGGGAGCCCGACTGCAGTCGGGGTCTTTATAGCAAAGGAAGAGGGGGGAAAAAAAATAATAATAAAAAAGAGAAGCTGAGAGAAAAGGAATGGGCCACACACAAAATCAATTGGTCGATAATTGTCTCACTTCTCTGGTGCGTGCAGGTAGGTGGCCACTCATCTGTTTTCAAGAGTGTTGATTTGATTTGCACTTATGTTTTTACAAATAATCAATGCTTCATTTTGACTGGATAATAGAGTGGGGCTTCTGGAGAACACTGTGCCTTCAGAAAAGAAGGACAGAGAGAGAGAGAGAGAGAGAAAGAAAACCACACAAGAATGACAGAAAACAGATCAAGTATTAGAATCTATAGTCCTTGGTAGTGTGTTGGCTTGGTTTTAAAGGTCAGTGGTCACCGACATAGTCACTTTGAAAAGCACAGGTGCCAAAACATGGGTTCTTTAGTTCCCTTAAGAACTTGGATTGAAGGTTCTTGTAACCATCATATATATTATGGGTGTGTCTCAAAACATAGTGAGTGTCTAAGTTGGCACTGACTATGTAGGCAGCTGTTTAAGTAGCAGCGTTCTTTCCTCATCTCTCCTCATAAAACAGATTACTGAGACGCTCTAGTTAGAGAGAGACTGCGTCATGGCTTGTTCCCGCCCACTGCAGCACGCAACCCTGGTTTAGCTGGTTGCTAAGTTACCAGCCGGCATCCAAAACAATAGCCCGAGGCTTAAAAATCCGCTAGCATAAATGCTAATGGCTCGAAAATAAAACTGCAAAATGATGAACGACTCGTTACAGAGTTGATAATAAAATACTGTTTTGTGTGATTATATGACAAGAAACACATTAAAACTCCAGAGAGAATCAAAATAACTTACATTTTAAAACAACTTCACTGTTCGTAGATTTGCCTATGTTGCATCATGGGATTGCCTTAGCGGCTGAGGAAGACTTGGGACAGTCTACATGTCGAGAGCGCATACTATGACGTAAAATGCTGCCTATATAGGCAGCTCACTAGGTTTTGAGACACACCCCAAATAGTTGCTGTAAAAAATATCTCCAACTTTACAGGAGATGGCAAAAACTTGCTTTAGTTCTAATGTAAGTCTATGGAACCAGAATTATTTCCAAGCTATCTTGGATCATTTCTGTTGCTCCATTCATTGTGAAGTTTTCACATAATGTAAACGGCAGCTGCTGCATTCAAGTGATGCAGAAAATAAACCAAAAAAACAAAAATTGAGATATATGGTTTTCTTTGGACTGCAACAGTATTTACTATAACATAACATAAAGTTAATATCGTCGCTGTCCAATGAAAAATATGTATCTCCATTTTTGTTGATTTTCAGTTTTACATCGCATGTAAACAACAATAGTCATTTACATGTGTGACAATTTCATGATGAATAGGCCAATAGAAGTGCTCCAAAATAGCTTGAAAAAATTCTGGTTCCATCAACTTACATTGAAAGTAAGGTATGTTTTTGTTCTCTCCTGTAAAGTTGGCAATTTTGGAGATACTTGTCTTTCATGGACAGTGACGATATACTGAATCTCTTTTAGCTTCATGTCTCACCTGAGAACCATCCACCAATCTCTATTTTTGAGAGTATTGTCTTCTAATCATTGGGAATCTCAACGTCATATAACATCATATAGGCTTCAGTGTAGTAACTGATTGTACACATGCCCAAAGGTAAAGAATGACCTAATGCAATACTGATACACTTGATATTCCACGCATTGGTGGTCCGAGCCAAGAACCTCATAGGAGCCCTCATGTTTAAAAGCTATTGGGAATTGGTGTTGGTGATGGTAGTGCTCGGTATTGTCATCATTATCATAACAGTCATCTTCCATCGTTATTATCACCATGTTCTCGTTTAAAACCTGACCCGCAACAGATAGTGACAATTTGAGCCCCCCCCCCCCTTTTTAAATTCATCCAACTGTAAAGTTCATGCTCCTTCCGAAAGTCACTTTAAACTTCTGCAGCTTAGCATGTAACGTATGGCTTGTCATTGGCTCCATAAAAGCGCTAATTGCATTCTCCAGTGGCGATTGTGGGCAGAGAGAGAAAAATAACGGCATGCGAATTTGTTTGCGATTGATTTGTGGCCCGTGTGAGGCCGGACGGATATTTATGGGAGGAGAAATGGCCCACTGCCCTCAGGACCCTCTTACAAATCAGATGTGAAGCTCAATGCAGCCACCCTGTTGGGAAGCGCGGTGGGGGAATAAAATAATGCTTTATGGCTTCGGGAGGGTATGATGATCCTGGAATGAGGCCTTAATGTTTTATTCCATCTTATATTGATCTTCACTCTTTTCGAAAACTGTTGGGCTCGTATTGTTTTCCTGCATGATCACAAACGTGCTCTGGAGTAGGCCTTATGTAGGGTACAGCGGGGATGTTCGGACTCACCTGGGGGTCTGTGAATTAAGTCTGATTATTCAGTAATTCATCAAATACATTATTCAGCAACTGCCATGAATTATTTGGTTGCATCTTCCTGTAGTTGTTATGAGATGCGGAGGGCAGAGGGGCGCTCTGGCCTTGTTTAGTAGTCTGTAGAAGGAAACTAGGAAAGACTGAGAAAACCCCTTTTTGATGATGTCACTTGAAGGTAGGAGGATCTTTGGGAAGGATAAATGAAGGTGGGCCAATGCAGAAGGCAGGTCACATAAATACTCTACATGAGTCCAAAAGCTTACGATCCCAATGGTGGTTTGAAATATTTGCAAAATGCATATTTTGATAGAGGCCACGGTGAAAAGGACTCAGAGGTGTGAATTACGTCGAATTGAAAAGGCTGAGGGAGGCAAAGAATATCACAGCACCCAACATATAATATATTAAAGGAGCAGTAAGCGATGTTAACCTGCCAAAGCCTGAACCATGAAACAATTGCCTGAAAATTCTAATTATTTAAAAATGGATGTTTATTTAGACCTACAATAAATAATAAAAATAAAAATAATAACAAATAACAATAATAAAATAAATAATAATACATGTGTAAAAGATTAATAACAATTGCTTATAATATAAATAATTATAACAAATAATAACAATAAAACTAAATAACACATTGCATGTTGTCGCTATCCAATGAAAAACAAGTTTCTCCAAAAGAGATTAACATTTGTCCAATGAAAAACAAGTATTTCCAAAATAGCTAAAAATGTGTCCAATGAAAAACAAGTATCTCCAAAATAGCTTAACATTTGTCCAATGAAAAACAAGTATTTCCAAAATAGTTAAACATTTGTCCAATGAAAAACAAGTATTTCCAAAATAGCTAAACATTTGTCCAATGAAAAACAAGTATTTTCAAAATAGCTAAACATTTGTTCAATGAAAAACAAGTATTTCCAAAATAGCTTCAAATAACTTTACAGTAGAGCCCAAAAGCTTTCTGTACTTTTAATGTAAGTCAATGAAACCAGAATTTATTTCCAAGCTATTTTGGAGCATTTCTATTGGTCCGTTCATCCTGACACTTTACACACAGTGTAAACGTCAGCTACTGGGTTGAAATGATGTAGAATAATAAAAATCAACAAAATGTTTTTTCGTTGAACAGCGATGCTATATGAGTTTTGTTTTATATCATATTTGGTTCATCTGATACTTTTGCAGCTTTTTGCTAACAAACGAAACATTTAGAACACAATGTTTTAACCCTTTATACTATGAGATTATTTTAAATGTTTAGTTGAGTGATTTCTAACGTTTGTCCATATAGTACAACAGTGTGTTACACATTCTGTATCTACTACATTCTTCAGTTCTCCACTAAAACTTAGAACAGGTTTTAGCAAAGTTCAGGTGTAATAGTGATGATTCACAGCTCTCAAAATCAAATATATCAAGTATCAGATATGATACAGTTGGTGTTAATCCAATATACTTTTTTGTCTAATTCAGTGAATGTCTCCTCACGATTCATTCTGTGTGTGTGCTGGAAAAAATCTAGTGTTCATACACAGTCCTGCCCCTGTAAATTGGATATAAACAAAGTGGCTGAGGTCCACAACTACACAAGACCCTTGAAGCCGGTGCTGAAGGCGATCTGAACAACAGAAATTGAGAAAGGAATTTTTTTAGATCAGACAAGAGCCGTATTAACATCCGTGATAATGAAGAATTTAATAGAGATTTCGATGACAAGGCTGAACTTGGTTTTCTGTCCGCCAGCTTTTTCTTCAAATTTTCTTGTTCCACCTTAAATGGTGCTGTAGTTACATTCTGCGGATTGAGGCACCTGAATATAACTTTTGCTCTGATTAAGGTGGAACGGGGAAGTTGAACAGAAAGCTAGAAACCCACTTCAAACCCGTGGAGGGATGGGAGCCATAAAAATGGTTTGCTGTTTCACAGAACCAACAGGGTCAGCATTGTTTTGGCCCATTTGCTATTGTTTGTAACTGATTAGAACTGCAGCAGCAGTGTTTTTAGCAACAGCTTGCTAACCCCCAACCAGCTATTGTTTTTGTGTGTACTGTGTTGTTTTTAGCTTTATCATTATATCATATATGTCTGTACGACAGACGAAGGGTTTCATGATTTAAAAGTCAAGGCTAAGGGTTCTATATAGTACCATAAAGGTTCTATGACTAGTGGGTTTTGGAGTTACTCACAAAATAATGACTATGTCTGAGGATTATTGTTAAGACTCAGTGTCACAGGGCCCATATCATGTAACAAACAAAAAAAGTTTTCCTTTTTAATATAAATAAATAAATAAATACATGACGGCGCGGTGGTGTAGTGATTAGCACTGTCGCCCCGGGACGATCCGGGTCCGATCCCTGGTCCAGGCCGTTCTGTGTGGAGTGTGCATGTTCTCCCCGTGCTTGAGTTGGTTTCCTCCGGGTACTCTGGTTTCCTCCCACAGTCCAAACACATGCATGTTAGGTTAATCGGTCACTCTAAATTGCTCGTAGGTGTGTGTGTGAGTAAATGTTGGCCATGCGATGGAATGGCGAACTGTCCATGGTGTACCCCGCCTTCGCCCGATGACACTGGGTTTGGCTCTAGCACCCCCAAGCTTATTTACTAATTTATTATAGTTTATTTATTAATAGACTTTAATGATGGAGTGGCCAATAGAAATGATAAAATACAATGAACTGGGGTAACTTTAACCTCTATTTAAGACTAAGGTTTAGTTTTTTCCTTTTCATTCCGACATTGACAATATAAAAACAAAGCTTCCCTATCAGTCCATTTCAAATGAAATACCATCTGTTATGTTTATCAGCCTACTGCAGTTTAGCCCTGCCCTTTTACCCTGCAGTTAGAAGCAGTGTTTCAGTGAGAATTGCTAACCAGAACAGATGTAATCAGTCAATAAAAACACAGCAATGAATTCTTTAGAATGCTAGAATTCAATTCTTTTGAATTTTAGCTTTCTAAAGGTTAGAAACTGGTTATGTAAAAATTAATTTGGACTACTTTGGAACGCAAAAGCACAGAAATGTGTGGAACTGTTGTATATCAAATGTTGGGGGGTGATTGTGCGTCTTCATTACAGTAGATTATAACAATATATGCTGAACGGTGACCTTCCGAACCCTGAATTCTCTCTCTCTCTCTCTCTCTCTCTCTCTCTCTCTCTCATCTAAGGTAACACTTTCTTGTCGCTCTCTGGGTGCAGTGGCAGTAGCTACTTAATTATGTAGGAATACATAGCTAAGTAGCGACTGCCACTGCACCCAGAGGATCTACTGATAGCATCTTATGCTCTGGCTTTGGCCGAGCTTCTGACTTTAACTTGACAACATGCACAAGATGATCTTAATCTGCAGACACCTGCGTCTCCCATGACATGCTCTTAATCATAATTGGGCCAAAAAGGGTTTTTTGGAGTGGTCCTTGTTGAGAAACCACTTTAGTTTTTCTAAGAAAAGTAACGATAAGTGCTACATAGAATCATTTACATTTACAATAACCATATACAGCAGCAGGGTTTCTTCAGTGGAACCATTTAACCATGCAAATAATCATTTATGCATTCTACTGATTGTTGCAGGTCTATACATAAGCTATACTGTAAAACCATTGATGAACCATTTTTTAAAACAATTCCCAAATAAAAGATAAATATTCGCTACATGTCATTTACACAATGTTTAGCTGTTCCCACCTGGGCAACCACCATTCACTATACCAACCAGTCTTTGGGCAAGAGAATGTTAGTTATATTACTTGCTGTGTTGTTGTTTGCTTTAAAGTTATATCATGATGTTTGACAGTACAGCAGACAAAGAGTTTCGTGATTTAAAAAAAAGCAAGGCTAAGGGTTCTATATAGTACCATAAAGGTGCTATGACTGATGGAATGAATAGTGGAAGGGTGATACATAGAATCGTTTTAAAGAAACATATTGTTGCTATCCAAAGAAAAACATGTAACATGTACAGCAACTTTATAGGAGAGGCCGAAAACCTTCTTCATTTTCAATATCAATGAAACCAGTTACTATATACAGCACATTTTTCTTCAGTGGAACAATTTAACTATGCAAAAAATCTAAATGTAATGTAAAGGTTGGTAGTTGGCTGTCAGTAAATATATGCCACATGTCTTTTACACACGCTGTACTGCTGTACATGCTGTAGTCTGGGGTTCAGTTACCCACCGAGACAACCATCCTACACTATACCACTATACCAACCAGTCTCTGGGTAAGACCTCTCATATATATATATATATATATATATATATATATATATATATATATATATATATATATATATATATATATACACTACCGCTCAAAAGTTTTGGATCACTTTAGAATTTTATTTCATACAATTTTCATGCAATTCATGCCATTCACAAACAATATTGTCCATTTCACAATTAATGTAAGTGTATCAGATGATTTTTAAAGAATAAAAATGTTTGTATTAAAGCCTATTTTTGTATAGAGGCTTATTTTGCATATAGTCCTGTTATCAGCAATTCTCAGTCCTCTGCCTAAATCTCCTGGTACGGCCACCAATCCAAGTTAAGGATGGTATTGGGCTAATTGCTTGTTAGGACACTCTTGCTCAATTGTGATGCAGAGCTGAAGAACATTTTACTAATAAGTGAGCATAAAAGGGAGAACAACATTCTAGGTTAGTTTAGTATCTAAAGCCATGGGTGTGGTAGTGGGGGAACAGTGGACCTGACTACCCAGGGCCCAAGTAGGGAGAGGGGCCCATGAAAATCCAGTTGTTTTTTTTTTGCTCACGTTCCTCGTGTACTGGAATGGATAGGGGCCCACTTACATTGAGAGTGTACAGGGCCCAGAATTTGCTGTCTGAAGCATCAACAGTTGATGGCTTGGTGACCGGCTCAAAATGGCCAGAAAAAAACATTTTTCTTTAGAGACCCGTCAGTCCATTGTTGTGTTAAGGAAGGAAGATACTCCATTGAAAGCATGAAAATTTTACTGTGATCCCAAACTTTTGAGTGGCAGTAAATATGTTCTTGGGGTTTCCTATGCATAACCATTCTTCCCCTATAGCCCTTGCAGTTCCCAGATTAAGTGGGTACCTTGAGCAAACACTATTGTGGCCACCAGGGAAGGAATTTCAGTAAACATGATTATCAATATGTCAATTGCAGAGACAGTTTGTCGCTAACAACATTGGCCACAGTATTCCTCTAAATGTACTGCACACTCATAACAAATGGCTTCTATATAGAACCAGGTTCTATGTCCTGTGACAATAGAAGAACCCATTTTTTGGTGCTATACAGAAACTTTTTTAAGAGCAGTAAACAACATGTTGGCTAATGTGTCTACCAGTGAATGGAAACCGGCGCCAATTTGCGTGATATAGTCTTTTTCATTTGCAGTTAATGAGCTGTTTGTTTATACGGATTGTTAGCGTCATTAGCATTTTTGATCAACTGTTCTTGAAAACTCGCTGTATTTGTTTTCCTGCCGTCTTAGAGCGCAGCCTAACGACAGTGAATAGAACCGAATGATTCCATTTAATATGTAGATGCAGCGGCGCTCCTAAAATTAGCATCGTCAGCCCTTTTTTTATGACTGTAAAATGTCTTGCTTTAATAATTTAATCAATGAAGGTGGTCTTAATAGGTCACATGTGGTCCTATGTGTTCAAATGACGAGCTCATAATCAGTTCATTAAAGAGAAAATCATCCGAGCACCCTACACGCTCATCTGAATAACAAATACTCGTCTCGCATCCGCTCCCCCTACCCCACCCCACCCCACCCCTCCTTCCAAACCGGATCTCGGAGAGCTTCATCCATCCCTCTTTTCGGGCTTTTGTATTGAAAACGGGCGCCGTGAGATGGCGGAAGTGGGGGGAAGGGAACAGGAGGTGGGGGCTGCTCGTGTCAAAGTGGCGGGGAGAGTGCGAAAGTAGCCGATTTTCTTAATTCATCCCCCGGGAGTGGATAAGTCTATCAATCTGTTAGATTGGAAAGCCATTAGCTGCCCTGCTTTATGTGTTTCGAGCTGTTAAGACAGAGCTGATTGATTGTTGTGCCTTTGATGGGATATGCTGATCTAATCTGACTGTGCTCCAGTTTGCAATAAATTACACAATTCATTTCCCTCCATTTAGGGGAAGGAAAATGACACCTCCAGGCACGCCTGGCCTCTCCGGGCCAAACAGCACGCAGAAGCTATTTTATGGCAGCCATTTAGCCGACAAGCTTGCAGCCATCCAAGCAACCCCCCACCTCCTTTTTCCTGGCTCTTGCTCTCTCTCTCTCTCTCTCTCTCTCTCTCTCGCTGCGCTTTCCTCTCCAAAAAATCGAAGCATAATCAAGGTGTATGTTTAGAAAATTTATCGTTATAATTTCCACCCATAATCTCCTCCATTTTCCAGCGGGCCGCGTGACATAGATCATCATCTAAGGAAGAGTGGAATGGATAGCAGTTTAAAATTTATCGGTCTTTGATTCTCAATTATACGTGTTTATGACTTCATCTGTCTTCGGCTACCTCAACCTTTTCCATTATGGCGGAATATTATTTGTACGGAATCCATTAAATTCACAAGGCGGTGGTGGGGGTGGGGGGGGGGGGGGGTGGACTCTAATGGTGGGGCCGTGGCGATTTGCAGAGGGAAAAGTTTTTTTCGAAAAGGTTGGCTTTAGCTAAAGCGCGCCTGTTATGACACCAGAAATTGCTTTATTGATGGGCTTCTCCCGAGCCTGGGCATTCGGGCCATTTGTAACAGGCCCATATCTCTATCTCGGCCGCGCTGACGCTGATGAGAAGCCTTCTGCGGGCTCGGACCCGATTACGCCACATACTCGCGACATTCGGCCCATTCGGAGCCGGCCATTTGGAAGAAAGCGCCTCTGTGTGTGTACTCTTCGGGATGGGTGCTAGAGAGGATGAATGGGGTCTTTAAGATCTCGCTTGCCGCAATGGGAAAATGACTTGAACAAAAGCATAATGGATGGTTCAGAGACCTTTGTACATATAGTTTTTTTTAAATATGTCCCTTCTGCTGCTTTATGGGAAAACTTACTGTCAACCAAGCATCAATGGGAAACCTTAAGGAGCTTCTAGGCCTTCAGAGTAGGCCTCATCATTTCTATGAAGTGATGTAAATATGTCAATATATCTGTTACAGGTGTCCAGTAAGACATGTCATGTCTTTTCCAAGCTTCAAACGTCTGGGTTTTAATCTAGAATGACCACAAAACAATTGTGATTGGCTTCGTGCTAACATACTACTAGAATCCCATAGGGGCACTAGACGAATTGAGGATATTTGTAGAGTTTTGATTGAAAGTTATTATTAACTGAACTGACAGCAAAGATCTACAGACCTACAGAGACCTTTATGCATACCATTTTTTAAAAATATGTCCCTCCTACCTTGTGGGAAAACCTACTGTCAACCAAGTCTCAATGGGGAACCCTAAAGACCCTCTATGAAATGATGCTAGTATGTTAAAATGTCTGCAACCGTTTTCAAATAAGACATGCCATGTCTTTTCCAAGCTTTAAATATCTGGGTTTCAATCTAGAATGACAATAAAACATTTGTGATTGGCTTTGTGCTAACATAATATGAGAATCCCATCGGGGCACTAGACGAATAGACCATTATTGCAGAGTTTTGATTGACATTTAGGGTCCAAAATGAAGGCCTAGCTCTATAAGAGTTCACTACTGCCAAGTATCATGATTAGCTAAACGGACAGGTATCACAGCAAAGATCTATCAATCTACAGAGACCTTTGTACATATAGCCCCTTCTGCTACTTTGTGGGAAAACTTACTGCCAACCAAGTCTCAATGGGGAACCCTAAGGACCTTCTAGGCCTTTAGAGTAGGCCTTCTCATTTCTATGAGACAAAAGATTATGTTTCTCATTTTTTATTTATTTTCATTACATATAGCCAGTGTGCTTGTTGTATGTCCTCTGCAAGCACATTGTTGCATTTCAATTGGAGTTAAAAGACTTTATAAAGCCCAAAACGTCCAATCAAAAATGGTCGAATCAGGGTTGTTCCTAAGTGGTATGTAGATAGAATGCTCTTACACTAGTTCTGATTTCAGAAGCTGAACTGAAACCTGCCTTATTAAGCAGCAATTTGGTAATCAGCACCTTTCAGTTACAGAATCAACCAATTATTTTGATTTGCAATGGACAGGGCCAATTGTATGAGAAAAAAACAGCACTCTAGACCTGCTGGAGGACCTAGATACCTCACTAACTGCAAATACAAGTGGTAGGCTGAGCAGATTTCAATCTGTTGTTAGAAATGGAAAACAGTGGCCGCTTTAGGCCACCATTTTTTACTGAAGGAGTCACTGTAAGACTGCTGACATATATGTTAACATGTTTGTTACAAGCTTCACATAAAGCAAAAATAGCTTCAAATGTCTGGGTTTCATTCTAGAATGACCATAAAACATTTGTGATTGGCTTTGAGCTAACATACTTCTAGAATCTCATAATCCCATACTAGAAGAATAGACCATTATTGTAGAGTTTTGAGTTTCAGTTATATTCAGTAAATAAGAAAGTTTGAAAAGCCTAAAACGTCCAATGAAAAAAATGTCTAATCAGGGTTGTTCTTTAGTGGTATGTATGTACCACTGGGTTTCAATCTAGAATGACCATAAAACATTTGTGATTGGCGTTGTGCTAGCATATTATTAGAATCCCATAGGGGCACTAGATGAATTGAACATTATTGTAGAGTTTTGATGGACATTTCTGGCCCAAAATGAATGCCTAGCTCTATAACAGTTCACTATTGCCAAGTAACATGATTAACTAAACTGAGAGGTATCTCAGCAAAGATCTACAGATCTACATGTAAATAAAAACATTTGTAATTGCTGATTTTCTTTTATTTTAGCATTACTTTTATTGCTGATCTAGCATATGTGTGTAGTATATGTTCCCCGATTAAGAAAGCACAATTAGAAGTGACTCACTGGTCCATTTTTCACTATTATAGTTGAGTATTAATGTTGCATTTGAACTCTATTAATTCAGATGCAACATTAATACTATCTAAGTAGAAACTTTTTGTTGTTTTCTGTTCTGGCACTAAATGAAACCTACTATCTTTTCCATGTAGGATGCAAAATCTGATCGTCCCTTGGGTTTTAAGTCCAATCTCCTAGATGGATGAACAGCAGTTTTGACTCACGGTGAAAACTTTACCTGAAGCACACTCAAAAAATGAAGTAATATCAACTTTATGGCTGATCATAATTGAAATGCTCTCAACAACATTTCTAAATGTCAGCTTCATTTTTCTCCTCCAATTATTATAATGTGCCACTATTAACACTATTACATTTCTATTCCAATCACTGCAACTGTTACCTTGAATTGAAACTAGCAGTACAGGAGATGTACCTGCTGGTTCTGTAAAAGTGAGACCTGTAACTTTCATTTTCACAAAACCTGTTTTCAAAAAGCAAACACAAATGAAAATGTCAGCCTGGGTGGAAGAAAAGAACTGTAGCACTGTCAGCAGTGATCTGACAAACGACTTCTTCAAAGGTAAGATATAAGTAAAAAACCTGGAATTGGATGGTGGCTCATTCTCAGCACTGCAGTGACATTGGCGTGGTGGTGGAGTGTTAATGGTGTGTGTGGATCAGACAGAGCAGTGCTGCTGGAGTAGACATATTTTCTACATAACGGGTGTGTTTTACAGTTGGTGTTCAAGCTTCTGCATAAGACTGTACTGAATCAGTGAGCGATGCTATTGGCCTTTCCCAGCACAAACATGTATAGTTCATCTGAGAAATGTATCAGCTGTCAATAATCACCCAAATGCAAGAAATTTGGTGACGTGAATATATTCCAACTTAGAATATCTGGTTACATTGACTTACGTTAAAAGTAAAGTGTGTTTTTTGTCCTTCTCCTGTAACATTATGATATTTACTTACTTTACTGTCGCCGTAGGGGAAATTTGATTTGCAGCATAAATGACTGGGCAGTACACACAACATTTAGATACATAGTTAACAACACCCCCCTCCCCTCAACAGGCCGAAGCATTAAATTATATACAATGTACAGATGCTTATTTACTTGAGTTCAGCAAGCTGATGGGTGTAGAAACAAAGAACACCTTACTATGTTTAGTTCTACCAGCCCATGCTCTAAACCTCCGGCCCGAT
This sequence comes from Megaleporinus macrocephalus, assembly GCA_021613375.1. NCBI lineage: Eukaryota > Metazoa > Chordata > Actinopteri > Characiformes > Anostomidae > Megaleporinus > Megaleporinus macrocephalus. Next base: position 12,562,691 of record CM038712.1, on the reverse strand, counting down.
GGGAGGTATACAAACTCAGATAACAAAGGATGGTCTGGGCAAGAAAGGATGGTCTGGATGTTGGAAATACAATCTTTTCCTTTGAAGGCAAACTGTGGCCCCACAGCTCCATACAAAAAAACACAACTATTAACAACTAGTATTTAAAATACAATGAAGTATTTAGGTAATTCTGAAAAACACATTTAGCATGACCAACACTACTAACCTCCACCTCATACAATGTAAGGTAATTCACAGAGGACACTACACTGGGCCAAGTCTCTATAGAATTGGATAATAAACTCATGATTTGTATACACTGTTCACTAAACACTCCTGACAATTCCATTCACGCCTTATGATATTACACTCCCATGAAGTAAGTTTTGGCAACATGTTATAAACCAACTAACTCCATTGGTAAAACACCCCCATCACTCTGTCTATTAGGTGATATAACGTGAGTCCATCGAAACAAGGAAGAGAACAAAACTCTTTAGGTGGTGCTAACCATCGCTAAATAGACTATTCTGATCTACTGGACAACAAGGACAAACATCACCATCAATCAGTGGAAAAACTTTCTAATAGAACATACAGCAATGGAACAAATCTCAGCATCCTTGTCTCCTCTGGTGCCTCTACCCAAATGTTCTTGGTCACATATTAACACACTCACACACAAATAAATAAATATATATGGCAGGTATTTTAAATAGCTACAGCTCAGTTTATTCTCTGAGGAAAAAAAATATTATAATTTCTGTCTTCTTTTCTTTTCTAGTTTTCTTTTTTATGTTTTATATGTTCTATATCGTCGCTGTCCAATGAAAAATATGTATCTCCATTTTTCTTGATTTTGAGTTTTCTACGTCATTTGAACACATTAATGGTCATTTACATTGTGTAAAACTTTTATGATGAATGGACCATAAGAAGTGCAAAACAGCTTGGAATAAATTTTGGTTCCATTGACTTACATTGAAAGTAAAGTATGTTTTTGGTCTCTCCTGTAAAGTTGCAATTTTGGAGATTATGTTGAATTTTTCTCCCAATTTCTACCCAATTTTTGTCTTTTTTCTCTCCTTTATCCCCCCTCACAACTTTTGTGTTTGCTTGTATGTTTGTAGTTTGTTGTCCTCCTTCTACACGATGATAGATCAAAGATATTTAATAGAATTATATATTATCTATTCAAACCCAAGGCATTGATATTAACAGTAATGTTATTATTCATAGGGTACTTTCTATTGGGAGGTTTTTGTCTCCTAATCCTGAACCCTAAGCGTAAATTGTGTTGAAAGATTTAGACCTTGAACTGGTCCAGTTCATAGACAAAGCCTTATTGTATATCATGGCCACATGGTAAGCAGGTTGATTCCATTGTTTTTAAGTAAATGTCTGAAAATTAGTGTGTAATGGTAAGAATTGACAACACGGAAACACATATTTTCTGCAATTGAGTAAACTTTTTTTATTTTACTGCAAAATTTGTTTCCCAGAAGCTGATTAAAGCTGGGATAGCTGGTCATGCATGGGCTCAAGTGTTTGAATTCTGCTTTAAATGAGCTAAAACTGTCACTATCAAAACTTTTATAAAATATTTGTTTGTTATAATTCTGTAAGTAGCAAAATGGAAGGTTTAATGAAATGTTTGAATAAGATAAACATCATTAAGGGACACTGAAAGCAAAGTGATTATAGTTTAAAGCTGTCATAGCTTTTAAATTTTTCATAGCTTTGTCCTGACCAGACATGGGTTGGATATAAATGCGATGGGCCCAATGGCTCGAGGTCTCCTGCCCTCTGTATGACATTGAAATGTGCTCTGCACTCTGGGTCTCTCAGTGGGCATATAAAAGGTAGCTCTCTGATACTTGGCTAATCACGCTGTAACTCAGCGCCCCTGGCTGTCCGTCAGCCAATCAATATCTTCAACAGGCCAATTAAGGCAGGCCAGGTCAGGGCCAGGCCACAGCGAGTCCTTTACAAGTTAAATGCCGTGCTTAAATCCAGCTTGTGTGTTACAGTGGGGCGACGTGTCTGACCTTCAGGCCTTTAATGCCTCATTTCGACTGGGCGGGACATTAAACCGAACCAAAAGAGAATGGGTGACAGTAGTTTGGTGAAGAGCATTTAAACACATTCGAGTGTTTCAGTGTGAGTGTTATGTGAGTGGATATTGGAGGGATAAATCACAATCTTCTATAGATGCCTGCACGTTTAAATGGCAAAGAACACTTGTGATACTTCACTGGAAAGATTCAGATGATAGATTTAATATGTTTGTGACCCAGATCTTATAAAAATATTTTCTCCCATTATTTCTAAGCAAAACTCAACCTTTGGTCTTGAGAAACTCTGCAGCTTCTCAATGGACTCAATGGAAGTCAAATTTAAACAGTTTCCCATTTACCCCAGATGTAGTCAAGTCCAAATGTAGGTTTTTCAGTTCAGACTTGGAGCAGCGAGGGTGACATTGTCAACAAATAGAGCTCAATAGTCACCCAAATAGCCCAAATAATTTCTGTGAAAATACATCACCAAAACCTCTTCAGTAAGGGCACACAAACGTGTTGTTGTGGTGAAGGACATGGTCTGACTTACATGATCTGTACTATACAAATGAGCAAAACGCCAGTTCGAAACAGCCAGGTCTGTGTTCATAAACCACCTCAGGAGTAGGTGTGCAGATCTAGAATCAGTATTTGTGGCAATGAGTATTTGTCAGTAACGTGAAGCAGTCTGATTCAAGATCAGCCCCGCTTTGTGGATACCAGCTCTGGGGTAGTCTGCCCACAGCTGCAAACCACATCAACACAAATAGTACAAATGCAACCTAAATTAAGACCTGGACGTTATTTTGTTGAGTTGAGAAAAGTTTTGAAGTTGTACTTTAACAGAAAATATGCTAAATATATCTGAAAATGTTATAAATTTATATTTTCAAAATATAAGCAATATGTAAGGGGTCATTAGAAAGTGACTAACAGGAGATAGCTTAACTCTGGAAAATTAATACAAATTCAGTCCAATACAATTCCATGTCCATCAGTGTTCTAAATATTGTAGAGTTTAACACATTGAATAAATAAATAAATAAATAAATAAATAAATAAATAAAAGGCCACATTTATTTTATTATAGTAATTGTGAGTTAAAATGAGTTCTCTGCAGAGGATCCATACTTACTCACACTTCAACAGTGCATGATTTTTTTTGACTAGTGGAAATATATAACATATATGTAGATTAATTTCTTATAAATTAATAAATTATATATGAATGGAATATAGACCTCTATCATTGTTTACTTTTAGATGCTTAATTGTAACCCTATGTATATAGTACACTAGTATAAGGAAACAACTCTACTTAAGCTAGGCTTACTCTGGTTATATACTTCTAAATCATTGTCTTATAGTCACTAAGGTTTGAACACAAACAATTCAACTACTGCAAAAACACAAATGATAAAAAGTTACTGTTATGGTGAAGAAACAATCTTCAGAAATATCAATCTGACTGATATTAAAATGCACATGAGATAATTCTATGGCAATGCAAATAGATGACCAATAAACAGGGCTGAACCGTTGCTAATAGAATTAGACCTTCAATGAATGTCAAGAAACATTTCTGTTAGCTCCTTATATTGTTCAAGTAGTTTGTTAATGCTGAGCTTACAGTGGTTGGTATAGTGTAGTGGTTTTTACTACTGCCCTCTATGCTGTAGACTGGGGTTCAATTCCTGTATCAATAAGAGTCCTTGGGGAAGACCCCTAACACTACCTCTGTACATGTAAACTGTAAGTCGCTCTGGATAAGTGTGTCTGTCAAATGCTTTAAATGAATATATACCCCCCTTTCTGATTTGACTGGTCAGCTCATTATTTGAATTTTCTTTTCCACCTTAAACGATGCAGCCATTACATTGTGAAACATTTAGGCCCCAGAATGTAACTGCAGCAATTCTGGTGGGACAGAACATACAAAATAAGGCAGATCAAGAACTTTAAAGCATCTGAAAGCCATTTTATGCCGCACTTGAAGCTTGTGACAGACATATTTTTTTCTTTTCCATAGTTATGTGGCTACTGCTATACTGCTCCAGCTCACTGTCACATACTGCGTGTACTATATACTGTTATACTGTTATTACTGTGCTAATTGTAACTACAACATCCTCTTATATGCATTTGTCTACACTGTACATGCACATTCATCTGTACTGTTCTTGCACACTTTTAATATATATATATATATATATATATATATATATATAT